>CAKKXW010000001.1:109632349-109905879 GCA_920937365.1 Sphaerophoria rueppellii | reverse complement strand
TAACATAAAGTCCGTGCCGGAATTTTCTCCGATTTCCTCCGAATCGGAGACATTTTGCTTGTCGGAGAACTACCTCGAAGCAAAATTCGGAGGAAATCGGAGAATATTCCGCTCCGACGGTTACCTCGATTGGGCCGATTAAGGGAAAAATGAGTCGTTATTGGTTCCAAGGTCAAGATGAAAACAAGAAATCACTTATTTTACTTTATTTATTACTTGTGAATGACTATTGTGCAATAACTTTTTCCACACAACGATTAGGGACTTACTGTGATAGTAGTTAAAGTAAGACAGAAAAACCTTTCCATTGATGTATATCATGTCGTTATTGGTTCCTAGGCCAAAATGCCGGTTCTCCTTTACGTGCCTGAAATACAATCAAACGTTTCGAAAATGTGGTCCGTCCACTAACGTATAGTGCATCCGTGAATGAAAAAAATGCACGCATTTTGAATTGAATTTCCTGGCTATGTAAATAAATTCGTAGCCGTTTTCCTACACCTTCTTCATAATTGTGCTAGATTCCTAGATTTATGTTTAGTCAAAACTATGTTTTAGTATTGATAGTTGCAATGGATAATTTTTGCGCAACCCACTGTACTTGGTTTTATGGGGCATTGTTGTGGACGTAGTTCATATTTCAGCCATTTCTTATAATTTGGAACTGAAAAGTCCGACTTCTAGTGTTCTAGTTCATGTCTTTCTTTTGTTTTCTCTTGTACTTGTAACTAAGACAAAGAAGAACGTTCAAATTACAGCTCGGTGGCGATTTAGTTTATTTAAATAAATCTTTGTGGACTAGTTAGGTCACTGAACAAATATTATTCAAGAATATAGATGTATAATCGGAATCGGCATTCAGCAGTTGCACGAACAAATATCAATCTGCACAATGATTATGTATGTTGAAAATGTTTGTTCTCAGGAAGGTGAACTACTCTTTTTTTAAATGTGGGGGCATTATTCTGACATTTGGGCATTACTCGGTTCTTTTGTCATTACAATCAAACCTGAAACCGGCATGTTTGAATTTTGTCAATAGAAAAAAGTAAAAAAACAGAAAATATGTAATAAAATCAAGCAAAGTTAAACAATTAACATAAAAAGAGTTTAGGAAAATTCTTAAAGGTTTTTCTGGAAATGGTGTCAACCAGAGGCCCTAAATACAAGTTCACCGAGGGCGAAAAAGTTTTATGCTACGAACCAGATCCAACTAAAGCCAAAGTTCTTTACGACTCAAAGGTGTGTATAAAAAAAAAAACAATTGTATGCCGTCGCCTAGTCGAAACTGCCCGCGGTCATTTTGCTATCACGCGACGGCAGCGGTTGGTGGCGGCTTCTTCTACCATCTGCCTTATGTTTTGTTGTTGTGGTTTCTGCTGCTGTCGTCTCTTCCCGGCACGACACACACTTGTTTTTCCTGCTATGTGCTGTATTTTCGCGAGAAAAGAAGATGATAATGCATAAACCCAAACTTTGGTTCTGTTATACTCATGTTCTGTTCACTCGTGATTTAATCTTGCTTGCTTGTTGCTTGCACTTTGCGCCGTTTTTCTCATTTGTATTTATTTTTAGGTATTGGGCACTTACGAGACTAAAGACAAGCGTGGCAGAAAGATCACCCAATATAAAATTCACTTCCAAGGATGGAGTTCGACTTGGGATCGAAAAGTTAATTCTGACTTTGTTCTCAAGGACACCGAAGAAAATCGCCAATTGCAAAAAGATCTGGCCGAGAGGGCTCAATTACAATTGTAAGTATTGCGATTTAAGGTCATTGAACTTACTGGGCTGGCCGTTGTGCTGGCAGATATTTTTAACCACTTTCACTCTTTGTTTTGTGGTAATTTTGTTTGTTTGTTTATTCCTTTTTAGAGGTGCATACTTGTATAGAAAAGAACGCAAAAAGCGCGCACGCAAAGAAGACGAATCTGATAGCTCGCCAAAAACAACCCGGCATCGTGGTTCCTCGGAGGATAATTTTAGTTCTAGCAGTACATTGGAAAAACATGAAGGTGATTTTCTAATGAGGGACGGTAAGTTTTGCTTCTGATGTAATGACTGATGACCTTTGAATGAGAAAAAAAAAAAAAAAACATCTTTGTTGTGTTTGTAGAGTGTGAAACAGAATCTTGCAGTAGTTCCGTCGAGAGCGTCCATGACGATGAGCGAGTACTGCTTAAGGTGAGCGAACGCCTTAAACAGTATCTAGAGTTCGACTATGAGATGACAGTGCGTCATGGCAAGCAACACATTTTGCCAGCTCGGATACCGGTGTTGGGCATTTTGGAGAACTTCGTAAAGCAAAGTGCTGTAAAGTTGGTATTTTCTGCATCGCAAAATGAAACTTCGAGAAGGAGGAATACTAATTTGCGACCGGACAAGAAAGAAAAGGAATTTGATAAAATTGTTAGCACGTAAGTTCAAGACAACAATGGATTAGCTTCGTTTCTAACCTTTTGTCTATCCTCAATCGATAGAGTTTCGATTTTAAAAGAAGTCGCCGATGGATTACGCATCTATTTCGACTTTACTTTGGCTGACAATCTTCTTTACAAAGAGGAAAAAGAATATGCATTGTCATTGCTTTCAGAGGAGAACTTGAAGAATTTCTCGTATGTTCCCTCTCCTGGACTGTCACCTGATTTCCTATCTCCCAAATCAGATTATGATTCATCTTTAGTGGTTGAAAATTCTCAAGAGTCACAACCAACATCGGAGCAGGCTGCATCAAATTCAGAGGATCCCCAAAAGAGAAAACTACGCTCCCATCGGAGTGAAGATTGTGACACTGTGCTAGAGAATTGTCTATCAAGGTAAGTCATTTACCGTGTTGCTTCTAAAGTCTAATGTTCTGATCCTTTAGCATTGCAAGTACGAGTTCTGGTGGTTCAACTCCATTGCAAGCAACTGCTGCAACTTCTAGTTTAGGCTACATAAAATCCTTACAGCCAATGGCATTGAGTATTCCACCGCAGGCAAAAGATTTTCTGCAAAAAGTTCTTTCCTGGCAGATTTTGCCTTCGAATGCTGATCCTGCACCATCAATGATTTTTGGAGCTACGCATTTAGCTCGATTAATTGGTAAGCTGTGGTTTTCTTTTACCGATTTTAATAATCTAAAATGTTCACTTTGATTTCAGTAAAACTACCTGAATTTTTGAATGCAACAACGATAGCAGAAGAGAAACTGAAGTTGTTACTACAGCATTTGGATTCGTTTGTACAGTGAGTACTTGTTTATGTTAATCTAATTATTTAAAACGTGTGGTTAATCAACATTGCCTTTCACAACTGTCTTGTCTTCTGAACATTACTCCTGCCAATATGGTAATGCTCCAGTAACATGCATGATTGGTATACAAAGACGATATTTTAAAATCGATTAGTCTGAAAATAGGAAACATATCTCATGCCGAACACCATAGTAGTTTTTCTTAACACTCCATTTTAAGCTAAAAGCATGATGCATTTTGTCCCATATAGACTTATTGCAATATCTTGCTGTCTATTGGGGAATTGCCCACTGCATATTTAAAAAAAAACTCTGAGAACCCAGGGACTCTCTTTTTTTTTTTTTGTAATTTAGAAATGAAACGAATTATTGATCAAAGTTTACGATGGGTAAGTTCTTCGTCTTCCCATATATACGAGACGATTTGGTCCGAACTGAGGTGTGCATAACTGTATACGGAAGGAGGTCATTAGTACTTTCATGAATGAAAATAGAACAAAAGTGACCGGTTCGGTTATGGGTAAATACATGGATAGATAGATAGATAAGATAGATAAATAGATTTATTGATTTATCAAGATCATTTTTACAAAATCATTATGTTTAATTGACTTTGTATCGAACACCGAGAGATGGCAACTCTCGGGTTCGATGATTGAAAAGAATATTTAACTTTATCGATGGAGAAGCTTTTCGAATTCGAAAACTTCGAAAAAGATCAAGAATTCAAACGAAGGAGTTAGCTGAAATCAGACAGTAGCCATGGAAGACATGGAGAGTGTAAGTTACAATTCCGAAAGAATAAACAGCTTAGTGGTTTTTTTTATATAATATTTTTCCACTATAAAATTGCATTGTCTTTGCGATCCGGGTTGGATTCGAAGAAGTTGCTAAAATTTATATAATTGTATTTACATCAAAGTTTTAATTTATGACATAACTTCCCACTTAAATGTAAGTTTATGTTACTGTTTGTTATAATTGTTGTGCATATTTATAAGTTTAATTATTTTCTGTTTCATAAAATAAAGTTCCCCTGAAGAAAGCAACAATCCTTGCCGAAATGTCGGGACAAGTTAAAGCACTTGTTTTCTTTACCCAAAACAAAGTGACCAAATAGCCGACGGAAAACTAAATTTTCCACTCTCAATATAAAACTAAAATTGGTCAATACAACACATCATAAAAGATATTTCCCTATAGTTCGATGGGTCCATCTTATCTCCTTTTTTATGTAAGGGAAAAATTATAGATTTTCTAAAAGCATCTGGTGCATTTCCTGTGGTGAAGATATCATTATATACTTTTGTAAGATGCATAAGAAAATCTTGTATTGCATATTTAAGGAATTCGTTTGGGATCCGATCAACTCCGGGAGTTTTATTTTCTTCCACATTTGCTACAATTACATCAACCACTTAGATTGTGATTTCGCTACCTAGTATTAGATTTTCGAAATTAGGTCTGGCATTGAATTGGTTGAGAGAAAAGTTCTGCATTCAACTGATTTTGAAAATGATTTTTAATTTGCTGATGCAGATAGAGGTGCATTTGATGCAAATGTTTTTCCTTTGGGTAAATACAAAGATCGTGTTTTCTCCAGGCTACATACGACAACTCACGTACCATACCATCGTCATCGTAAGGAAGGTAGGTAGAAATGGCTGGTGAGAAAAAAAAAAACACAAAAGGCCATTGTTCTGGCATGTAGTAGGACCGGTCACTCATTGTTAGAAATACTAAGTTTAATGGCATGTTGTCCGCCTAGCCAATTACCTGTACAAATGACAATAATCCTACCAATGTCTGACCTAGGTCTATTCAGAAGTTCCTTAGCTCGTTTTTTATCATCAGTAGACCACATCAGCTTTGAAATAGTGCAGCTAGTGAGATGTTTCCATCTTACGCTATATTTCTTAAGAAAATAATTTTGAATGGAAAAATTTACATATCGGTCATTTATTTAAAAACTAATTACTCTAAATAACGATTCTTTTTTTGATGCTTGACATTGGAAAAAAAAGCATAAGAATAGAAAATGAATCGATATATTCCTAAAAATCATATAGCAATATTGACAACACGTTATGTGTTAAGTTTCCGTTGTTTGTGTTTTAGAGCCAATCAAACAAGCCAAGAAGGCCTGCAATGCCCATATTCGACGGACCAAGTTTTTGCATAACCAAAAATTAAGGCAAAAAATACCTTTTTTTGGCTTCTCCAGTTTTTGAGCGTGTCAATGATTGCATGGGACAAATTTTTCGCACTCGTGCTGTAACGAGAGTTCTTAAAGATCTCAACATACATAAATCCACTGGTCCGGTTGGTATCTCGCTATTAGGGTAAGGTTTTCTTCCACGCTGGCAAACCTTCTGCGTAAGCTTTTCCATATATACTATTCTTCTCGGCTCGTTCCCAGCATTTGTCCAGCCAATTCCAAAAAAGGGCGAATCTTCTTGTCTCTCCAATTATCGCGTTTGCACTTACGTCCCTGCTTTCATTCTTCATTGAATCGCTGATAAACAATTAGCTCAAGAAATATCTCGAAGACCGAAAGCTTCTTAATGACCAGCAACAGGTCCACTGGCCATCTGATGGTTTATCTCACCGAACAGTAGAAGAAATCTTTACATCGTTTTGAGGAAAGTAAGATTGTTGTGCTGCTTTCAATATCGATGAATCCCTCCTTCGTTGGATTCTAATTCGAACCTTTTAATACAAGTTGTATTGGACGGATTCAAGTCTGAAACCCACAAAATGCTGGTGTGCCCCAGGGCTCCGTTTTGTCTCCGACCCTCTTTTTCATTTTTATTAATGATATCTTGTTTGTAACTTCTAATCCAGTAAATTGTTTTGCTGACGATAGTACCCTTAGCTTTTCTTATTCGTTTAAAGACCCATATCCCTCCTTTTTGGATGTGGAACAGCAACGACAAATAAATGATAAGCAAATTGAACTCTGACTTAAACAATGGTGAATGAAGAAAAATCGCGTAGAGTTTAATGCTTCGAAAACTCAATGCTGTTTTGTATCGTTAAAGCAAGATGTCCCCCCCTGCCATGGTGCATGAGTGGCACTTGCATCAATGAGACCGATCACCTCAATATTCTCGGTATGTGTGTCACTTACCACCTCTTGTGGAACGCAGACATAGGCGACGTCGCCAAAAATGCCGCAAGATGTTTGATTTCTTAAGACGGTGCAAGAAATTTGTTTCCCCATTTGATCTGGCTATTATGTATAAGACTAATATCCGTCCAAAACTTGAGTACAATTACCATCTCTGGGCTGGTACTCCGGCTACATTCTTAAGCCTCATGGACGGAATACAAAAAAGAGCTGTAAGAATGATTGGTGATTGTGACATCACTAACTCATTCACTTCATTGGAACACCGTCGTATCGTTTTGTGTTTCTCTCTGTTCTATCGTTACTTCTACGGTAATTGAACAAAAAGCCCCTTAAGTGTGTGCAAATTATTAAAAAAAATCTTTGTGTTGTTATCGGATTTTTTGAGTTCTTATAACAGTCTTCAAGTACCATTCAAATCAATCTTCAATCAACATCAAGAAAGAAGAAATCTTACGAAAAATGTCTAGACTACAGATACATATATGAAAAAGATGAATAAAAGGAAGCCTACTCAAGAAAAAGATACCAAACGATTTTGTTTTAAATTTAATTTCTTGCAGTTACCTAGAATCCCGTAAGGAATGGTTTGGAGAGCACAACTATTTCAAGGAACCCAAACTAGAAGTTCCCGAAGACCAGCAAAAACCAGATGAACCAGCTGTACCCACAGCAACTAAAACTTAGTTAAGAAGAAATATATTTAAATTATAGAATTAAATAAGTAAGAACACATATTTTTCTCTATATAATAATTATATATATATTTTATTAATAGTTTAAAGCTTTTTTTTTTAATTTTCTAAATAACAATTTTTTGTTTGTTTATGTATAAAAAATAATGAAATAAATTATTGTATTTTCTTTTTATTTATTTTAAATTTAAATTCAATGTATAGTTAGTCAAATTTCGAATTATTCATGTTTGCATGTTGTTTTTTTGTGTTTAAAATTTAAGTTTGTCGAAAATAATATTTTATTAACACGAGTAGTAAGTAAGTTAATAGTTATTATGGTAAATATTAATTATTATAAATTATTATGGCTTTTTTAATCCCGTATTTTGAGAATAGAATTAAAGTAATAACATTTTTGTTAAGTCTTAATTTTTGTTTATTTACTTAAAATTAGTTTAAAATAAAAACAAAACGGAAAACTTTATATTTATACAAAAAAGAAATGATTTTTTTATTTTAGTTTGTTCAGAAAAAATGATATATTAAGCAAATTAAATGAAAAAAAACAGTAAGGAAATAATAAGACAAATATTTTACATTCGACATTTAACCTGGTATGGCGCCTTTTATATGTTTATTTCGTTTTCGATTCCTAGTCCTTTCGCTCAGCTCTCGTCTTTTGCACCTTTTTAAATATTTCTATATGTTTTTTGTTTACTTAAATATTAATAAATTATTCTAAAATTTAATTTTTGTGAATGTCATTTGGTATTTTGTGTGTGTTTTTTCAATTAATCATTCTACTACTATTAATTATGTATACATTGAAAACTTTTAAACAGCTTTTTTGTTATTTTTACAGTGCGATCCACTTGGTTAAATACACCTGTTTTGTCTCAGTAAATTGTCAGTTTTTTTTTTTTATTTGTTGAATTGTAAGAAATTCTTAAGGGTTCACTGGATCTATTTATTTAAACTAATGCGACAAAAAAGATTCGACAGTTATAGAAGGACGAGCCACAACAAATCGACCGCGAAGCAGACAAATAGAAAGCGGCTTGGAATTCCTTTATAGTAGAATATTCATGGTAGGAGACAGCACGGCAGACCAAATTTGCGCTAGAAAGGGTGACGTGGACTAAGAAGAAGCCTCTCGGGGTGCCAAACGGCCAACATTCGGGATACATTGAAGAACTTGCTTAAAAAGGCTCGGAACGGATGCCAAAAAAAAAAAACAAAGCCTTGGCATGAAGGTTGTTAGCGACGCCTACCGACTAAAACAACACTTTGGCAGCACCTTTAAAACGTAATCGAAAGCCAACGAGAAAAGATCCAACTATAATTTTCTAAAGTTGTATAATAGATTGCGTACATGAAATTTAAATAAATACTTATCAAGTGTAGTTTATGGAATTTTATTTCGACCCCAGTTCTCCTTAACAAAGGTTAAAACCACAATTTGAGTTGAGACAAAACAGATGCATCTAACCAAGTCAACAGCACGGTTTTCTTTCTTTAGTTTTGTTTTTAAATATCAACATTGAACGGGGGCACAGGATACAACAATTGTTATTGAAATTTATTTTTGAATGCTTTGGTATTGTAAATTGAAACTGGAAACAGCATTCAAGACAAATTGTCATTACCCTGCTTACAACTTATGTGCGAGAAATTCGATTTGTGGACGGTTTTAATTCTATTAACAACGGACACTTTGTTTATTATTATTTGAGACTAAAAGTTAACTATTTTTTTGTCAAAAAGATTAAGTTTTGATTTAATGTTTTGTGACATCTATAAGAAGAATATTTTAAATTGATGAGGAAAATGAGTTTTGGAATTGTTTGTGCTTCGCAGTAATACTATTTTGATTTTTTTTTTTAAATACTTTAAAAGTTGTTCCTACTTTACCTTTTTGTTTTTTTATAAAGAATTTATAAAAAATAGTATTTGTTTAAATTTTGTTAAGATTTTTCTTGTATACTAGGCCTGAGCTCCCGTGAGCTTAAATATTGTTAAATGTTATCAAGTGGAACTTAACAAAGTTAGGGAAATTTTTTGAATGAGGATTTAAACATTGAACCCCCTTTTTCGAAGAAACAAAATCCTCAATCAACTTGCGCTCTATGAGCTTGAAATCCCCCATCATTATGTTCCACAGAAAGTAAGGTTAAAAAACATTGTTTCGCTTAGAAACATCTTGTCATCATAACTATTTTCCCCTGCTGTCTCCTTGAAGACGTTTTGTCGCACTCGATGCAGTTGGCCGCATAAATCCGCTCAATCTTGACGACGGAGCACTTGCCGGTCGAGTCGGACTTCTCTGTCTGTTGATCAATGTCGGCGTACTACTGCTGACATTATTGTTTGTAACTGACGCTTTAAGTAGCACCGCTGCAGCCGCCGCTGTCGTGGCATTACGTGCCGTAGAAGTACTTCTCGGTCCGTGCGTTATTGCTGCGGATGTAGTGTTGCCATTGTTGGTTTTAGTTGCCGTCGTTGTCGTTGATGATGTAGGCTTTCGAATTGTTGCACCAATACTCGATCCACTCGAGCTACTCCGACTGGCCGATATTCTTTGATTGCGCGATGGATTCGCAGCCGAGAGGGGCCTTTTGCTGGGCGACGATTCAACTGAGTTTGTTAGAAGCGGTTTGACTGGTATTCGTCGCACCGTATTCGTCGAAGTTCCACTATTGAGTGATGAGCGCGAACTTCGCAAACTTGTTCTTGAACTGCTACGTTCGACGTCCTTTTTGTTTGACGACGACGAATTGGCTGAATCGCTTTTGCGCAGGGAATTAGCACGACGCATGGCAGCTGTTGTAGCAGACGGCAGAGACAAGGTGTTTGCTGTCGACGGCGCCGCATTAGTGGCTCTTAACAAACGGGCTCTATCCATGCTACGTTTATTCCTTTCCAGAATATTGTGAATTTGGTTCTTTTGCGGATTATTCATTCTTGATTTTGAGACGGTATGATCGCGACTAGTAGCATTACTGTGAGGACTTGTGACTGGTTCTTTGTTGTTGCCAGAGCGGCCTTGAGAACGTTGTGTTGTCGTTGTTGTTATTGTTGACTGTTTTGTGACGGCTTCGTTGACATCGTTACACGATGAAGTGCTTTCTTTTCCGTGTGACGGTGTGTCGGAGACTAGACTCTGGGTTTCCTCAAATCCTTCGTCATTCAATTCATGGCTATTGGCAGAAACTTTGATGACAGTTGTTGTTTGTGTTGGTGTCGGTGCAGATTTATCGTTGCTTATAATTTCTCGTGGTGGACTCCAAATGCGTTCTGGCTCTCCTGTAGGGGACTTTAGATTTCGTATGGCTTCACGTACGTCTTCTTGATTTATCGAACTAATATGGCGGCCAACTTTTTCCAATTTGGCAACGGTTTTCTCGCAGATTATCGCTTTTTTAATCTGTGAGTCTTCGTGGTATTTCTTCGAGTCAGATTCATTATTATGTGGAATGCTTTGGTGCTTGATTGTGTCTTTTGATGATTTTTCAGACATTGACTGAGATATATCCTCGGTTCCGCTACTGTAGTCCGTTGGTCGTTTATAACGACGCGTTCTACGAGCCGCTGAGAATCTATCAAAGTGACCAATTGGTTCGTTGTCGCCCAACTGATCGACTCCAGGACTGAGATTTCCACCGTCACATTCTGTCGTTGAATTGACAGTTACAACAGTTGGAGCATAGATATGCGGTCGCCTGAGGGAAGAATTTTGCGTAGCACGTCGCACAACCGGAGGTGTTTCGATATTGTCCGAATCGATTTCCTTGCGGCTGTATTTGTCATCGTGTCGATCGCGAATTGTAATGAATCGATTGATCGCGGATGGATTTTCAGTCGGTGATTGATGGTTTTTATAGATGGACGGGTCGGATTTGACGTCGAGTATTAAGGGCGGTAGTTGTTGTTGTTTGGTGTCCGTTCCATTTGGTAGAGATGTTTTTGATTTTTGACTTTCGACATCGTTTATGTCCGATGGACGGCGTACATAGATCTGAAGACGATCCGATGCTGGCAGTTCTCCCAGGATGTGTATCAGTGACTTTCGGTCTTCGTGTTCATTGTTAGATGAGGTTTTATTGCGATTAGTGTCTTCCCTGGTTATGACCTCTTCGGAGCTATTGGAAACGTTGAGATTTGATTTTCTCCACGAGGACTTATCGCGAGTGTTGTTGACATCTGAAAAGAAAAAAATTGTCTTTAAGAATTGTTTTGTTGACATTCTATTCAGGAACTTTTACCTTCGATTGCCTGAATCGTTCCAGCGATATCCGTTTTCTCTAATGTCTTGGATGGTTTCCAATCTCTCTTGTATGTTTCAACGCCGTTCGCATTCACTGAGATCTTCTCCTCTGGCAGGGGATCCAATTTGTTTCGTTCGCTTTCTGCTAATCAAATAAAATAAAACAGAGTTCAGTGGTTTTGGATTCAATTATGTTTCAAACGATGTACCTGTGTCGTTTTCTAGCGATCGCCGGCCATTGCTGACAAGACGTCGCTTCCTTTTATATTCTTCGTTTTGTTTCTCATCGTTTTCGTTTGACTGCAACCACGATTCAATCTTCTGTCTCCATTCGCGTGATATTCTATAAAGAAAAAAGTTTTATCGTCTGCGACCACAATTATTGGATATGTCGAAATGGTTTACCTTGGTTTATTATCATCGCTTGCTGGCGCAGGTGGTGGTTTAGTCTCAGCCATTGGGGATGGTGAATTGGCTCTCTCGCGATCCGCCCCGAAATCGATGTTCAGCAGTTCTGGTCGTTTTCTGCTCGCACTTCCTGATCTTGCTTTTCGCGCCCAGGAACGATCTGAAATCAGAACCGATATTTATTAAAATTTTGAACTTGTAACAGGAAGCCGTTGAGTTCTCTTGCTACACACAACTAATCTACTTTCTGTGCACATGAAATTTCTTACGGTTTTTTTGTTTGCAGATGCAAATTAAAAAAATTAAGAATCTAAAATGAAATGCAAAATCCCAAAAAAATGACAACAAATTCTCATGCAAGCTTAGAAAAAAATCAAATTGTTTAAAAATTTACCTAAACTTCCATAAGCAGAGGCTTTTCTCTCCCGACTTCCGTTGTCCTGCCCAGAAGCTCTTAAGAATTTCATCAAATCATCATCCTCCTCGAGAACACGACTCCTGCGTCTGCGTAAACTTCCATTTGGCGTTATATCCGGCGAAATGCCATCTTCTCTCCAAGAATTGCAATCGATTCCGGTGTTGAAGGATCCCATTCGCCGGCGTGAGAATGCCGGACTCGACCGAGGATCAAATGAGGGATCGAGGAGTAGAGGATTTTCGGGATCCGAAACTGGCGTTCCACATTGGGATACTGAGGAGAGAAAACAATTTTTTTAGGTTAAAATTGAAAATAAAATTTCGAAAAGCAAATCTACATTGTCTAGCTCTCCTGGCGAGTTGTTCCTCTCGCTGCTTCCTTCGCAATGTCGCTTGCTCCTCTTGTTGTTGCCGCCGTTCGTTTTCTTTCACAGCCTGTTTGAATTTATCGGCGAGATTTTGGAATATCTTAAAGCACTCTTCCAACTTGAATGAAGCCGGATCCTCACAAAAATACTCAGCCAGCTTCAATCGAACGGAATCGACTTCCTTCATGCCACGTTGTAAAATAGCAACTTCGTGTTCAGCGGTCTATTGGAAAGGGGAAGTAATTAAATATTTGTTTTGATCGCTGTAACTTTTGAAATACCCTCAAAAAGTCTGTCATTTGTTCTTTGATATCAAGATCAGTTGCCGGTAGTTCGACTTGTCGTTTGATTTTTTTGATTCGGCTATCTAGTGCATTGATCTCGTAGTTGATTTGGTCTGATGTAGTTCTGTGAAAGGGATCAGTATTTAGTGCGCTTGAATATGTTTCTTCAAAGAGGTCTTACTTTGAAGCATTCTCCAACATGGTCAGCTGATCTGGGAAATTCAGGAGTTCCGGATTCTGTTTCTCGACTTCCATTGCAACAAAGTGCATTAGATTAACGCCTGGCTTATTGGCTCGAATGTCTGTAAGCTTTTGCAACGAAGACAACTTCACTCCGGCCGCGTTGCCGGCATAGCCACCAGAGTTAAGGAAATTACCAGCCAAAACAACCATGTAGAGTACCTCTTGGAGCATTTTGTTGTTCATCAGATCTGGAATTACAATTCAAAACCGATTAGAAGGGACCTTCCAAACATTTTGAGCTTACCATCGCCAGCGAAAATCATTGCATTGATATAGGGATCCAAATAGCTGACATTAGCTGCGAATTCCTCCTTGAGCAACATACTTTCTATCCGAAGTTTATAGCTGATGGAAAAAAGTTCAAGACATTGTTTTTTGTTTCTTTTTTTTTCAGTGAGCAAGGAGAACTTACTTTGGTACTTCGAGCAGTTGTAGTAAGAATTTCTCTGCGTTGCCCAATCGAGATCGATCACCGTTAAACGATTTCAACATATCCAATTCGTCGAATTCAGGAAGAATTTTTAGCAGGCCGCGAAGCTTTTCAGCTCCAATATCACTGTGTTCTCCGTTGCGAATAAGTTCAATAATGTCCTCGTTGGATCTTTGAAAAAAATCGGAAGTTAGAAACGATTTTGGAACAGGGTTACCTACTTACGTTCTAAACTGCTTCAGGAATATGTTGACATTGAGACTTCTCTTGCCATCCAGCAGCGTGATCTTGAAACAAAATTTACAAAAAGGTTAAGTTAGGATTGAAAACATTTGAAAAATAACGGTTGTTCATTTGAATTTCAACTGACTGATATGCATTTTGCAACTGAAAGCTCTAATTGAGCTAACAAAAGCTTTTCAACTTGTTGAACGTAAAGCTTTACTTTGAACTAACCTCAGTATTTTCCTTCTTCGACTTCCGGTCCAGAGTGTCTATTCCCGAATCCCTGCCCAATTTCGGTGAGCCTTGAGCGCTGGTCGATTGCAAGCAAAACAATCCTTCCAACTGTGTCCAATCCAGCTTACGATTACAACTGACAGTTGCCCAAATATTTTGCTTGCCAATCACTTTGTTCTGTGGAATCTTGTTCCAATTTATAGTTTTCATTTTGGCTTTTGGTGCTGGAATTTCCTGCTGTGGGAGCAATACCGAATTCTCATTGAAACCCATGTCCGGCGTTGTCGGTCTAAAGCCGCCGCCGTCTGTGCAATTATTCGACAGAAGATTCGGCGCTGGTGGCGGTGGGGCTATGGGAGGTCCTGGGATACGATTACTACCTGGGGGTGGTGGTGGAGGTGGTACTCCTCCCCCGCTGCGTATTCCACCACCAGCACCACCATTGCCGAATGCAGGAATTGGTGGAGGAGGAGGCGGTGGAGGTGCAGCTGCTGGTGGGCCTCCACCTGCACCACCCGCACGGCCACCTCCAGTTGGTGAGAGTGGTGAACTGGATGAAAGTGAGTTAGTCGCCGTGGGTGGTGTTACCTGAAAACTGCTTGGCGTTAGAGGCGCCGAAGATTGTTTTCTACTCGGACTTGTCGCCTCGCCACGACAATGGGGACATGTGAATTTTTGAACACTCGGCGAGCGCAGCAATCGCACCGAGTCTTCATGATTCTCGAGAAGGGTTGCACGATGGACTAGCTTTTCGGTTGTATCCCAAATAATATCACTAACCGCCTCTTTGGGTTCGATTCGCAGCAAATGCTGCAATATACTGAGGAATGGTATCTCCTGAGGTGTGTCAGCTACCTGTTTAATAAGGAAACAAATAAAAATTAAATTGTAAAATTCTAATTAATAGAAAAAAGATTTATGCATTTGACAACCGACGACAACGCATATATGCCAATTGAAGAGAAGCAGAAAATTTACATACCTGTCCTAAAATGGCGGAAAAAACATCAAGATGGGAGTTTAAATTTATTCCATTGGGGCCCTGTAGACTTTGTGCTTCGTCGCATTCTCGTTGTTCGTCGAATACGTCCAATTGCACAATGATATCACCCACACTTTGAGCAACTTTTCTGCAATTCAATTAGAAATTGAAGAAAATCAATTAGAAAAAAGAAAACAAAAGACATTTGAAGAATTTTAATGTTGTGAAAAGAATCTGTGGGTTCTGGTCTAAAGTTATTAGTTTGCAAGTATTTGCATATAAATAGGGAGAGATAAATAAATTTGAAAGGTTGATTTTTAATATTCCCACAAAGAAGTGAAAAAAATGCAAAAATGAAAAAAGGGGAACCATTTCATTGATGTTTGAATTTACAAGGAACGAAAGCTAAGGGAATAATCAAATAGTTAAACATTTACCATTTCTCAATGTTGTGAAATCTGAATTATTTTTGTCTTAAGAAAAATGAAGGTAACTGCCAATTATTTGAAAATCAACTCTATAAGAAAAGAAACCGCTAAGACACCTCAATTTCAATTCAAATCATCACCGAATGGCTTTTTGGAACAGCGAAATTTGTTAAGACTTTCTGAGTGAACTTCATTTCAACAATTTCAGTTCACAGTGGATCATGTTCCATCAGTGGGTTTTGGTGGATTTATATCTATTGTTTTAAAACACAACGTTACATTACCTTACAAATTACAGACGTACTTATTATTTTGGGTTTTTCAATAGGGATTTGACAACTTTGAATTTAATTTAAGAACGCACCCTTTCTCTTATCATCGAACTGTCATTGTGAATTTACTAATATATTCGAAGTCGTTGACCGCGACTTAAAGCGCGTTAACTCAAATTACCAGTCGTTATAATAGTAGTAGTGTATCCAGTTTGGTGGAAAAATTTGCATCTGCATAATCCTTCGTGTGATGTTGCCGTGTCAGTGCGAACCGGGTTGATCGAATTGTCAAAAATATACCTGCTGTTCGGTCGACGGTAGCAAATAATGCAAATAAGTCAATTCCACTGCTTTTTTACAAAGAAAGTGTCACACAGCACACCTTACATTCGATTTATTGATAAGTAAGTTTGATGAGCGGTCATCTCAAGAAATCTACCACTCGAGTCGGCCTCTAGACAATTATTTTTTTTTTGGCTACGTTGACGTTGGAAGACTTCATAGCCAACATTAAACGAGAAAGCCAAGTCATCGAAAATTGATTTCAACGAATCGACCGCTGCAAACGTGGCCAAATAAACGAAGTAGTAAGATTGTACTGCAGACGGATAATAAAGTTTTTGAAAAAAACTGAAACACAGGGTTTTCCAATAAGAGGTGTTATCTTGAATAGCCCGTTATTTCAGTAGGTGTCACTTTTGAGGCTGTTATTTTTTGACATTTCACAAGTAGAAATCACGCCATTACTAAAAATGGAACGATACACGCTTCAACAATGCATTGAAATTATTAAAAGTCGCTACAAAAATGGTGAAAATTTAGCTAAACTAAAGCATATTCACAGTTACTGTGAATGGATTGCGTTATGGAGAGATGATTAATAATTTTTTTTTTGTTTTTTTTTTTTTTTTTTTTTTATAATTAGCACACACTCAAGGGGTTTTTTATGCCCTTATTATACCAGAGACACAGTGAGTGCTTAAGGAAAGGGGTTGGAGAGGAGGTGCCGGTGAACATTGGTCTTAAATTCCTGAACATTGCAAAGATTTGGAAAGATAGAGTGTGGAAGGTAGTACGGCTAAAGAACTTCTCTGTACTTGAGGGTACGACGAAGTTGGGCTCAAGGGTGAACTGATGGGCATTCCTGGAGGCGCGGGTATTACGGTTGAATGTCTTTAGGGGAGGAATGCAACTGGCTATTTCACTAGAGCAAATATCGTTGAAGTAACGGTAGAATAGGGTGAGGCATGAAACAATACGGCGATGTTCGAGAGATGTAAATGACTCAACGATGGTTTGATCACCAATCATCTTGAATGCTCGTTTTTGGATACTGTCCAGAAGACTTAAGTATGTCACTGGAGCACCAGCCCGGACATGGGAGTTATACTCAAGCTTTGGACGTATGTATGTTTCGTAGATGATAGCCAGATCAGAAGGGGAAACAAAATTTCTTGCACCGCCTTATGAAACCTAAATATCTTGCGGCATTTTTGGCGACATCGCATATGTGGTCGCTCCACAAGAGGTGGTCTGTGATGCACATACCGAGAATCTCGAGATGTTGGGTCTCATTGATGCAAGTGCCACTCATGGACAGTGGCAAGGGGGGTATGTCTTGCTTTGACGATACAAGACAGCATTGTGTTTTCGAAGCATTAAACGAAAGAAGATTCGCTTTTTTTCTTTTAGATTGGCTGGACAAATGCTGTTTTCCAACTGCTCGGAACGAGCCCAGAAGAATATGATAGATGGAAAAGTTTACGCAAGGGTTTTGCCAGCGTGGAAGAACACCTCTTCAGAACAATAGCGGGGATACCATCCAGACCAGCGGATTTATGTATGTTGAGATCCTTTAGGACTCTCGCCACAGCACGAGTGCGGAAGAAGATTTGTCCCATGGAATTATTGACGCGCTCAGTTCAAGCGGAGTCATGACAATCTCTGGCAGCGAAGAGTTGGCGGCGAACTGCCTAGCAAAGAGGTTAGCTTTCGCGAGAGAGCTAACAACTGGATTGTCATTGTCAACGAGCGTAGGGACCGAGGAAGAAGAAGAATTCTTCATATTTTTTTACAAATGACCAAAAATTCTTACCGCCTTTGGGACATTGCAGTATTTTTTGCCTTAATTTTTGGTCATGTAAAAATTTGGTCCGCCGAATATGGACATTGCAGGTCTTCCTGGCTTGGATAAACTTGTTCCGGTTTTCCTCAGTTGGGTTGGCTCTAAAACACCGGAACTTTACTTCTTTTTCCCTGATAACCTCTTTACAGCTTGAATCAAACCATGACTTTTCCTTGGGTTTGATGCTTTTAACCCTATTCGGGATAAAAGTTTTCATTCCCAAAATAATCATATTAGTAATCATATCGAGGAAGCATAGTGACCAGTTAAAGATCCGGAAAAAGTTGTTGAGACCGTCCCAGTTGGCTTTCTCGTATTGCCACACGGTTCTCTTTGGAGCTCTTTCTCTAGCTGGATTAGCTTGACACGAGAAATTTGCAGATATAATACTATGGTCTGATCTGCCTACGTTTGATCTGTACAATGTTTATTTTCGACAAGATTGATCTTTTGAAAGAAAAGTTTCCGGACTGTGTTATCTCTCAAAGAGGTGATCACAATTGGCCACCGAGATCTTGTGACTTCTTCCTTTTTGGGGGCCACGTGAAAGATAATGTCTACGCTAACTGCCCAGTGTCGATTCAAAACTTTAAAGATGGAATTCGTGAGCCTATTGAAGACATTAGGGCATCACTTTGCATATTATTCATTTTTAATGACATATCTTCCTCTTTATTATAAATAATTCGATCATTTCTTCTAAAAATTGCATTTAAACATTTGAACATTTAAAAATCATCAGAACATTTCTGAGAGTGGAAATCAACGAGTAATTGTCTGATTAGTTACGGAATCATTCACTTGGGGTAGGTTGAACAAAACTGCAGCCTAATTATAGTTGTCGCGGATTGCATCAAATGTGATTCGAAATGGAAATGACTTTGCCTTCAACATGTTTTCCATATTCATTTTGTTTGTATGGTGAACCAACAAGCAAGGCGTGCCTCCTACGGAATCAACGAAAAGCCCTTAACCTTGGCCTTTCATTGGAAACATTGCCAAGATTTTCAAATTGAATATTCTTAATTTTAACTATGACACAAAATATGATGTGATTGTAAAGTCGAATATAAAATCAAACAAAACTTAAATCAATCAAAAACAGAAAAAAAAACTTCCAGACAAATGAAGACCACCTTGATGGTCTCTAATCACACAGAGATTATAGACGCAAGACAACAAACCAATCACTTTTTAATTTTTTGTCGATGTTTAAACTCGGTGTTGTTGGGTATTGTGAAAAATTGACTGATGACAGGCCAAATAATTTACCAAACAAATTTAAATAAATCAAAACACCTCCAAATATCTGTGTTCACAATAATTATTTATGCACAAAACAAGATATTTTAGTTGAGACCACCGCACAGCGATTAGATTAAATTTGACCTAAAACTATATGCCGCGGAACACGGAAGCATATTGTTAGAGAGGCTAGCTAATATCCAAAACATGCAAATGAACTATTTATGACCTGATGTTTATCTTCGAGATTCAAGCAAAATAAAAGAGAATATGACTTCAATGCAGTGGAAGTGGCAGTGGAAGTTTGAATAAAAAGCAAATGAGGGACAGGGAACACCTTAAAATCAATAAAACACAAATAAATTATCGTGTCACCGCACCGAAGACGACTAAAAACTAAAAAAAAAAAAAAAATAGGGCGCTAATTAAATTTAAAGTTCTTCACGTGAAATCTCACTCACTTCAGATTTTCTATTAATCCAAGATCTAGAAATCGACTATTTCTTGAGGAACAACAAAACGAGACACAGCCAAATGGCAACTGCCGTATTCCGTCCACGGTCACAGGTCACGGATGCTGAAGCACGAACTCTATGACGTCGCAGATGGATTCGGTTTTCGGTTTTTGACGTCAAAAACAGCCAGCGGCGACAATGGATGATGATGGAAACGAAAACGAAAAGAATCCCACAAATTTTGAATGTCTTTAAGGAACACTGCAACAAACTATAATTTTCTGCCGTTAAATTGTCGTAAAAAGTACATAAAATTATTTTAGTATCGTGGGCTTATTTAACTTTAAAGATATATTTTTTTTTCACGGTCAAATGTGTTATGTAAAGTGTGTGGTGTTGTTGGTTATGGCTTTCTCTTTGCTTGTTTGTTTGCGGTTCCTGGCTTCTGTTGCACGAAATTTCGGAAGGCCGATACACATGAAAAAAAAAAAACACAACCGAAAGGACGTTGAGCTTGTCCACTAATAGGAAGGAAGAATAACAAAAATGCTTGAAGTCTCTTATTGGCTTTAAGCTGTAACATGTGCTGTGAGCACTGAGCAGCATACATACCATAATCACTTATGCGGTATGCACGTGGTGCGTGCGCATGTTTTTTGTTATTCAATATTGAAATTGGATGAAGCTTTTGAAGTTTTGTGTAAAGAAGGAGGAAGTTAAAAGGATTGATACAATTTTTGCTAAAAGCTTTTGGAGTACACGTGGTGGTAAGGTAAATCTTGTGAGTTAAGGAACTTCTTGGACTCGTTGAATGGAAACGTTGGGCTTACAGTAGAACCACGCTATTTGATGAGAATTCATGATTCAATTTTTGTTGTTCTGTTTTGATTAACACAAATCTTTAGAACTGATAATCCAAAAGCTTGTTTAATGGCTAACTTGTCAAATTGCTGTCAGTTATCGTAGTTTACTGTCAATAATTCAATCGGATTAGATTAGTGAGTATACAAGTTATCATTTATTTACATTTATTTTCCATAAATTTGTTCTATAATTCAGATATTATTTGTTTTTCCTTACAAGAAAAATAATCTTACATAATAAAGAGAAGTCTTAACGATTCAGCTTGTTAGCAAACAAAAAACTCGTTTAACAAATATTGTTCATGCATATTTATATCAGCGCGCACACTTATCAGAAATTTGTCTTTAGCAAATAAATGTACAATTTATTAATTTATTCAATTCTTTTAAGGAATAAATTAGGAAATTATATTTAAAGAATATTAAGCACTGCGTAAAAAATTGATTTTAGGGCTGCCAACGAGTAACACAGAAGTCGATAGATTAAAGGTCTCTCATTGAGATAGGACAGCAGGTTCGGGCTTAGTGAGTAAGTTCTTGATTTCGTTCAAGCTGGAGTTCTTTCAGCTAGAATTGATTGAACAATCCAGGCTTAAGATCAGTAGTATTAATTATTCAAAAAGTTGCTTTTGTTTTGTTTAAATTATTTTACTTGTTAATCTTAAACTTGATCGCGGTCGAACACAGGTAAACATTTGTATCTTTCAAGTTTTTTTTCAAATGCTTCTGTAGAACGATTTTGTAAAACATGAAAACACCATTTAATATACAATGTTCTGATACAGAATTAGAAGTTGAGAAATTCAACACATTAATCTGCAAAATGGGTGTAGAATGATTTCAATCATTACTTCAACCTGTTGGTGCTGTTCATCTCGCCTACCTTCAGAACTTTTTTTTCCAACTATAGAATAGAAATGTTAACACAGATTTTCTCAAAATGCAATAATACTTATTTGAATCTAAATGATGATTATGATGAGACATACTGTGGCGTATGAGTGTTTTTTGTTTGCTTATCATTGGTATTGTGAGTTTTGAAATTTCATATACTATATTCGGCTTAGATAAATGTTTAGTTAATTCAATGATTTTCAGTCTCATATCACACACTTATGTTTTATAAGTTGACCTCAACTTCTGGGTTAAGGCCCTTACTAAAGGGCTAACTTTGATTGTAAAAATGGCTCGGTAACATTGTCGACTATCGATGACTGTTATATTTTAAAGTTTATACCGTCAACATCGATATCTTTTTGCAGCTAAGATAGCTCGTAGAAATTATTTATATGATAAAACAACGTTTATCGGGTCAGCTAGTAGGATAAAAAGCAGCCCGCTTCTAAATTACCTCCATATCAATTTTGAGCCAAATCAATTCAGCTTTTAGTAGAAATTATTTATGTGATAAACACAACGTTTAACGAGTAAGCTTGTAGGATAGAAGGTATCCTATTGCCATCCCCTGATTCAAAGCAACCAACCCATCAAACTAAGCCAAATCAGTTAAGTTGTTCTGAGATTTAACGAACATGACAAGGCAACGTTTACCGCGTCAGCTATTAAGATTAAAATCATGTTAAAGCCATCTCCGGACGGATTCTTAGCTAGCTCCTCCCTCTATTTTGAGCCAAATCGGCACAACTGTTCTTAGAAATTACTTCTATGGCAAGAAAAATGTTAACCGGGACAGCTAATATGGCTGATTTGTGATTCTAAACCATCTAGGCCACCTGCCGAACGCATACAAAAAAATCATTTAAATCGGTCCAGCCGTTTAGAAGGAGTTCAATGACATCAGAGCTGTAAAAGAATGCAATCATTTTTGTATTGCAGTAAAAAGATTAAAAAGACTTATTTTTTGAGTATATTGACTTCATGTCAGTACACTTAACTTTTAAAGAAAATTCGCAGTTAATTTTGAAGTCTTTTGTATAAAAATCATTTTGAGCAGTTAAACGACTTGGAGTCAAAACTGCATTACTTTTTTACTGCTTGCATGCTTTGAAATCTTTTAAAAGACTTTTAATGTAGTGCAGTCATTTGACTGCTTTTGCAGCCTTTTAACTGCTTAAGTCTTTTAACTGCTTTGAAGTCTTGTAACTGTTTGAAGTCTATTAACTGCTTGAAGTCTTTTGACTGCTTAAAGTCTTTTAACTGCTTTGAAGTCTTTTAACTGCTTGAAGTCTTTTAACTGCTTTGAAGTCTTTTAACTGCTTGAAGTCTTTTGACTGCTTTGAAGTCTTTTACCTGCTTGAAGTCTTTTAACTGCTTTAAGTCTTTTGACTGCTACTACTTAATTTAAATGTGTAGTGCAGAAAGAATTGTAGAAAAGAAAGGACAAAAAATATTTTTTAGCTTGTGGTCTTAAGCTACCTCCCCACCAATTTCAAGCCAAATCGGTTCTGCCGTTCTTAGAAATCAATTAAACAACGTTAAGCGGTTCAGCAAGTAGAAAAAAAGTATCATGCATACACATAATAATTGAAATGAATTATTGAATTAATGCATAAAAAATAATTCATTCACGTCGATCCAGCCTTGTTGTTGCAGTATAGAAAACGATTGCAGCGCCACCTGCCGGGCTGATTTGTAAATCTAAACCATCCAGGGCGCCACCTGAACCCATACAAAAAAACAAAAAATCATTCAAAGCCGTCCAGACGTTTAGGAGGAGCGCAATTACATACACACATACAGCAGTATTGTATATATATATTTGTATATAGATAAAGATAAAGATAGAATGAACCCAATGTATGTTCCTAATATTTGAAAATGAGCTTTACAGTTTTTATAAGCAAGATATTCGTACGAACATTAACAAGCATGTTGGAGTAACAAGCTTGCAAACTCCGCCTTCCAAATTAGTTTTTACAAATATTTAAACATTCAACATTATCAAGCAGACAAAAATTTTATGTTTTCAGTAAAACTAATAATTATATGCAAATTAATCAAAATTGGATAGGAGAGGTACAGATATTGCATTTAAACAGGGTGTGTTGTTAGTTGTGTTTGGCTTCGAATTTGTTTACATAGCAAATTATTAACTTACCTTAAATCGTTGAGGAGTGGTAACACTTTCAGACCTGTGAAGAAAAATAAGACAGTTTAAAAATTAAAAGATAAATAACAGCATGTTAAAAGAAAAAAAAAATTGAGTACTTTTTCGTTGTCATTCCGTCTCATTTTGTTCAGAATCAATTCTGCTGACATTGCAAAATCAGTAAATTCTATAAGATGTGAGATTTGATTCGTTATCGTTTTCTCAATCGCTATCGCTATCGTTTTCATTTACATTATTGTTCTAGTTACCGTTATAGTATCGTTAACGCTATCGTTGTCAATATCGTTATAGTTACTTTTGTCGCTTTCGTTACCGTTATCGTTTTCATTTAAATTATTATTCTAATAATCGTAATAGTATCGTTATCGCTATCGTTTTCACTATTCTTATCGGTATCTTTACCTTTATCGTTATCGTTATCATATACATTATTGTTCTAATCATCGTTAGCGCTATCGTTTTTCGGTATCGATATCCTAATTGATATGTTCGCTATCCTTTTTTATTACGTATTAAAAGGCAAATGAAAAAAATGACGGGGCTTTTGGCGAGTTGAGAATTTTCAAATCCAAAATTTGAACTTCCTTCAATTTAACCCAAAATTAGACCACCTAAGTTGCTACTACAAGATCAACAACCATCTTAGGTGAACTAAACATCGCCGAACCTAAAAAACCCTGAAATCAATACCTTCAATGCCAAATACTGTCCCAGAAACAAAAATCGCCTCCGGGCGCCCAGGAATATAACTTAAGTAGTCAATCGCAAAGTTAAAAGCTCAAAGTAAGATTTGCCGCCAAAAATTGTTGCAAAGTCAAAAAAACGTGATCTCTAAAGGTTCCCTATTTGAAACCAAGTGGCGCGAAGAATGTCTTAACCTAGTAAAGGAACATGATGCCAAAAGTCAACTGCAATATCAGTTCAGTAGGTCGCTATTGAGACTCAATTCATTGTTGGTTGCGCAGGCCCACATAAACCTTACAGTTTTTGTCACATTGCCAAAAGGTTTTTGCAATGAATTTTGTGCTCGCTCAATCATATAGATTAAACGATGATGGTGGCGGTGGCGATGGCGCTTTGGGCCTGTGAATTACTGATTATTAGGTCGTTCGCGTCATCAGTCGTTTGTAACGAACCTGATACATCAAAAGCCTACTCACCTACATTTATTGGACACCGCCGCCGTGCCGCACAGATCACAAAAGTTCAAAAACAGACACGATTGCGATACAACAAAACAGCCAGCGGGCAACATACAGCTACATTCAGCAAGCAAGCAGCCCGACCCAAAAGTAATTTATTTTCCCGAACTTGGGGAGGGTAAAGCGTTTGAATATGAAGCTGTAAAGGTTCGACATGGAAGACTTGTAGACGAATTGTATTCCATTCAATCGCTTGACGTTAATTGTAATCATAGCGTTTATGATTTAATTTAACTGAGAAATGTAGCTAATTAGTCTGTATGATGGATTACGAAGAGCTTATCTCGATTCGATTGCTAGCGCTGGCTGTTGTATGTTTTGTATTTGGGATTGTGGCCATTCCTAGTCGGTAGTTGGGTGTGCAGGTAATAACAAATTACTGGAACAGGTTCTTGTTCCGAAGATTTATTTGATTAATCGAAACTAATTGTAATTAAATGTGTAAATGCAATATGATTGCTTTGTGGGGTTTAATTACATATTTAAATGACTTGCTCCTGGAGCTGTTCCTTTGTAGACAGTGGTAGGGTATACGAATGCAAATGTCAAATGTCGTTATAGGACAATTATGTAATAATTGTTGATAATTTATGCAGTGTGATTGACGGATCATGCTGTGAGTGGAGAAATATAATTTTACACTTGAATATCTTTGAATACTTGTTGCCATTGTATGATGCTTTCTGCGTTGCATAGTATATTTCACACATGGTTTCCGGTTGAATGAGTTAAGATTCACACATGTTGTGAAATATTTCTGAACTTGCAGCAGCGCTTTGTATGGTTCTAACAAACAGCGCTTTGCATGGTTCTAGCAAAAAAAGTCCATCGTTCACTGAGGCGTATACGTACTATTTTTTGAACACAAAAATATTTTTATTTTGATGCTTCATTTTTCTCGAATGTGCTGGTGCGTGGGATAATGATGTGAATCTCTGCACCTGGTTTATCGAACCTGGGCCCAAACAAGACTTATGTGTGTAGGTTAGGTTAGATATAAAGGGTTTTCCAATAAGGACTTGACAACTTTTGTTTATTGCTGAAATAAAACGCAGACCATTTGAGGTATTTCTTTAACTTTAACAACGGCTTGAGGTACAATCAAAACATTTATAAATGGAACTCGACTTTGTTCATATGGCCACCGCGGGCACTCTTGCATTTTTTCGATGACACTGCCAATGTGTTCAATGATGGCTATCGGCTCTTCCAATGTAGGTCGTCCTCTTTTTGGCATAAACCAATGACTTAACGTAGCCCCAAAGAAAACAGTCTAGAAGCGTGTAATCGCACGAACGAGACGACCAACCGACTGGCCCATTTCTTGAGTTAACACGCTCATCAATCTTACTCGAAATTCATCATCTTGGTGCATTTTCTCCAGAGCCCTCATGAGGTCTGAGCACCCAATTGTTGAAAACACCGTGGAATTGGCTGATTTTGATCAATTGCTACGGACGCTTGATTGACAAACCCGTTATCTCAATGACACGGCAACATCGCTCAACGAATAATAAATCACTAAACTCACGAATTCTATCTTTAAGGTCTTGAATCGACGCTTGGTTGTTGACGTAGACCTTATCCTTCACGTGGCCCCAAAGGAAGAAGGTGTTAAATCACAAGATCTCGTTGACCAATGGTGATCACCTCTTCGAGAAATAACACGGTCGTTGCTTGTGTGGTACGTACTGGCGTCTTGTTGAAAGTAAACATTGTCCAGATCAATGCCACCCAACTCCGGCCATACGAAATTTATCGATAACGCAATCCATTCACCGTAACATTTGATCCAACCTCATTGTCGAAAAAGTAAGGTCCAATGACCCCGCCGGACCATAAACCGCAATAAACAGCAACACGTTGAGGATAGAGGAGCTTCTCAACAATAGCTCTTGTATTTTCCAAGCGCAAAAAGCGAAAATTTTGCTTGTCCAGGTAACCAATTGGAAATGAAGCTTATCAGTCAAGATGATTTTTCGATTTAATTCCGGATCATTTTCATGCATTTCAAGGACCAAATCAGCAAAGACACGACTTTGTTGATGATCTGGCGGCTTGAGTCCTTATGTTTACTGAACTTTATAAGCCTTAAGACCCAAGTCCTTATGCAATATACGGTCTAATGATGTTTGTGAAATGTCCAATTCCAAACAATGATGAGGAATGGACCAACCTCGGTTTTCTTCAACACTTTGGTCTACAGCAGCAATATTCTCAGTTGTTCTTGGCTTGTGCACGTGGCTTAGTGGTTAGTTGCGATGGCTGCTAAGCAGAACGTCGTGGGTTCGAATTCTTCTCCTGCCTATACAGTTTTTATTTCATCTTTCACGGTACTACCTCTTGCGAAGAACTGACAAAGCTTCCAAGAGTATCAATCTATGATGAAAAAAGTGCTTCTCAACTTTGCAGTTCGGAATAGCGTTAAATTGTCGGTCCCCGCAATTTTTCATACGCACTCAGAGAATTGTTGATGAGACTAAGCCACCTAGGCCTTGGTTCTTCAAGAGCTGTCGTGCCACTTTATTCTTGGGTGACATGCACGGGTTTTATTCTTCACATCACTAACTTGTCGCAATAGCTCGAATTTTTCCACCAATTTCTTTATTGTGGTTCGAAAAGACACCACGACCCTTAAATGCTTCAGTTTTGCGAAATGTGACTGTAAAATGTTCACTATTTTTGTAGTGAATTTTAAAAATTTTCAATGCGTAGTTTCTACTTGTCAAATGTCACCGGAATAGCCGGCTATTCAAAATAATACCTCTTATTGGAAAACGCTGTATATTTTGCAGACGTTGCTCATTCGTGTACCTTACCATGATACAAATGATAAGATTGAAAGTGACAGTTCGATGATTAGTGAAAGGGTGCGTTCACAAGTTAAATTCAAAGTTGTCAAATTTTTATTGGAGAACCCGATATACGGATGCTGGAATAATTTCTGTGAATCATATGTGATTCATAGGCCGGGACTAATGTTTCGTTCTTACACAAAATAATATTAAAATTTTGTAAACAATTTAAAATTTTAAGTTCAACAGAATTGCAACCATTAATACCTTCTTTAAGGAAAAACAATTCTCCGATTGTAGAAAAAAAAGTTAAATATCCGCAAAAAAAAAAAACTAAACTGTCATAAATGGAAAACAACTGGTCATGAATTAAAATTCCACTGTTCAACTCTCATATGTAATATTGACGTCATGGAAAAAATCGCAACAGAATCAAACTGTTTTTGGTTCTTTTATACAATCGACTCTGCAATCGTCAAATATTCGATTCAATGCCTTTTTTAGAACGCCAAGTCTTAATTAGCATAAGTCTATTTATAGAAAATGAGAGAAATTGAGTATAACCTGCATATTAATGGAATCAATCATCAAACAAAGAGCAGCAAAAAATCCTACAATCTAATCTTATTGACTGTAAAACTAAAAACAGATTCACCTGCGCAAGTTTGCTAGCTAGCGGGCGGCCATAAATTTAAAAGATGGCGCCAATCGAACTACAAGTTATGCCCAAACCTCTGACACTGGAACATGCCATTTAATGTTAAATTGCAAACTCCTCTGCAATATTCACTGTCAAGTTATGCAACTAGCGCATAAATTTAAGCTAAGGTGTGTGCGCGTTTGTTAAGTGTAAATTGTCAAATTGTTTCGCAACAACACCACCAAGTTGAAGGCTTTTAATACTCGCTGTAAATGGTTTTTATCTTTGTCATTCGATTGAATTTGAAACTTACCAATGAACTCATTTCGTATTCTAACTCGATCCTGTAGGTTAGCCGCTGATATAATCACGCAATTGATAAAAGCCAGCAATGCCACTTGATATTCAATATTTGTCGTTTTTTCTAGTTCGTTGATTACAATTTTGAACCGATATCGTTCGTTTTTGAGATTCTAAGAAAAGACGAAAAAAAAAACATATTAATCATGGTTCAAGTTGCAATCGTGCTCTGCACCAAACCGATTTACCTTATAAAATTCTAATGTTTCTATCGCTCGAGAATAGCCTTCTGAATTG
Source organism: Sphaerophoria rueppellii (assembly GCA_920937365.1). NCBI lineage: Eukaryota > Metazoa > Arthropoda > Insecta > Diptera > Syrphidae > Sphaerophoria > Sphaerophoria rueppellii. The sequence continues at coordinate 109,877,290 of CAKKXW010000001.1, read as the reverse complement.
TAAGCGCATAGGGCTGACAGCAGTTCGAAAACTTGCTTCTTGACTGTGGTATTATTGGTGTCTAGGGCTGCGCCTAGTTTGGAAACATATTCACGATTCTCGACAATGTAGTCTAATCCGATTCGTGAGTCCATTCTGGGCAGCGTCATTATTTTTGTTTTTCTGTTCGTTGATCCAACAAACCGACGGCGGCGGCGGTGTTTAAAGGGTTCGTGTGTGACTGTGACTTGACTTGATTTTGATTAAGGCAATGATTTTTAAGATGTAGATGGATTTGATTTGATTTTTATATTCTTTGAATGGTGCGTATGTGATCTGTAAGAAAAATTAATTGCTGTAATGGTAGCTTTAATCGATATCGAGAACAATCGTGATAAAAATTATAAAATCGTTGATACCTACTTAATTGATAAGGTAATAAAATTTAAAAAAAATTGTAGGATCTGGGGGCATAAATGTTGTATCTTTTCCTTCGCACCAAGTGCTTACTTTACCTCCAAGTGGTAACCGCCGGGTACTGGTTACATCACTAGATGTAACTTGCAAAACTTGTAAGCGCGAGTGCAGAAAAGAGCTACAGAAGCACTTAAACAAGGGCCCTACAAATTTTGAGGTTAGTGCGAGGGGCTAAAAACCCCTCAATAGTAACAAACATCAAGATATGACAGAGATAGGCAGAAGCCTCGGATAATGACCCCCTCTTATGGTAACCAGACCTGGAACGACAACGGACTACACATTGAGAGTTTGTACCTGGAATTTAAGAACACTCTACACTCCGGTTGCAACTCAAAAACTTGAATCTGTTCTCACGCAGTATAAGGCAGACATTACTGCGATCCAGGAAATACGATGGGTAGCATCAGGAACAATTAAAAGAAAAAATTGCGACATTTTTTACACCTGTCATCAAAGAATGTACATATTTGGAGGCGGATTCGTCGTGGAAAATCGGATTGGATCGAAAGTCATGGATTTCAAGCCAATTAGTGATCGACGGGCTGTAATCCGCATCAAGACCACACCACAAAACATCAGTATAAAATGTGCACACCGACGATGCTGAGGAGTCTAGCAAGGACGATTTTTACGATCTCCTGGATAGAGCCTACGGAGCCTGTCCAAAGTACAACGTCAAAATCGTACTCGAAGACTTCAATGCAAAAATTAGCAAAGAAGACATCTTTGGGGGATTAGTTGGAAAGCACAGCCTCCACGAAGTTACAACGGATAGAGGCTTCCGACTAATGGACTTTGCTGCAGCTCGTAATACGGTGATAAGTAGCACTAGGTAGAACCGGGACACTCTTCGAAACAGTGAAGGAAACCTATTCACCGAAGCACAGGAAATTGTAGATGTTTTCAATGCGGAAATTGTCGAGTGAGCCAATGATGACAGAGAAGTAAGACCAGTCAATAAAGACCCATTTCCAGCTCCCAGCGCAGAAGAGGTAGAAAGAACCATCCAAAAGCTAAAAAATAACAACTCCGCCGGGTCGGATGGAGGAGGTGTTTTGATGAACCGCATGCACCAGGTCATCAACAAAGTGTGGGAGGAAGAATGCATGCCCACTGACTGATCGATAAGCTCCATATGCCCCATCTAAAAAAAAGCGATCCCTTGTCATGCAAAAACTACCGTGGCATAACCCTGCTTATGTTTTTCATACAAAATCTTATCCAACGTACTGTGTGAGCGTCATAAACCGTTCTGCAACACAATAATCGGTATCTACCAGTGTGGCTTTAGGCCAGGCAGAACAACGATTAACCAAATATTCACTCAGAGGCTGATCCTGGAAAAGAAAAGACCAACGAATTTCAAGTGGAAACCCACCATATTGTCATCGACTTGAAAGCTGCGTACGCTATCAACATCCACCGCCAAGAGCCTATGATGGTGATGTCTGAAATCGGGATCCCAAACAAACTGATCCAGCATGACGCTTAACAATACGCAGTGCAGTGTGCAAATAGGTAACAGCTCATTCGAGTTATTCCAAACATGCGCAGGGTTTAGACAAGGAGATGCGTTGTCATGTGACTTCTTCAACATAGTCTTGGAGCAGATAGTGCGCAAGGCAGATGTGAGCACGGAAAACACTACCTTCAACAAGTCCACCCAGCTCCTAGGCCATGCGGACGACATAGACATCTTCGGTCGATCCAAGAGAACTGTGCTCCATGCCTTCACAGCGATTGAAGAACAAGCGAAACTCGTTGGTCTTGAAGTGAATGAGGACAAACAAAGTACAAGTACATGCTATCAACAAACAAAGCAACATCTGTCCACCGACTAGGACAAAACTTCACTGTTGGTAGCAGAAATTTCGAGGTAGTTAAGGAGTTCACCTACTTTGGAACAAACATCAATCCCACAAACGACACCTTAATGGAAATCCGACGAAGAATTACACTAGCGAACCGCTGCTACTTCGGTTTGGCAAAATAACTTGGTTCAAAACTCCTCACTCGAAATACAAAGTGTCTGCTATACAAAACTTGGATTTTATATTTTATCAATCCCACTCTATGGCGCCGAGTGTTGGACGATAAGTAAAGAAGTGCTACTGATCACTTTCGAAAGGAAAATTTGTCGACGGATTTTCGGTCTCGTATGATGCCGAATTGAGAAGAAAGGTTCAACCGTGAACTGTAAGCTGTACCAAGATGTGGATGTAGTCCAGAAAGCCAAGAAAAGACTACTCGTCCACATCGAGCGAATGGACGACAACGCTCCAGCCAAGAAAGTCTTCTCATCTCAGCCCCCAGGTTCGAGACGACAAGGAAGACCGAACCTACGGTGCAAGGACCAAGTGACTGAGGATGCCAGAGCGCTTGGTTTCGGCGACTGGAGAATTACATGCGAGGGACCGTTCCCGATGGAAGTCTGCAGTGTCTCAGGCTGAGATCCTTCATGGATTGGGAGCCGGTTAAGTAAGTAAGGAAGTTTTGCTAAGATCCGCAACATAATCACATGCTAACTGCTATTTCTTTCATTCATTCAAATTGAAAGAAAGGATGTATACCGATATTAGGCGTGTTTTTTTGCACGCGTATATACGCTTAAGAAATTATTTGCATGCAAATGCAACAACAATAAATTTCTATATCCGCTTAGTTAGCGGCGATAATTATCCACGCTTATGAAATAAGCGGATATAAAAACAATGCTACCATATACCTTTTTCAATGAATTTTCAACAATTCATTCCGAAATTCATTCGAAATTCATTTCATTTAATAATTACCCAAGCAAGCTATGATTTTGCTGTTGTTATATTTCAAATCAAAGGAAACCTTTGGCTACTTTTGTATGTTCCATGCCTTCGTATTTTTTTCTCTATCCAGATCTCTTTCTTCATTCTCTTGGTTTTCTTCTTTGAGCAAGAGATTTTTCTGTTCTCTGGAGAAAAAAATCCCGCTGACGTTGCTCTTCTTTCTCCTCTCGTTTACATATCATCAACTTGTGATGCCAAATTGCTAAAACAAAAAATTTGTCGTTTTTTTTGTGCACTGTTCATTTTAAGCGTATATACCGTGCAAAACACCTTGATATCGTTCGAAAATGTCCCTTGAATTGATACAACCTATTAGCACTGCTGATTAAGAAAAGTTCAATTTCAATTTCAATTAACACCTGCATATTAATATAAAAAACAAATTTACCAAGCATCAATTCGGCGTAGTTAGCACACGTTCTATCTATACCTCAAGTATTGCTTGCTAAACAACTTAACCATCAAATAATGTCATCCACAACTTCAATGACTAAATCAATGTAGATGGCGCTTCGAAACTTATTACTTTATTTCACAAGCACCATTTTTATGTTTTTATTATACCTGTCTAAAGCATTTGGATTGTGATCAAAACCACGATTTAGCGGTCATGCCATAGTCTTCACCGAATCAAAAAAGATATTATTTACTCGTATTATTTTTCATGTCTTGTTACACAACGATCGATGTAATTTGTCATCAGCATAAAAAAGATGTGGGAAGCAGGTCGGTACGCATCGCTGCATCGACATATCGAAATCCCAATAACCTTAATGATTTTCCATCCATTTTCAATAAGTATCAAAATCTTTGCTTTGGTGCAGGTTTTGCGACCGAATAAACAACAAATTCAACAAAAACGAAAAAATAAATAAATAAAAGAAACAAGTTTAAAACCAAAGTGATCAACACGCTAACAACATTGCTCAGATGGTGGCTGTGCGCGATGAAGCCGTGTTGAGGTGACACACCTTTTGGTGGTATAATGCATGGTGGCGGACACACGTTCACGCTTAACAACGACCTTGCGCTTATTGCCACAGTACTGGCGCAGTATATCTTAATGGTGTATGCTATACAGTTTGTGGATGTGTATACGAATACGTATTTTATGCCGTTCAGCCTCCACTTCCACCTCCAGTTTTACATATATTTTTAAAATTTTTTCTCTTGAAGCCGATTTCCAACGGTCGGATGTCACATTTTAGTTTCAGAATTACAGTGGGACATTTAACTAATTAATAAATTTCAATCAAAAACCCGTTTGACGGCAGTTGATAACTATGCACTTATCAACTGTCAAAATTGACAAGTGTGAAAACCATTTTTGCTGTCATACAGAAATGACACTAGATGTCAGTTGTAATTTGGTGTATTAAAAGTAATGAATGAACAAAATGTTGACATTTGTTTTAAGAGCAAAACTGTTCGAATTCTTTTATTCATTTTCTCCACTGTGACATCACTAAAAACAACTAACAAAACTAAGCGACTTAGGCATAGATAAGTCATGAAACCAAACACGCTGAATAATTAAAAAAAATCATCAAATTCATCGATCTGATTTTATTTTTCTAAATCAATCGATTGTTGCATTCATCATCATCGATCATTAGCCAAAACCGATTAACGAAATTATCGATTTTGATTGTTCGGTCAGGTGTGTTAGATTTATTGTTCTTTGTGTTCAGAGAATTCGCGCAACAGACAATACTGTCAGCACGAGATACCTGTCAGAGCGAGAGATATTTTTGTCGCTTTTGTTTGTTTGTACAGTTATATTTCACTGAAGTGAAAGCATACACATAACACATGCACGACACGCATTTTAAGGTCATTTCTAGGTTATGTTGATGTTGAAGAATTATGATAATAGAAGATAACCTCAAAACGCATTTTCCGCGCGCAAAAAACGAAACGAGTACAAAGAACAGGAAATGTTGTGCAGGCAGTACAAAGGTCATCAACGTGTGCTTGTGATTTTTCGATGAGATATTGTTTGAGGCGGTCAGCTGCATTCAATCATTCAGGAAGTTGATGGACTTAAATCTATTTTTGTATTATTTTTTGGACATAGGTTAGTACTCCTGATCAACTTATGTATCGATTTATAAGACTCTTGTCATGCCGGTCTTTATCCCTTGACCACACTTCTTGGGTGGGAATTTTAGAACAGTTTCACAATGTATGTAATTAATAAGGCATTTTCTAATAACAATTGTTATCTAGTTATAAACAAATTAATAAAAATTAGTATGCAAAACTTAATAATTATTTAACATTCATAAATGTCAAAGTTCTTAGAAGCCGACATTACGGTTATTGTTTTAATTATAATAAAACAAATTATTATCATTTGAATCAGACTCACTGTAAAATATAAAAACAAGAAACAACTTTGACAAATAAAATGACAGCTAGATTGGCGGTAAAATTTGCATAACGCTCTTGACATGCCTGAGATATCTTATAAAGCCTTCAATCAGCACACAGCTGCATCGTTCTCGACAATGATGTTGACGCAGCACATTCTTACCTCGAATCCTATAATTTACAATGTCTTAAGTAACTCAATTAACTTTGACGGTTTATTCCAAGCAAACGTCAAAATGTCCTCACTGCCAAATCGAGATTCGATCTCTTTCAAACATATCAAGGACCCAAACCAAACACAGTATTTGCATTTAGTAGTGAATGCAGCAAATTAGTTTGATTTTAAAAGACAACTACCGCATTCTTAAAACAACATTGACATTAAGACCCGCGCCAAATCCCTTGAGTGTAAAGTGGGTGAAACGCACTCATGCACAAACACTGCTTAGCGTTTAATTAACATTCTAGTGTGCACACTGGGTGCTTCTGTTGGCTACGCTAAGTGTTTAGTGGTTATTGATTTGAAATAAAGCTTTTTTTCGAATTAAAAATAAAACTGAGCTTGTGTTGTTTTTCTGCCTCTTCTAATTGGGCATTTTAATTTGATTATGACAATAGTTAGAAAAAGAACACAATTATGTTGAATTTGCTTTGACGTAAGGGTGAATGACGTAGCGTTTCTTTTTGTTTGTTTCTCTAATTTAGAGCCTCGGAGCTCGGACTACTGCACCTTTTTGAAGATCTATATGAATTATTCAAGAATGCTGGGAAGCAGTCGTTTAAATTATAGCGATGACAGAGATGGGCGTTTTTTTTTTAAAGTAAAAATGTCCTTATTCATGATTTGAATTTGAAAGAGTGAGAAATATGTAGGTGCAGATGTTAGCTTAGATTTAGAATCTAAATGATTTAGAAAACAAGATGAAAGAAAATAAAAATTTCGGCATTTAGGGGACAAAACGTAAGTCAGTTTCTGATCTCCTTTCTCTAATCTCTGCTCAATATTACTTTTCAATTCTGCTGTCTTGTCACCGTTTTTTCTTACTTGTCATATGTCACAGTTCAAAGTAAAATAATTAACCGTCCAAAGTTGTTCATAAAACCCAATTAAATAGCCAATTGAAATGTTCAACTTTAATCTCTACACTCCATCAAAAGGTCAATATCGCTCAAATGTCCAAAGTGTCAATGAACACACATTGGTTCAAATTGTTGACAGCTCCAGATTTCAAGAGCTATACAAATTCGTGCTCGACACGTCAAATACAATTCTGTAAACAAATAGTGTTAACATGAAAAAACAATAATTGTTTTCTTTTATTTTTTGTTTATTGTGTGCGAATTCCATCTGTCACTTTGACTGTCATTATTGCAGTTAATGTACTATTGAATAGAGTTGGTACATTTTTGTCATTGAAGCGTGTCATTACACTTTACATGTTGTTACACTTCTCGGTTATACGATCAACAATCACACAGCATATTAAATGCAAACAAATGAGCAAAACCACAAGCGATATAAAATCACTAATTATTATGAATTGGCGTGGTTAACACATTTTTATGTCATAGCTAACCTCACTTTTGAGTTCGGTTTAAAGTGCATTCTCTATGTGTATTGAAACTGACGTGTCAGTTGAGGAAACTGATAGTGTTCGGATTTTTGTAAATTCGTACTTTTTTTCTTTTAAGTTAATGAAGTAAGTTTGTAATTGATATTGGATTAATCCTCAAATTATGAAAGAAAAAAGGAATTAACTTGGGTTTGATGATAAATTTTGACGTCTTTAAAAAAATCAACATATTTCTTAGTTCAAATTAAAGAATATCCGAACCCTAGTGCAGATATCCGCTTTGAAATCAAACAAAACAGCCTCGTTTGTACGCATCAGTCACAGCGTGAAGACTTTCCAATGCAACATCCTCCCTTTTCTCGAGACACATACCATCCATTTGGACACTTAATAAATTAATTTTGAAAATATTCCCAATCCCAATGGTTTTGTATTTTATTGTTGTTTGTGCTTCATGCAAAGGAACATCACGCTTTATTGCATGAACGAGTCCATAACACTCATAATATGAATGCAGTGGCAGTGAGTGAGTGCTTTATGAACCATCACCATCAACCATTATTGGGTCAGTTTTGTGTAATTTAAACGCCATAAAGTTCAATTATTGTAGAAATTTACCACCCAAGAATGGTGACAGTAAATGTGCTTTGCCATTGGAATTGGAAAGATGGCAATGGTTGGACAATACGTGTTGATACATTTTTAAGGTTATGAACTTATGACATATGGGATTTCAAATAAATGTTGCTATTTGTTCATTGATTAAATCTACAATCATTTGAAGCTTAATAGATGAGTATTGAGATTACAATGTGGGGTTTCAAGTTGGTACCCCTGGCAGTTGACACCTGTCAAATTCGAAATAATTTGAAGTGTCAGTCGATCAATATAAAACTGACTGTAAATGTGAATTCTCGATTTTACTACCTACGCTCTACGCAATATTCTTAATTTTTGGAAAATTTCCAATTGAAATTATTCACATTCAAAATGGATGCACCCAAAATTTGACAGCTGTCTCACCACGAAGCTGGTGTATTTGTGTGTTGTAATTCTTATCGTTAAAGAAAGGCCAATGACCTTTTGAATTAAAAGTCTGGTGAACGATCAAAATCTGTGTATGATGTGTATTTTCGGCAATGCGGATGCACACGCATCCAATTAAGATGCTAAACCGTCGAGAATCTCAATTTCACTCCCCATTCAAGTGGTTTTTTTTTGTGTGTTAAATTCAATGGAAATTTAAAAATTAAGCTCATGACGGGCAGACCAGACAGTACTGTCAAAAAACAAGCAGGGGGAGGACGCTCAAGCATTGTATCGATTATTATCAGCCAAAAGTAGCGTGTTGCGCTTATACGCTTATTAAGTGGACCCACGAATGCAAATTATCTGATTCAATATTCAATTCAAAGTGGATATGAACTCACCTCCCCCACTTGTTAAGAAAATTCAATGAACAAAAAAAAAAAGAAACAACCAAACAACTCCAAAATGAAGATGGAACTGTTCGATTATGGCTGTATTTTTATAGCCTATCCAGTTTCCATCATTGATCGTGAACAACATTGAATATTCATGGCGCCACATTCTGATAAGCAAGAAAAAAAAAACAATGCCTACCCATGCCGTTTGGACTTCTTAAAAGATACATAATGGCCGAGTGTCACTTTGATCAGTATTTCGATTATACATGCACGCATTTTATGAGTTTCCCTATACTCACCATAATGGCCACAAGCCGGATCGACATGTCTACATCGTTTGGCAAGTGCCAAACATTAAGATAACATAAAAAAAAGATCCGTGTAGAAAGTCGTTAAAAATCTTAATTTCAGTGTCTCAATTTGATATGATCACCAAGTTGGTCTTTATCATAATAATCAGGATGGTCACCCTATTTGATGGAAGCTATAAAAAATAAATTCGTTTATATTTGCGCTAATGGTTATGGAAAACGCAGAGCAATTTGAGGCAATAAAATCTGACAGTAGGTTATTCTAATGGAACTGCGATGTTTAGCACTTTATAATAGGAAAGCTGTAAGCTCAACAATTAAATCACTATCAAGTCAAGGTGTCCATATGACTGTCAGGTTTTAGGGCCACAGTAGAATTTAGTTTTGTTCTTGAAGCCTTCACTTTAATAAATGTTTGAATTTGGTGCTAAATTGTTAGAAATAACCTCGAAAAACTGAAATATGGTAATTCGTTTTTACGATTGATTGAATTTTAATAATATACTTATCTGGCTTAGAAAAGTACTAAATGATATGTTGATAGAACGTTTAACAGGTTACGCTTTGAAGTTGTTAAACAAATTAAAAAATAATGTGTTTCGAAGGCTTTTAAAAGAAAACTCTTAAGGCATAGCTTTGGAGGCAAATTTGTCTCATTAACTAAATTCGTATCGCTAGTAGTTAATTTGAGAAGGAAGATAGTTGCTGGTTACATTGGCCTACCAGCGATTTTTTGAATTGCGGAGTTGTTCACTTTCATTAGGATCAAATCAAATCAAATCAAGTCAAATCAAAAAGCGTAAAATACTGATTGTAAGATGCTGATCGAAAGTTCGCAAGGTATCAGGCTGATCGGAAATGTGTATAATATCAGGCTGAGCGAGGGACAACAGGCTCTTTTGGTTATTGGATGTCTTATGAGTAGTCTCTTTCTTCAGAGCCGAAATGATAAACCATAATTGGTCCGTTCTTTTACTTTTTCGGGAGTTTTGTCAAATTTCGGCGAAAAGGGATACAATTTTGCGATTCTCCTTAAAAGTAAAAGAACACTTGACAGCCTAAATCTTCGCACAAATGCACAAAATTATATCAAACGTCAACTAAATTCAATGTATTTGTTATGGTTTGACAGAACTCCCAAATCTGTCACAAGAATTTTTTGCTTGTAAAATCAGGAGAAAGAGGAATTTGGGAGTTATAGGGAGTAAAAGAACAGACCTAATATGAAAGTGAGTTGTTTGAAGTAAGCTGTCAAATTCTTTAATACAGCGGTTATTTAAACTAAAAAGTGATGCCAGATATTTCATTCAATTTGAATTGATTTGAGATATTTCAAATCTTTGTGTATTAATTTATGGAAACGATTTTTTTTATTATAGATTGTCATATTTGTTGCAAGAATTTTTCTTGAAAAATATTGTATATTGATGGCGTCCAGCTGCTGCATATGGGGAATTATTGTAATTATGTGTGACAGATATCATTTTTTTGTTTTTATAATCAACGCGCACTCAAGGGCTTTTTCCATTAGCCTTATATGCCAAGAGCGCAGTGCAAGTATTAGGGGAAGGATAGAGGATGTAAGAGGAGATGTCGGTAAACATTGGTGTTGAATTCTTGAGTATTGCAATGGGTGGGGAAGAGAGAGTGTGGAAGCGAGTTTCACATTCGCGTAGTACGGCTAAAGAACGATTCTCTGTACATGACAGTACATCCGAAGTGGGCTTAAGAGTGAACTGATGAGCATTCCTGGTGGCGCGGGTATTACGGTGGAATATCTTAAGGGGAAGAATGCAACTGGCTATTTTACTAGAGCATATACCGTTGAAGTAACGGTAAAATAGGGTGAGGCATGTGACATTACGCCGATGTTCGAGCGATGTAAATGACTGGACTAAGGTATGATCACTAATCATCTTGAATGCTCTTTTTTTGGATACTGAACAACTTGCGGAATTTTTGGCGACATTGCATATGTGTTCATTCCATAAAAGCTGGTCAGTAATGCACATACTGAGAATCTCGAGATGTTCGGTCTCATTGATGCAAGTGCCACTCATGGACATTGGCAAGGGAGGTATATACATATATGTATCGCTTTAACGATACAAGACAGCATTGAGTTTTCCCCATTGACTGTTTAAGTCAGAGTTTAATGAGCTTATCATACGAATACGAAAAGTTAAGGGTGCTATCGTCAGCGAAACAATTTATTGGATTAGAAGTAACAGACAGCCCTGAGGCACACCAGCATTTATATTTTGGGTTTCGGACTTGAATCCGTCCAATCCAACTTGTATTGAACGGTTCGAAAGAAAGTTTCTAATCCAACGAAGTTAGGGATTCATCGATACCGAAGGTACGCATTTTCGATAAAAGGGCAAGATGACAGACTTTATGAAATACCTTTGAAATATCAAGTGCAACAATCTCACTTTCTCCAAAACGATGTAAAGATTTGTTCCACTGTTCTCTGAGATAAACCATTAAATCACCAGTGGACCTATTGCTGCGAAAGCCGTACTGCCGGTCATTAAGAAGTTTTGGGTCTTCGAGATATTTCTTAAGCCGATACTTTATCAGCTTAAGTTTGATGATTATTTTTCATTTACAGCAATCTACGATGGGATAACATGAATGGGGCTCGACCTTGTTCGTAGCGTAGTTTACATGAAACGATATTTCTAATGCCGACATAAAATACTTAGGGTATGACAAAAGTTGTAAAGATAATTTGATGCAAAAAGGAGCGGGGAAAATTATACTTTTAATATCTTTTTCACGTAAAGGCGTACTTTTGCAGTGTGAACAAAGCCTAAGTCATAAAATAATAATAAAGCTCCTGTAGAGTTAATCAAGTGTCACTTTGACAAGAGGTGTTCATTTAGTGAAAATAAGGTCATGCGTTTTCTTTTGTTCAAACTGTAAAAACGATTAACTAGGTTACACCGTTACACAAAAAGGATAGTTTTAAACTCGTTTATGCGTTTCATTTTATATACCTTTTTGAAATATTGGCTTAAGAATTAAGCATGACAACCGGAAACTGTCTGTGTGCAGAAAATATAAAAAAAAAAGATTTTGTCGATAGCCGAATTGTTTTACATATTTTCAAATTGATCTGCTTAGCGTAGTCTCTCGAGAAGAATTAAATCGGAATCAGATTTATTATTATTCGTTGAAGTATGATTCATTAATTAAATTGCTTTTGAAACAAATCGTTTTGAACTTGGAACTTTCTTAAATGGATCAGGAATCGACTTATTACGCTAAGTAACGTACTTAATTGATAAACAAACGTAAACGCTAAGCAATATTTATTGTAGATGCTTAATAAATGAAATTTTAACTTAATTATGATTCATGAACATTCATTTATTTAAAGGCACATACGAAGCAAGAAGCAATTAACTCGCTTCCGGAGTTATTAAATTTTAAAATTGGAATTAAGAATTTGATTTTTCTATCGACAATCGCATGTTTAGTATTATTTGAACACTCCATTTTCCCTTAATCCAAAAAGTCTTTTCTTCATATTTTAATTTATTTTTCATTTTCATCTCATCTAATTGACACCGATCGGTGATGTTGGCAATAAAAATCAGCTCAGCTCAGAACACATACTCATACAACAGAATTATAAAACAAAAATCATTCCAGGAAACCCTATCGTTCAATTAATTATTGACTGATGAAATTGAGTTCAAACTATAAGTGCATGGTTGTCAATCAACGAATGAGAAAAAAAAAATCACAAGTAAAATTGCCTACGTAATAAAAAGTCGTCACGAAATGTCAAAACGTACTGTTAAAAAAATTATTTGAAATTAAAATTATTCATGTTGACATTGGTAGTATACTTCAAAATTTGACAAGCTTAATGTTTGACAGCTGCAGTTTAGTTTATATCAAGATTAACTATTAATTCCTTTCGCTTGTTTTTTTTTTCTTCAGATTGAATTTGATCAGCTGTCAGGAATGACATGAGCCATTCGCTTTAAAGTCAGTTTTATTTGAAATCCTGTCACGTTTGACAGATCTATGCGACCATTATTCAAATGAAAATAGTTTTTTTTTTTCACAGCACTGTCTTCCTCATGAAAGCAAAAACGTTAAATAAAAAATAGAAAACAAATATTTAAAATCCATATAAACAGGGTATTTGCGTGCACACTCAACTCACAGACAGCCAGACTTGCTATCCGCACATTGTAACCACAATGAAGATGAGAGCCCAACATTTTATGCAAATTGACAATTCAGCATCAACACTGTCATCATTTCAGCACTGTCATTGAAAACGACTATATGAGAATCGTAACATAAGAAAGATGCGAAATGTCGTTCGATGCCTTAGAATTTTACCGTTCGGTACCATCTTCAAATTTTGTTGTTTCTTTTACCTCATGCCCACTGTCGTACTGTAAATCATAACAGTTCCATGTGTCAATTTAAATATCACACCAACGTAGCCCAAACCATCAGCTCTTTCAATTTATTGTGGGCAATCAATTTTAAATAGAAATCACGGAGCTTGTTGTTTTGCCTTAGCTCAATCATTTAAGAACAACCATCGACCAAAAGAGTCAACGACGGATATCCGCGATCGTGATAGCAATATTCAAATAAGAAGTCAACACAGTCTCATTCTACAATTCAATAATTGTTATCGATGACAATTCAACTATATGGCCGATTGAATGAACGTCAACGACTCCATCAGAGCCAACCGCAAGATATCAGTTACAAGCTGATCCTCAACCGCTATTGCTGTCGTCGTTGTGTCGTCGCCGTCGTTGTCGCCCGCTGACGACAATTGATTGAATTATTGCACGCATGCGTATTCTTTTTACCTACATACTTTACGAAAGAAAGAACGACCGCAACAACGACGATTAAGGGTTTGGTGACACTTTGCCGGCAGTAAGAATGACTGACACGTCTCTGTCCGACTCCACAATACTACCACCCTTGAATTTAGATTTTTTTGTTCATTCTAATTAAATGAAACATTTGTTTTTCTTTTTTTCTTTCGTTTTGTTCAGTCTCGTCTAGGCTGTTGTCCCCGTTCCCTTTGTAACTAAACTGTCAAATAGAACTCCATCTAGAAGTGAAAATGGAGAAATATTGTTTTTAATGAAATTTTCACAATTTCCACAATTGGTGTTTCCGGCTTTTTGTTCATTCGTCAGAAGGTATGTATGCTCATTTGTTTGTCTATTCATATTGGTTAACCATGAAGGCTTTAAGTTGACGTTTGACTTAGTCACTTGCGGGTGTCAATTTGACACTGTTGGTTTTCTTAAGCCACAGCAACACCAAATGATGACGGCTACACCAAAAAAAAGTTGGTTTTCCATATAAAGGTTGAGTTGTTGAACTTTCTGTGCGTAGAGAACCAAAAAGACTCATAAGCTGGTTCGTGTGCAAGGTTGTCGTACTTCCCACAAGCATAATAATGAACATACATCTTTTAGCTCTATCTCTAGCTCTGTGTATGAGAATGCAAAAATGAAACGAGAAGCTATTTTTGCTTGAGTGACTAAGTCTATGTTCACATTGTCGCTTTGTGTGCAAATATCTGACTGGAGAATAATCTCCTATATTGTAAAAAGTGTGACAGAGGAAGATCTCACCATTACAATGTTTGAAATACAGCCAGAAGCGCAGGCGGTACATACATACATATTGGTTCTATTGGGAGTTTGGGACGTGTTTATAGTCAAAGTATGCATGCATGATCGGTCTTAATGCGAAGAGCATAAATTTTGGACATTTTGCAGCTGATTCATATTATTGTGGTGATGAATATGGAATTCCATTGGATTTGATGGATGGTTTGGCAGTTATGTCCATAATGGTTCTGAGTGTTTTCTTTTTCGGATGTTTATTTCTTTTTTTCACTTCGCACGTATTTCTGAAAAAAGAAAAGTGAGAGCTTCTATAGCGTTTTTAAATTTCGCTGACTGCTATTCATTTTTTGTTCATAATATTTTCCGTGTAAACGTTATCTGATTTTTATGCAACAAAAAACAACATTATTTGTGGGGAGATCAAAATATCTTTCCTTCATAATAAAAAAAAACGCCTATTCCACTCTTATTCCACAGGTTAACTAACCCATAGAACAAGAGTTAATCCGTAGGTCAAAGTTTCTAATAAATAAAAATAATTTGTTTCCGAAATAGTGAAGTGGTGACGTTTATCAAAATTTCCCTTTAGGTTTTTTTTTGTTGTCAACCGATTTGTTGTTAGTCATGTTTTTTCACTACTCAGTAGCCACCACAGCCAAATTTCCCTTGGCAAACAAAAAATATTTGGATTGCAGTCGATATAAGACCAGTAAAAAAACGACATTCTGCCGGCAATATAACTTATAATTATGGAAATGGAGATAGCGCTGATGGCGTTAAGAACAATTATTTTGTTACTCGAATCTAATGATCTGAGTTATGAACTCTCTTAGGTTGAAGTATTTGCTATTTTTGTTTATCCGAGGCGCAACCCTGAGGTACATTTTTCGACGTTTTGTTGCCATATCAATTAATTTGACAGAAAGAGAGTTGGAGCGTTTTATTTGCACTTGAAAACTGTGCTGGCTACTGAGTAGTGAAAAAAAACGCGGCTGTTGTCGTTGCTATATATTTGTGTATGATAATCTATGGTGGCGCCATCTATTGAACTGACAGAGACAGAGCAGTTTATTTTTAATGTTTTTTTATTCCTTGGTTCCACCCTCCAAGGTGGAATAAGTTAATAAGCGTTAGAGGGATTTTATTTTATTAATATCATTTTCCACTTAGTTCACAGAATAGGGTTTAATCCTTTACTATTCTGTGTTTATGAATGGAACCTCAGCATTGTTTACCCGACCCCGAAAAAGGGAAATCCTCTAAACTGCGCCAACAACAGAGGAATAAGTCTTCTTAACATCGCCTACAAGATCCTCTCTGCCGTAATATGTGAACGTCTGAAGCCTTTCGTCAACAATCTGATTGGTCCTTATCAATGTGGCTTCAGGCCAGGAAAGTCAACCATCGACCAAATTTTCACGTTGCGACAAATCCTGGAAAAGATCTTTGAACTCCAAATCGATACCCACTACCTTTTCATCGATTTTAGGGCCTCGTATGACAGCATCTACAGAGACGAACTGTATAAAGCTATGTCTTGTTTTGGCATCCCTGCCAAGCTCGTTCGCTTGTGCAAAATGACGATGGAGAACTCACGCTGCTCCATCAAGGTTGGCAACGAGCTTACGGAATCTTTCGACGTCAGAAAAGGATTCAGACAAGGCGAGAGAAGATAGTGCAAAACTCCACCATCAACACCAGAGGTACAATCTTCCCAAAATCTGTTCAACTTCTCGCGTACGCCGATGATATTGATGTAATGGGAAGAACACAGCGTGATGTCAATGGCGCCTTTGTGAGAATTGATACAGAAGCGACAAAAATGGGTTTAGCGGTAAATGAAGGAAAAACGAAGTATATGCTGTCTTCGAGGAAGGACACCCAACACCGAACGGCTGGGACAGAACGTCACAATAGACACATACAACTTCGAGGTAATAGAGGAGTTTGTCTACCTAGGTTCCGCTTTAAACACGGGCAATAACACCAGCGCTGCTAATCGCTGTTTCTTTGGGCTAAGAAAGCAATTGAGTGGAAAAGCCCTCTCTCGAGCAACTAAGGTAAAATTGTACAACACACTCATCATCCCAGTCCTGGTGCAGAAGCATGGATCTTACAAAATCGGATGAAAGTGCCTAAGGCTGTTTCGAGAGGAAAGTTCTTCGGGTCATCTTTGGCCCCGTGTGCATTGAAGGGGAATGGCGAAGAAGATACAACAGCGAACTTTACGGGTTGTACAACGACAAGGACCCAGCCAGAAGGGTCAAGATCCAGAGACTCAGATGGCTCGATCATTTAGAGCAGAAAGACACCAATGCTCCGGCCCGGAAAGCCTTTGACACTATTTCCGAGGGACGTAGGAGGAGAGGAAGGTCGTGACTCAGGTGGCGCACTCAAGTAAAAGAGGCCTCAATCAACTTGGAGTGCAAAACGAGCTGGCTGGCGGAAACTGTTGATTGAGGCCCAAGTCCACAACGGACTGTAGCGCCACCTTAAGTAAGTTAGTGTTCTGTGTTTATGAATTTGGCTGTAGAAATTTTGCGGACACAGCTAGATACACGTCAAAATATTATACTCGATCAATGTTTCAACTTCTTCTTGTCATTCAACCCTACAACCGTTCCGTACGTAATATTACGTAATGTGACTCCAAACGGAGTAGTTCAATTATGCGGAACATTTGCTTTTACTGACAGCTCAACAGCTGTTAAAAAGTCAAGAAATAAAATTCATTAGTTTTTGAAGGTATGATGATGATGGACATGGAGGGAGGAATGTCAATCAAACAAACTCGAAGCCAGTGCAGCGTATCGTAGACGAAGACGAAGCTAAAGCGTGTTTGTGTTTCAGCCATAGCGATGCGTTACTCTGAGTTTGACATTTCAACGCAAATTTGAATTTTATTCTGACGTGTTTACGATTTAACAATCGGAACAGTTACAATGAAACAAAATTCGTACATATCTATGTGTATATTTCGGAAAGAATTTTGTTACGATCGGATACGACGATAAAGCTGACATTTTGTGTCATAAAATAGAATAAAACAATCTGTTTACTGAAAAAACAATTTCTCAATTTTTACCGCCGAATTTGATGAATAGAAAGACCGATGGAATTTTAATAAAATTAAACAAAAAATCAAATCATCAATCTCCTTAGATTTCGATTAGAGAAAAGATTTAAAACATTAAAAGATTAAACCAAACTATGTCATCACCGAACCCCATCACTCAATGTTCATCACGTAATATGAAAAAATGTGCAAAACTCATAAATCTTCCCCGAAATCAAAACGAATTTTCTTTTGATGTGCAAATTTTTTGTTGCTGTCCAAAAATCGTTCAAATCGAAATTTTTGAATCAAGGTCGCTGGCAGGGCAAATTAATTTGAATGAAATTCACACGAAAAAAAAATCAAACTTCTCAGCAAATCCATTCACAGAAAACCTATCGAGTAGGTAAGGTACATTAACATTTCAACTTCATCCAAAATGACATGACGTTTGAATCAAAGTCATCAGCCCACACATCGTCGTCCGTCGAATTTGGAGTCAATGTCGTTCGTTTTGGATAAATCACAATCACAACTGATCGCTCGTTGCTGGTAACACCATATAACACGATTTTGGGTCTTTTGCCTCATTATTACACAATCGACAATGCGGGTAAATTTCATTATTATACCTGTGTCGTTGCCAATTCAATGTTAATGTCAATTTAAAACAAAACAAAGAAAAGGAAAAAAAAATTGTAAACAAAGCAATGGACATTATAACTCAGCACCATGACAAGGCTCATGCACCCATGTGTAGCATCACACTGTATTCGGTTTTATATGACATATGAGATATGACAAACGACAAAAACAACAAGAAAATACAAACCATGAACTAGTTGCGGTTGCTAGAGAAAAGATGCGTGTGTTTTGGCTAAAAATAAGAATTACCCGATATTGACTTGAATTTATCATAACTTTTGAGATGTTTACCCACTTTGTCAGCCATTACGAAGTGCCAATAGAGGAAGTGTCATGGTTGCGAAGAAAAAAAGAACATGACGACCACAAGCCACGGCCCGTAGGTGGAAATATTTGTTCCTGTTTCCCAAATTCTGAGAACAAGTTGAAATGATTTACATTTTCGTTGGACAAGTTTTCGTCAAATATTGTTTGAGAGACTTTTAAGGAAAAGATTTGTTTAAGACAAACACTCATCATATTTTATTTTCTTATGAACATTTTTGTTCGAATTTCTTGTGACCTTCAACTTGTCTTCAAAATGGTGCACAAGTCGTTCCTTTATGGGAAATTACCAATTTTGCAGATTAAAACTCGTTCAGTGTGACTTTAAGCTTCTTTTAAAAAATTTAACAGAAAAAAAATGATAAAACCAAAAACACACCCTCACCAATGTAAACCCAAACACCAAGGTCGTGTAATACATTTCCACCAAACAGGCCATATTTTAAGGCCCCAAACACATTGCTGGAGCAATCAAAATAAGCTGCAGAGTTCATCTTTTTGTTTACAGATTGGAAAAGTAGTTGTAAATTGAAGTGTCTTATCGGACATTGTGATCATTTTTTAATTAACAATTTTTTTTCTTTACAAAAGTAATAAACAATTTAAAATATTATTAACATTTTATCCAATGAGCAAGTATTTTCTGCTCCAAATAAAAAAAGAATACAAAACAAGATATCCAAACTGAACAGTGCTGGTGCCTGCCCTTGGGAGAACAAGTTGCCCGAACGAAACAGACGTCTTTGTCGAATGTCGACGACAACGCGACAGACTTGACTTGGTATGCATAGCACTTGCATTGAAAGTAGACGTGCGGACTCTATTGGAATGCGAATGCGTTATGCGCGGTGCCAAGTTCCATTTGGCTGGCGACACAGATATTGTGGTATTGTATGTTTTGCCTGTCAATTTGAAGAAATATTTCATAAATCTGGACCTGATGCGGACTTGCGAAGAACAAAACAAAACGACATTCTTTAATTTTGTTTTTCTGGACATAACCATTTAGAGAGCTTGAATTGTAATTAATTTTACTTTTTGCACAAACAAATTGGAATGTCACTTGCGAAGGAAAATTTGAATAATTCCGTTTATTCCGATTAAATCAATGAAAACATGTAAATTATGCAATTAATGGATTTTCAACAACTGGTAACTCTAAGATGTTGCTTGGTATCAGCGTTAAACTCTGTCCACCTGCATCAGACGAGGCTTAAAACAATGAATGATGATGGATGCGTAAGGCTGAAGGAGACAAAGAATGCTGCACGGTTTTACCAAGTGCATTCATAAAAGAGACAGGTATCGGGCTGAAAAGAGCAACTGTGTGATGTGCTTTTTTGTATCCAGCCGAGATTTTGCTCGCCGGTCTCCACTAATTGCCAGATATAATGCCCCTGAAGACACGGATCGACCAGGTTTAATGTCCCTGGTGGCACGGATAAGGTTTAATGCGCTTGAAGGTACGTACGAGTCAGCAGGAACAATACCCATCGTGGCAGAGATCGGCAGGTTTAATGCTCCTGGTGTTACTGAACAGCAGGTATAATGCCCCTGAATGCACGGATCAGCAGGAACAATGAGCCTGGTGGCACGGATCAGCAGGAACAATGCCCCTCGTGGCAGAGATCGGCAGATTTAATGCCCCTAGTGTTACTGAAGAGCAAGTATAATGCCCCTGAATGCACCGATCAGCAGGAACAATGAGCCTGGTGGCACGGATCAGCAGGAACAATGTCCCTCGTGGCATGATTCGCAATTATAATGCCCCTGGTGGCAGAGATCGGCAGGTTTAATGCCCCTGGTGTTACTGAACAGCAGGTATAATGCCCCTGAATGCATGGATCAGCAGGAACAATGCTCCTGGTGGCACGGATTAACAGTTACGTTATAATGCACCTGGTGGCACGGATCAGCAAGTGTAATGCCCCTGTTGGCAGCGATCGGCAGGTACAATGCCCATTTTGGTGTTTCGCCCCTGGTGACAAAATAACTCCTTACCGCTGGAAACACTCGAACTATTTCAGGCTAACTCTGACTAATGTTGCTAAGTTTCAGTAGATGCGATTTTAGCACGAACGTACTATATTTCTTATAATATCTTTCGAAGGGATTGAGTGTGAATTGAAAGAATAAAGTTCAATTCTGTATGGAAAAATATTACATAGGCAAAAGCATGTGACTACGTTTTAACTGATCAACGATGTTTCAGAAAACGTGACGTTGAATTAACAGGAACGCTTCATCCCCGAAATTCATTCTATCCCATCCTCCGAGGTAAAAGTCGATCAGGAAGTGTACATTCAACAGGTGGCCGGTGAAAAGGTGAATTATTTTATATTGAAATCTTACGCCACCGTTTGTGATTAATAACTGAGAAAAGTATACATACATGTAAGAAATAAAAATCTTGCACCCTGTACGAAAAAATAGCCACTCATCTGGAAAGGTGGATATTCAAGACCTTAAGGCAACACGTACCCATGTCTTGAAAATTTTTGAAAAGAGATGAACATTTGCTGCAAGCCAAACATCACTTTTCATTTCGCATGATGAGATTTGACTTCAATTCAACATTTCCTCGTATTCAATTTCGAGAAGATTTCGCCCGAAGACAGATAGGAACAATTGTTATGGAAAACAGTTAAACTGAATTCGACGATTGTTGTGCAATTTTTGTGCAGTTCCATTCAATCATAATGAGTTACATAAGCTTTAGATTTTCCAATTGAAATCCGAAATGCGAAAATAATCCTAACCCCGCTAGCTACTGTTTTTTGGTTACATCCCGTGATCGTAATTGTGATGATTTAATTTTCGCGCTTTTCCTATCATCATCTGCTCAATTGGAGTGATGAATTAACAATCACCTACACCACAGCCACAAATACCTACCTTTAGGATGTACCTATTGTTGAATAGACGACCGACCGACGATGACGCCAATTTTACATCGCTATCCCATCCTGGCATCGCATCGGCATGCACTTTAATGGAATTAATGATGAGGTATGAAATTTGCCTGAGGAATAATACCAATTAATTGAAATGTCGTGAACAACATGAAGTATAATAGAGAGCTTATAAAACTTAAGTATACACTGCGTTTCATTGGAATGGAGTAAATAGTAAATGAAGTTAAGAGCCTACAGGTGGTTTTCATAACTTTTGTTGCTTAAGTCAAGGATTAAAGTGCAAACTTATGATTGGAGCATACGTGAATGTGAGCATTTATTGGCATTCTCTTAATGTCAGACTCTTCTTTTTTTTTGCAAAACCAAAAAAAAAATTATTCAAAGTATTCCTTTACGTTTTGTGTAATGTCAACACCACTGTGAACCCAACTTAAAGTTTAGGGTCAATTCTTAATGACATTTCTTTGCGAACACACCCTGCCACCCATTCAATAAGAAGTACAGGAAGCGGTCTTCTCATGAAAAAGAAGTGAAGCATTTTTCTAAGTAGTGTGAGTTTCACAAACACAAATGCATTACAACAGGGCTGGTCTGCAGTTGAATGGTTAATCTCAGGGCCAAGCGAAATTTGATTGAATCAAGATTTCATCGATTTTGCTTCAACTTTTTTTTCAATCTCAATTCTTTTTTTTAAGAGTATGGTGTGGTAACACTAAAGTACACATGCGACGTTTTTTTTTTTCAGTACATTTCTTCATTTTTCATCCGAATTGCAGCGCCTTACCATCAAAAACAGAAAATACACCCCTGAACTCATTTTTTCTTTTTTTGACAGATCAAACCAAAAATCAAGAACAAAGAACATCTATGGACAAAGGATTTTCATTTTTGAGAAATTTATTATTTGGGTTGCTTAATACTACGACAAATACATTTAAAGGTTCACGACATTTAAATTAACTAAGTAACTTCACATACTTCCCCAAACATTGACAGCACAGGTCTCAAAAATTACTGACCAATCAACCGTCAACGAGATTGATCACATTGCGATCGACGCACGACCCTTCTCTAGCATGCAAGATGTCCGCACATTCCGAGGTGCCAACATCGACTCGGACCACTACCTTGTTGTAGCCAAGGTACGAATGCGGATATCCCGATCAAACGGCTACAATCGCAAGGGATTGCTAGATCCTTTTCCGATCGTGTCTCCGAAAATCTCCTCAGAAGGCCTTTGCTGCCAGCACAAAATATAGAGAACCAGTGGCAACACTGCCAAGCAGCCACAGAGATGCCGCCTCTGAAGTGCTAGGGTTTACACGGCCACCACAACGAAACCCCTGGTTTGACGATGAGTGCCGGCGAGCACATGCAGCTAAACAAGAGGCATACAAAGCGGCGCTGCAAAGAAGGACACGAGCAGCTCGTGAGCTCTACGAGCAGAAAAGGAGAGAGGAGCATAAACTTCTCAGAAAGAAAAAAAGGGAGCATGAGAAGCGCGTGATCGAGGAGATAGAGGGATGTCACAACAGGAACGAGGTTCGAAAGTTCTACAAAAAGGTGAAACATACCGTCAGAAATATAGAACCATTCAATTTGGGTGCAGAAGGCCAACAATTCCACCCACCCGACATGGACGAAGTAAAGATAGCGATATCTAAACTTAAGTCGAACAAAGCCGCTGGAGCAGACGGGCTAGCCGCCGAACTGTACAAAGCAGCTGGAGATGATTTGGTTAGGAGCATGCACCAGCTCATCTGCAAAATTTGGTCGGAGGAAAGCATGCCCGATGAATGGAACCCCAGCATCGTATGCCCGATCCTCAAAAAAGGAGATCTCCTGAACTGCACCAACTTCAGAGGTATAAGTTTCCTTAACATCGCCTATAAGATCTTGTCTGCCGTGCTGTGTGAACGTTTGAAGCCCTACGTCAACAACCTGGTAGGTCAGTGCGGCTTCAGACCCGAAAAGTCCACCCTACGGCAGATCTTGGAGAAGACCCAGGAACTTCAAATCGATACCTACCACCTTTCATCGATTTCAAGGCCGCGTATGACAGCGTCTATAAAGACCAACTATATAAAGCAATGTCTAAGTTTTGGCATCCCAGAAAAACTCATCCGTTTGTGTAAGATGACAATGGAAAATTCACGCTGTTCCATCATGGTCGGAAAAAACCTAACGGACGCTTTTGATGTCAAAAAAGGTTTTAGACAAGGCGAATGAATGAATGAAGAATGATGTTGAAGAAATCGCATGACAGTGCATGCGATTTCTTCAACATCATTCTTGAAAAGATTGTGCAAAGCTCCAATGTCAACACCAGAGGCACAATCTTTCAAAAGTCCGTCCAGCTACTAGAATACGCAGACGACATTGACATCATTGGAAGAACACAGCGTGATGTCAGTTGAGCGTTTGTGAGCCTTGAGACGGAGGCCAGGAAGATGGGTCTAGCGGTTAACGAGGGCAAGACCAAGTTAATGCTGTCGACAAGAAAGGACTACCAACATCGACGTCTTGGAGCAAACGTCAACATAGACAGATTTAACTTCGAGGTAGTTAAGGACTTTGTCTACCTGGGATCCGCTATCAACTCAGACAACAACACCAGCGCTGAAATCAAACGAAGAATCACTCTTGCCAATCGCTGCTTCTTTGGACTTAGAAGGCAATTGAGATGTAAAGTCCTCTCCCGAGCAACTAAAGTGACACTCCCCAAAACCCTCATCATCCCGGTCCTCATGTATGGTGCAGAGACATGGACTATGACAACATCTGATGAAAACGCTTTGAGCTGCTTTGAGAGAAAAATTCTTCGAATGGAGAATGGAGACGAAGATTCAGCCAAGAACTGTACGAGCTGTACAGCGACACTGACCTAGCCAGAAAAGAAAAGGTCCAACGACTTAGATGGTTGGGTCATGTTGAGCGAATGGAAAATAATGCTCCGGCTCGTAGAGTCTTCGAATCCAACCCGGAAGGACGTCGCAGAAGAGGAAGACCGCGACTCAGGTGGAGCACACAGGTGGTAGAGGACCTGAACCAACTTGGCGTGTTAAACTGGAGACAGCTAGCCAGGGACCGAGCTGGCTGGAGAAGTTTGTTGGTGAGGCCCTGGTCCGACCTGGACTGTAGCGCCACCATAACTAAGTAAGTAAGTTAAATTTACTACAAAAACAGTGGTACCTGTTTTATTTATTGTCGCTTGATAGCAAACTGACAAGTCAAAATTTGTCGATTTTGAGTTAAGTTTAATGTCGTTTTCCATTGTACATCCAGAAGCATTCGGAAAAGTCCAGAAATCTTCGGACTGACTTTGACAGACGGAATTCTTCTGAGAGCAGAAGCCTTCCATTTTGAAAACAGAATCGTCCGAAGTATGACACATTCATCATAGGAGAAGAAACGTCAAAAAAGACCAATGGAAAACGACATAACTACAGTTATTAAACCTACTAACCTGACAGCGCGAGTGCATTTTGGTTTTCATTGAAATTCATAACTACATAGAATTTTTAAGTAACAAAGGATTAAAATACTTTTCTTGAAATGCAAGCAATTCTATGTCAGTTTGCTTTTGAAGCGATGATTTGATGACATGATGTTTGGCTTATGACCGCTACGGCTCGCTGGGACGTACGTACATAGTCTAATTACAGAAAATATTCAAGTTTACGATGAAGATTCCCACCTGAGAAGTAAATCTAAACCTTTTTTTGTCATTTCCAGTTTCTCATTTTTTCTCTAATGTATACTTTAACTCATGAACAATTCCCATATGCACGTTATATGACCACATTAGCCGTTGCACTTGAAGTGTTTAATAATAATAATTATTATTATGATTTTAGTGCACAAAAAAAAAAACCATCTCGTCAAAATGCAACTGGCTTTGTGAGTGCCTTCGCGAAATTAATAGACACAATAATTCACTGTGGAGTCAGAAGAAAACCCCTTTGTCATGATAGGGAGAGAGAAAAATAGGAAACTTTTTGCACTTGGCTAATCATTTCATTTCGAACAAGAACTCAAAACAACAACAAATACAAAGACGAAAATTACATCTTTAGCAGCGTTGCGTTGTCTAGAATGATATTTTGTTGTTTTTGTTGTTGTTTGTGTATAGTTGTGTTATGAAACATCAAGTTCTCACTTACTCATCGCAGATCAGCATCACATTGATGCACAACGACAACGCGACGATCGACTAACAGCGGCACGCTATCCGAACGGTTGACCTCATGCAAGTCTTAAATAGGCAAAACCTCTTTTCAAGTTTTGATTTCAATTTTTGTTATGTCTTGGGCTTCGTTGTTGTCGACTCCAACTTCGACTCGACAATCGGCATGGAGCATGGACATCCACACCACATCACAACGGCAACACTCTCGGGCTTCACTCTGTCATCGTATTATACTTCGTGCTGCTCTCAGAGTGACAATCTGAATCTGAGTCTCAGTTCATCCGATTTGAAAATGCATTCAAGGTGGCAGAAACAACAACAACTCGAACTCGGTAATGAATGAAATTGTATAATTTTAGATATTGTCCAAATCGGTCAGACGACGGTCTGGATGGCGTCAAGTTTACTATCTTGTTAAGGCAAGGTAGCCGGGGCTAGTTTTTGTTTTGTTGCTTGTGATTTTGTTGCCTGATGTATACTCGGCCTGGGTTAACATGGCAGGTTCAACCGTTCAACGTGCAAAACAAAGCCACAACTGAAAAAATGTTGCCTACAGTTTTGATGTACAACAACAACACAAAAAAACAATAATTACGATCGATCAAGACCACGTTCGATGCGTGTCTTGATTCAAGTTTAAGTTGACAATGTCTATATCGGTTGGATTTATGAAACTCTAAGGTTAGATGAGTAATATTTTTGTTGTTTAATTGGCATCATCAGCGCCAAATTCAGATAATCTCCCTCAAAACGGCTTTAACTTATTAAATTGTTACAAAGAAAAATTAACAATTCTACAAAGAACAAGCGGAGAACAGATGTATTTCTGTTTTGTTGTTTGATTTTGAACAATTGTTTGAACATTTATTCGTTTAAATGGCAAAGCAAATTGAGATTGATTCGATTGAACATTATTGTGACTTTGAAAAGGGCTACTTGGTTGGCTTTTTATTGACAGACCATGACGGGAAATGAGTAATGTGCACAGACAGCAAGACAAGCAGGTGTAGGATTTAGATTAGAAGCATGTAAAAAAATAACAATGACGCCATTTTGTAAGTTTTGGAAATTTTTAAGCTCATGTAATCTTTTTCAACCGAAAAAAAAAACACTTGTAATATGGAACTTTTAGACTTTGGATCATCTTTGGATTATGAGAAGGCTTCGTTCTTAACGTAGGGGTCGAAATGGTTATTGTTTACGAAGTGGGATTTAAGGCAAGGTCTTTGGTGTGTCTTCTTAATTTTTTTTAAATTTGTGATTTATGTTTGATCGAACTAACACGTAAAAAATTACATTGAAAAAGAACCAGAAAGGAGACTTTATTTAGTTTGTAAATAAAAAATGTACAGGGCTTTCCAATAAGAGGTGTTATTTTGAATAGCCCGCTATTTGGGTAGTAGTCACTTTTAAAGCTGTTTTTTTTTTTGACATTTGACAAGTAGAGATTACGCCATTACTAAAAATTACATAACACCTTCAACAACGCATTGAAATGATTAAAATTCACTAAAAAAAATGGTGAAAATTTAGCAGTCAAGCATTTTAGGATCTTCGTGAAGCACCTTGTCGAACCGCAATACTTAAATTGGTGGAAAAATTCTAGCTGTTGGTACAAGTTAGTGATGTGAAGAAATAAAACGCGTGCACGTGGCTCAAGAAGAACTTGTTCATTCCTCGTCGTTCTTTGGAATTGGGCATTCCACAAACGTCATTACACCGTATTTTGCATAAAGGCTTGCGTCTTAAGGCTTATAAAGTTCAGTTAACACAAGAACTCAGCCGCTGATCATCAACAATCGGTCGTGTCTCTGCTGAGTTGGTCCTTGAAATGCATGTAAATGATCCGAAATTCCATCGAAAAATCATCTTGACGGATGAGGCCTTACACGGCCAACAAGCAAAACTGTCGCATCTGGGGTTCGGAAAACCCAAGAGTTGTTGTTGAAAAGCCTCTCCATCCTCAACGCGTGAGTGTTTGGTGCGGTTTTTGGTACGGCGCGCGGGTCATTGGACCTTCTTTTCGAAAAAGAGGCTGGAGCAACAGTTACGGTCAATGGATTGCGCTATCGAGAGTTGATTAATGATGTGTTATAGCCAGAGTTGGATGGTATTGAGGTGGACAACGTATGTTTACTTTCAACAAAACGGCGCTAAGGCCACACAAGCAACGAATCTGTTGATCTTTTACGAGAAAAGTATCCAGATCGAGTTATCTCTCGAAGAGGTGATCGCAATTGGCCACCGAGATCTTGTGATTTTACACCTTGTGACTTCTTCCTTTAGAGCCACGTGAAAGATAAGGTCAACGCCAATAGCCCAGCGTCGATTCTAGACCCCAAAGATAGGGCAGCCACTTTGCGATTTGCTATGGAATATTTCATGAAAAGGATATGGTTCTGTAAGCGTGGTGGTGGTAGCCATTCTCTTTATTATGAAATAAAAATCCGATCATTTATCTCAAAAAGTGGCATTTTTCTCTGAATATCAATATAACACCTTAATTTATAACCTTTTACTTCATAACGTATTTTATACGTATGTATATATGTGTAAATGAAACTCTATTTCCCTTGATGAAGCCATCACGTATTGCTAACCATACTCCTAGGAAACTTTGTATTTGGTGGGTTTGAGAATCGGTCGTACAAGCACTTTTCCAAAATAATACTCTTCGAAGCTTTGTCAGTAGTTCGCAAATGGCAGTATCGATTCGCAGAGAACGATTCGCAAAGACCGATTCGATCTCACAACGACGCCTTCTATGTTAGGTTAGGTTATAAGGGGTGGCACACAGCGTGAACTGTTGCATACACGGTGGCCTACTGATCCATTGTGATCCCCTATAAAAATAAAAGTTAGCATCGATGCTATTCAAAGTTGTCGATTAACGTAGAATAAATAAATAAATTTCCTCATGTTTGCCATTGAGACCTGTGCTAGATCATCCAGTTCCCCAACAGACCAGTTCCCGAAATTACGGAGTCGGTTAGTTTGGAGGTTCGGACAGTCACAGAGCAGGTGTTCAATGGTTTCTATTTCCTCCTCATCCTGACAGCTCCTACAGAAATCCGGTGCAAAAGCTCTTATCTTGTTGGACATTGTGCCAATGGCGCAATGATCCGTTAATAAAATAAGATAAGATTCCAAAAACTCAGTTCTTTTAAACTAATTGCAGTTTTGGCTGCCGTGCACCTTATGAACTCGCCCAGAGCCGGGAGATCCAAGACCATTTCCAACCCAGCTTATGGTGTGGATCTCTGAGGCCCTGTTATTCCTATACAGGTTAGTCTCTGTACCGTACTCAGGTTCTTCAGATAGCTTGATTTTTCCACTGCTTTCCACCATACAATAGAGCCAGAGGTGAGAATGACCTCGCTGTGTAAATCCATTGGATGACTTGCGGTCGCATACCCCAACGTACACCCAAGGTCCTTTTGCATGTGTAGAATGCACATAGTGCTTTTTAATTCTTTCCTCAGTATTACGCTTCCATGTAAGCTTGGGGTCAAGGATTACTCCTAGAAATTAACCTACCTATATAATTAACTCTGTCTTAGTGGGGTTGACCCCGAGACCGTTCTTAGTTGCCCAAGAAGATAAACCCTTTAATGCGTTTTCCATAATGTTTCCGATATGGTGGTAAGCAACTTGTCTGATACCAGAACCACTATGTCATCTGCATATGCTACATTTTTTATGCCTTTATCTTTAAACTTTGTGAGAATTTGGAATTGACTACGAGGATCCAGAGCAGGGGTGAGATGATCCTCCCTGTGGTTAGTCACTAATAACTGTTTTCTCAATAGTGCTAAATCCCAATTGAGAGTGGATAATTCTGTCCTTTAACATGGTGAAGATCCAATCGACAATGACAGATTCAACTCCAACTTCAACTAAGGCAGTTTTGATTGATTCCGTTTTAACGATATTAAACGCACCCTCGATATCAAGAAATGCTGCCAGGGTATACTCTTTTTATTCGAGGCTTTTCTCAATATGTGATACTACCTCATGCAAAGCAGTTTCCACTGATTTACCCTTCGTTGAGAAGTTCTCTAACGTGCAGATCAATTATTCTCTCTAGTGTCTTAAGGAGAAACGATTAGAGACTTATTGACCGATAATCCTGAGCGGTCGAGTGAGTCGGTTTCCCGGCTTTTGGGATAAAGACTACCTTGACCTCGCTTTCTATGTTACTTGTCAACGCAAATAACCACTACGCTTAGGGTACCCGTAATACTTATGTCAAGTAATCGTTCATCTCCAGTTCATAACCATGTTTTTATTTGTTTCCGTTCATTGATTTACTACCAAAACGATAAAAAAAAACAACAGTGAACAAAAGCCGAAGTTTCTTAATCCAACAGAGGATTAATAATAATAGAAGTAATTATAGTTGATTAGAACAGTTCTACCGTCCAAACGAGTGGCCATTAAACAATTGAATATGCTTCAAAATTTATTGAACTTTTATTTTGAAGAACAAAAGTTGATGTGTTCATTGAGATTTTAATTGCGTATTAAATGTTTCCACAAGCTCTTGTCAATTTATTGATTTGATGTCTATATTATTTGTTATTTTATTTCTATAAAAAAAAAACAAGAAAAAACAAAACACTTTAAACTACCTTGGAACAGGTAGTTGAAAAGGTTCCGATAGACATTTTTTTTTTTTTATTTACTCGAGAGGATGACAGTTACTGTTGAGAGGGTGCCTTCAACGGTAGTCGTAAGCTATTGACATTCGAAAATTACAATTAAATTTATGTAAGATCCTTCAATTTTAAGTGTTGCCAGCACAAAAAAATTAGAGTAAAGAAAACTTACTTGTAATGAATGGCTTCTTGATCAGTTCCTGAGAAAATCTCTATTGTTTATTTTGGTCAAAGCGAAGTACGTCGAAATTTTTTTTCTCAGTTCTGAAAGTAGAAATAATCATGATTTGTTAATTAAATTATAAAATGAAGACAAAAATTAAGATTGCAATAAACTCATAGAACGCTGGTTCACTACGTCGTTTACGTATTTTTTGAAATGAATTCTGCTAGGTCATTGAACGTTTTTTTTTTTTATAATAAGCACACACTTAAGAGGTTTTTATACCCTTACTAGCTGACCCTGCAGACTTGGTACTGCCTCAATCGATAAATAAATTGGCTTTGGTATATCGCTACTACTCTACCCGCTCCCGCTCCCCTCTACCCGTTAACCCACTATCCTCTACCCGCTACCCGCTTTGCGCTACCCCAGTAACCGATACCCGCTATGCCTACCCATACCTGCTACACCGTTACCCCGCTTCCCACTACCCATTACCCACAACCCGTCACCCCGCTTCCCCCAACCCATTACCCACAACCCGTCATCCCGCTTACCGTTACCCGCTAACCACTATCCCACCACCCCACTACCATTACCAACCTCTAACCAACATTAGCATGGCATTGTTTGCTTATGTTTATTTATCTTTTATTATTTAACCTACCTTTCACAATAATAAGCTTCAATGTCACTATCACTACTGCGATCATTAAGAAGTGGCTCTTAAAAAGTAGGGGTAAGTGGTAGGAAGTTGAAAATTAAGGATTGAATGTATTTCTTAATGCCGCACCATACAAAAATTATAATAAAAAAAACTGCCCAAAAAATGCCAAAACAAAATATGTGGATGAGCCTTCCTTAACAATTAGCGGTATAAAAATAGATATGAACCTATTCTCATACCTACTGAATACACATATAAAATTTCATCAAAATCGGTCAAGCCGTTTCGGAGGAGTATGACCACTAAAACTGTGACAGAAGAATTTTATATATTAGACTAGCTGAACTGACAGACTTCGTACTGCCTCAATCGATATAAAAAAGACCTAGACTTTTTAGCTCGCTTCAATACCACCCGCTACTCTCTCCCCGCTTCTCCACTACCGTCTACCCGCTATCCCGTTATACCCAGTTACCATGTTACCCGCTACCCCGCTCCTCACTACCCAATACTTACAAACGCTACCCGCTTAACCGGTAATCGCTTCTTAATACCCGTTACCCCGCTACCTTCTACACGCTATCCCGTTATACACAGCTACCCTGTTACCCGCTACCCCACTTCCTGTTACTCAATAATTCTTAACGCTACCCGCATAGCAGTGATTGCTACCCACTACCCGCTACCGACTACCCCGTATTACAAAATAAACAAAAATAAAAGTTAAAATCTTGCCAAAAAAAAAAAAATTAATAAATAATAAAAATAAGGGTTGATCATAGAGGGGTGAACATTTAGGGTTGTATGTATTTTAGTATGATGTATTTTAAAAAAAATTAAAAAAAAAATTGTTGTCCAAGAAAATTAAAAAATTAGGGTGAACCACCCTTTACATTAAGGGGGATGAAAAATAGATGTTAGTCGATTCTCAAACCTACTCAATATGCTCACAAAATTTCATGAGCATCGGTCAAGCCGTTTCGGAGGAGTTCAATAACGCACCCCGTGACAGGAGAATTTTATATATTAGATTATGCTTTAGGAAAGAGGGAAGGGGTTAGGGAGTAAGTGTCTTAAATTCCTGAACATTGCAATGATCGGGAAAAACAGAGTGTGGAAGAGAGTTCCACATTCGCGTAGTACGGCTAAAGAACGATTCTCTATACTTGAGCGTACGAACGACGCGACGTTGAGCTCGAGTGTAAACAACGTTTTGTTGTTTTTGTTTTTGTCTTTGCTCTACTAACAAGTATTTTAAACTAGCAAATACACATAATATTATGTAAATTGTTCGATCCTTTTGTTTTCCATCAGAAACCGACAGATGTCACAACATTACAATATGATTACCCAAACGGCCTTGATCCAATTTTCCAGATTATTTACTTACGATACTTTTGTCAATTATGTATTTACCACACTTCTTTGTAAGTCAGTTGATTAAACTAACAAACAACAAAGCCGCAATTGACATTTAAAAGAACAATTTTCGAAAGGAACACATTTGACAAAGTTGCATTACCAAATAGAACAAAGCGTTTGTTCAAGTCTCGAATTGACAATCAATAAAAAACAAAAAAAAAAAAAAAAAACAATAATAAAAACGTTACACAAACTTTCGCTGAAACAGTATCGCTTAGGTTAAGGTCGAACATTAGAAGTTGTAACTCGATTCAGGTATTGAGGTAAAAATATGTCTTGATCGACGTTCGACAACGTTTTGTTTAATCAACTGTGTAAACTTTTGTAAATATTTCAAATTCTAACCAAGGTTATCCGGGTGGTGGTTTGTGGCTTAGTGCAGGGGAAATGTTTACAACTAGGAAGCTGGAGCAAGTGCTACATTTCGTTATGAGAATTTGTCATCATCTAAATCAATGAAGAACGCTTAAACCCCATCAATCTCAAACCAAAATCATTAATTTTAATTTAAGACCAAACCAATCGCCCAAAGGGTTTTCCATTATTTGCGATCTATTCATCACTCAAATCGAGTGACTCATAAATATCATTTTTTTTTCTCTTCAATATTAATATCCACTGTCTCTCTTATGATAGGAGTAGGTGGATAATAAAATTACAATCAATCAACAATAGCCATTCGCTCTTAAACAACCGCAATCAACAGAAACAACAAATAAATGCAAAAAAAAGTTAATTACGTTTTTTTTTCTTTTCTAACGGTGTGGTGTGGATTTGAAACACTTTATTATTAGATCTCCTCCGTCTAGGGAAACAAAAGTATCTAAACATAAAGTAGGCGGACCAGATTACGAGGCGGACAAACTTAACAAGCACAAAAAAAAAATCACATTTTCACGGTATTAACACCTTTCTTTGATAGTTTTTGTTGTAGTTTTTCTTTTTTAGCACTATTTTTCGTTTCAATTCAGAAATTCAATACGCTTTACATCGAACTAAGCAAACTAGACATCCATCGTCAAGCCACACAGCGATTCAAGAGTAGATCTGACATGAGCGGATTTGACTTGAACAAAAAAAATACAACTTTTCGGGAACCAAAATGGGAAAAAATGACAACTGCTGACTTGAGAAGAAAAGCACCACATTCCTTTAAATCTTTAGAAATGAATTCTTTAGATCGCCCGAGTCAGTAAAACCATGTCTCTCTGTAGAAAATACGGCCCTGAAAACATGAGAGAGCTTAAGATACTTTTCATGCTGAATCTCTTCTAAATGACCTTCATCGCGCTCAAACGCGTACCCAACTCACCGACCAACCGACAACAGTGCTGTAGGTACCTACTTTGTCTATCTTTTTCGGAAGCTAAGCCGCTTTTAACCTCTTTGCATCCTATCAGATAAAACAATATTTGTTTATCTTTATCTCAAAGTAGATCCGTACTTCAGAAAGAAAAAAAAATGATTACCACTTTTGTATATTTCGAGCATAAAGGGTCTTATTTAATTGTAGGCTTTAGATTTGGCTTTTATTTCCAAGACAGGTTTATTCTTTGTTTTGCGATGCGATGAAATGTTTTCTATTCGACTTTTTTGTTACAATTTATTTATTCAAAACCCAAACGAGTCACTCTCAATTACGATCAAACGATTCGCATCTGTGTCAGTGAATAAAAGCAAAACAAAAATTATATTATGAATAAATTAATTGATTTTGTTTTGTTCCTAATGACACAAAAGTTAGAAGTTGAAATCTTTAATTAAAGCCATGCGAATAAAATATAACACTGTTTTTGTGTACAGCGTCACTGAGATCGAGATGTAGAAAAATTACAGTGTAGAATATAATATTATGGCAATGGCAATGCTAAATTTGGCAAAAGTAGCAATGTTAACTTATGTGTCGAATTAATTTATTCATAATTTATTTTTCTAGTTTCTAGATTGTATAAAGACATGTCAGGTTTGAAATGAGGATTTTTACGTTTTTATAATCATTTTTTTTCTTTTTCTTTGAGTTGAGCATTGGAAATCAAGATTATCCGAAGATTGGGAATCGATTGCTGCTAATTAAACATCGTTCTTAAATAAGAATTAGTACAGATAATGATTATATAAATAGAATTTAATTTTTGGGTTCATTCATAGGTGAAAAAAAGTTAAAAAAAAGTGAAGGGTAACATTTTCTCTATGCAATTTAAGTGGAAGAGGGCAAACAGAGATTAGTCTTTTTTGAGATATTTACTAGAGATGCCGCGAATAGTGATTTGGCCAAATACCGGCGAATTCGGTCGCCGAATATTCGGCAATTCGAACATTTTTAGTTTACTTCAGGAGACCAACGAAACAGTTGCTGGGCATGTTTCCAGGAAGCTGCTTCAGACAGTACACAAATTGAGAATGGTGTTGAAAAAAGTGCCATCGAAAATGAAATAGAAATGTATCTAAGAACTGTTCGCGAATCGGATGACAGATCCTTACAAGTGGTGGTCATCAAACGCAAAACAGTATCCAGAATTCCAGATCCACATTTGACAACACTTGCTAAGATCTATCTTTCATCTCCAGGAACTAGTGTGTATAGTGGGGTATGGTATATATGAAAATAGACGAAATCGTTTACTACCCACCAAAGCTGAAAAAGTTATTTTTATTCACCATAATTTATCACCTGTAGACTTTAAATACTGAAAAAAAAAATGTTTTTAATAAAAGGAAAGAATGTTATAAATTAATAAATCATTTGTTCTTCATCATTTTTTTAGTTTGGGCCGAATATTTGGTGAACTATTCGGCCGAATACCGATTATCGAATAAATTGGACGAATACGCCGAATACCGAATAGTTGCCGAATATTCGAGGCATCTCTAATATTTACATTAGAAGATATTCTTTCTCCCTCCATGGGGAAAGCCTTGACGTGGCGGAGCGGCTTACGGTAACTACTACTATGAAGCTTAGAGCTATGCGATCGCGAAACTTGTTTTCGCAGAAGGGCCTCCCATGGTCGACAGGTCGAAACGGAGTAGGCTGTTACTACTAATTACCCCACAACGAAGGAGTGTTCCCACCAAGGCACTCCTATCGAGGGACGGCAGCGAATGAATTTCTTTTTTGGAATCAACGGTGGCGTCTTCAGTTCCAGTTAGGTCGAACTACTTGGTGAACACCTTTACGGGCTACTTCGACTTATTTGAAGCCCAGGCCGTAAAAGGAGCGGTTTTTTCGGTTCTTGCACTTGTAGTCACATCTAGTGCCTGGTACTCCAAGTTGGGGGTTGAACGTCGTCGTCGACGAGCTAGGTAGGAGTATGCACCAAATCATCTGTAAGATATGGTCAGAGGAGTGCATGCTTGATGAATGGAACCTTTCATTGTTTGCCCGATTCTGAAAAAGGGAGATCCTCTAAACTGCACCAACAACAGAGGAATCAGTCTACTTAACATCGCCTACAAGATCCTCTCTGCCGTAATATGTGAACGTCTGAAGCATTTCGTCAACAATCTGATTGGTCCTTATCAATGTGGCTTCAGGCCAGGAAAGTCAACCATCGGCAGATCCTGGTAAAGACGTATGAACTCCAAATCGATACTCACCACCTTTTCATGGATTTTTAGCCGCGTATGACAGCATCTACAGAGATGAACTGTATAAAGCTATGTTTAGTTTTGGCATCCCTTCCAAGCTCGTTCGCTTGTGCAAAATGAAGATGGAGAACTCACGCAGCTCCATCAAGGTTTGCAACGAGCTAACGGAATCTTTCGACGTCAAAAAAGGATTCAGACAAGGCGATGCACTGTCATGCGATTTCTTTAACATCGTTCTTGAGAAGATAGTGCAGAACTCCACCGTCAACACCAGAGGCACTATCTTCCAAAAATCTGTTCAACTTCTCGCGTACGCCGATGATATTGATATAATGGGAAGAACACAGCGTGATGTCAATGGCGCCTTTGTGAGAATTGAGACAGAAGCGGCAAAAATGGGTTTAGCGGTAAATGAGGGAAAAACGAAGTATATGCTGTCTTCGAGGAAGGACACCCAACACCGACGGCTCGGACAGAACGTCACAATAGACGCATACAACTTCGAGGTAGTAGAGGAGTTTGTCTACCTAGGCTCCGCTATAAACACGGGCAATAACACCAGCGCCGAGATCAGACGAAGAATAACTCTTGCTAATCGCTGTTTCTTTGGGCTAAGAAAGCAATTGAGTGGAAAAGCCCTCTCTCGAGCAACTAAGGTAAAACTGTACAACACACTCATCATCCCAGTCCTGCTGTATGGTGCAGAAGCATGGACCCTGACAAAATCGGATGAAAGTGCCTTAGGCTGTTTCGAGAGGAAAGTTCTTCGAGTCATCTTTGGCCCCGTGTGCATTGAAGGGGAATGGCGAAGAAGATACAACAGCGAACTTTACGGGTTGTACAACGACATGGACCTAGGCAGAAGGGTCAAGGTCCAGACACTCAGATGGCTTGGTCATTTAGAGCGGATGGATACCAATGCTCTGGCTCGGAAAGCTTTGGACAATATTCCCGAGTGACGTAAGAGGAGAGGAAGACCGCGACTCAGGTGGCGCACTCAAGTGGAAGAGGACCTCAATCAACTTGGAATGCAAAAATGGAGACAGCTAGCTAAGGACCGAGCTAGCTGGCGGAGACTGAGGAGATTGAGGCCCAAGTCCACAACGGACTGTAGCGCCACCTTAAGTAAGTAAGATATTCTTTCTATGGGACTAGCTTATGACCGCAATACAGAAATTGTTGGAAAAATTCGATTTTGGGACAAGTTAGTTATGTGAAGAATATAAATGTGCAGGTGTCACCCAAGAACTACTGAGAATATTGCTGTTGTAGCCCAAAGTGTTGAAGAAAACCGAGGTTTGTCCATTCCTCGTTGTTCTTTTGAATTGGGCATTCCACAAACGTCATTACATATCGTATATTGCTAAGGACTTGGGTCTTATAAAGTAACACAAGAACTCATGCCGGCCTATCATCAACAACATCGTGTTTATGCTGATTAGGTCCTTGAAATGCATGAAAATGATCCAGAATTCCATCGAAAAATTATATTGACTGATGAGGCCCTTTTCCACCTCGATGACTACATCAACAAGCTAAATTTTTTAAAAATTTCTCCATCCCCATCAGCGGTTAGCGTGGTTGCTCTAAAACAGGATAGCGGGGAGCAGTGTAGCCCGTAACGGGTAGCGGATTGCGGGTAGTGGTTAGCGGGTAGAGTGGTAACGGTGTAGTGGTTAACGGGATAGCGGATAGCTGGCTAGCGGGTTAAGAAAAGCGGGGTAGGGGGTAGTGAAATAATGGGGTAACAAATAGTGAAAATTGAAAATTATTGATTTAAAATACAGTAAAACCTGCTAATCGGGACACTCTATAATCGGACCACCTCCTATTCGGACCGCACTTAATGCATTCCCTGCTATTTTTCATACAAATATCCCTCTGTAATCGGGACACCTTCTAATCGGACCATGGACCACCTTATATCATGCGTTGCTTATTGTATTTACCTGTCTAATTGGACCAACCATTAATAATTTTAACAATTTTTTCGCAACTCTGCATTTAATTTATCTTGATTTTCTAGTTACCTACGCCAAATCTAAAATTTCCATCAATTACTTTTGTTTTATGCGGGGATTTCCCAAAAGGTTTAGTTTTAGTTTTTGTTTCTAGGCAAAAGAAAACTGTTCAAACTGTTTGTTGACTCCAATGCAATCCGGGTTTCGTAAGCTCCACAGTTGTATAACAACTACAATCGGTGTAGTAGATGACATAAGAGAATCGATGGATGAAGATAAGGTAACATTTTTGGTTCTTCTCGACTTCTCAAAAGCATTTGACACTGTTGACCATACTAAGATGTGCAACAAACTATCATCTCTGCTTAGTTTCTCGAATTCAGCTGTAACTCTTATGTTATCTTATCTAAATCATCGAAAGCAGGCGGTTTCAGTGAAGAACAGTACATCTGGTTTTCTTTGCACCACTAGGGGAGTCCCCCAGGGTTCAATTCTGGGGCCAATTTTATTCTCGATGTATGTGAATGAACTTCCCTCTAAAGTGTTATCTTCTGTCCACATGTATGCTGACGATGTCCAACTCTATAAAAGTTGTCCTCTAGGTATGATTGAAGATGGTGCGCATGCAATAAATAACGATTTGGATAGTATTTCGACCTGGTCTGAAGAAAATGGATTGTTTTTGAACCCTTTAAAAACAAAATGCTTGGTTATTAGCAAAAAGGTGTTGGATCTTTCCTACTTTCCTGACATTAATTTAAAAGGTTCAAAAATAAATTATGTCGAAAAAGCAAAAAATTTAGGAATAGTGTTTAATAGAACCCTTACATGGAATGACCACATTAATTCTACAATTGGCAAAGTTTATGGTGTTTTAAGGAAACTTTGGATGTCTCATAATTACACTCCACAAAAAATACGTATGTTGCTGGCAAAAACGCTCATACTTCCCATTCTCTCTTACGGTTGTGAAATTTTTAGAAATTGCGATGCATCTAGCAAGAGAAAACTGAATGTTGCGTTCAATAATACCGTGCGTTATGTGTTTAATCTGAGACGATTTGATCGAGTTTCAAACTATTCGAAGTTAATTTTAAATATGTCATTTGATGACCTCCTTGCCTATAGGGCATTGGTTTTACTTTCGAATGTGATTGAAACTCGTCAACCTAGTTATTTGTTTGATAAGCTACGCTTTGGATCCTCTAGCAGATCTCATCAACTCATTCATCCACGATTTACATGCTTAACATCGGAGCGTCAATTCCTAGTTAGCTCTATTCGTCTATGGAATTCTCTACCAGGCATATACGAAGGTGCGGCGGGACTAAGAGATTCAGGATCGAACTTAAAGCTCACTACTCTAATTAATATTTTTTTTTTTTCTTATTTCTTATATTAAAAAACATAAATGGAGATGTATGTTTAAAAATGTTTAAATTTTCGAAAATTATTATTATTATTGTTATAGTTGTTTAATATTTTTTTGTAATTTTTAATTTATTATATTTATATTATGTTATATTATCATAAGCACATATATATGTTCTGTAGCTCAACTCAATCAAATTTTAAAGCTTCACTTGCTATAAGATAATTTAAGTCTTAATGTGTAAGCATTTAATTGAAATAAACTAAACTAAACTAAGAAACAATTTGAATTTCATTTTAAACATAGACGAGGCCAATAATGTTTCTGATTTATCAGCTAAAATTAATTGTTTAGATGCTTGTAAGTGCAGCTGGCTTAAAAAGGCATGGGATGATGTTACTCCATTAGCCATATCAAATTGTTTTAAGAAATGTTATTTTTTCGAAGGAGAACCCAACAATGTGATTGCTGAGGAGTTAATACTCGACCCTCCGTTGCTGAAGATTTTTTGAGTATCGATTCTAATGTGGCGACATTTAATGAATGGTCGGAGAATTGGGAAAATGAATTTTAAATTCCATTCAGTTACCATTATACTGCAGCGGAACATATCTCTGCCGACTTTTCTTCAGAGGGAGAAATTGAAACAATTCCCGGACCTCAAAAGCTGTTTCATACAAAGAGGCCATTTCGCGTCTCGAAATTCCAAAAGATTTTTCAAGCAAAAATGGTTTGGACGATATCTAGACATGCCCGGACAATTGTTCCCAAAAATTACTTACAAATTTCAAAAATACAGCTGTGGTGCAGAAAAAAATTACAGACTTTTTTTTTTTTTTAAATGATTAAAAACTAATAAAAAAATCCATATGTATGCAGTATAAATGTTTTATGTACAAATAATATATCTATTATGTATATGCATATGTTATGAAAAAATAAGTTATTAAATGCTTGTTTCCTAAACGAACCCCAGTCTTTTAGTTTTTAATCGAAGTAAAATTGAAATACATATATGAAAGTGTAGATACACACATTGTACATACATTTCAAGAAATTTGAAGTATATTCGCAGTAATTTTTTACTCAATGAATGAAGGAAAAACCTTTCTAAATGGACCGGTCCGATTAAAAAGGAACCCGTATAATGGGACCACCTCCTAATCGGACCACTCTTCTTCGGTCCCAAGGGTGGTCCAATTAGACAGGTTTTACTGACAAAAAACTGCATCCTAGCAACGAAAAATTGATCTAAATGGTAACAAAAATTGAAAAGTAGAAAAGTGTTAAGTAGTACTCTAAGATGAATATAATTTTTTTTTTGTTTTTTATAATTTGCACCCACTCAAGGGATTTTTATACCCTTTTTATGCCAGAGACACAGTGAGTGCATTAGGAAGAAGAGAAGGGGTTGGAAAGGAGGTGTCGGTGTACATCGGTCTTAAATTCTTGAACATTGTAATTGTGTGGAAGAGAGTTCCACATTTGCGTAGTACGGCTAAAAAATGATTCTCTATACTTGAGAGTACGTCCGAAGTTGGGCTCGAGGGTAAACTGATGGGCATTCCTAGAAGCGCGGGGGTATTACGGGCGAATTGTTTGAGGGGAGGAATGCAACTGGCTATTTCACTAGAGCAATTACGGTTAAATTAGCGATAGAACAAGGAGAGACGCGCTACGTTACGACGGTGGTCTAAAGGAGCGAATGCTTCAGTGATCTCTCTATCACCAATCATTCTTACAGCTCTTTTTTGTGTTCCATCCAAGAGGCTTAAGTAAGTAGCTATAAGTAAGTAAGTAGCAGCCCAGAGAAGTGAATTATTGTGCTCAAGCTTTGGACGGATAAAGGTTTTATAGATAAAAGCCAGATCAGACGAGGAGAAAAATTTCTTGCACCGTCTTAAGAAACCCTAACATCTTGCGGCATTTTTATCGACATCGCGTATGTGCTCGGTCCACAAGAGGTGGTCAGTGATGCACATACCGAGAATCTCGAGATGTTCGGTCTCATTGATGCAAGTGCCACTCATGGACAGTGGCAAGGGGGGTATATCTCGCTTCAAAGATACAAGACAGCATTGAGTTTTTGAAGCATTAAACTCTACACGATTTTGTATTCCCCATTGCACTGTACAATGCTGTTTAAGTCAGTGTTTAATGAGCTTATCATATTTTGCCGATGCAGTTCCACATCCGAGGAGGAGGGATTTGAATCTTGAAACGAATATGAGAAGCTAAGGGTACTATCGTCAGCGTAACAATTTATTGGATTAGAAGTAACAGACACGAGATCATTAATAAAAATGAGAAAGTGGGTCTGAGACAAAACGCAGCCTTGGGGCACACCAGCATTTATATTGCGGGTTTCGGACTTGAATGATTGCAATGTGGCCGCTGCAAAAGAAAGTGTGTTTGTTGACACCCCTTTTAGTAGAAAACCAATGCCTAAAATAAAGTGCTTGTGAAATAAAATCGTTGATCTTATACAAATCTACATGTTAGGGATTTATAACGATAAAGTCTGTTTAGTCAACCTAGCCATCAACATCAAATAAACAAGATCGTCTCTTAAATTCTATTTTATTAAGACTTAAATTAACTGAATTTATAAACCTTTGACCAAGTAAGAAATGAAAATAACAAAATTTTAAATTAAAAACGCAAAAAAGTTGTATTACAATAAATTTAAAGTTGTGGTTTCGAAATTCAACCGCATTTAAGGTAGGTAGTTATTTTATTTGTCTGCAAAACTGAGCTATAGACAAACAAAACGATAAAGAAAACAAAACCTTTTGTGGCGTCTTGTGAACTTTTTTCTTATGAAGGTCGATCGTGAATCATGCCCTGAAGAAAAACAACAAAGTGTGAGATTTTCCCATGGAGTTAGTATTACACATACATTAAGATAAATAAGCCTAAATGTGATTCAAATTGTTTCTAAAAAGAAAAAGTATTGCAATCTGGAGCAATGTGTATTCTCTGTTGTTTTTAAATTTGAATTTCACTGAATTCATTTCCTTCGAGAACCGTTGAAAACATTCGTCGATATTTTTGTTCTGGAGCTGTCAAACCCTCCTTCCTGCTCCATCTACGTCAACGACAGCTCTTAAAACTGGAGAACAAGTTATTGATTTGAATTAATCCAGAATTAACAGTTTTACAATTTATAAAACCACCTTACTAGCGTAAACTGGCTTAAGCCTAAGCTTACCAATATAAATTGATTAGTTGCGGTTAAGACCTTCAACTCTTTTGTCGTGTATGTCGTTTATTCTTCAGAAAAACCTCAAAAAAATCGCTTTGAAAAAGTAATTACATACATAATGCTCGTGCTAGTAAAACCGTGTAGGAGTTTAACCTCAGATTTATCAAAAGATCTTCACCAAACACAAGACAATACAAACAAAATGAATGCAAATAAAATTGTTGATATTGTATCCAGAACATTGTCAAGAATAAGTAGACAAAAAAGCAACAATTTGCTCGTAAAAAAACAACAACAACAACAAAGAAATTAGTTCTGCCAGTAGGTGTAAACGTGGATTTCAAATGCCCCCGCATTAACTTGGGCGGTTTTTTTTTGTACCTCAATTTTTTCTTTAAACAAATGGCCGTTGTCGTCAACGACGGACTTAGTCTACCTGACGATCATCAAACGGCTATAAATCAGTCAATTTAAATTCAATCAAGACTGATGAGGGTCTTGATAGGCCAACTTAGCGCTCTAATGCAAGTAATTTTTTTTTTCTTTGAATGTTTGAATTAAATTGTTACGAATTGATTAAGAGGGGGGAGACAGTTTTCAAATAATTTTCGAAGAGTATTTAAATGAAAGTAAA
Source organism: Sphaerophoria rueppellii (assembly GCA_920937365.1). Taxonomy (NCBI): domain Eukaryota; kingdom Metazoa; phylum Arthropoda; class Insecta; order Diptera; family Syrphidae; genus Sphaerophoria; species Sphaerophoria rueppellii. The sequence continues at coordinate 109,833,893 of CAKKXW010000001.1, read as the reverse complement.
TTAATTTTTGTTTAATCCAAATGAATTTTGTTGGAGATTTTTTTAATTGTTTTGTTTGGAAGACGAATTGCTGAACGCGAGTCAATGAATCAATTGGAAGCCCACGTTTTTGGTTTTTTATTCTCATTTTTCAAAACCGGCATCTGCATGACTAAGATTGTCGGTTGTTAGATAAAATTATAGATATGGATTGTTTATTAATGTTCAGGGCACGGTAGCTTAGTTTAAGTCAAATCAAGTAAGGTATTTCCGGTTGTTGATAGTTTTAATTCGATGCAGTAGAACGTGACAGTGACGAATCGTGAAAATGAAGTTCCTTTTTGGAGGAGCCCTTGTGGTATTTTTGTTTTGGTTTTGTTTACTTTTGTTTGATAACAATTTAAATGAGTCAAATGCGTTAAATACTGTGGAATACTTGTCGATATCTCATTTTTCGTTAAATAAAGAATTTCTTTAGATCTCGAAGTGGACGTATGGATGAGTCAAAGAAGTTCGATATTCGAGATGTTACTTTAACGGGAAAACATTCGAAAGAAAATTTTGTTTGGTGTAGTCATCATGTTTGTGAGCAACCGGAAGCAGGGTGTTAAAATTTTAAGTAACAAGCATTTTTAGCGTTTCAAACCTCTGAAGGGATGCATTGGGTTCGTTCGATGTAACCAGCCTTGGGGCGCTTTGGTGCTTGTAACCCTGAATTGAGATGTCAAAAAGCTGGAAAATTTCTCAGGATTTGGTTTAACATCGAACACATTTGTTGTATTGCTGTTATTTTCTCTTACCTGTACAGAAACACCTAATTCGAACAGCTCAGAAAGACATTCTGGAATACTTCACTGTTCCCACTTCTCTGGAAAAGGTGAAAAGTCATGTATCGTGATTATGTTTATACTTTTACGGTAAATGCTCTTCTGTAATAGCCATTTCTTCCCCTCAAAAAGATCAATGCGTCTCAATTTACCCTTAGCCGTACTTCGGACGTATTGTCAAATACAGAGATTCGTTCTTTACCCGTACTACAAGAATGTGGAACTCTTTTGAACGCTGGCATTTCTTACCTCAATTTACCCTCGAGCCCAACTTCGGACATTTTGTTTAATACAGAGATTTGTTCTTTAGCCCTACTACGAGAATGTGAAACTATCTTTCACCCTCTGTCATTCCTCCATTTAAATAATTCACTTACTTACTTACGGTGGCGCTACAGTCCGTTGTGGACTTGGTCCTCAATCAACAGTCTCCGCAGTCTAGCTCGGTCCTTAGCTAGCTGTCTCCAGTTTTGCTCTTCAAGTTGATTGAGGTCCTCTTCCATTTGAGTGCGCCACTTGAGTCGCGGTCTTCCTCTCCTCCTACGTCCCTCGGGAATAGTGTCGAAGGCTTTTCGGGCCGCAGCATTGGTGTCCATCCGCTCTAAGTGACCGAGCCATCTGAGTCTCTGGACCTTGACCCTTCTGGCTAGGTCCACGTCATTGTACAACTCGTAAAGTTCGCTGTTATATCTTCTTCGCCATTTCCCTTCAATGCACACGGGGCCAAAGATGAACCAAAGAACTTTCCTTTCGAAACAAACTAAGGCACTTTCATCCGATTATTTAAATAATTCAACGCTTATCAATTTACCCTCGAGCCCAACTTGGGGCGTATTGTCAAGTGCAGAGATTCGTTGTTTATCCATACTACGAGAATGTGGAACGCCCTTCCACACGTAAACCATTGCGCCGCTGTCATTAACTGCTTGGAACCCACAAAATTATTGTTTTAAAGAGCCTTCAGCAGTGTTTCGAGTTAATTTTGAGGGGTCGACCTTCTTCCCAAAAGCATATTGAATAGAAAAAAATCTAGTATGGTTTGTAAAATAAAGCTGATGGTGATTGAGAAGTGGCTTTAACAGTTACCCGTCAGAATTTTGGAGAAAGTGTCAAAGGGTATTCGTATTCGACTTAAAAGCATGTTTAAGGCAGCAGACGGTGTTGAATGAAGAGTGCTCTACTTGTACACATATCGGCTGACTGTTGGACCTTAATGCTACAAAAGTGATAAAACTCAACCCTGAGATTGATTTATTTACCGATCTTGTGGTTGTTCTGAATCTTGCCACCGAGCTCATTTTGTTTTATCCTTTTAAACAATCCTAACAAGACAATACAAATAAAAATAAAAAAAACTTAAAAATCATTTAGTACTTTTTCAGTCTTAAAACCAAGACCCTGATCATTAAAAATTCCATGGCTTAATTTTTCCTTAACCCCGCAAAAAAGGTTAAACTTTGTCTGCCTTCCCCATAAAAATCTAAATCACATCAAATTAATCAAAAGACCCCAAAATGATGCAATCGTCTAAAAAACAAAAAAAGTCATCTAAGAAACCAGCCCCTAAACATTTTTATAGCCCAATGTCTAGACATCGTCTTTGAAGGTACTAAATCAAAGCTCAGAACTTCGAACAGTTTATGACCACCGCGTGCCGGCCGCTTAGCCATAATTTTATCTCATTTATAATTCCTTTCGTTTTTCTTCTTTGCCAAAGAATCATCCATTCCTCTTTTTTGCAGAGATTTATTCTGAACGGCCTTTGAAGCAAGTTCCCCCAAATTCTTAGAATTTTATGTCGCCTAACCTTCAGTCGATCAAATTCAATTCAGCGTTGTTTCGTTTTCAAAATTATTTATTATAGAAAATGATTATTTTTTTTATCATCTCGGCAAAAATCGCATCAGAGATGAGAGAGTCCTTACGTCTGACAATGGTTAAGCTTCAATGCTGAATTATGAATGGAATTTATTGGGATTAATAATGTTAAATATTTATGGAGTTTTTAGGGTCTCAATGGTCGGGTTTAAATTAAAGAGTCAAATTTCCGTTGATCAGTTTTAAAATTTGTTTACATTCTTATACAATTTGGTGTTTGGACAAAAACAAAATGCCCCCTTTTATGACAGTTCCCTAATAAACTATCAATTTAAATTGACGGCAGGTTGAAGACAATTGATATTGAATTCACCCTTTGCTTCAATGAAATGTCAAAGACCTCCGAAACGAGGTTACTTGAATTATTTCAGTATGGGGGTATTCAAATGCTATCCAAAGACGATAAGAACGAGATACCATAGTTGCCATGACAGTTTAGGGTTTTCTCAAAAATGTATGACAGTTGACAGATAAAATAAAATGCACTTCTAATACTAAGTAAGGATAACAGATCGTCATTTATTCTATGCTTAACCTCTCAAAACGAATAGCAAATTTTTGTTTTCATTTTGTGTTAATTTCCTGACAGGCAGAAGAAATATTATTGTAGGAGGAAGCGACTGTCAATCAATGTTCTCTCTCTCTACAAGTGCATGTCAAACGATCGCCTTTTGAATTTTAGCGAAAGTGACAGGAAACCCAGCTCTTGAAGCAATTACTGTCTTCATCTCTTCAATTGCAATTTATAACACTACAAATTTCTTTTCATAACAAAATCAACAAAATGAAACACCCTTTAGCCGGTTTCATAAAGCAAACAATTAGATAAATCTATTCGATCTATTGTTATCGTCGTTGATGGTGATTGTTAATATTTCTTTTATCTGACCATCGAGTTATCAATAAATTGCAGTATGATTGGCGACTGGCGTGTCATAACAATACATTGTACTCGATTTGAAGTAGGTATCTCTATACCTTGCCAGCTCAAATGAAGGTATGTTGTGCTACATAAAAGCTTCAAACGACGACGTACTCGTAATCTAATGAATTAACACTTAAAGCATCAAATAGAGCATAGAAAATAGTGTTATCCGTTCCGTCAAGGACGGATAGACCTAAAAAATTGTTGAGTAGTTAAAAAATAAAAACCGTATCAATGCACACTTCTAATAAAATGCAATTGACTGTTCCAAATAAAGTGTTTCGAAATTTTAGGTTAAGAATGACAATGTTGCGATATCAATTTTTGTTAATAAAATATGAGTGAAGAGGGAACTGTCAAAGACAAAATAACAAATGAAGTCTGAAGTTTTCTCCGATGGAAATATAAGACGGGAAAAACAAATATGCAGCCCTCTAATGATTGTTAACTTAAAATAAGGAATAATACTGGAATTTTGTTTACACATTAGGCGTGTTTATTTTTTGTTTAGCTTCGAAAGGGGTACTGAACTGTCAAAAAAAAGGAACCGTGTTCTTTTTTAGCTCTGAGCGCTCTGAGCCCAATGTTTGTATTTATTTTTTGTCTCCGAGCTCGATCGGTGAACGCTCGTTGAGCTCGATAAAAAATAAGTGAGCACATCGAGCAAAAAGCTGAGCCCAGCTAACTTCATTTATTTTTTGTAATAAATGACAATATGAAACAAAATGGCGAACGAATCTGGGTTGCCTTTCTGAAGGTAATGAAAGAACCAAGTTTTGAGCAAAATATCATTATTATCAAACAATAAATTAAACGCCAAATTATATAATGACAGTCCAGTGCTCAATAAGAAATTTTAAAAAAGCTCAAAGCGTTCTGAGCGACCTCTGTACGATTAATGCCCTGCTCTGCATTTCAACATTTTAAATTACATTGAGTCATTGATTTTGTGGCGTCAAGTTGGTAGCCCTGTCATCTGAAGGGTCATAATGAGTCTGCTCTCTTTCTTTTTCGGTAGTTCTTTGAAAACTGTCAGGTTCCGAGGAGTGGGGAAGAAATTTTGTGATTCTTCTAAAAAGTAAATTAACACTTGAGCAAAATCTAAATGTCAACAAAATTCAATTTATTTTTTCAGTTTTTACAGAACTGACAAAACTCACGAAAGGATTTGTTTAGTGTATAAATCGGGAGATAGGGGAAAATTCTGTCTCCTTCAAAAGCGACAGAACTTAGATAAAACTTGAGTAAAAGATCCGAAAGTTGTGAACATTTGGCAGTTTTTGTGAGTTTACGGGAGTTTTAGGGAGTGAAAGAACAGACCTTTTATTAGTTGCATATTTGCCATTTGAAGCCTGTTGACTATTCACAACGCTGAAGACACGCTTCTCTTAAGCGTTGGCACAACAGACAATAAACCCAGATTTTTCGAACAACATTTTCTTTACAGTTGAGGCAAATTTCTCACAAGGTAAGTGTGTAAACAAACAAAATTGGCGTATTAGGGCCCAGGCTCCGCCGAGATCAGACGAAAAAACAACTTATGCTAATCGCTTTTTCTTTGGGCTTAGAAAGTAATTGAGTAGAAAAGCCTCCTCTCGGTCAACTAAGGTAAAACTTTATAACACGCTCATTATCCAAGTCCTGCTTTATGGTGCAGAACCATGGACCCTGACAAAATCGAATTAATGTGCTTTGGGCTGTTTGGAGAGGAAACTTCTTTGCGTCCCGTGCGCATTGATGAGGAACGGTGAAGAAGATTCAACAGCAAACCCTTACTGTCTGTACATCGACACGGACCTAGCCAGAATGGTCATAGAATCAGATGCTTCGGTCATTTAGAGCGAACATGAACACCAATGCTCCGGCCGGAAAGTCTTCAACCACCTTTCCCAAGGCACTTAGAAGTAGAGGAAGACCAAGATTCGTGTGGCGCACCTAAGTGGATGGAAGACCTCAATTGGCTTGAAGTGCAAAAACTGGAGACAGTAGCTAGGGACCGAACAGGCTGTCGGAAGACTGCTCACAAGTTCAAAACGGACTGTAGCGCCTTTTAAGTAAGTTAGATCGAAGAGCTGCCATTGCATACAGAAAAAAGTAACTATTTGGTGACCTCAATGCTCCGGTTCAGTGGTTCCGACAAGACGGGGCAAAAAGCCACACAACACGCGAATTTATTGCTTTCCTGGTCGCGTAATTTCGCATTTTGGCAGCGTCAATTGGCTACCAAGATCATGCGATTTGACACCTTTAGATTTTTTTTCTGGTGGAGCTACGCAAAAAACTTGTCTTTTCCCATGTTCCCCGACCTCTAGACGCATTAAAAACCAACATTACTCAAGCTTTGGCTCAGATACCGCCCGATATTTGCGAAAAAAGTGGTTAAAAATTACCTCAAAAGTATCTCATGCTGCGAAAACTCCCGAGACGGCCATTTGAATGATATTGTTTGTCACACACTTTATGGCAAAATCTAAACTTTTTATTAAAAAAAAAATTGTCTTTCTCTCGAAACCGTAAATGAATGAACCTGGAGTTTCAGCAACATTGGCAAGTTGACAAAGCTTTTCTCAACCTATTCCTATAGAAATCTCATTGTTTGCACCCTCATTGCATCAAATCAAACACTTCGTGTTTAAAGTAAAAACAAAAAATAAAAATATTAATCTTCCGATCTACGTACAATCACTTTAAAATTCTCGCGTAGGTTTGTATCTAACACATCAGTATTCAAAATTTCTTATAAATTTTTTTTTAATTGTATCTTAATTTGAATAACATAGAAAAGTTCTGAAAACCCATCCATACCTTAAGTGCGAAATGTAATAATCAACAGGTGGGCTGGCTGAGCTATAAAATACATACATAAATGTATCTTTGCTGTTTTATTGCTATTATTAATTTGTATGTACTTTTTGCATCCAGTTAAGTTGGTGTCACTTAATACACAAGAGTATTAATCATCAATAGATACACTTAAAACGAAAAACACTATCTTTGGAGTGTGGGACACTATTTTTTCATTTGACAAATTGATCATTATTTTTCTATGCAATTTTTAATTCTTTGTTTGAATTTCGTATTTAATTTTCTTTACTTCTTCAAATTTACGAACATTGCATTTTTTCACAATTTTTTAAATTCACTTCGTTGAAGCACATAAAATATTTTCGTCGATGGTTTTAATTTTTTTTTTCGAAAATTAGAAAAATTGTGTTCGAATAAAATCAGGAAGTAGCGGTTATTATTTTGTGTGTTAACATTGACACCCACCACAAGAAAGAACTTAAGACTGAAAAAAAGATCAATAGACAGTTGAATGAAACAAAAGATAATCCAATTCAACATTCAAACGTTTAATAAAAATCGATTAAGGGATTCGAAGATAGAAAAAGCCATAGCGCAAACGCGCAATCGGACCGCTCGCGAGTAACTAACTTTAAGTATCACGTAAATAACTGATCTCTCAAACTCTGTTTGCCTTATTTCTCGCGTAGAACTCTGTTCGAAAAGTCTGAGTCGAATTAAGTTTGATTATCCAGTAGATAGAAATAAGATGACTCGATACTCGATAGACGGAAAGAAGTATCTATCATTGCTGCTTCTCGACGATCGTGCCCACACAACAATACTACTGCTTGCTGTTGGTTTTTGCCAGTGTTCCATTGAAATTGAAGCAAACAGAGCGAATTGAGTTGGAGGTGTTCTTTTTGTTTCTCGTTTACGAGTTTTATGATTTTTATTCAATGAAACTTTAACTTTACTCATTTTACTCAAATAAAAATGGGAGAGAGGATTCCATATCGTTCCTATGACTGACTCAAGTTGTTTTTTGAGTCTTGACTCTTGAGTGATGTTAATGAATTTCAATTTCACTTGGGTACAACAGAAACAGATCGATGAATTAACAGTACAAGTATATTAGTAACAAAATCATTAATTAAATGAGAATAGAGACAGCAAATTAACTGAATTTGTCGCGATTGAGGTGGTGGGCGAAACACACGTTTTTAGTTGAAGAAAAAAAAAAAATAAGAAGAGTTGATGCAAGATCTTGAAATAATCAAGACTCAAGTAATCGATTTTGGTTTCAGATGTAGATCGTTTATATTTATGATATTTCTTGCAATCCAGTTCTGTTCTTCCTTGCGTTCGGATTAAAAACAAAAGAAAAAAAAAAAACAACAACAATATTGTTATTTAATCTTCCGTATGATGTAAGTTTTGAAAGTGTGTCTATTTCTTTAAAAAAAAACTTATAGAAAAATATTCTAGGCGCATACAAATGTGTTGAGATTTTGATTAACAATTGAAAGACAACAGTGGGTCTGGCAACCATATTGCCATTGTCCTTAACGGAAGGATCGACTATCCTTAGGATCAGAAAATAATTTCTTTCGAATTCTGCCTTCAGAAAACTTCCAGCGATTTCAAATCGCCAGATGTCTCAGGTAGGTAGGTAGAAATGGCTGTCCTACTTACGCGTAGGACACAATTAGCGCTGAGTGCGCCGTTTTGATTCCATACCTCGTGAGATTCTAAATAGCTTTAAAAATTGTTTATGGATGATGTATGTTCCGCACGTACAATCCTATATATAATGTTGTAAAGGGTTTTTCAATAAGAGGTGTTATTTTGATATTCAAAGAAAAATGCCATTTTTCGAGATAAATGATTGGATGTTTATTTCGTTATAAAGAGGAAGGTATCCCGTTAATAATGAAATACAACATCAGCCAAATGGCCGCCACGACCATGCTTACAGGACCATATCCTATCATGAAATTTTCCATAACCAAGTCGCAAAGTTTCTGCCCTATGTCCTCGATAGCCTCACGAATTCCATCTTTGAGGTCTTGAATCGACGCTGGGCTGTTGGCGTAGACCTTATCTTTCAGGCGACTTCTTCCTTTCGGGTCACGTGAAAGATAAGGTCTACGCCAACAGGCCAGCGGCGATTCAAGACCTCCAAGGGCAGCCACTTTGCGATTTGGCTATGTCATGCATTTGTTTGGAAATTAAATTGATTGATTTTGGTTTTTTATAGGCTGGCCAGATTTTCCTAGATACGACGATACTCGTAAAACTGTTCCACCTTATGATTTGCTTCTGATGTGTATTTGGTCAGGATATAGCTAAGCCATTCACAACTCCAAAAGAAGCATATACTCTCACTGCCAATCAGTTGTGAAGGGCTGACCTTGCCTAGCTAGCTCATCTGCCTTCTCATTTCCCTCATAGCCCCTATGACCCGGTATCCAGATTAGAGTGACGCTCATATCAAGTTTCTGTGTGTGAAGAATTGAGGGGACCTGCAAGTTAAGTTGAGAAGCATTTTTTCATAACAGAGATGATATTCTTGGAAGTTTTATCAGTTCTTTGAAAGAGGCAGTAAAAGTGAAAGATGAAATAAAAAACTTAATGGGCACGAGAAGGACTCGAAACCACGACGCCAACGCGCCTAACCACTAAACCACGGGCACTTTTCCAAGAATCCTTATCGATAAATGAGGGAAAAACGAAGCAATTGAGTGGAAAAGCCCTCCCTCGAGCAACTACAGTAAAATTCTACAACACACTCATCATCCCAGTCCTGCTGTATGGTGCAGAAGCATGGATCTTAAAAAATCGGATGAAAGTGTTTTAGGCTGTTTTGAGAGGAAAGTTCTTCGGGTCATCTTTGGCCCCGTGTGCATTGAAGGGGAATGGCGAAGAAGATACAACAGCGAACTTTACGGGTTGTACAATAACGACAAGGACCTAGCAAGAAGGGTCAAGATCCAGAAACTCAGATGGCTTGAACATTTAGAGCGGATGGACACCAATGCTCCCGCCCGGAAAGCCTTCGATACTATTCCCGAGGGACGTAGGAGGAGAGAAAGACCGCGACTCAGGTGGTGCACTCAAGTGGAAGAGGACCTAAATCAACCTTTAGTAAGTAAGTAACCTTAGATCACCTACCAATACGGACAATAACATTAGTGCTGGGATCATATGCGAACATCTGTCAATTCAACCGAAGCTTCTTGACAAAAGGAATCCAGCTTAATGGTACTGAAAGGTGGACTCTTCAAAAAAAATATGCTCTTGTCAAGAAATTTTAATCCAGAACTTTAAAATCTATGCAAGGGCATGCAGCTGACCGGAAAGGTTCAATTAAATCGTCTGAGATGGCTGGACCTTATTCAATGGTCCACCTTGACTCCAAACTCGAAGAACATCGTGGCTGGCAGAAGACGACCGTGTCTAAGTAAGTCGACAATGATTCTCCTTTTCCACTGCTTATCACGTTGGTATCTAAATGCAAAATGGATTGGCGTTGAATTCCCTTTTGAAGGTAAAGTAGTTAAATACAGACTTACTTTCAAAAACCATAAGCAATGTCGTTAAGAAAAATCTATAAAATTGTATAAAATAATCTTCGCATTTTTAAAAGTTCCAATTTTTAATTATATTTATTTGTGAAAGTCTACAGTTTTCTATGAGAGTTTAAAATTATTAAACAAAAAAAAGTTACAACTCATAAGTCACATACAATTACCCACTAAACAAAAGACACAAAAGAAATTTGAAAGAAAACCATCGAACCCGTATTCTTCCAACAAAGTGTCAACCAAACTTATATTTATTAACTTTTCTAATTCATTAAGATTTAAACACTTTTCCAATGAATGAAAATTTATTAAACAGTTAATTAATAACTTCATAGGTATAATAAACCATACCCCCCAAATTTTGTTTGTGTTTTATCTGCACCGCCTAATTGTATAATTTTACGAGACAGAAATGGAAAATAAGTTGATCGTCCCACACATCGAGGCAATCAACAGGTCCCACATTTCAATGGAGAGGAACGAACGCGAATTGGTTCAAGCTTCAAACAAAACGAAAAAGTAACTCAATCGATTTTGAGTGGAGTTTGATTGCGATCAATTAGTTTGCCTATCAACAAATTGAAGACACAAAAGCTTTGGGATTAAAAAAAGACGTTAATGGATTTTTTTTTTCTTGATTTTCGACTACCTGGAACGCCTAAAGTTGGACTATAAAATTTCACATTTACTGATTTTTGTGGAATTTCTGAGATGAGGATCAAATTTTGATTCATTTATTTCACTTTTTTTCTGGTTTACCCAGACCTAGAAAAAACGAAACGTATACGTTGCTGTCAACGTAAGTGACGTTATATTCTTCTGACAGTTTCATTTGCTTGGTGTGGAAATTAACCACAAAACATGCAAACATACAAAACAATTTAAATTTAAAATATTCAAATTATGTCGAATTGATTTTTTTGCACAAAATTTTGATCATCCATTGTTTTTTCTTGTTGCAGTGGGAATTGATTTGTAAAATTTGGTCGGAGGAAAGCAAGCCCGATGATCAGCATCGTATGCCCGATCCTCAAAAAAGGAACTGAACTGCACCAACTACAGAGGTATAAGTCTCCTTACAATCGCTTATAAGATCTTGTCTGCCGTGCTGTGTGAACGTTTGAAGCCCTTCGTCAACAACCTGGTAGGTCCTTATCAGTGTAGCTTCAGACCCGGAAAGCCCACCATCGATCAAATTTTCACCCTACAGCAGATCTTGAAGAAGACTCAGGAGTTTCAAATCGATACCTACCACCTTTTTATCGATTTCAAGGCCGCGTCCGTGCGTCTACTAGGATACGCAGACGACATTGACATAATTGGAAGAACACAGCATAATGTCAGTGGAGCGTTTGTGAGCCAGGAAGATGGGTCTAGCGGTTAACGAGAGCAAGACCAAGTTAATGCTGTCGACAAGAAAGGACAACCAACATCGACGTCTTGAAGCAATTGTCAACATAGACAGAATTAACTTGGAGTAGTTAAGGACTTTGTCTACCTGAGATCCGCTATCAACTCAGACAACAACACCAGCGCTGAAATCAAACGAAGAATCACTCTTGCCAATCGCTGCTTCTTTGGACTTAGAAGGCAATTGAGTGTTAAAGTCCTCTCCCGAGCAACTAAAGTGACACTCTCCAAAACCCTCATCATCTCGGTCCTCTGTATAGTTCAGAGACATGGACTATGACAACATCTGATGAAAACGCTTTGGGCTGCTTTGAGAGAAAAATTCGTGGAGACGAAGATTCAACCAAGAACTGTACGAGCTGTACAGCGACACTGACCTAGCCAGAAAAGTAAAGGTCCAACGACTTAGATGGTTGGGTCATGTTGAGCGAATGGAGCACACAGGTGGTAGAGGACCTGAACCAACTTGGCGTGCGAAACTGGAGGCACTGGCTGGAGAAGTTTGTTGGGTGAAGCCCTGGTCCGACCTGGACTGTAGCGCCACCATAAGTAAGTAAGTAAGTGGGAATTGGTTTGACTGCTGTCAAATTCAGTTGTCAACGGATCAACTCCTTCCGTCTTCATCACGTGCGTTGTTAATGGGATGCGTTCCATAAGAACATGTGTATTCTATTGAGCAATCAGTTAAAAACGTCAACGCAACACTATAAAATGCGGGATGCTTCTGCTGCTTTTTAAAACAGAAGCGTCCGAAGAATGACACTTTCATCATGACCCGTTCCATTGGAGGTAGAAGAAGAAACGTCAAAAAAAGACCAATGGAAAACGACATAAATGTTTTTTTTTCTTAATGAAATACGAGTTAAATTTTCGAAATGTCAAATTAAGATTTCAAAAATGTTGCTGATGCAATGAAAGAATATCAAATCAGTCAAATCTGGAAAGCTACAAGAAGGTAAAATAAGGTATATTTTTTTTTGTCGAAAATAGCATCGTTTTTATTATTATCATTAATTCATTACTAATATATTGAAATGTTAAGAGTACAATCGTATACTACTTAGCTTAACCAGCCCTGCTGAAAGGTGAAGCAGGCCTGTAAGCTGGAGCAGGCTTGTAAACTGGTGCAGGCCTGTAAGTTGGGGCAGGCTTGTAAGCTGGGGCAGCTGCAATAGGCCTATAAGCTTGTTGAGCTGATTCTTGGACTGGATGAGCAGCATTGTAAGCCAAAGAACGAATAATAGCCTCTGGAATTGGTGGTGGTGTTGGGAGAGTGTCACTGGCTGGCTTGTAACCATCAGCATCGGCGAGGTAGCTTACAACAACAGCAACACCTTCTGGTGAGATGTATTTGTATGATCCTTGAATGGCATCAGCATTTCCGGCAGAAGCAACTTCGATTCCGTTTGAGGTTTGGAAACCATAGTGGAAGGCACCTTCGGGTGAGATTTCGTTGTCAAGGTTTTTGGTTTCGGCAAGAGCATCATCGCTCAAGGAAGCAGCAGCGGCAAGACCGAAGATGGCAACGAGAAGGACCTTATTGAGGAAAGAATTTAAAATTCAATTTCAAATTTGTTTTTTTTTTTTTTTTTAACTTACGAATTTGAACATGTTGAGGTAGTAAGTTACTTGAAGAATATTCTGAAGGAACTGATGATTTATCTCAACCCGATCGATGCTTTTATACTCCTCCAAGCTCGAACATGGTCTAAATGTTAATGGTAGCATCATCACTGCACCATTTCATGTTTTCTTTTTCTTTCTTTTTCATTTGTGGATGTCACTCTGGTATGCATCAATATAGACATTTACTTTGCATAAAATATTAGATCGAAACAACTCAAGATCGCTGAATTAATTTAGCAGGTTTAGATGTTATCTTGTGCAAATTTGGGCGTTCATTATTGAATCTATTGTTTTTAGCATTGTGTTGAAAATTGATTTAGCATTTAATTTTGTGTATGAATTAGGAAAAAATTAAAATAAAAAAGACTTTTTTATGACTATTTAGAGTGAAATAATGCAAATGCAAAAAAAGGGGTGTTAAAAACGGTGTTCATTAAATCTTAACACTCGGATACAGATTGTTATGACCAAAGCGAGGCTAAAAATATCAAATGAGGAACTGCAGGCGGTCAAGATGCGGTGAGCTGTTTAATTGATACATTTTTTATCGATAGTGAATGGACAGTTTAAGGAACATTGAAGGCTTCTAGAATTTCAGAGACATTCAAGCCGTAAAAAAATCATCCCAAATTCACCTTAAAACAAAAATCAAGTTTATTTTTTGTACAAAGGAAAAGACAATTAAAAATCAAAGAACAATTAAACTCAACAATATAAATAAAAGCTTAGATTGGTCGTCGTAAAACTTTTATTGTGTTCAGTTAATCTGAACCTAAACGATGTGTAGACATCTTAACAGTTTTAAACGCGTGGAAAGTCTGCAATGAAGCAATGGTGAAAGTAGCCAATCATGCAAAAAATATAGAATCTTAATCTTCCATGAAGGTCGTTAGGAAAGGTTATGCATTAAAGTTACATATACGCAGCAGTGAACCCGTTTTAATTAAGTGATCATAGTAACAAAACCGTACCAGTGCAACTTCTTCTTCCTTTTTTGATTCGGCACTGTTAAGATTTCGATGTCGACGGGTTTATACTCCCCCCCCTCATATCGTTATCACGCTATTGATCCACCGGGTTAACGTCAGAAATCGGCGGTAAGCAAAACTCACGGTTTGGTCACAGATTAGTTTAAAAGGGAGATGGGAAACTGAGCTGTCAAAATGACAATGCCTACAAGCTGCGGTCAACGTATGCGTGTTTTTACCAATACTATCTCAGTAAAGTTAGGCACCCCATCTGGGGAAAAAATTAACCGGTAAATTTGAAAATTTGTAGTTTTAACTCCAAGTGAAATAGCCAGTTACGTTCCTCCCCTTAAGATATTCCACCGTAATACCCGCGCCTCCAGGAATGCCCATCAGTTCACCCTTAAGCCCAACTTTGGATGTACAGTCATGTACAGAGAATCGTTCTTTAGCCGTACTACGCGAATGTGGAACTCGCTTACACACTCTGTCTTCCCCAGCCGTTGCAATATTCAAGAATTCAAAACCAATGTTCACCGACATTTCCTTTTACATCCTCTATCCTTTCCCTTATACTCGCACTGTGCTCTTGGGATATAAAGGGTAATGAAAAAAGCCCTTGAGTGCGCGTTGATTATAAAAACAAACAAAAAACTCGAAGAATATTGTGGCAGAGGACGACCCTGTCTCTTCCACTTCTTATCACGTTGGTATCTAAATGCAAAATGGATTGGCGTTGAATTCCCTTTTGAAGGTTAAGCAGTTAAATATAGACTTACTTTCAAAAACCATAACCAATGTCGTTAAGAAAAATCTATAAAATTGTATAAAATAATCTTCGCATTTTTAAAAGTCCCAATTTTTAATTATATTTATTACAACTCATAAGTCACACACAATTACCCACTTAACAAAAGACACAAAAGAAATTTCAAAGAAAACCATCGAACCCGTATTCTTCCAACAAAGTGTCAACCAAACTTATATTTATTAACATTTCTAATTCATTAAGATTTAAACACTTTTCCAATGAATGAAAATTTATTAAACAGTTAATTAATAACTTCATAGGTATAATAAACCATACCCCCCAAATTTTGTTTGTGTTTTATCTGCACCGCCTAATTGTATAATTTTACGAGACAGAAATGGAAAATAAGTTGATCGTCCCACACATCGAGGCAATCAACAGGTCCCACATAGTGGCCACTCATTTTCCAAATGAGTGGGCTACATTTCAATGGAGAGGAACGAACGCGAATTGGTTCAAGCTTCAAACAAAACGAAAAAGTAACTCAATCGATTTTGAGTGGAGTTTGATTGCGATCAATTAGTTTGCCTATCAACAAATTGAAGACACAAAAGCTTGGCGATTAAAAAAGACGTTAATGGATTTTTTTTTCTTGATTTTCGACTATTTCGAAATTTTATAGTCCAACTTTAGGCGTTCCATAAAGTTGGACTATAAAATTTCACATTTACTGATTTTTGTGGAATTTCTGAGATTAGCATCAAATTTTGACTCATTTATTTCACTTTTTTTTCTGGTTTACCCAGATCTAGAAAAAACGAAACGTATACGTTGCTGTCAACATAGTGCTGGAAGGAACCGTCGCATAAAATATGTCATATACTTCTGACAGTTTCATTTGCTTGGTGTGGAAATTAACCACAAAACATGCAAACCTACAAAACAATTTAAATTTAAAATATTCAAATTATGTCAAATTGGTTTTTTGCACAAAGTTTTGATCATCCATTTTTTTTTCTTGTTGCAGTGGGAATTGATTTGCAAAATTTGGTGGGAGGAAAGCATGCCCGATGATCAGCATCGTATGCCCGATCCTCAAAAAGAAGATCCCCTGAACTGCACCAACTACAGAGGTATAAGTCTCCTTAACATCGCCTATAAGATCTTGTCTGCCGTGCTGTGTGAACGTTTGAAGCCCTTCGTCAACAACCTGGTAGGTCCTTTTCAGTGTGGCTTCAGACCCGGAAAGTCCACCATCGATCAAATAATCACCCTACGGCAGATCTTGGAGAAGACCCAGGAACTTCAAATCGATACCTACCACCTTTTTATCGATTTCAAGGCCGCGTCTATAGAGACCAACTATAAAGAGCAATGTCTAGTTTTGGCATGCCAGAAAAACTCATCCGTCTGTGTAAGATGACATTGGAAAACACACGCTGTTCCATCATGGTCGGAAATAACCTAACGGACGCTTTTGGTGTCAAAAAAGGTTTTAGACAAGGCGATGCGTTGTCATGCGATTTCTTTAACATCATTCTTGAAAAAAAATGTGCAAAGCTCCAATGTCAACACCAGAGGCACAATCTTTCAAAAGTCCGTCCAGCTACTAGGATACGCAGACGACATTGACATCATTGGAAGAACACAGCGTGATGTCAGTGGAGCGTTTGTGAGCCTTGAGACAGAGGCCAGGAAGATGGTTCTAGCGGTTAACGAGGGCAAGACCAAGTTAATGCTGTCGACAAGAAAGGACAACCAACTTCGACGTCTTGGAGCAAACGTCAACATAGACAGATTTAACTTCGAGGTAGTCTACCTGGGATCCGCTTTCAACTCAGACACCAACACCAGCGCTGAAATCAAACGAAGAATCACTCTTGGCAACCGCTGCTTCTTTGTACTTAGAATGCAATTGAGTAGCAACTAAAGTGACACTCTACAAAACCCTCATCATCCCGGTCCTCATGTATGGTGCAGAGACATGGACTATGACAACATCTGATGAAAACGCTTTGGGCTGCTTTGAGTAAAAAATGATTTTTAGTACTGTCTGCGTTAATGGAGAATGGAGACGAAGATTCAACCAAGAACTTTACGAGCTGTATACAACGACTTAGATAGTTGGGTCATGTTGAGCGAATGGAAAATAATGCTCCGGCTCTTTGAGTCTTCGAATCCAACCCGGAAGGACGTCGCAGAAGAGGAAGACCGCGACTCAGGTGGAGCACACAGGTGGTAGAGGACCTGAACCAACTTGGTGCGAAACTGGAGACACTGGCTGGAGAAGTTTGTTGGGTGAGGCCCTGGTCATAACTGGACTGTAGAGCCACCATAAGTAAGTAAGTAAGTGGGAATTGATTTGACTGCTGTCAAATTCAGTTGTCAACGGATCAACTCCTTCGGTCGCATCATGTGTATTCTATTGAGCTGTCAGTTAAAAACGTCAACGCAACACTTTGACAGGCGGAATGCTTCTGAGAAGAGCAGAACTCTTCCGTTTTTAAAACAGAAGCGTCCGAAGAATGACACTTTCATCATAACCCGTTCCATTGGAGGTAGAAGAAGAAACGTAAAAAAAAAACGACATAAGTGTTTTTTTTTCTTAATGAAATATGAGTTAAATTTTCGAAATGTCAGATTAAAATTTTAAAAATGTTGCTGATGCAATGAAAGAACATCAAATCAGTCAAATCTGGAAAGCTAAGAATGTAAAATAAGGTATATTTTTTTTGTCGAAAATAGCATCGTTTTTATTATTATCATTAATTCATTACTAATATATTGAAATGTTAAGAGTACAATCGTATACTACTTAGCTTAACCAGACAAGCGTTTAAGTAAAGCAGCTGGAGGAGGCTTGTGAACTGGTGCAGGCGTGTAAGTTGGGGCAGGCTGGTTAGCTAGGGCAGCTCTAATAGGCCTATAAGCTTGTTCAGCTGATTCTTGGACTGGATGGGCGGCATTGTAAGCCAAAGAACGTATAATAGCCTCGTTGTCAAGGTTTTTGGTTTCCGCAAGAGCATCATCGCTCAAGGAAGCAGCAGCGGCAAGACCGAAGATGGCAACGAGAAGGACCTGATTCAAGAAAGAATTTAAAATTCAATTTCAAATTTGTTTTTTTATTGTTTTAACTTACGAATTTGAACATATTGAGGTAGTAAGTTACTTGAAGAATATTCTGAAGGAACTGATGATTTATCTCAACCCGATCGGTGCTTTTATACTCCTCCAAGCTCGAACATTTCATGTTTTCTTCTCCTTTCTTTTTCAGTTTTGGATGTCACTCTGGTATGCATCAATATAGACATTTACTTTGCATAAAATACTAGATCGAAACAACTCAAGATCGCTGAATTAATTAAGCAGGTTTAGAATCTATTGTTTTTAGCATTGTGTTGAAAATTGATTTAGCATTTAATTTTGTGTATGAATTAGGAAAAAATTAAAATAAAAAAGACTTTTTTATGACTATTTAGAGTGAAATAATGCAAATGCAAAAAAAGGGGTGTTAAAAACGGTGTTCATTAAATCTTAACACTCGGATACAGATTGTTATGACCAAAGCGAGGCTAAAAATATCAAATGAGAAACTGCAGGCGGTCAAGATGCGGTGAGCTGTTTAATTGATACATTTTTTATCGATAGTGAATGGACAGTTTAAGGAACATTGAAAGCTTCTAAAATTTCAGAGACATTCAAGCCGTAAAAATATTATAATATGTATACACTTTCTATTCCTACCTCTCTATATCTCTGTATGTCAATCTATTGTAATGTGTACACACTTTGTAACTCCGCCTCTTTATATCTCTATACTTAAATGTGTAAACACTATCTATCTCTGTCACTCTAATATTGTCTAATTGCTGAATAGTTATGTAGCAAAAGTTTTATTTGTAGTTGTAAGTAATTGTGTATACACTCTAGTGGTTAAGAGGAGAACTTCGTTAAGCATCGAGAAGTTTCAGCGCCTACTAGAACCTAGTAGTTTCTCGAACTTATTTGAGTTGTATAAATACCCGCTCGGTGTCGAAGCAAAATTAATTGAATGTGAACTGCTATAAAGTAAAGACACTGTGTTTGAAAGTAATAATTGAAAGTGTTGAATAAATAAGTTTGTGAGTGATTTGAATAAAGTGAATTTGTGTTTTATTTGAAAAGTGAATAAGTTTTAATTATCGGACCAAGCCGAATATTACAATATCATCCCAAATTCACCTTAAAACAAAAATCAAGTTTATTTTTTGTACAAAGGAAAAGACAATTAAAAATCAAAGAACAATTAAACTCAACAATATAATTAAGAGATTAGATTGCTCGTCGTAAAACTTTAATTGTGTTCAGTTAATCTGAACCTAAACGATGTGTAGACATCTTAACAGTTTTAAAGGCGTGTCGTTAAAATCTACAATGAAGCAATGGTGAAAGTAGCCAATCATGCAAAAAACATTGTACTCTTAGGAAAGGCTATGAATTAAAGTTACGTATACGCAGCAGTGAACCCGTTTTAATAAAGTGATCATAATAACAAAACCGTACCAGTGCAACTACTTCTTCCTTTTTTGATTCGACACTGTTAAGATTTTGATGTCGACGGGTTTATACGGGTTCATATCGTTATCACACTATTGATCTACCGGGTTAACGTCAGAAATCGGCGGCAAGCAAAACTCTCGGTTTGTTCCTTTTCTGAACCCAACTGCAAGCTGGTGTTGTTACCACTTGAAAAAAAGGTACCGTAGTAGATTTGGGAGAAAAAGGAAAGTAGATTTTAAAATAAACCAGGAAGATAGTTTTTGATAGTTTTTCGGACAGCAAAAACAGAAAGCAATTATTGTTTTGGTTATAACTTCATAACCGAGCGCTGAAAAATATATTCGCTGTCAATGGATAATAGAATAAAGGCCCTAAATTTGATGTACAATTAAAATTGGAATTGCGGGAAAATATAAGCGAATAATTAACTTCTTTGCTAATATCTTGGCTACCAGGCTTTCAAGAAATTTGTAATCCATTTTGATGAATTGAACAGCCCTTTCTATTGATTTGTCATTCGATGGGTTTTGGACGATTTTTTTGTCTGTCCAAAATTTTGGCAAGGAGTTAGCCCATGATTTTTTTCGAAAATTATGAGAAAATGGATTTTGCTTACTACTGAAAGCCAAACTCAATTCCGAGCGCTGATATTCTGTGATTACAAGAAGCTAAGGACTAAAACCAACAAAAATTGTTTTTGATCATAACTCTTTAACTAGACCTCGGAAATCCTTTTGGTTTTGGCAGTGACTGTTAGATGGCAAAGAGAGCTTCTTTCTCGTGCATCATTTGATATAGGCTACCTGTGAAAATTGCGATTAATATCGATTTAAAATTGCGGGAAAATGTAAGCGAATAATTAACTTTTTTGCCAATATCTCGGCTCAAGAAACTTGAAACGCATTTCGATAAATATTGATGTATCATTTTATGGGTCTTGGAAGAAGTTTTAATTCTATCCAAAATGTTTGCTAAGGGATAAGCCCATTTGATATAGGGAAGACCTATGAACTCCAAATCGATACCCACCAGCTTTGCGTATGACAGCATCTACAGAGACGAACTGTATAAAGCTATGTCTAGTTTTGACATTCCTGCCAAACTCGTTCGCTTGTGCAAAATGACGATGGAGAACTCACACTGCTCCATCAAGGTTGGCAACGAGCTTACGGAATCTTTCGACGTCAAAAAAGGATGCAGACGAGGCGATGCCCTGTCTTTCCATTTCTTTAACATCGTTCTTGAGAAGATAGTGCAGAACTCCACCGTGAACACCAGAGGTACTATCTTTCAAAATTCAGTTCAACTTCTCGCGTACGCCGATGATATTGATATGATGGGAAGAACACAGCGTGATGTCAATGGCGCCTTTGTGAGAATTGAGACAGAAGCGGCACAAATGGGTTTATATCTATCTCTCCTGTACTGACAATTAAAGTTGAACAGAGTATAGCGGTAAATGAGGGAATAACGAAGTATATGCTGTCTTCGAGGAAGGACACCCAACACCGACGGCTAGGACAGAACGTCACTTCATACTTCTTCGAGGTAGTAGAGGAGTTTGTCTACCTAGGCTCCGCTATAAACACGGGCAATAACACTGCAGCGCCGAGATCAAACGAAGAATAAGTCTTGTTAATCGCTGTTTCTTTGGGCTAAGAAAGCAATTGAGTGGAAAAGCCTTCTCTGGAGTAACCCAGTCCTGCTGTATGGTGCAGAAGCATGGACCTTGACAAAATTGGATGAAAGTGCCTAAATCTGTTTCGAGAGGAAAGTTCTTCGGTTCATCTTTGGCCCCTTGTGCATTGAAGGGGAATGGCGAAGAAGATATAACAGCGAACTTTATGGGTTGTACAACGACATGGACCTAGCCAGAAGGGTCAAGGTCCAGAGACTCAGGTGGCTCGGTCATTTAGAGAGGATGGACACCAATGCTCCGGCCCGGAGGAGGAGAGGAAGACCGGGACTCAGGTGGCGCACTCAAGTGGAAGAGGACCTCAATCAACTTGGAGTGCAAAACTGGAGACAGTTAGCTAAGGACCGAGCTGGCTGGCGGAGACTGTTGATTGAGGCCCAAGTCCACAACGGACTGTAGCGCCACCTTAAGTAAGTTATTCGAAATAAAATGCCAGAGTTTTTAGATAATTGTGCATTTCATAACAAACTTGAAGGTATGCCGTTAATAATGAAATAAAAAAACAACAGCCAAATGGCCACCACGACCACACTTAAAGGTCCATATCCTTTTCATGAAATTTTCCATAGCAAAATCGAACGGTTCGTAAATGAGCGAAAACAAGAAATTCATATATTGTGCCCTAAATGGCGGATCACTCCGTTTCGTCAAATTTCGATCAGTTTTGCTTAAAGACGTAATCTGCACTCCCTTTCGTTTTCTACGGACGAAAAATTGACTGGATTTATTTTGATAACTAGCCCTTAAAAGTTGTCCAAATCAATACCATCCAACTCCGGTCATGAAAAATCATTAATCATCTCTCGATATCGCAATCAATCCATTCACCGTAACTGTTGATCCAACCTCATTTTCGAAAAAGTACGTTTCAATGACCCCACCGCATCATACACCCCACCAAACAGTCACACCATGAGGATGGAGAGGCTTCTCAACAATAACTCTTGGATTTTCTGATACTCAGATGTAACAGTCCGACCAGGTGCTTCACGACGATCCAAAAATGCTTTAGTTGTGCTAAATTTTCACCATTTTTGTAGTGAATTTTAGTAATTTCAATGCGTTGTCAAATGTCAGAAAATAAGAGCTTTAAAAGTGACACCTACCGAAATAACACCTCTTATTGGAAAACCCTGTTGTAAAATAATTCAACATCAACATAGTCCTCAAAATTCAATCTATTGAGCTGTAACCAGTTGAATGATGCCTTGCAGAATATTGTGTAAACTTTATAGATTTCTAATGTGTTCATTCTAAATCTATACTTATACTAGCTGTACCCTGCCACACTTCGCAGTTGCACATGTGATTGGATAGTTGAGAAATGAGAAACAAAACAAAGATTACATTTCATACAAATTTAATTTTTCAATATTTTTTGTTTTTCTGCCTGCGTGGATATAAAGACTATCCGTCGCATATAAACCTAGGCCACACAATTTTAAAGATTGACCTTGAGCTTTATTGATTGTGATTGCAAATGCTATAAATTAAAGACCTAAACTGCTATCCGTTTCCCGCAACCCCGGTACCTCGTTACTCTCGCTATCCTACCCTACACGCTAACTGCTACCCCTATGCCCTCTACATACTCCTGTTTCCTGTCACTCCGCTACCCCGCTACTCCACTACCCTGCTCAAATGTCATTAAAGATTGGTCGATTTTTCACAAAATACTTAAAAACCCATTCACGCCACTACCCTAACATTCTGTCAAAATTCCACTGGTACAAAATATGTGAGTCGAATTCAATACCACATGTGCATCAAATAATCCGGTAAAAATTTGAAATAAACTCTACAGTACGAACAATTGAAATTTTCATGACACACGATATGAAAAATGATCTTAAATATTCAGTATTATTTTATTTTAATGACATGTATAAAACCAAATACAGGTTGTTCAATGAAATTTAACATTTTCAGTCATTTTCTTAACAAAAATAATCTTACATTTTTAGAGAATTTGCTGCAAGCAGTTCAACAAATCAAAAGCAACGAATCTAAAAAATCAGACCTAGCTGACTTCGTATTTCGTCGTTTGATAAAAATAAGACCTTATCTTTTGTACCCCGCTGTCGAACTATCCGCTAAACTCTATCAACGGCCCTACTACCCTCTACCCGTTTATCCGCTATCTGCTTCCTGCCACTCGGTACCCCGTTAACCTACTATACGTTACCCGCTACTTTTACACGCTACCGGTCACCCCACTACCTGCTACCCACAACCTCACTACTCCACTACAAGCTTTCCTGGCCATATTATAATCATATCATAAGCAGCTTGGTCGATTTTATACAAAACACTTTTCACTCATTTACGCCATTACCCAAACGTTCCGCAAAATACGATGACAAACGCTCCATTACATTGGTACAAAAGTAAAAAAATTAAAAAATCGACAACGAAAAATGTCAAGTGTTATACAGTCAGTCACAAAAGTAAGTACACAGTATGCATTAAACTACATTCTGTTGCAATAGCTCTATGATTGCAATTATCTTGGCCTTGAAACAAGTTTGACCTGTTGTCCAACATGTATTCAATTTGGATACATGCAAAAAAGGACCGTTATGTTAGCTCAACTCGTTGCTTTGGAGATAGCTTACAAAATTAAACTAATTTTTATGACAAAAGTAAGTACACAGTTAGAACATTCCATTGTACCACTTGCACAAATACGCACAATTTTGAAAAAAGGTGAGTTTTTTTTCCAATTTTACATTTCCTTCATTTGTTTTGATCGTTTTTTATGCAAAACTAACACTTAAATAGGACAAAAGTTGATATGGCTCCTAGAGGTAACCAACTTTCACAAGATTTGAAGGATTTGATAATCAAGCATCATTTAGGAAACAAAAGCATAAGAGATATTGCAAAAATAATTGATACAAGCCCATTTACAATTCATAAAATAATGACAAAGTACCAACGTACAGGAAACACTAAAAATAAAGCGCGCAGCGGACGCTCACGTATCTTCACACCTGCAGAAAATCGAATCATTATCCGGAAAATCGAAACTAAACCTAAATTAAGTACCCCAAAAATACAACAACAAGTCTCTGAAGAAATTGGTAAGCAATGTAACCCCCGAACTATTTGGCGAATTTCAAAAAGTGATGGTTACAATGGTAGAAACATTAGAAAAATACCTTGTATAAATAAAATAAATAGAACAAAAAGAATTAAATTCGCAAAAGGGCATCTCAAATATAATGCAACATTCTGGAACGTTTGGATAGATCCACACTTTACCCCTTCCATCCGAGTCATGAATGTTAAACTTCTCGTCTGAAAAAATAATAAAAATAATGGTGTTCCAGAATGTTGCATTATATTTGAGATGCTCTTTTGCAAATTTAATTCTTTTTCTATTTATTTTATTTATAAAAGGTATTTTTCTGATGTTTCTACCATTGTAACCATCACTTTTTAAAATTCGCCGAATAGTTTAGGGGTTACATTGCTTACCAATTTCTTCAGAGACTTGTTGTTGTTTTTTTGGGGCACTTAATTTAGGTTTAGTTTTGATTTTCCGGATAATGATTCGATTTTCTGCAGGTGTGAAGATACGTGGGCGTCCGCTGCGGGCTTTATTTTTAGTGTTTCCTGTACGTTGGTACTTTGTTATTATTTTATGAATTGCAAATGGGCTTGTATCAATTATTTTTGCAATATCCCTTATGCTTTTGTTTTCTAGATGATGCTTGATTATCAAATCCTTCAAATCTTGTGAAAGTTGGTTACCTCTGGGAGCCATATCAACTTTTGTCCTATTTAAGTGTTAGTTTTGCATAAAAAACGATCAAAACAAATGAAGGAAATGTAAAATTGGAAAAAAAACTCACCTTTTTTCAAAATTGTGCGTATTTGTGCAAGTGGTACAATGGAATGTTCTAACTGTGTACTTACTTTTGTCATAAAAATTAGTTTAATTTTGTAAGCTATCTCCAAAGCAACGAGTTGAGCTAACATAACGGTCCTTTTTTGCATGTATCCAAATTGAATACATGTTGGACAACAGGTCAAACTTGTTTCAAGGCCAAGATAATTGCAATCATAGAGCTATTGCAACAGAAAGTAGTTTAATGCATACTGTGTACTTACTTTTGTGACTGACTGTAGGTTTTTTTTTTACTGTCGATGAAAAAAAATATTTGACAAATAATATTTTTCTTCACTGACATTTTATTTATTTATTTTTTTTTTTTTTTTTGAAACTGAAATCTGAAAATAAAAATATTTGACGGAATCGAGAAAAGCATTATTTTTAACATTTGCACCGTTTGTAATTTGAAAAGTTTACATTTTGTTTGTTAACAACCTTCTACTCTTATTCCTCTTTAATTTAAAACAAAAATTAAGAAAATTGGTCAAACGGTTGTTGAGTTTTTCAAGCGTACACAAACCAACATAACATTTTTATTATATATAAAGAAAAAAGAAGATTATAAAGAGGAAACGTTTGATTTTTGTTTGTTTGTTTGAAATGAATAGGCTCCGTAACTACTGGACCGATTTAAAAAATTCTTTCACCGTTGGCAAGCTACACTGTTCCCAAGTGACATAGGCTAATGTTTCAATTTCAAAAAAATTAGGGATCCTTACTAAATCTTGAATAATCTGACGCAAGGTGTAAAAAAATAAACAAATCGCACTCGAGTTTGGTTCACAATTATTAGTACCTGTGAAAGAAACTTTTCTTTAAGACAATAAGAGAGAGCGGGAAGACCAGATATATGAGCAGGATAGTGGAGTAGCGGTGTAGCGGGATGACAGGAAGCGGAAAGAGGATGTAGAGGAAAATGGGGCAGCAGCTAGTATATACTAGCAGCAGCTAGTATATAAATAAAACTCGTTCAAGTGTGCAGTTGTTTTTTTTTACAATTTTTTTGTCTCTTTTATTTACTGTATATATTTTATTTTTATAAACAAAATATTTGTTTAACCTATTTTAATAATATCACAATAACTTTTCTTAAGTTCATCATCAATATTATCATCAGTTAAACTTAACGATCAAGTTTTCATTTCTCCAATTAATTTATAAGTTGTTGATTTTTTTTATTCTATCAAAAATGTTTTTACCATTAAATTATTACGATTTTACTATTAAAAAACAACGCCAATCAGTTTTATAGTTATTAAGATTTGTTTAAACAAATTTAAGTACGTTGTATGTTCTTTGAACTAAAAATAACACATTTCTCATTGTCTTTTATTGAATGATGAACAAAATTAATGCACTGGAAGATTTGTTCTTCTTTTCAAACAAAACTATTTTTAATGAATTCAAAAACGAAAAGTTCAAACCAAAGTTAAGCAAAAAATGATGGCAGTTGTCGTTGTTTTCTTTAACATTTTGTTTTCTAATTTTAGGAAGGATTTTATTGATATTATCTGATTATGATGAACTTTTTTATGTAAGCCTCAGTTTAAAAACTCAAAAAACCAAACATTAAATATGGTAGTTTTTGACTTATTTGGTTTCGTTGCTTCATAAAAATTACAGTGCGCAATGGACTTAAAACTTAATTTTTTAGAATTCTATTCTATTGATTTGAAGACAAAAGCAAATTAAAGGAACTTTTAACATTGTAATTAATTAACTTAAAAATACTAAAAAATAAAGGAAAATAAAACCTAAAATAATTAAATAGAAACTAAAGCTGCAATAATGTTGAATTTTTGAACGCCAAATGACAAGAGTAAGTTTTAAAAAACTTTTGAAATGTTTGATTTATATTCAAATGATTTTTTTACAAGACTTGAAACTTTGATATTTTTCAGTGTTTTTGGAACTCGGTTACAATCAACGAATTTTAGTGACTATCATGGAATTTATGAACAAGTGTGTAACAAGTGAACCCTCATCATCCCGGTCCTCATGTATGGTGCAGAGAAATGGACTATGACAACATCTGATGACAACCCTTTGGGCTGCTTTGAGAGCAAAATTCTTCCAGTGATTCAACCAAGAACTGTACGAGCTGTACAGCGACATTGATCTAGCCAGAAAAGTTAAGCTCCAACGACTCAGATGGTTGAGTCATGTTGAGCGAATGGAAAATAATTCTCCGGCTAGTAGAGTCTTCGAATCCAACCCGGAAGGACGTCACAGAAGAGGAAGACCGCGACTCAGGTGGAGCACACAGGTGGTAGAGGCCCTGTACCAACTTGGCGTGCGAAACTGGAGACAGCTAGCCAGGGACCGAGCTGGCTGGAGAAGTTTGTTGGGTGAGGCCTTGGTCCGATCTGGAGTGTAGCGCCACCATAAGAAGAAGAAGTGTAACGTTTTAAGCATTTCAAAGTATCCTGAAGTAGACATATCCTTGAAGACAAGGTAAAGCAATAGTGCACCTTGTAGGAAGCTGATATTTTTGTACATTCCCAATGAAGTTCAACTCATCTTTGATATATGCGAATTGTACATTCAATTTGAGTGGATATCATTATAGTAGTGCCTTAGCGAATTCTCGAAAACAGCCTCACATAAAATGAATGGATTATGAGCAAAATAATAAATTCATGGGCTCGATATAGCTGTATCAAAGCAAATCTTGCCATAAGGTACCTTTTGGTCCCTTGTAAGAATCTGCAACAGCTTCGAATAGCCAAAATCTAACTGCTCGCTCTTCAACAATTCTTGATTCCGTTTCCAAAAAGCTTTTTTGAAATTTTTTTTCCGCAGATAATTTATGCTCTTGAAAGTTCCACCAGTTCTTCATCCGTGGTAGAAGGAACGTATTTGATGCCCCACGTAACTTTCTGCCCACAAGACTTTCGCAACGGGCTTAAGTCACATAGAATGAGTGTAACTTTCCAAAACGGTATTACCAGATGTTGCATGGAGCGTCTCTGTTTAGTAATAATTATAATTCTAAATAATTTTTTAGGTGGAGAAGAATGAGCGGCTATCAACATTTTCTTGAATTTGCTTGCTTTTGTGCTTACTGGTCGCAATTTAAATCGGAATATCAAGAAAATCTCAGGCGAACCAGGTGTCGAGATCTCTTAAGATCTCTTTGACCTCTTACGTTGTACTTTCTATTAAAAAAAAATGTAAAGTTACACACATTTTAGAATATCAAACAAATAGATGTTAGTACTTTGTGTAAGTATCAAGCAAATGTGTCGCCCTTTAAGAACTGGGTATTCTGAACCCAACTTCATGCTTCGAAAGATGTCACAATGTCATAATTACAAAATCAGTAAGTTGTAACATTTCAATTTTTAAATTTCTTGTGTTTCTATTAACATTCTTCTGATAAGTTTTGTGCCAATTAAGATTTTGCCATTATCGCTTTAGTCGCTCTCTAATTCAATCGCGTTTTTTAAAATAAGCCTAGCAGTATTTTCTACAAAAAAATATTTCTTTGTTTATGTTTTTCATTGTAAATAAATAGTTGTATCTGTGTATGTGTGTTTCTTTTCTTGTTTTCATTTCTTAAATAACTAATAAATGATAATTTATCTTGCAACAAAAAAAGAAAAAAAGTTTTAAAAAATAAAAATGAAAAGATTTTTTACTTTTCTCCTGTGAATAAAACTTTCATTGAAAGCCGAAAATACAAAAACAAAATTAAGTTACATAGTTGTTTACAATTTACTTCAGTTTTTGTTTGGTTGTGTAAGATAAGGCCTCGATTTCTGTTCAACTTTTTTTTCTGCATGGAAATAAATATAAAACTTATATTTAATAGCCTTGCTTAGGATGTACATGTTTTTTTTTTTTTAGAAAAAAGTCTTAGTACAGTTCATCTTCCATATTGTTTATTAGAATTTCTTTGTCTTCCTTTTTGTTTGATTGCTTGGACATGTTTTGTTGCAAGAGTTTTGTATCGAAGCAGGGCTAAAAGAAGAAAATGAAAGGTTGTCATATTAATTCCGCCGCGAAATCATAGACTAAGAACTTACTGTATCGCAAATATTCATGTTACAGCAATTCTCTATCGTTATTTCACATTGTTCTGTGGCAATTGGACGACAGGTTAGGGGAGTTTGGGAGACTTTCTTTTGGACAACAAAGGTCTTCTTGATTCTCGGCCTGGCTGGTTTGTAGATACGACGAATAGCTTGAATTATGACATAGATGAGCACTAAGCCGCCAAGGGCACCGCACACCACTACAATAATGGATTTATTGAAGGTACCGCGACAGACTTCATCGGGCCTTTGAAGGTTTTGAATGATCAAATCATCTGGATGGAGGTTTTTGCAACTGAAATGATTAAAACAATGTGAAAACTGTCTACCAATATGCAAACACAAAAATCCTTACACTTTGTAACAATGCCGCGGAACATTTACATCGATATCCTTCTGCATAAGCAAACAATACGGCACACACTCTTCCGTCGCATTAACCGAACACTGTCGTCCAATAAAGTCAGTCGGACAATCACATGTCGGTTCTCCAGCATCGTCAATACTGCACTGACCACCGTTCATACAATAGTTGCTGCATTTGGACGTCTGACAGCGTTCGCCAGTGAATCCAATTTGACACGTACACTCGGCAAATCCATCAACAATATCACAAGTTCCATGGACACAGTAATTGTGACACTCATAGGTCTCACAACGAGCGCCACTGTAGCCGGCCTTGCAAGCGCATGCTTCACTCACTTTGCTGTAGTAACCGTTGCTGAGGCAAAGCTTATCGTGATTCTCTTCAAACTTCTTTGTGGTGTAATTGTCCAGAGGGAAGAGATTTTTCTCCAGCTTCTTTATGACAGCCCTACAATCTTTATCGGTTCTGAGTTTGGAGATCAATCCAACTCGAGAGACAATTCCTCGAATGTCCATAAAGTTGCTCTTGACTTTGACCGGACGAACATTGGTGGCGTTAACCTTCGGCACTGTCCAAATAGCCTTGTGGATGCCATCTGTCCAGTAGATCGAATCCTTGGTGACTGTCAAACTGATGGGAACATTATTGGTGCCCTTGTAGACAACCTCTCGATCGCTTCCGTCCAATTTGGCACTCTCAATGGTAAAGAACACACCCATCTGATCAACAACGTAGTAAATGCGATCGGTCAACTGGTCCACAACGATACCATGAGGGAAGTACAGACCAGTGTTGATAATTGTCTGTTCGTCTTCGCCATTCAACGAGGCCACATGAATACTCGGTTCGGAGTTGTTCGAATTGGTCCAGTAGAGTTTGCGTCGACATATGTCGATGGCAATGCCATCGGGAATCGAGGAGCTGTTGTTGAAATTGAATAGAACTTTGGGTTCTGTGTTTTCGGGCGCATTGACGGGGAAGTAGAAAATCTTTTTGTTGCCACTGTCGGTCCAGTAGAGGATCTCTTCCAGGGGATCATATGCCAAGCCGGAAATTGACTCGTTGGGCGTTCGTGTGAGGATATTGTCAATGATATGAGGATTACCTTTGCCCAGCGGCAGTTTCAGAGAGAATATACTGCCATTGTTGTGCTGGTGATCGTTGAAGTAAATGCGTTCTTTAACCTCGTCGAACGCTATCGAGGATAGTGAATCGAACTGATGAGCTGCCGACTGCAGCTGTGCCCAGGTTTCATCGTAGAAAACTATTTGGCCTTTGGTTACCACTGCAAAATCTGAAAGAGAAAAAACATTTTGGTTAGATTGCATTTTAAATCGTTTTTAGAAATCTCGTGATAGAACTGGAATGATTAGGTCTCTATAGTGTTTCTTAATTTAGTCAAGCTCTCAAGAATTTTGATAACAAAAAATTTGAATTTTATCACAGATCTTATTATCAAGCGGTATCTCTTTGCAGTTTAATGCACACTCAAACTCAAATCAAATGCATTTCTGATCATCAATCTGTTGATTGCAAGTTCCAAAGAAAATTGAAAAAATTTCGGCAAACGATTGTGATTAGGCAAGCAAAAATTTGGGGGACGGACTTGACTTCAAAGGGTCGATGAGAAGATATTTGCGATAACAATGGGTCTGATTGGCGTCATGGCAATTTTAGTTTATTATCGCTGCTTCGATGACGAAGTGAATTATAATTAAAAAAAAAATCTTATCGCTAGATTTTATTACTAAGAAAAATTGTTTCCACATTTTGTAATCAAAATGTGTACTGTAACCACAAGACTGGAATCAGAGGATAGTTCCATTTTATATTTCATTACAACTCTATGTTTACTTAATTAATTTGTATCTATAAAATAGTTATCGTTTTTCCTCGTTATTATATTTGAAGATTGCTCCAAGATAAAGCGTTTAGGAAACCACGACCAAACTTATGCCATAAAGTATCACAATGTGCACATGGTTAGGTGATAAGGGGTTTGCACAGCGTGAACTGTTGCATACACGGGAGCCTTCATTGTGATCCCCTATAAAAATAAAAGTTAGCATCGATGCTATTCAAAGTTACCGATTAACGGAGACTGGCTCATGAACGAACCAGCCTGTGCTATTTATAAACTTCCTCATGTTTGCCATTGAGACCTGTGCCAGATCATCCAGTTCCCCAACAAACCTGTTTCTGAAATGACGGAGTCGGTAAGTTTGGAGGTTCGGACAGTCACAGAGCAGGTGTTTAATGGTTTCTATTTCCTCCTCATCCTGACAGCTCCTACAGTTATCGGGTGCAAAAGCCCCTTTCTTGTTGGCCATTGTGCCAATGGCGCAATGACCCGTTAGTACACCTATCGGGATTTTAATGTTCCATTTACTCAGCGTTAAAATATACCGAGTTTGCTTTTCATTAATGTAAGGCCATAAACTTCTAGAGATTACGCAATCGTCCCTGGATTTTCAAGTTATTGATTATCTCTTTTGATTTAAGGTCTATCTTCCTCTTGAGTACCCCAATCGGGACGAGTGGTCCCCTATCTGAATGGTCGCTACTTCTTGTATCTGCTTCTGACCCTTTCCTGGCTAGTTCATCTACTATTTCGTTCCCTTCTATATTGCTGTGTCCAGGAACGCAGCAGAGCTTAACCTGGTTAGTGTGGCATATGCTATTTAATTCTTTCCTACAGTTTAAAACAGCCTTTGATCTTATGGTCTCACTGGCTAAGGCTTTCATAGCAGTCTGGCTGTCCACGAAAAAAGTAATCTCCGAGGAGCTTAGCTTTTCATGATGTGCCATTTCAGCTGCTTTTTCAATTGCATAGATCACGGCCTGAAAGACACTACAGTCAGCTTGGAGTTTATAACTCTCTGATGTTGAGAGATTGGCAAAACACTCCAGCACCTGTTCCTGATTCCATTTTTGAACTGTCAGTGTAGAAAGGGATACCCTGTTCACTTATAAGTGAATTAGGATCTGGTATGTAAATTGAAAATTTCTTATCAAAATCTAGTAGAGATTTGATTGACCCACACAATGTGCACATGATTTATATATAAAAAGCTTTGGCTTTGAAAAAAAGATTTTTAGCTCATAATTCTACACGGATCAGGAATTGATTTTCCTTTCTGAAATAGGATATTGTATTCTTGGGAACTAGGGGAATATTCATGCAATCATCCAAACGTTTGTTTTGTGTCATCCTTACTCACTTCCAAATTCATTCGATCAGACCATATCAATAATCGGGAGTTTCCTTAATGGACAAAGGGTTTTTACCTGCTTCAGCGCAGCTGTAAGTCACAATGGGCCAACTTAATCTTTGGCACTTGTCACAGACAATACAGGGACTTAGTTGATGAATTCAAGTTGGCGACTGAACGTAAGAATGCTGCAAGTCAAGCAATGAAGCCATCTAATAGAATACAGGCAACCAAAGAGGACAAAAGAGGCTCATGAAAAACGAAAAGAAGCTTTAGAGACATATGAAAGCAGAATTCTATGAAATCATTTGAAGAAACGGTTTAGGTACACTACTTTTGTGCGAGTCACAAAAACCGAAGGGGCATAAATTACATATTAAACGAAAGCATTGCCTTGACTTTCTTATACCGGCTCCTGAATTTGGACACGAAAATGGTGTCAATCGATAGATACTAGTTATTTAAGCACAAATAAACTTTTTTTTTTTTTCTTAGGAAATAATAATAAAAAATAATAATTTCTATTTTTAATTAATTAATAAATAAAATTGCACTTTTTGCACAGAATTCACGATTTAATGTCATTTACATTTTTAGTACCAGCAGACTGCGTATATTTATGGGATTTTTTCGGGCGGGAATTTTCTTAAATATTTCCCTTTGAGGACATTTTGAGTTTGCCAGCGTAGCCAGAGTCGTGCACGTGCAATCGAGGGTTAAAACTCCTTGAGCGGCGAAGCCCCCGCATATACTCGCTGTTTGATACAAAAAACTGCATTGTGTAAAATATTACTCATCTGCCAACAATAACATACAGACAGAAAAAAAAATCTAACCTCAATGAGACAATGACGTATAGGAAGGTCGCCCCAAAGCATTTTTTTGCTATATGTACAGTGGGAATATTATTTACATATTCTGTACAGATATATGTACATACAGATAAGATAAATTAAAAAAAAGTGTTTTTATTAAAACAAAAACGATTGGAAATGTCAAATGTCAAATGTGTTGTCAAACAGCTTATGTGTGCAGGATGTGTTCGCGAAGAAATGTCATTAAGAATAAACCCAAAACATTAAGGTGGAATCACAGTAATGTTCACATTACACAAATCTGCCAACACGATAGAAGTTAATAATCGTGTTGTTGAATGTGAAACCTCTTAAATGAATAATCACACGAGAGTTGGGTCGATTAGTAGAAATAAATAAATAATGCGATGAACCAGCTGTATGGTTCTTGGTGGAAATATGAGCGGCTTTCAACTATATGTATTTGGGCTTCGAAACAACAGGTCCCAATAAATTATTTTATTGACAGCCTAGCAAAACTCAAATTAAACTTATGGTTACACTATAAACACTATATTGGAAACTGGGTATTTCGACGAACCAATAAAAGCCTTGAAACTTCCACAACGATCAGTACCCAGAGAATAAAACATTCATGATTCTGAGGGCATGTAAACAGGTCACAACCTGATGGATTACCATAGGAAGAAATTGCCCAATGGTCTGCCACATGAAATTTAAATTCCTTCATTGATATTTCTTCAATAACCTGGAGGAATTCGAAGAACAAGGAAGCTAATTTTCTACAAACGTCAGCAAAAGAGTCAGCAAGGCAATGTCGCTCTTGCCTTTAAGCTATTTTTGCAATTCTCAAATCACATGTGACAAGAGCCAAATATGCGAACATTATTCAAAATCCACCTTAACTCATTGCCAATTGACAGTAGTGAAATAGCCAGTTGCATTCCACCCCTTAAACAATTCAACCGAAATACCCGCGCTTCCAGGAATGCCCATCAGTTTACCCTCGAGCCCAATTTCGGTCGTACGCTCAAGTATAGAGAATCGATCTTTAGCCGTACTACGCGAATGTGGAACTCTCTTCCACACTCTGTCTTTCCCGATCATTGCAGTGTTCAGGAATTTAAGACCAATGTACATCGGCACCTCCTCTCCAACCCCTTCCCTCTTTCCTAAAGCACTCACTGTGTCTATGGCATAATAAGGGTATACAAATTATCTTTTTTTTTGTTTATTTAATTGGTAACCTATATTTTTACATTTGAAAAATTAATTGCTTTTGTAATCGTATTTCAAACTAACAATAAACGATATGATATTTTAAGTTATTGCCTTGGTGGCGCTTTTTTTACACATTTTATTACATTGAAACTTCTATCTTCCTTGCCTTGAAGAGGTTAATGTAGTCATTACGTACAACGTTAAATGTATAACATTGTTTTTATTTATTTATTTATTATTTTCTGAGCACGCAAACAAGCTTTACAAAACCCAAATTCAGTTCACAGTAAACGAAGTTTGTTATTCTATTTTTGCTGTTCGTTTCTAAAATAAGTTCCTGCCAAGCAAGCATTTCTTGGATATTGAACTTTGTTGATTTATACTCCAATGACTATGGCATTTTATTTACCGCAGTATTCGTTTTTAGCTCTGTTTCGTTCTATTTCTTATGACTGATTCAACACGAATTCAAGTACAGTACCCGAGATATGGACACAGTCAATTTATGAATGTATTGTAAATTAACGTGAGAAAATTTCTTGACAGCGCGAATAAGTCTATAAAGTCCCGTTCACCCTTTGATTTGTTCCGGATCTTGTTAACAAACAAAATTTGCGACAAGGTTTGAACAAAATATCATCGAATCTGTGCGTGACAGATGCTGTCACAAAACCGTTAAGGTGTATTAATTAACGGTAATCACAAATTGTAAATTTCCTTCGTTATTATTAACTAACTTGCTCCCATACCAACAAATCGTACTTATTACAAAGAACCTTGATTATACATATCCAGATCTATAGATACAAAAAATGTATTATAAAAGTAATGAGCAAGAATTAACTCAAAGGTATTACAAAATTGTTTGCGTTTTTATTTCTATTCATCAATGAATTTGATTGCACACATTGTCATCAGAAAAACTATGAACGTTGAATATTCATGGCATCAAATTGCTACCGCATCAAATAAATCAGACACAATGGTCTCGTTAATTAAAACTGATATCTACTACACGTGCAGAGAGTGGAGACTGTCTTGCACTGTGTAATTGGCCCAGATCGTTATGTCGTATACGTGAATGACCGATTGAAAATGCTTGTTTGAGGGTTCTAAGTATTTATGAATTCTCAACGTAGGAGTGACGCTGAGGCTGAATGTTGTAATTCAAAACTGAAAATGATACATATAATTTCATTCGTTGACAAAAAGCCGGTTTTGACGAGTCAGCGGACAGATTAATTTTGTTTTTATGTTGCCTTTCGGGAAAGGCAAGAAAGATCTAGATTTCTTCTTCTTTGATTCGTAAGAGATGTAGTAATTTTTCACGGCGTTTTTTGTTTGTAAGAAAATCTGGTCGTAAATGAAGGTTTTCATTTTTTACGGAAAGAGACCCGTTCTTTTTTATAACTGCCCTCAAATAATGGTATCTCCGACGCGCTTCCAAATAAAAAAGTAAACACCCGCGAAAGGGCCTCTACTACACCTACACGCCATAGCGTTTGGTTTCCAGCGATGTGTGTCAGCTTCTTCCAACAATTTCCTTGTGACGCTGATTCCTCCTCGACTGTGCTTCACTGTTTGCCAGCTCTTCTTCCTTCTTTTGCGAGCGGATTCCACTGCATTGTTTGACTTGCAATGCAATTGTTACCTTTTCGATGTGATTGTCCAATCCATTGCCATTTACGTCTTCGTATAAAAGACACAAGGTCCTCATTGGATATTCGATTGGGCAGCACAAATTCGACATTTTTGCGAAACAATCGTAACTTCGTTCTTTAGCTGAGAATGTTATTACTCCAAACTTTGGACAGCATAACAAACGCAGCCGCTTTTGCTTTGCTGATGCGGAAGATGACGTCTTGTTCGGATCCGTCCTCGAAGGAGACTTTATCCAAGATAATGGCAGCTCTCCATCTATTGAGAGGAAATATTGATTTGAGAGGACGGTCGTTTTCCGAGCCCGATCATTCTTGTTTTGCCGGAATTGATTTTCAGCCCCACGATTTCGCTTTCACGATCTCGTAAGCAAACGTACAGGTACGTAAGCAGGTGTACAGGTGATCGATATTCAATGCACTGCTCAATAATGATCCGCAGGGTGTTGATGTGATAAATACGAGAGAAGCCAGCGCGGAATCTTACTTGTTCGGCATCGAGTGTGGCCTCTACTAGTTGTAGTTTTTTAATGCGTTCCAGGATAATTTTTGCTACTATTTTGGTAACAGCAGGAAGAATGCAAATCTCTCTCAAGTTTTTGTTTGTAAGATATCCTTTTCCTGAGAGCTTAACGATCTTCTTCCACTCTTCGGGGAAGATTTCGGTGGCCCGACTACGTTTATGAGCTTGGAATGATGACGTCTGCGCCGCTTGTCAAAGCTCTGCTGGAAATCAATCAAGTCCCACCGCTTTGTTGTTCTTAAATGTTTTAATTGCGGATACGATCTTGTCTTAACTGGGAGCCGATTTGGTGATTGAAAAAAAAAAAAAATGTATCTACTTAACACGAAATTTCAGAATCATATGGGGTAAAAATTGTAGTCGTACAATAGACAGTCAACTTTGTATCTAATGGTTGTGTAGTTTTCGATTACTTTCATTCAGAATCTTCTAACAGTTGTGCTCTCGCATTTATATTCAAATACTAGTCGATCCGCGGGACGTTGTTAACGCCCCTAAGAAATTGTTAGTGTTATATTAAGTGTGCAGTTTTTCCGTAGCTTTACAGAGTTGCCACAGTTTTAGAAGAAGCGACGGATTGTAAAATTTAACCAGATTCGTTTACCTTTGCCAATATCAAATTCGCGAAGAATGTTTTCCCAATTTCTCCTGGTTTATTTGCAATAAATGGAATTTTCAAATGAAAGTATAAACCAAATAAGAAATATTAAGTATACGCCACAGTGTACTTCATTCTTTCTTTGAAGTCCGTACATCTATATTTTGCCTGTTGGTCGGGTGCATGCGAAAATCTTTGAATTCTCCATGATCGAGATCTGATTATCGATTTATTTGCGTTACAACATAGCGAAATCCTGCTTTATGCTTGGATCTATTTCTGTCAATGTCATTCACCGAAAACTGTAGGGGGTATAAAAAACGAGAAGTAAGTGTATAAAGACAGTCAATATTTTATTCTTCTAAACACCGAATTACCTGCTAATCTGTAAGTCATTACTTTGTACTATTTCCTTGTTTCTCACTTAATTGAAAAATCCTATCTGGAATTGAATGTGTAAAGTTTTGCAGAACTTGTTCGTTCATTTCCCACCTAGCTTCATTTATTCCTCTTTTTAAGCCTGCTCTATTAATGTACTGTTTTCCATTTGAGTAAACTTTTCTGGCCTTTATCCCCTAGAAATTTTCGATTGGGTTAAGGTCAGGACTACAGGGAGACCATGGAAAACACACCAAGATTGACAGGAATTCGTTTGTCATTTACCAAGCCAACCAAAAGCACCCCACACCATATCACTGCCACCTCCAGAGTTCCGACCCATTTTCATTCCTTAAAAATCATGTCAATAAAAGCTAAAACCGTCGGGGATATTTAAAAACTAATGCATCTACAATTACATGTGAACCTCG
Organism: Sphaerophoria rueppellii; assembly: GCA_920937365.1. Classification (NCBI taxonomy): domain Eukaryota; kingdom Metazoa; phylum Arthropoda; class Insecta; order Diptera; family Syrphidae; genus Sphaerophoria; species Sphaerophoria rueppellii. Next base: position 109,795,785 of record CAKKXW010000001.1, on the reverse strand, counting down.
TCTCGCCACCCTTCAAAGCCAATCCACTCCAGAATTTCACAAAATCAGAATTCCATACAGCTTTCGATTGCCCGACTTTCCCGTTAGATTTTCCAAAAACTTGTTTTTACTCAGGCTATATTATCTACAATGAAAATTTTATAAAAATGCATTGAGGATTGAGTGAATAAAGAGTCCCTATCGTACCGGACATACAAGCTAACAAATGTACCTTAAATTCCAATTTCTATTTTCCATTTTTCCATTTGAAAACCAATGCACCTACGCAATTTTACTCTGAGAACCAATGAGTTTTCTGAGTTTTTCATCAAGAACTTTATATTTTCCATTCGAAAACCCATTTTGAAACAAAAACTTCCAAAACAATCAAATTTCCGCCCTTTTCTTTTTTTGTTTTTAGTTTTTCAAGTTTCCCCACTCTTCCATGACGTTTTTCCATTTTTTTTTTTTTTTTCACAGAAAAGGTAATTGAATACAACAGTATTAACCTTGAAAATTTCACAAATATCTGTTGGGTCATTTCGAAGTCCATTGGTAAAATACAAACATACATCCATTTTTATATATGTACAAATATTAATCTTCTATTAATTTAACATACTTGCACAAGTGCGAATTATGCCCAATTTCATAAACAAACACTTAAAGCACTTTTAGAAAAATCTTTTTAAATTTTATCAGACCCTTAAAACTTTTAAATTTGTTCGGTATTACACGACGCATGTTTGGCCTTGCGTTAATGAAATGCGCAAGAGATAGTAAGAACGAAAATAAGAAACAAAAATAAATCTATCTGAACATGCATGGGTAGAAATTTCCTTGTGTGTTTTTGAAGTTCTTTATCTACTCTTTCTTTTTTTTTTTTTTTGATTTGCTTTATTTCAACATTCAACATCTAAGTTGAATGTTGATTTATGAATGAAAACTTTTAAAATTTAATGAGCCAAAAATGGTTAAGAGATCGTTTTTACAAGAAATTTAAAAAATGTCCTTCTGAGTTCAATCGGCGTCAATATATTTTTGCAAGAAATACAGTTGTGCCACTAATTCGCACTCAGAAGAAAACTTACTTTTTGCAAAAACTTGATTTTTCCTTGAATTCGAAAGAACTGTGGAAAAACTTGGAGGAAATTGGTGTTGCTAACAACAAAATTGCGTCAGAGTGTGCTCTTAACCCAGAGGTAATGAGGTCATTTTATGCTCCTCCTCTACTCAACTTGAATCCTCATATCAGCTTGTCTGCAAATGACATGACGTGTTTTCATTTAATTGTGTGGACGAAAATCATATTCTAGGTGCAATAAAAGCTGTGAAATCTAATGTTGTTGCTATTTTTCTTCCACAATTGAAACATATTAATGCTTGTTTTTATAGAAGTGAGTTTCCTGACGCATGAAAGGAGGCTATTGCTATCCCTATTCCAAAGAAGAGTAATCCATGTGAACCTTCTCATTTTAGACCAATAAGTTTGCTACCTTTCTTTGGAAAAGTCTTTGAGCGGTTGATGGCTAGTCAAGTTCTTGTTTTTCTTCAATCTGATAACAGAATTTCTAAATGGCAAATTGGTTTTCGCAAAAATTACAGCTGTGAATCTGCCGTAGTAAAAGTAACATATGATTTTCGTGTTGGACTTGACAGAAACAAGCTTGGAACTATGGTACTCCTAGATTTCTCAAAAAGCTTTTGATTGCATTGATTATCAAATATTAATCTTAAAACTTTGTAATAATTTCAACTTTTCTTACACTGCTCTGAAGCTTTTGAGAAATTATCTGTTAAACAGACCTCAAACAATAAAAAAAAAATCAAGGCGTTTCAAGCTCGTTTAATGTTAACTGCGGAGTTCCACAAGGGTCGATTCTTGGACCACTTCTGTTTTTCTTCTTTATTAATGATGTTCCTTCAGTTGTTCAAAATTAAAAAAATCATATGTATGCGGATGATGTGTTGTTGTATATTTTTAGTGATTTGGGTCTAATGGATGATTGCGTTGCTCGTATATATGAAGACTTAGTTAATATTCTTAGCTGGGCTAGCTCCAATAAACTGCAACTTAATCCGACACAAACACTAAGTATGGTATGTTCAAGACATGAAGTTTCAAATGCTCGAAATATTGATTATGTTAGTAAAGTTAAGTACCTAGGTTTTCAAATTAATAACAAGTTGAGCTGTTGTGATGCAATATCCAAAACCATACGTAGAATTTACAGTGGATTGCGTTCCTTGAGATTCTCTTCCCATTTTTTTGAATATGGAATTGAAAAAACAAGTAGTAAAAAGTTTAATCATGCCTTATTTCACTTTCAACTGCGCCGTTTACCCGCTTGTCTTAATTATGATTGTTAAAATAAACTAAATGTTGCATTTAATGATTGCCTTCGTTTTATTCATAATATCAACAGATATGAAAGTGTTGCATTTTTACAAGATTCTTTGTTAGGAGTCAATTTAAATAAATATATTTTATATCGAAACGTTCCACTGCTACATAAAATAATTCATGGAAGATGCCCAGGGTACTTGGAGAAGATACTTCATTTTGCTAGGTCTCGTAGATGTCTTATATTAATTTTGCCATGCCTTACACACACCATTGCTGAACGGTCTTTCTTTGTTTCTGTTGTCAGGACATGGAACTCTCTTCCTTTTGATATTCAAAGAACAAGCTTTCTTCAGAAAGAAGATTTTCTCATATTTTTCCTCTTCTCTTTGATTGTTTTCAATCAACTTGGTAAGCAAACTTAGATACTACTAAAAGATTATATCTTACTGTATCATGTGATTTTTTTTTTAAACAAATACCAATACAAAAATACAATATTTTAAAAGGTGTTTCAAGGCTTATTTACTTAAAAAACGCTTGGTGAAACCAAAAAATCTCATTTTACAGCTTAAAACGTTAAATGTTTAAAAGTGCTTCGTGAAACTGGTCATTAATTACTTAAAATTCAAGTGTAATAATTATGGTAAACTAAGCCTTTTATAATTTGCGTTGAATTCATTTGTTTACATAGAAAAGGTTTAAACTTGAATTAATAATGATTCATTAATAAATTTGAAGTCCTCACATGTTTTGCACTAAAAATATTGCACGTAGTTTGATAAGTTTTATAGTGGCTTTACTTTACTTTTTATCAAATTGATAAACACGTTTTTTTGATAAAATCAAATCCAGAAGTATCCCAACTTTATAGTGGTTCTTGTGTAATTGATTTGATTCGAGCACAATAGTTAATAAAGGAATTAAAATGCTTGCTCATTGGACTGAACTTGAAATATTTTTAAAATAATTATCTGCAAGTGAGAAGCAAAAAGAAATGTCAAAACAAAAAAAGTTCTAAAATTGGTGATCTTGTCATCCAAATCCCGTTCCAAAGATCACTTAAAGAGAAGTTGATAAGAGTTGAGTCATTTAAAAGTATTTATACTTAGATTATGACTTTAATATTAACTTCTAGGTCAGGTTCACGGAATTGTTGGCTATCATCGTGTCCGATGAAAGGCTCCTGCCTGACGGCGGTGTTTTGTTCGTCGTCGCCGTTATACAGTCTACAGAAGTGGTCTTTCCAAATCCCCAGTATTGACTGTGATTCTACTATGATGTTCTCTTGTTTATCTCTGCAGGCATCGGTTCTTGCTCGATGACCTTGAGCCAGCTGTTTAACCTTTCGATAAAACCTCCGAACTTCAATCCTGCTGTTGGCTCTCTCAACATCCTCGATCTGACGCTTCTCGTGCTCTCTCTTTTTTCTACTGAGAACCCGGCGTCCCTATCTCCTCTTTTGCTCGGAGAGCTCACGAGCAGCTCTTGTCCTCCTATGCAGCGCCACTTGGTATGCCTCCTGCTTGGCTGCATGGGCCTGCCTGCATTCTTCGTCAAACCAGGGGTTTCGTTTTGGTATGGCTGTGTGAAACCCAGCACATTAGAGGCGGCATCTCTAACTGCTTTTTTGGCAATATTGCCACTGGTCTTCGATACTTGATGTTGGCGGCATAGGACTCCTCAAGAGGTTACTTGACACTCGATCAGTGAAGGATCTGGCGATCTCTTGCGATTGTAGCCGTCCGACGTCGAATTTTCTTGCAGCATTTCCTTGTTTTGGCCGTTGTCGGGATATTCGTAGCACTACCTTGGCTACGACGAGGTAGTGGTCCGAGTCGATGTTAGCTCCTCGGAAAGTTCGAACATCTAAAATGCTGGACAAGTGCCTTCCGTCGATCGCAATGTGATCAATCTGGTTGACGGTTGATTGATCAGGAGATCTCCATGTACCTTTATGGATGTTGAGATGAGGGAACCAGGTGCTTGCTACCACAACATTTCGCCCCGCAGCAAAATCGATCAGCCTGAATCCGTTATCGGAGGTGGTGTCGTGCAGGCTGTGCTTTCCGACTGTTCCACCAAAGATGTACTCTTTTCCCAGCTTTGCGTTAAATTTTGCCGTGGTCAATTTTAATGTCATAACTAGGACATTGCTCGTATGTTTTGTCGAGGAGCTCGTAGAACTCGTCTTTGGTGTCGTCCTTTTTCTCTTATGTGGGGGCATGCGCACATATTAGGCTGATGTGTCCGAATTTAGCCTTGATTCGGATTGTTGTGATGCGTTCGCTCACGCATTTGAAGCTCTAGACTTTTTGCCTGAGTCTGCTTCCCACGACGAATCCGCATCCAAAGAGTCGCTGTTATTAACAAAGCTTATTAATACCTTAAAAGTGCTTATTAATTTTTAAGATAAAAAGACCAAAATACAAAAAAGTTGACTCAAATTTAAATTTAACCACCAATGCAAATCAGTGAAGTTTATACTTTTTAGTGGTTGCCGCCTTGTTCAATCAACCAATTAGACGAATCAATTAATATTTGGGGAACCAAATGAAATTGATTGAAATCACTTAACGTCAAATGTTTTATGTTAAACTTTCAAGTTCAATGCAAAAGTTCAATAAACTAGACGAGTTTAACAAATGTTTTTTTTCTATGAGAATTCAAATTAAATTTTGACGACACTTAAGTGGATGAAATTTTAACCAATAACTTCCCACATCACTGTAGAAGAACCACAAGAAGAAACAAATAGATAGCAACCTCTCAACTCATTGAATTGGATAAAATGTGCAAATATGTGACACACCATCTGTGTAACCACATTTCATGTACCTGCGTCACAACACGATTCTTCAAGCATCTTTTGCATTTGATAAAAACAGTTAATTATGGACTTCGTTACCCTGCTGTCGTCAGAATTCCATTCCGATTCAATTTATCAAGCACGCTTCTGTATTCAATGCATTGTGCATTACAACAACACAATCTTCGCTTAAGGATGACGAGGTTTGGTCGTTCTGGATTTGAAAACAGCCATCATTATCGTAAAAAAAAGATAATAATTAAGTAAAGGGAATCCCTCGCAGCTGGTTGGTGGGAAACGTTTATTGAATCTATATTTGTATTTAAAAAATGAATCAGAAAAGAGAGTCGTTTATATTTAGACAATCGGAACCGATTGTGGTTGGCACGCGCCGAGGTTCCTACAAGCTGATTTGTTTACGAACTTAATCACGGGAATGGGTTTTGTTTGCACTTTTGTATGCTTTTTTCTCGTTTAATGAGTCGAGTAGAAATTTCCTACTTCCGTTTGATTCAATTTCAATAAATTGCAACGACATGAAAGGTAGCAACCTTGAAATTGACAGCCGACTACAGGTAATTCGATAACAATCTGATTTATAATATCTCTACAGAAAGTACACCTGTTGGCAAAAAGTAGGTGTTTCTTGGCTTTAGTTATGCACATAACACGGACAGGTGTTTGTTTTTCTAACGACTTTTGTAAACAGAAACGTAAAATAATAGTTATCTATTATTTAACGGGAAATTAATGATAATGTTTATAATTAACATAAATATGTATAGATTAAATTATTTACTTTTATTGAAAAATTTCAATTAAACGACTTTTTTATTTATTTAATTGAAAATTATCGGAGTGTCCGTAGCTTAGTGGCTAGGTGCGTTGGCTGCTAAGCAGAACGTCATGGGTTCGAGTCCTACTCCTGCCCATAGTTTTTATTTTATCTTTCACGGGCACTGCCTCTTGCGAAGAACTGACAAAACTTCCAAGAGTATCATCTGTCATGAAAAAGTGCTTCTCAACTTTGCCGTTCGGAATCGGCGTTAAATTGTAGGTCCCCTCAATTCTTCACACACCTAGAGAATTGTTGATGAGAGTAAGCCACTTAGGCCTTGGCTCTTCAAGAGCTGTCGCGCCACTATATTTTTTTTTAATTGAAAATTATCTTCTTTAAACTTTTGTGTAGCTTTAAGTTGATCAACAAGTTGAAAATTGTTATTTGACCAACTTTTTTTAAAGAACATTTGTGACAGTTGACGCATTTTGCTTACTTACTTGAGGTGGAGCTACGGTCCGTAGTGGACTTGGGCCTCAATCAACTGTCTCCGCCAGCCAACTCGGTCCCTAGCTAGCTGTCTCCAGTTTTGCACTCCAATTTGATTGAGGTCCTCTTCCACTTGAGTGCGCCACCTGAGTCGCGGTCTTCCCTTCCACCTACGTCCCTTGGGAATAGTGTCGAAGGTTTTTCGGGCCGGAGCATTGGTGTCCATCCGCTCTAAATGACCAAGCCATCTGAGTCTCTGGACCTTGACCCTTCTGGCTAGGTCCATGTCGTTGTACAACCCGTAAAGTTCGCTGTTATATCTTCTTCGCCATTCCCCTTCAATGCACACGGGGCCAAAGATGACCCGAAGAACTTTCCTCTCGAAACAGCCTAAGGCACTTTCATCCGATTTTGTCAAGGTCCATGCTTCTGCACCATACAGCAGGACTGGGATGATGAGTGTGTTGTACAATTTTACCTTAGTTGCTCGAGAGAGGGCTTTTCCACTCAATTGCTTTCTTAGCCCAAAGAAACAGCGATTAGCAAGAGTTATTCTTCGTCTGATCTCGGCGCTGGTGTTATTGCCCGTGTTTATAGCGGAGCCTAGGTAGACAAACTCCTCTACTACCTCGAAGTTGTATGCGTCTATTGTGACGTTCTGTCCGAGCCGTCGGTGTTGGGTGTCCTTCCTCGAAGACAGCATATACTTCGTTTTTCCCTCATTTACCGCTAAACCCATTTTTACCACTTCTGTCTCAATTCTCACAAAGGCGCCATTGACATCTGTGTTCTTCCCATCATATCAATATCATCGGCATACGCGAGAAGTTGAACAGATTTTTGGAAGATATTGCCTCTGGTTTTGATGATGGAGTTCTGCACTATCTTCTCAAGAACGATGTTAAAGAAATCGCAATGCAGTGCATCTCCTTGTCTGAATCCTTTTTTGACGTCGAAAGATTCCGTAAGCTTGTTGCCAACCTTGATAGAGCAGCGTGAGTTCTCCATCGTCATTTTGCACAAGCGAACGAGTTTGGCAGGGATCCCAAAACTAAACATAGCTTTATACAGTTCGTCTCTGTAGATGCTGTCATACGCGGCCTTAAAATCGATGAAAAGGTGGTGGGTATCGATTTGGAGTTCATAGGTCTTTTTCTAGGATCTGCCGCAACGTGAAAATTTGGTCGATGGTTGACTTTCCTGGTCTGAAGCCACATTGATAAGGACCAATCAGATTGTTGACGAAAGGCTTCAGACGTTCACATATTACGGGAGAGGATCTTGTAGTCGATGTTAACTAGACTTATTTGTCCGTAGTTGGTGCAGTTTAGAGTATATTTGTTTTTCAGGATCAGTTGACACATCATCTGTATAAATTAAGAGATTTTGGTCAACGTTGGCCAAAAACTACGATTGCTTCTCCAACGCCAACGCTTGCCAGTTTATTTAACATAACCCATTTTTTCCGATTGTGCTTTCCACGTATGGAGATTGGGGGTATCCTATCTTGAATATCAAATTTCCTACAGTGCGTTTAATCGTGAAGTCTGAAGGAGTTGAGTTCGAAATATGTATTATGTTGGCTTCTACCCCACCACTCTTTTTCGAGCCGTCAGTGTATTTGGACATTGTATACTCGTCTGTGAAGACTCCCCAAATACTCTCTATCAGGGTAACAGTTGCAAGGATTTTATAAAAGTTCACAGGGTCCCATGTTGTTTGTGCTTACGTTGTACCCTATGTTATTTTAAAGAACCTACACGTCTAATTTGGCTTCCAGGAATTGGTAGGCACTTTTTACATCGACTTGTTGTACTTTCGGCTCAATAGACCTCATCAACGGGGTCGATGCCTATACATGTTCCTTTGAAAGGTCTATATACGAGTACCTACTAGTTAACCGTCAGGCTACAGCTCTCTATCATGGCCTAACGCCACAATTTTGGAATATTTGAGCCTATTTACGATTAACAATTTTACTCTTTTTTTTCAACATTATTTCAAAGATGGCGGTCAGGGGCTGGCGATTTTAACATCGAAAATGAGGAGCTCAAAGCTTCCTATTTTATCATGACCACCGTTAAAAAAACAAATGAAAACTAAAGTCATTACTTGCAACCCAAGAAGTGGGTTTCAGCTATAATTTCTTAACTTTCATCTCAGGATTCTGTCCATTGACCACTATGTTTTCATAGTGAACCAACTGTATTCGGTTCTTAGGGGGTTCAGCGCAACTTAGTATGTGTTTGACTGTTATACTTAGGTATACAGCTTTTTTGTTGTGAATTTATTTATACATTTCTAAAAATATGTTAGAAAGTATGGCAAAAAGCCACTAAAAAATCTTTTTTCGATCTCCACAAAAATAAATAAACATTTGGGTTGAAATTCGAAGGTCCAATAATTTCACAACAAAAAGAACCTTTACCCAAAAATCTCATTCGAAATCGAAAGTCTTAACATACAAGCTGCAGTAATTTATTATCAAATTGATTTAATCTAATTTACAAATAATGCGAAAGTGTGTGAATGTAAAAACAACAACACAACAGAGACAGCAGAATTTAATTCATTTAAATTGAATAGACTGAAGCACAATAATTTATTCTCATCAAAGAAATTGTGTAAAAATTGAATGAATAGTTTTCTTTCTTTCTTGGTTGACTGACTCTGACTCTGACACACAGACAGAACACAGAATCAATAAGAGAGGAGGCAAACCATCTTTACTCTTAATTGGTTCCAATTTACAACATTTTAGTCTGGTTGTGCCTCTTTTTATCTATATATAAACGCTATGACGTTGTTGTCATGCCGCGTCGTCGTTGATTTTCCTTCAATCACGTGCTATCGACTATTATAGCTTGACATCAATGATCGCTAAAGCGCCAAGAACTTTTATACTGAGGGCGTCAAGTCGTCACAATTTGGAACACTTTTTCTATGCAAAATCCCACAACATAATCAAAACCGAGATAATCTAAGCACAATTCAAGGAATTCCCATCTCAAAAGTTTTGTTTACATTTAATCAATCTGATTAAAAATAACGCAAAACGTTTTTCAACACTTTCACAACAACAAAACATTAAATCAGTAGAAGTGAAAGAGTAAACACAAAATTTTGATTAAATATTGATACTACGATTATGGTTGACATGGTTTTTTTTTATTTTCTTGCTTAATCTTGACCTCTAACAAAAGGGGCGCTACAATATGGCTGGTTGGCGGCTACGATCGCGATCGATGGCGTTTAAACGTTCGATCAACAACGTCGGTAGTCGTTTCGTGCAAAATCTAACGTTTGCACTCATCACTATCGAAATTTAAACAAATACGAACGGTGAATAGGCAAAAAAAAAAATAAAATCTAAACTGACGTGTGTGTTTGTGGATTTGTTTTGATTGTTTTCTATGACGATCAAATTTGCAACTTGGTCGGAAGTAGATATCAAGTTTTTGAAATGCAAATTTAGAGGAAAATGAAATCTAATATTCTAAAATTTTATAAATAAAATCCATCAAAGCAAGAAATAATAAATTAAATTCATCATTGGAGATAGAATGTCACCTTCGCGTTTGTTGTGGAAACAAAACTTAGCTCTAACGATTGACATCCGTGTGTGCAAAAATGCTGACACCTACGTAAAGTTTATTCAAATGAAGTTCGGAATTTAAATCGTATTTAAGGGCAAACATGAAATGTGGAATTGCCAATCAAGTCGGATTAGCAGATTAAAAAAGGTGTTCTACTACGAATTGCGGTTGAAAAGTTGAATTGGTCGGAAAAACTGCGTACTTGGGTTTTCTGGAATTCTCGATTCCGGAAACTTTGTTGAATTTCTTTCGAAGTGAAAGTTCTTTGGACGCGAAGTGGGCAAGCTTGGATTTTCCAATAAGAGGTGTTGTTTTGATATTCAATGTTTATTTCATAACAAAGATGAAGGTATGCCGTTGATAATGAAAAACAACATCAGCCAAATGGCTACCACGACCACGCTTACAGGACCATATCGATAGCCTCACGAATTCCATCTTTGAGGACTTGAATCGACGCTGAGCTGTTGGCGTAGATCTTATCTTTCGGTGATCCCAAAGGAAGAAGTCACAAGGTGTTAAATCACAAGATCTCGGTGGCCAATTGTGATCACTCTTTCCAGAGAGAACATGGTCCGGAAACTTTCTCGTAAAAGATCAATGGTTTCGTTGCTTGTGTGGCACGTAGCGCAGTCTTCCAGAGAATACCATCCAACTCCGGCCATAAAACATCATTAACCATTTCTCAATAGCGCAATCCATTGATTATCACCGTAATTTGATCCAACCTCATTTTCGAAAAAGTAAGGTCCAATGACCCCACCGGACTATAAACTGCACCAAACAGTCACACGTTGAAGATGGAGAGGCTTCTCAACAATAACTTTTGGGTTTTTCGAACCCCAGATACGACTATTTTGCTTGTTGACGTAGCCATCGAGGTGGAAATGGGCCTCATCAGTCAAGATGATTTTTCGATGCAATTCCAGATCATTTTCATGCATTACAAGGATCCAATCCGCAGACACGATGTTGTTGATGATCGGCCGGCATGATTTCTTGTGTTAACTGAACTTTATAAGCCTTCAAACCCAAGTCCTTATGCAAAATACGGTGTAAGGTGGAATTTGTGGAATGCCAAATTCCAAAGAACGACGAGGAACGGACAAACCTCGGTTTTCTTCAACACTTTTCGCTATACCTAGCATGGCGTAATTTCTGCTTGTCAAATGTCAAAAAACAACAGCTTCGAAAATGACACCAACCGAAATAGCGGGCAATTCAAAATATTGGAAAACCCTGTAGTTATCAATATTAAGAGTCTGAATGCTGGTTTATAACATGGAAGGGATTGACCGTGAGAACTGTTCTGAGCCATGCCCAACGACTACCAGTCACCAAAAAGCTGAGAAAAACAAGTTAAACTAATCAAAGAAGAGGCAAACCAACTCGAAACATCCACCTGATCTATTTAGGTACCCACAACATTCTTTGCTTCATTCAAACAGTTTTCTAGACAAATTTAAATTTAAAATCAACGTTCACCACTTAGGTAGGGTCAACGAAACTCAATCCAATCAAAGAAAACGAGTTTCAAAGTGTGTCATCGATATTCCCATTTTATTTAAAACAAACAAACTATAACTCAAAGTCCCTTCCTGTTGAGAAACTACTAGAAACAAATTTCAGATATGGAATCTGAAACATTACCAAATATTTAAATTGAGAGCAGATGCTTTCACTCAAGATTCAGATTCAGTTACTCGATACTCAATGGAATGGTTAAGATTTATTGAGCTATCTCCAAACCACGTGGAAATACTTCAACTGACAAACATTAACAGCTTCATAAATAGTCAAGTAGTTTCAGCGTTTTCAGTTTTTTTTTTTTAAGTGTAAAGTGCGTAGGCACCTTCGACGCAATGGAAACTGTTATAGCTTCAGGTAGCTATCGAAACGACGCAAAAATATTGCGATAGTGACTGTTTGCTTGGCTAGTTTTATGGATTATTTTTGTTGTGTACTAATGCCTAACGCCTCGCCTGTCCGTTTCGCACTTACGAGTTTGTGAAAGCAAGGTTAATGCAAAAACAAAAGCAAAAACACTATGAAAATAAAGCAAAGCGAGATAAGATAAACAGAAATTCAATAATCTAATGACCACAACCTCTGCATCATTCAAATTAATTTCGGATCCATCCACCGAAGTGTCGATTGTTTACTTAGATTTGTATTGATTGATTTTCCATCTCGATGAGCCTGGTATTGCTTTCTGAGACAAGCCGACGCACTTGACAATATTAAAAGTGTATAAGGGAAGGAACATTGCATAAAATTTTGGTGTACGTGACAGAAGATATCCGAAGAATGGCGAATGGATGGCTAATAATGCCGGTAGCTTGCATAAATCAGAAGAACCCAAAGATGAAGCCGCCACCATTGTTGTTGTTCGTTGATGACCTTTCACATTTTGTTGTTTTCTCATTTAACTAGCTTTTTGTGTTTGTTATTGTTGTTGTGAATCTCATGAGAATTGCTATTTTTGCGACCGTAAATTTTACAACCGAATGTATTCGATATCGAAAGTGATAAGATTTCCCACATGATAAGCATTTGATTCCAGGTGACAACAACTCAGCAATAATAAATTGATTCTCTAGGTCTAGCTACTTATGTAATGAGGTGGGGAATTCGCTTACAATTGCTTGCCACCGATATTATCTAATTCGCGAAAAAAAACAACAACCACACAAGTACTCTTCTATCTATAGATTTTCATTGAATTATATTTTTATTGAAAAAAACACTTGCACCAACATCGTATCGCAAAATTTTTCATAACCTCTAATCTTCCAAAATACGAGAAAAAAAATAGAATTTTCATGAATTTCAAAAACTTACCCCACTGGGCAAACACTGCTCGCGTGCACAACAGCAGACTGAAAATTATTTGGATGGTATTCCTGTACATTTTTTTTTTTTGAAATCGATTTGGTATTTTGTTTAAATTGAACGGGATTTAAATATTTAACACAAGGCAAAATAATGCAAAAAATTATAGAAAATATAAAAATTGTGTTGGGTTTTTCTTTTCTTCTTCGAGAGTAGGATTAGATAGCAAACAGCGCAGCACAAACCGAACCGCACTTGTGTAACAACCGCTCGACCGCGAGACACGATACGAATACGACACAGAAAAACCAAGATTTTTGTTGTTATTTAGTTAAAATTTAATCGACTACTGAAGCAATATCAGAGGAAATCATTGAATATATGGCTGGGAATTTTTACGTAGCTATTTGTGGTATTTTTTCTTTTCTGTTTTAATTCATGCCATGCCAAGTGCTAAGCTGCCAAGTGGTCAGCGGAAAGGAAGGTAGATGGTAAAGTTGTGAGGAATTGTACTTTTTGAAGTGTATATTTCTCGCAAGGCGCAGCTGCTGTAGGAATAAAACGTCAAAAATTAATTAATTCTTGACAGTTCAGATAGGGCGTTGCCATATCAGAATGCCAAAATTTTACCTGTGGACATTTTTTGGGAAATTATTTGAGAAATATTCTCTTAGGGTGTGTTCGGACTGTGCGTGCTAAGAAATTCTTGTCATGACTGAAAATTCATTTTAAGCTAGAATCGCACTAAATTCTCTTAAGATTGTTCATAAGCAGTTAAAAAACGAGTAATTATAATTATAACATGCAGTGTAGTCTTTTTATTAAATAAATTAACAAAACACCCATTTTTTATCATTGAATGTATTGATATCTATCCCCTGACTGGATATTTCGAGGTCGGAAATGCTCGTTGCGCACGACGAGTTGTTGGATACCTTGCAGCAGTCGGGTAGACTCGTTGCGGAGCACGAGTAGTTGAGTATCTTGGAGTTGTATAGTATGTTGGTTGTGGAGCACGAGTAGTATAGGTTCTTTCTTCTCTTTGTTTTGGTGGATGAGTTCGAATGTATTCAAGAGCCCTCAAAATAGCTTCTGGGATTGGTGGTGGAGTTGGCAAATGATCACCGGATGGATGGTAACCATTTTCATCGGCAGTATAGGTCAATTGAATGGGTACACCTTCGGGAGATACCCATTGAGCAGCACCATTGACACCAGCACTATTGCCAGCTTCTTGAACTGCTATCCCATTGGTCGTATCAAAAGAATATGCAAAGTTGCCATCGGCATCGGATGGATCATTGACAATGCTACGAACTTCTGCTGTTCGATCGATGTCTGCTGCAGCTAATAATCCAAAAAGGGTTGAAATCAGGAGCTTCAATAAAAAAGAGGTAACATTATTGTACTTCAGAAACAAAGTTTGGTTTAAAATACTCACAAGTTTGAACATTTTAAATTTCTATTGTTGGTTGTTTGATGAAAGAAAGCAAAAAGAATACTGTAGCTAATTTGAATGTGATGCAAGACTTTTATATAGGGGTCAGTTGCTGGGACAATTAAATGCGTGGGATCACATAAATATGAGTCAAGATCAATGGCTATTCTAAGCGTATTGTCAATGATGAGCTCCAAAAAGCTTCTTTTTTTGTTTAATCGCATGGAATTGTTTTTTGTATTTGCATATATAAGTGGATCTTATTTTGCTCTTTTCGGAATGGAATGTAGACCAAAATTAGTTAAAACCAATAAAATACAACTTATTATAATCTCTAAAAAAAAAGATGGTTAGGATATCCAACCTGTTTTTCTTTTTTAATAATAGTAATCTTAGTTTTTGAACAATGATGTGTGTTAACATCATAACGTATTTGTCAACAAATTTATTGATTTGATTTTTTTTCAAGTGAGGGGTAAATAGTCATGAATTCTATTTCGAACTCGATTAAAGTCTTATTAACCGACTTCGGGTGTAAGGTAGTTAATTTTTGCAAACATTATCATCACCAAAAGTAGTTTTTGAATAACCCTTCCTTTGTTTTTTAACTTTAAACAAAATTTTTAAATAGGTGGGTATAGGAATGCTTAAATAGCTGAGCTGGCACCCTCCTTAGTTTCGAAGCAACACATTGTGTCTATCTGGTTGCATATTGGTATGTTTCTTTCGCTTTTTTTGGTAACCGATGAACCGAATTTAATGAGACTTTAGACTTAGGTTCAATGTTTTGTTTGTAATTATTTAAGTTTACAAGCGAGTTTACATTATCTACATCCATAGCTTATTTTCGAACGATAGTTGCAAATAAATTAGTGAAGTGCTTGTTATTGTTGTTTGTTTGTTACTTTGTTTGAAAGCTACCAATTAGACTTTTGTTGACATTGATGTCATTCAATTGTTTTTGGATGGTTTCCTTAGATACATTCAAAATTATTGGAGCTCGTCAGCAGTAAATCAGAACAGGTTCTTTCCAAAAACTTAAACGAAAGAGCTGTAGTTCGAACCATATAAGATATATTGTCATCGTATATAAGTTGATTTTAATTGATCTTTTGCAGACTTATAGCGTTGTTTTTGGTCGTCCGGAACTGTTCCGAACGATTCTAAATTCCTTCGCTTGGCAAGAGATGACAGTTCTTGATGACTTACTCTCCGCCATTTTTACAAATAAAGAAAATAAAAACAATTTCATGTCATCTGCCATTCTGATATTCAACCATTAAAAGCAAAAAAATGTGTTTGCATGTTCGTTTGGTACATTGAATAAGAAGTACAGGAAGGGGTCTTATGAAAAAGAAGTGAAGCATTTTTCTAAGTAGTGTGAGTTTCACAAACACAAACGCATTACAACAGGGCTGGTCTGCAGTTGAATGGTTAATCTAATCTCAGGGGCGCCAAGCGAAATTTAATTGAATCAAGATTTCATCGATTTTGCTTCAACTTTTTTTCTCAATCTCAATTCTTTTTTTAGGGCGCATGATCTTTTAACACTAAAGGTGCTCATGCACGGTTTTTAATATTTAATTCTTTTATTTTCCAGTACATTTTCTTCATTTTTCATCCGTTTATTAAGCCTATTTTGATCGTTTTTAAAAGCAAATTATATGAACCACTTGAACAAGCGTTTAATATCATGGTCAGACATATGGCATTGCGGAAGCAAATAAGCTTTTTTTCTTGCACCATCAAGTATGTATAACAAATAAATAAACAAAATTTGAGGGAAATAGTAAAGGCATAAATATTAATTTTTTTTATGAAGAAAACACAGTTTGACTGTTAACAAAAGAAGAGATTGGTGATGGATCGTGAGAGCGAATGCCAAACACACACAATTCAGTAATGATCCTGAACTTTGCAGACAATTTGTCTGCTGAGGTTTGGACAGCCACCAGAGTCGCAAAACTCGTCCGATTTTGAAAAATTAAACGGCATTCGCTTCGTTTCATTAAAATCTAGGGGCGATATTTTTTAGTTTTTTTTTATTTGTCTTAACAAAAAAGTTATGGCCAAAAAACCCAAAAACCACCAAAAAAATTAACTTTAAAACTTTGGACTTTCGTCACCACTGTAAAAATGGACCGATTTTCATGAAATAAACGGCAATCGCTTCGTTTCATCAAAATTAGGGGCGATATTTTTTAGTTTTTTTTTTATTTGTCTTAACAAAAAAGTTATGGCCAAAAAACGCAAAAACCACCAAAAAAATTAACTTTAAAAAACTTTGGACTTTCGTCACCACTGTAAAAATGGACCGATTTTCATGAAATAAACGGCAATCGCTTCGTTTCATCAAAAATCTAGGGGCGATATTTTTTAGTTTTTTTTTATTTGTCTTAACAAAAAAGTTATGGCCAAAAAAACGCAAAAACCACCAAAAAAATTAACTTTAAAAACTTTGGACTTTCGTCACCACTGTAAAAATGGACCGATTTTCATGAAATAAACGGCAATCGCTTCGTTTCATCAAAATCTAGGGGCGATATTTTTTAGTTTTTTTTTTATTTGTCTTAACAAAAAAGTTATGGACAAAAAACGCAAAAACCACCAAAAAAATTAACTTTAAAAACTTTGGACTTTCGTCACCACTGTAAAAATGGACCGATTTTCATGAAATAAACGGCAATCGCTTCGTTTCATCAAAATCTAGGGGCGATATTTTTTAGTTTTTTTTTTATTTGTCTTAACAAAAAAGTTATGGCCAAAAAACGCAAAAACCACCAAAAAAATTAACTTTAAAAACTTTGGACTTTCGTCACCACTGTAAAAATGGACCGATTTTCATGAAATAAACGGCAATCGCTTCGTTTCATCAAAATCTAGGGGCGATATTTTTTAGTTTTTTTTTTATTTGTCTTAACAAAAAAGTTATGGCCAAAAAACGCAAAAACCACCAAAAAAATTAACTTTAAAAACTTTGGACTTTCGTCACCACTGTAAAAATGGACCGATTTTCATGAAATAAACGGCAATCGCTTCGTTTCATCAAAATCTAGGGGCGATATTTTTTAGTTTTTTTTTTATTTGTCTTAACAAAAAAGTTATGGCCAAAAAACGCAAAAACCACCAAAAAAATTAACTTTAAAAACTTTGGACTTTCGTCACCACTGTAAAAATGGACCGATTTTCATGAAATAAACGGCAATCGCTTCGTTTCATCAAAATCTAGGGGCGATATTTTTTAGTTTTTTTTTATTTGTCTTAACAAAAAAGTTATGGCCAAAAAACGCAAAAACCACCAAAAAAATTAACTTTACAAACTTTGGACTTTCGTTACTACTGTAAAAATGGAAATCGGTCCATTTTTACAGTGGTGACGAAAGTCCAAAGTTTTTAAAGTTAATTTTTTTGGTGGTTTTTGCGTTTTTTGGCCATAAATTTTTTGTTAAGACAAATAAAAAAAAAACTAAAAAATATCGCCCCTAGATTTTGATGAAACGAAGCGATTGCCGTTTATTTCATGAAAATCGGTCCATTTTTACAGTGGTGACGAAAGTCCAAAGTTTTTAAAGTTAATTTTTTTGGTGGTTTTTGCGTTTTTTGGCCATAACTTTTTTGTTAAGACAAATAAAAAAAAAACTAAAAAATATCGCCCCTAGATTTTGATGAAACGAAGCGATTGCCGTTTATTTCATGAAAATCGGTCCATTTTTACAGTGGTGACGAAAGTCCAAAGTTTTTAAAGTTAATTTTTTTGGTGGTTTTTGCGTTTTTTGGCCATAACTTTTTTTGTTAAGACAAATAAAAAAAAAACTAAAAAATATCGCCCCTAGATTTTGATGAAACGAAGCGATTGCCGTTTATTTCATGAAAATCGGTCCATTTTTACAGTGGTGACGAAAGTCCAAAGTTTTTAAAGTTAATTTTTTTGGTGGTTTTTGCGTTTTTTGTCCATAACTTTTTTGTTAAGACAAATAAAAAAAAAACTAAAAAATATCGCCCCTAGATTTTGATGAAACGAAGCGATTGCCGTTTATTTCATGAAAATCGGTCCATTTTTACAGTGGTGACGAAAGTCCAAAGTTTTTAAAGTTAATTTTTTTGGTGGTTTTTGCGTTTTTTGGCCATAACTTTTTTGTTAAGACAAATAAAAAAAAACTAAAAAATATCGCCCCTAGATTTTGATGAAACGAAGCGATTGCCGTTTATTTCATGAAAATCGGTCCATTTTTACAGTGGTGACGAAAGTCCAAAGTTTTTAAAGTTAATTTTTTTTGTGGTTTTTGCGTTTTTTGGCCATAACTTTTTTGTTAAGACAAATAAAAAAAAACTAAAAAATATCGCCCCTAGATTTTGATGAAACGAAGCGAATGCCGTTTAATTTTTCAAAATCGGACGAGTTTTGCGACTCTGGTGGCTATCCAAACCTCAGCAGACAAATTGTCTGCAAAGTTCAGGATCATATTCAGTAACATATTATTCGATAACGGATGCGGTTATTCGGCCCCAGCTTTTTGGTTGTCAAAGAATAATTCGGTTTTAATTCTTTTTTAAGATTGCAAAAAAGCCGAAAAATTTGTTATGAAAATTTGGTCTTATTTCCAATTTTTTTTTTTTTGGCAGAATTTCAAATTTGGTTCTATTTGGTTTGGCGTTATTTCACGTCACCGCAGTTGTGGCGTCAAAAAGTGTTCAATCATACCATGATAGCGCTGTCCATTCACAGTTACCGTTACGCCATTTTCATTTTCGAAGAAATAAGGTCCAACGATTTCTACTGACCAAATTGCATACCAGACTGTAACTTTTAATGGATGGAAAGGTGACTTTAACTTGAAGGTTTTCCAAAGCCCAGAACCGACTATTCTGTCTATTCACATATCCATTCAAATGAAAATGCACCTCGTCACTCGTTTTGATTTGTTCAAAATCGCGGTTGTCATGTTTTAACGATTAAAATAAGTTGGTTTATCGAATATTTTTCCATAATAAATTTGCCACCGTGTCTACTTCACGACTGTCAAATATGAAATGTTAATGTCGTTTTCCATTGGTCTTTTTTTGACGTTTCTTTTTCTACCTCTAATGGAACGGGATATGATGAAACCGTCCTTCTTCGGACGCTTCTGTTTTCAAAACGGAAGAGTTCTGCTCTTCTCAGATGCATTCCGTCTGTCAAAGTCAGTCCAATGGAATGGTTTCAGAAGGCTTCAGGATTGTGCTTCTGAACTGCCAATGGAATACGACATAAGCTCTGCGCAAGGGTAATGTCGTTTTCCATTGGCAGTCCAGAAGCATTCGGAAGAATCCAGAAGCGCAGAACTCTTCCGTTTTGAAAACAGAAGCGTCCGAAGAACGAAACTTTCATCATAACCCGTTCCATTGGAGGTAGAAGAAGAAACGTCAAAAAAAGACCAATGGAAAACGACATAGTTTTTACCAAAATGGTGACAAAATAAAGTAGTTGTACCTCTATATTTGGTGCAGTTTAGGAGATCTCCTTTCTTTAGGATCGGCATCGGCAAAGTAGTCGATGCCACTTAGAATATTTTTGGAAATTCACAATTGCAGATTAGTTTTCCCATTTTGTTCCAGAATAAGTATAAACACAACTTGTGTATACATTTGTAAAATCATACAAAACATAACTTTTATTCATCTTTCATCGGAAAAAAAAATAATAGAACTTAAAAAGAAAAAAATCATTATAGCAAAACAGAAACAGACAATACCAATTCTGAGGTAATTACAAAACAAAAATTGTCCTAAGGAATAAAGCGAAATTCTCATTACCTAAACAATAAAAATAATAAAAATGTAGACTTGTATTAAATAAATGATTTAAATATATATGCGTGTATATATATAAAAAAATAATGATTTAAATATTACATTAAATTAAATAAATCCTTCTTGGTGTCGTTTTGGTAAATTAGTTGTGTATTGTGCTTATAAGTTAATTTAAGAATCGCTTTTCTTTTCATTTTAAATATATACATTACACGTTTTCGGTTAAAAACAAAATGAACGGTTTTAATGTCTTTGCTGTCCTAACAATTGTACTATAATATAATTCTTACTTTAACGTTTTAATAATGTTTTTCCTTTTTTTTTCAATTGGATCTGTATCTACGAATCTGCAACGAGATATATTTTGTTTTAAGAATTCACATTTTATCACGCTATTTTGCTGTTTATAGTTAAAGATATAACATTTACTAATATTTGTTTGTTTTTTAAATTGTTTACTTATAAAATATTTGATTTTAAATTAAAAATCGATGATTGGGCTATTGGTATTTACATTGACACGAGGATGGGGTTTAACTTTGCCTAAAACTAACAAACACAGATCGCCAGGATCAATTTTGATTGTTGTTTATCTGATGAGTGACTGATGTTGTTTGATGGATGACGAAGTCTCTTGAACGTTTTTGATGTTGGTTCATGAATTTGGCCTGTTTTTATGTTTCTTTTTTATACTTGAAGTAGAGTCTCATATTGTTTCAGTATTTTTGACTTTAAATCTATGATATTTTAACAGTTGTTAGTTGTTGTTGAGATATGAGCTAGTTCTTTTGTTTAATGTGCAATATTGAAACGATTCGTTTTATGGCAAACCCACCGGAAGGCCTGTCGCATTCGGGTCATCATCCAGAGGCAAATACCTCCGGATTCACGCAGCTTGGATCCCAGATTTTTTATGTGATCTGTGTATAAGCTACCATTAAGGAGTATAACAAAACATAATTGGAAAAAAATTTATTAAGAACATGGAAATTTGTTAAAAAGCATTTTAAAAGGATATAATAACGACCAAGGCGGATGTCCTCCATTGATGTAAGTTACGTAGGTGAATCCATCTTTTCCCTTGCCACGGATATTGTAGTAGTACGGTAGGAAGGCATGCAGATGAAATCTGAAAAAGATAATCCGTTTTAGATTTCATGTTTTAGTGTTTCATGAAGATGACCCAGCAAATAAGTATCTCTGTTTGCTGCCGGCCACAGATATTCATGAAAAAGAGCACATTCGCTCATTTATAAGTGCTACGGTTACGTTAGGTTTTGTGGGCTTACAGTTGGTATTATGACCGTCACACTAAGACCAATGCAGATCCGTCCTGAAGTACCATAACTTCCTAAAAAATATTAACCATCATGTGGTTCGTCTAGCCATTTAGAGGTCTTGACAAAGTTCAGGAAGCTTTTGCCTGGCAGTTGGGATAGTTTTTCTAGTTCGTTAAAGAAGAAGTTGCCTTCCTAGTAAGGCAGAGTGAAGGACAATGGCAGAGAAAGCTTCATGCTCGTCTTCGTTACCACAGCCTCTGCAAAGATCATCGGTGCTTAGCCCCATTTTCTTTTTAGGGTAGCCAAGTAGGTTGTGCTCCGTTATTATTCTAATAAGGGATCTTAAGAATAAAAATCTGGATCTTTTCTTATCGTATCTAAGCTAAAGATTCCTGGTATTAACACAGGTTGGATTTTTGAAGAACAATGTTTCCGACGTTTTGTTTCAGTTCACATGTCATCCGCTTTTTCGTTACCTGGCACAACGCTGTGGCCAGGAACCCAGCAGAGTCTTACGTGTACCAAAAACCTCTCCCTTTCTTCGCGACAGCAAGAAACAACAACTTGATTTGAGTGGCAGATATTGCTTTTATTGCTGCAAGTGATGTCCGCGCGTGTTATCGCCATTATGGAAGCTTGGAAGACGCTGCTTTGGTCGGGGAGCCTGAATGAATTGGCAAGATTGAGGCTTTCCGAGTAAAAACCTGCACCCACTTCAGTGTTTATTTTTGAGCCATCAGTGAAGATGGTAAAAGTCGAGTCATTAGTGTAGGGCACACTATTTTCTCAATATAGTCTATTGAGGAAGTTGTTACTAGAAGATTTGTTAAAATCTAAGTATGGGGTCATATAATCTGTGCAGATGTCTTGTAACGTACGCATTTTGTAAGAATCATGGCCATCTGGTTAAAAATTGGTTTGACTGAGTCGAAGGGTGCTGCTGCTGATTCTTGAACAAATAGATCACTGGAAGGGAGATTGAGGATTGCTTCTAAGACCGCAGTTGGGGTAGTTCTCATAACACCATTTGTACTAATGCAAGCCATTCTTTGTACTTTGGTAAGGGTTTTTAGATGCACTGTCATGCAATTTCTTTAACATCGTTCTTGAGAAGAGAGTGCAGAACTCCAACGTCAACACCAGAGGCACTATCTTCCAAAAATCTGTTCAATTTTTCGCGTACGCCGATGATATTGATATAATGGGAGGAACACAGCGTGATGTCAATGGCGTATTTGTGAGAATTGAGACAGAAGCGGCAAAATTGGTTTTAGCGGTAAATGAGGGAAAAACGAAGTATATCCTGTCTTCGAGGAAGGACACCCAACACCAACGGCTTGGGCAGAACGTCACATACGTACATCGAGGTATAAGAGTTTGTCTACCTAGGCTCCGCTATAAACACGGGCAATAACACCAGCGCCGAGATCAGACGAAGAATAACTCTTGCTAATCGCTGTTTCTTTGGGCTAAGAAAGCAATTGAGTGGAAAAGCCCTCTCTCGAGCAACTAAGGTAAAATTGTACAACACACTCATCATCCCAGTCCTGCTGTATGGTGCAGAAGCATGGACCTTGACAAAATCGGATGAAAGTGCCTTAGGCTGTTTCGAGAGGAAAGTTCTTCGGGTCATCTTTGACCCCGTGTGCATTGAAGGGGAATGGTGAAGAAGATACAACAGCGAACTTTACGAAAGCCTTCGACACTATTCCCGAGGGACGTAGGAGGAGAGGAAGACCGCGACTTAGGTGGCGCACTCAAGTGGAAGAGGACCTCAATCAACTTGGAGTGCAAAACTGGAGGCGACTAGCTAAGCTGGCGGAGACTGTTGATTGAGGCCCAAGTCCACAGCGGACTGTAGCGCCACCTTAAGTAAGTAAGTAAGGATTTTTAAATGGATTTTTTATAGAGCTTTCCACCAAACCGTAGCTCAGTGGTTAGGTGCGTTGGCTGCTAAGCAGAACGTCGTGGGTTCGAGTCCTACTCGTGCCCGTAGTTTTTATTTCATATTTAACGGACACTGCCTCTTTTTCCACCAAACCAAACTGCCATAAGTTAAAATCGGTCTGACAACGGCAGTGTACATCCGCATGACTATTTTGGGGTTTGGTCCCCAATTTTTACCCAGAATCTTATTACTTGAATAGAGCGCGATCATGGCTTTCGTATACCATTTTTGGATATTTGGACATCAGTTACTTTTTTATATAACTCCAAGGTGCCTCGCTCCGTCAGAGATATTATGTGGGGTGTCATCAATTTTTGGTATTTCAAACGGAGGTAATTTCCTTCTGTTTGTGAAAAGAACTAGTTCTGTTTTATGAGGGTTTACCTTAAGGCCGCATTTCTTGGTCCTTTAATAATGCGCTTTCTAATTGTTCGCTAATAGTAGTAATGTATTTTCCCGTTGCCAAAAGCGCTAAATCATCAGCGTAGCCTACCACTACTATACCGTTATTTTTTAAATTTCACGTTCATCACTAAGGTCCAGAGAAGGGGTGGAAGAATTCCACCTTGCGGGGTTCCTCTAGATGCGTACATCTTTATCTATGCGTTACCAAGCTTGCTATGTATCTGTCTGCTATTCAGCACACACCTGATACATTTGATAACTACTTTTTCTATTTTAAGATCATTAAGGGCTTCTCTTCATTGTCGAATAAATCTTTCGCCTTTTACTTCAATGTCGAATAAATCTTTCGCGAGGATTTACTACTTTAAGTTCTATCTTACCTTCTTTTTTCATAAAATAGAATGGCAGGTTGATTGGTTGTTAGCACATGCAAAAATATCGCCTTGACTTGATGTCTTTCATCTGTCGTCAGATGATTCAACAGCGAGTCCAACAGCAACGAACCGATTCCATTGCGTCGATGTTTTCTATGAACACCCAATGACAAAATATAGCCAACTTCTGCATTCCGTCCCATTGAATCCGGCAAGATATCCTTATCCTGAAATGAGATAAACCCGTAACTGTACTATTTGCAGAGAATACAAATATTTCAACTTACTTCCTTATTCAATTTAACATAAGGTTTTATCTCGGCTACAATCAAACCTATTATGGCTAGATTATAAACGGCAGCCAAAGCAAAAAACCTCGAACTAGATGTAATATCAATATACCACGATAGCGGGTAATCGATTGGAAACCAATCTTGGCACAATGTTCGAACCTTTAAGGAAAGAGGTTATTGTTATTGCCAAATGTAATTAAATTTTGATGTTGCTTACTTCTCCTAGGTCATCTGGACAGAGAAATCGAAGTTGAACATCGGTTACTGAACAAAGGGGGATGTGCTCACTGCCTGGACGAATGTTTTCATTTTGCATTTTGGTGTGCTTTTGTTTGTTATACCTGAAAGGAAGGTCAAGTATGTTATTCAAATGGGTTTTTTTTTTCCAAAAGCAATCAATGAAGAAAAAAAAAAAACAAAAGCAAATTTTGCAAATCACGCTAAATGCCTTCCAATTAATGTAACTCTACCGAGACTGTCTCATTCAATTAACGAACCAAGCATAAATCCAAACTGTTTACGATTGCAATTTATTTGGGTCAATGTTCAATTAATTGATTGCAAATGACCCCGGCATGAGTAGGCAGAAGCTCCATTCACACGAAACTCTTTTATCCACAAACCAGATAGTACTGTCTTTCAATCATGCTGAAATAGACAAACACGGGGAAGGTCTGTGGCATCTATTTTCATCTTCCCGCACACACGAAACCAACGATAAGCATGTTAGAGTGCCTGGTGCCAATGATGATCAATCGATTTATTTATTTAATCTTCCAAGGAAAGTGAATAGGTTTAAAAAAAAAAAAAAATTATTTTCGAGAGGTTTACGGTCGAGGAACAAGATGTTGCATAAACAAATATGTCACCTAATTTCAGTTTTATCTTATCGCACGTGTAATTAATGTAAGCAGTGGCAGGGGCACTTTTTGGTCTACTATATCGTGTTGCTATAAAGTTTGTCATTTACTTTATTTTTGGGTCATATCTTCCTGCCGTTCCTCACCACTTCCCGGCACCACTATGACCGCATACAGAGACACAACACGATATTAAACGATAGGACAGGGTTTATTTTTATCTTTTATTTCCCATATCCAAAAAAAAAGCATTTAAACTTACCACGTAAATTGCGCCATGAATGATTTTTATTTTTCTTTAAACAAAAACGAACGAAGACAAATTAATCCAAAAGTCAATGCTATCAATTCTATTAAAGACTGTTTTGGTGTTCTCCTCGTCTTCCAGGGCTTGTGAAAATTGGTGGTTGTGTGAAAATTACTGTGTGATTTACGGACTGATGATTTCTCTCCTCTTCCTAGTTTCCGAACGTTGATTTTACATCGCTACAAAATTTTCTTTCATTTGATTATCATTTTCTTCAAAAGCTCACTGAACTCATATTGCTGAGAATATTTTGTTGATTGAATACAATTTAGAAGACAATGGTTGTGTGCAAATTTTGATAATGATATAAATTGAATTAAATTGAGTTGGAATATTTTTGCAAATTGGTCTTTATTTTGTTTGGGGGTAGCAATATAAAAAAAATTCGATTGGATGACCGTCGGATGAAAGGCAATTCGAAAAAAAAATCGAAGTGTCAAACGGTTATGTGACAGGTGACAGTTTTTTTTGCTATTGAAACAGTTTGAGAAGATTTGTAGATAAGTATAACAGTGAATATCAAACTAAACTTCTTAAAGCTATATTAACACTGATATCGTATTACCGACTTTTCTGTTTTTGCAAGTTAGAATTGGTGTGAAGTGAATCATTGACATACTATATATACTATATAGTAAGTCAATGGTGTGAATGCTCTTATAAGGCTTGCCTTTTTAGCAAATCTATACACAGTGAAGAAGGATTTTCCAAAAGATGTTTCTGAAGTTGTTGGTACAGATGTCAAAACTAAAGTCAAGTGTTCTGTTCGACGACTTTTACGTTTGATTTAGGATTATTCAACAGCGTTTTTCTTATAAAAATTCTGTTGACAGAGTTATTAATTCTGTGGCAGATGAAATTTCAAAACTGCAACTCAGTAAAAAAATTAAAAATGCTAAACAACAATGGCGCTAAATTATAGTCCGCTAATGAACATTTTTAATATGCTGATTCCACTGGCACTAATCACTAGATTTAGCGAAGTAAATTAAGAACAAATCTCGACTTAATCTACTTCGCTAAATCTCGTGGTTATAGCGATAGTGGAATCAGCAAATAAGAGAATCTGGTGTGATACTAGGTTAAAATGACGTTTGAGTCATGACTGAAACGTCGTTTTAAGCTAGTATGACACTAAAATTGTAGCAACACTGTATTCGAGACTCGAGCATTTTGAACGCTATCCCCAGGTGGATCCTACTTCTACTTTTATCTAAAGTGAAGCGTTTGTATTTGTAAAATGTGTAAAATCTTACTTCACTATAAAATAGATTTGCCTAAAATAGCATTTTAAAATTAAGGTTTAGTTCAAAGAATTTGAAGACTGGCAGCACTTTTTTCAACTAGTATTACCACCGCTTGGTGGCAATCCATTTTGGTATTTCAAAACAAAATGCAAAAAATGCAAATTCGATCTGTCAAAATATTGCACAACAATACTACACAAACTTTATTATTTTGTTTATAAATGCAATTCCACTGGTATTTATAAGCGATTTATCAACCTTTTTCTTCATTAGTGATTCACACTTGTCCGGGTTCTTATTTTCGTTCAAAAGAGTGGTATTATCCGGAATATGAGTAACATTTACTCCAACTATTCTGGAAATAAGCTAGAAAAAATCATTTATGATCCAATCGAAGAAGAAAAACAAATCCTAGAGTTCTGGAGTAAGCAAAAAGCCAGTGAAAAAATACAAGAAAAGCATAGAAAAGAAAATAATGGTGTATTTACTATTCTCAATGGTCCACCATTTCCAACTGGATCTCCCCACAGTGGACACATTTTGAATGCTCTGTTAAAGGATATCTACACTCGATATGCCTATCAAAAGAATTTACAAGTGGAGAATAAATTTGGCTGGGATTGCCATGGAATTGCTATTGAACATGCAGTTGATAGGAAGCTCAATATAAAAAAATCTGAAGATATTTATGTGATGGGATTTGGGAAGTACAATGAAGAGTGTCGAAAGTTTATCGAAAATGCTGAATCTGATTGGAAGGCAAACTTCGATCGAATCGGAATCATGACAGATCTTGCAGGTGCATATTCGACAGGAAGTTTGGAGTACATGGAGCGTGTGTGGGGTATCTTCAAGAAGCTCTTCGATAAAGGACTAGTGTACAACGATAAACAAGTTCTACCCTATTCAACTGGCTGCTTCAGTTACCTTTCACATTTTGAGGCCGATCAAAATTTGAAGAAGGTAAAGACAGTTTCTGCGATAGTGGCACTTGAAATTGCTGAATCAGATGTAAGTCTGTTAGTTCTGACTTGTTCTCCCTGGAAGCTGGGAGCAAATTTTGCAGTTTGTGTCAATCCTAGCGCAACATATGTTAAAATTCAAATTAATGAAAATCAACGTAAATACATCCTTTCGAAGAATCGACTTGCTTCTGTTTTTCCTAATTCAAATGAATTCTCGATTTTAGAAGAGTTCAATGGTAAGCATATAGTCGGGCTAAGGTATAAGCGTCTATTCGATTATCTACCGGGGAACTTCGCCGTTCTTCAAGACAACTCTATCCTTGAAACACAAGGAACTGGCATCCTGGCTCTGTGCCCGCATTTCAATCAAAACGAGTATCGCATCTGTCTTGCAAATAAACTCTTGCCGAATGAAAACCCATGTCCAATAGATCGTTGTGGTCGATTCACTAGAAGCATCAACGAACTCGCTGGCTTAACAACAGAAGAAGCCACTTTGGCCGTCATTCAAAGTCTCCAACGAAGACAGCAATTGGTGCAGCTAAAAAATATAACAACAAAAAAGCGACATTGTTGGCGTTCTGATGTTCAACTTATCGATAAAGTCGCTTCAACTTGGTTCGTCAAAGTCGAAAAATTAAAAAAGAAACTCAAAGAGAACAACTCACAAGTTACTTGGGTTCCCGAATGCAATAAGAAACTAATTGAAATTCAATTTGATAAACTAAAGGACTGGCCAGTGGGTCGATTAAAACCTTGGGGAACTCCCATCCCCATTTGGGTTTCACCTACAGGTGATGAGATTCATTGTATTGGAAGTGTTCAAGAGTTACTTGAATTAACATCAGCGAAGAAAGTTACAGACCTGCACAAGGAGTTCATTGACAAGCTGACAATTCCATCAATCGTACCTGGGAACCCACCACTGAGACGAGTTCCTGAAGTTTTTGATTGTTGGTTTGAGTCTGGAGCAATGCCATTTATTCGAGCAAGTAAGCCCAGTCCTAAGCCAGCAGACCTTGTCTTAGAAGGTCAAGATCAATTAAATGGTTGGTTCCTGACTACATCGATTCTAGCAGCAGCTCTCTCCTTGCCAGCACCATTCAAAGTTGTCGCTTCTCATGGATTGGTTCTCGGACCCGATGGAACAAAACTGTCCAAACGAAAACATAACTCAAACGATGCTATAAAGATTCTTGAAAAACATGGCGCGGACGCCATGAGGCTCTATTTGGCAAGCACGCCTGTGGCTGGCGGACAAACAATGGCGTTGGGTGAGAGCGAAGCTAGGAAATTCAAAGAAAAGATCATCCAACCGTTTTACAAAATTTTGTACGATTTGGTTCCATGTTTCGGAAAACCAGGTTGGATTTCCTACGGAATCATTTGTGAGACATCCTACTTTAAAAGTATATTCGAGAAATGGATTCTTTCTCGTTGCGAATCGCTGGCTCAGTTTAACGACAGCGAATTAAGCAATTATCGTTTTCATTTAATCATTCCAAGGGTTATTCAATTTCTAGAAGATTATTTCAAATGGTTTATTCCGACACAGAGAATCGCCCACAAAACGATGGACGCAAATACTATTCTTCATTTTACAATCGTTCACAAGCTTCTCTTGGTATTGGCGCCGTTTGCGCCATTCTTTTCGGAATTTGTATTTCAAATTTTCAAACAGTGGAGTCATACCTGCGATAAAGATTTTATGCAGAATTGTTTGTTTCTAGAAAAAGCAGACACACTCATCGATATGCACGTTGAACTAAGAGTGACACGCTGGCAGTTGGTCGTTGAGATGGTTCGAGAGGCTCGTAATAATCACATCATTCTACTTGGTTATCGCATTAGCGAGCTGATAGTTGTTCATCCCCAAGACAGATATTTGGATACTTCAGAGTTGTCGAGCACTACTTTGGAGAAAATTGTCAATGTCCATCATATTACGAGGACAATAGATCGTGCTCAGTTCGGAGCAAGTCTTAAAGCAAAGATGAGAGCCGAATCATCGTTGAAGAAATCTCTGACGAATGAAGATTTCGAAAAACTAGCTTCAGCTGTTCAAAATTTAGATGACAAGGAAGTGGGAGATTTTGTGCGAGTCGGTTCACACGATATCCTGGACCAGTTTGTGTCTATCGAAGATGTCGAAGTGAGTCATGTTTTTGAACACGAATTCGATGAAAAGAGCATATTGGTTTGCAGAGATGATGTTTTTATTGTAGTCAAAATGAATAAGAACTTGGATTATTACAAAGAAGGAACTCTCAGGGAAATGGTTAATGTTGTACAGAAGTTCCGCAAGAAGGCAAAAGTATATCCCAGTGAGGTTGTTTCTGTACGTTATTTAACTGAGGATTCGTGTATTGCATTGGCGTTTGACAAACTTGCTGATGAACTGAGAGAAAGAACAAATTCTAAAATACAACCAATAACTTTGGCTTGTGATACCAAAGAGGAGGAAATTTTTCAAGAAACTGTCGATATTAAGAGCTCGGCTGTGATTTTGTATTTATTTAAGGAAAGAGATGTGGAACCCTAGTTACTTTACTTTGTGATGTTTTTAATATGTATTATTTATTTAAAACAATTTTTCTTATTAAATAAACAAAAATGTGTAAAGACTTTAAACATGCAAGGTATAAAGATTATTCATGCAAAAATAAGAACAACACACAGTACGTCTTCGTTTGATGGAGGCTTTATTGTTTATTACGAGTGCAAGACTAAACATGAGCACCATAATTAAATAAAATGCATTGGAGACTTTTCGATAATGCAGTTAAAGTACATAAATCATTCGATTGATCCGTAAGAGAGAAATCTCAAGCACAGAATAACTGATTTTCAATGAAAGTTTAATATAAAGGGTGTTTCAGCTTATTGGCATTAAAGTAAAGTAAAGCATTGAAAGTAATCTCTTACAAATGTTCCGTATTTTTGTGAAGATTTGAGGCAAACAACATCTTACAGTGGCGTAACTATAGATATGGGGGCCCCAGTTGGATTCTTAGCAGGGGGCCCTTCCCAGAAAAATATTTGTTTTTTTATCTAAGGCGCGTGTTATTGCGTTAAAAATTAGTTAAAACTTGACGTTTGGTTAAATTTTGACACTTCGCATTGAATAAAATGTGTTAAAAATTAGACTAGCTGCGGAGCAGGTTAAAATATGACGGTAGTGGTACAATTCATCCAATTCGCACACGGCCTAAGTGGTATTATTCTATGCGTACAGCTGATGTTGAAAAAAAAAAAAAAACAAACAAACAAGTATTATGTCGTTTTCCATTGGTCTTTTTTTGACGTTTCTTCTTCTACCTCCGATGGAACGGGTTATGGTGTATGTGTCATTCTTCGGACGCTTCTGTTTTCAAAACAAATTGTTGTTGCACATAATGTCAGTCACGTCAAAATAACTGAGTGAGAAATCGAATCCAAAATATTTTCATCTCAGAGATCTCGGAAAAAAATCTCAGTTCTCAGCTGAGATTTTTTGTTCCACCTAAAAAATCTCGGAGATCTCAGTGAGATGTTGTTAGGTGGAACTGGCCTAATGCTCAAATACAAAAACAGTGAAGAAAATTGATAGTTGAATTCAAAATTTAATAGGCTTTACTTTCAAATCGGCAAACTTTTGAATAATTTCACCCAAGTTATTTCTCATACAACTTGCTACTTCATTTTCAATTGAGAGAATACTCAAATAACTCAAACGCTCTTGTCCCATGGTACTACAAAGATATGATTTAATAATTTTTAATTTTGAAAAGGACCTGTCAGCTGTAGCAATCGTGACCGGAATGGTCAGAATCAAGGCTGTGCAAACTTCTTGAAAACTCGAAGATAAAGCTGAATTTTCAATAATTAATAAGTCTGCAAGTTGCTTGACAGAACTAATTTTTCAATTTGTTTGCTGAGACATGATCGAAGAGAAACCAATTGATCTGGAAATTTGTCACTAATGTCTTCAGCATAAATATTCGCAAGTATTAAAGCTTCAATGTAGAGTGTTTGATCCATAATCCTCAAACTTTCAAATCGATTTAATAATTGATTGCAAATAATATCAAAACATCCATGGAAAATATTAACACGGAATCATGCCTCTCCATCAGAAAGTCTTTCTTCTTCAGATAATTCTTCGAAATATTTCTTGATTTTCTTGGTGCGCTTGTTCTAAAACTCAACCTTGACTTTCCAATCAGCACTAAGCTTAATCGCCTGTGACTTTGCTCCCTCATAGTCATTTCGGAAATCTCCTAGTGTTGCATATGCTTGTTCGATTAAGGCATTTGCTTGAGAAAGGTCGACGTCTGGCTTTTGTAGAGCTTTTGTAACCAAGTTTGTTGCTGTCAGAATTTTGTGTGCAAAACAACTTGAAAAACAAATTCAAAATTTTCAATCTCTTTGCGTTGATAACTTGCTTCACTTCTCTCTGTTCTCAACTTCTCGATAAGAATGAGTTTGGAAAGCGCCTTCAAAATATCACAGACATAGTCGTTTCAGTTTCCACGATGAATTTTCTCTTAATACTGTTCGCAAAAAACACGTAAATTTGTTCAATTGTTTCCCAGAATTTTTGGATCTCAGGTATTGCACCCATCGAAGCATCATTGAGAATGAATGAATTAACATTTATGGTTTTTTTTCTCGATCAAGATTTTTTTTTCTTTTTTTCTTATGTGTATATCTTATATTTATTATTGTTTTTCTTGCCAGCTTTGAGGCCCCCTTTAGCTCTGGGGCCCCGGTTTCTGAAACCGGTGAGACAGTTGGTAGTTACGCCACTGACATCTTAATTCATTTATAGAGCACAACAACTTCAACTTATAGCGTTTTTTTTTTTGGTCGTCCGGAACTGTTCCGAACGATTCTGAATTCGTTCACTTGGCACAAGATGACAGTTCTTGTTCTGGATAGAACAGAA
The DNA here is from genome assembly GCA_920937365.1 of Sphaerophoria rueppellii. Classification (NCBI taxonomy): domain Eukaryota; kingdom Metazoa; phylum Arthropoda; class Insecta; order Diptera; family Syrphidae; genus Sphaerophoria; species Sphaerophoria rueppellii. The sequence continues at coordinate 109,763,124 of CAKKXW010000001.1, read as the reverse complement.
AAACGATTCCGAATTTGAAGTCGGAATCAAAAACAGAATCACGCATACATTCACACATTTGCACATACGTACTCGCCGTCATGTTTACAAATAAAGGAAATAAAAACAATGTCATGTCATCTGCAATTCTGTATATGAGGTTTCACATATACATAGACATTCAACCATTAGAAGCAAAAAAATGTGTTTGCGTGTTCGTTTACCGCTATATACTTAGCAGCACTTTCTGAGGAATTTCAATTTTTTTGATACAAACTTTTAGGTGAGAATTTGGTGAAATTTAGTGAATCAATTTTAGAATTTAGTGAATCATAGTTTAAAAGTTATTAACAAAATAACGTAAGACGTAGGTATGCATCAAAAAAATTGGAATTCCTCACAAAGTGCTGCTAAGTATATGGTGGTTGTTCGTTTGATATCCGGAATCGGACGGTTCTGTGTACCAATTCCTGATTACCAAACAAAAAAACGCTATTAATCTACATCGGTAATCTCGTGATCATAGCGCCGGTGGAATCAGCATATAAGAGAATCTAGTAAGATACTAGCTTAAAATTGCGTTTGGGTCATTACTAAAGAGCTGAACAGAATGCAGTTGCCAGTTGCCCGGCGACTAATCTGACAGCTGTCAAAAATGTGAAATTTGAATGGCAGTCGCCCATTTGCAACACAATGCGTCGTTCGTCGCCGAACTAGTCGCCCAAAAGTTGAACTTTTTTCAACTTAGTCGCGCGACGAGTTTGACGTTTTTTTTTTTTATATCGTGTTGTTGTTTCCTTGTGTTCTTCAAACAATTTATTTGTTGATTCAACTCAAGGAATTTTTACTGATACTAATTTTTTGTGTGGTTAAGAAAATACAGGATTTTCATGGAATTAATTAGAAGTGACGAATTATTATGGAATATATTTGATACGCAAATTTATTGCATGCGCAATAAAGCGTGCTTTACACGATATGGATTTTCCATATGGACTGTCACTTCTTATTTCCAAATGTATTTTCATATGTATGTCAAATTGAATTTTGTTTGTAAAATCCGATAAGCATTTAGACGATTTGGATTTTTCGTTTGTATTTTCAAAACATTTTTTTTTCGTTCAAAGTACCTAAATATAACAATTTATTTTTCTTTATGAAAAAGAAACACAAAATAACATTAAATCCCTTCTTTTTTGTACTCCCATATTTTAATATAAAATTTGTTTGTCGTTTGAAAAATTCGATTTCGTTTGTATACAGATGAAATTTAGAAACAGTTCTAAATGAAAAAATTCCATATGGAATTTCCATCTGTAATTTCCATATTTTGTATAATATTCCATATTGAAATGGTGACAGTCCATATGGAAAACCCATATCGTGTAAAGCACGCTTAAATGAATGAATGAATGAATGAATAAAAAAATTAAGAAAAATATGTTTAATAATGTTTTGTTTTGTTATCATGGGCATATTTGATAGCACGTCGCGCTACTGCATTGTGTTCACAAATTCTCTTCAGCGATTTGGAAGGCGAATTTTTGACAGCTGTCAGATTAGTCGCCGGGCGACTGGTGACTGCATTCTGTTCAGCTCTTAAAACGTAATTTTGAGCTAGTATGACACTAAAATTGTTCTTTAGCGGACTATAGTTTTGCGCCAATCTGTTTATCGTTCTCTACTAACATGAGAAATATACTCACACTAGAGTTTTCAATTGTAGCAACACTGTATTCGAGACTCGAGCATTTTGAACGCTATCCCCAGTTGGATACTACATCTACTTTTATCTAAAGGGAAGAGTTTGTTGTCGTAAGGGGCCAGTTATAGCGATCATTAAAAAAAATATTTGATGTCAAAGAAAAAAATAAATGCTTGAATGACATAAAAGTAATCACATTTTTTTAATGATTGCTATAATCACACGTAAGTAAAACAAATCAAATTTTCATGTATTCCAACTTTTAATGATGGTTTCGCTATAACTGGCCTCTAAAATGTGTAAAATCTTACTTCACTATAAAATAGGATTGCCTAAAGGGCAAAACAGATATACAGAATTGCTGCGCAGCAAAATTAAAATACACAGGCTCTTATGGGAGCAAATTCTGCATGCAGAACAGCGCTGCGTGATGTCTCTATTTCTAAATTTTCTGCCTAGTTTCATTGCAGCCATAATTGAAAAACTAAATTTTCCAAATAATTGCTATCTGGCACTACTTAAATTGAAAGATTGTTGACAATTTGAATTTATTTTTATTTCAACTTGTTTCTTGTCAGTTCGAAAATTAATACGAACATAAAGAAAATCAACTCTTAGCGTAGACAAGGTAAGCCTATTCGTTATATAAACCATCCAACGTAAACAAGATTCTTTTTCTTCTCGTTTTCAGAGTAAACATTCAACATTCCCAAAACACCTCAGATGCCTTGCAAATAATCAGCATAAACGTACGTCCCGAACCTTATACATATCAAAAGTCACAAACAATTCCTCGATGAAACGCCCGACCGACGGCCACCAGAGCAGAAACGCTGCACCAATTGCTACTGCCGGCCAATGTGGTGTATTGAGTGTTTGGCTAGAATCTAGAATCTAGCCGCTAGAAGGTTTGCTATCCGTCAAAATGAATTCGATCGGGATGTCTGCTTGACGTCAGTTAAATTGGAAAAAGAAACACCAAGGGAATATATTCCTGTTCGAGATGTTACCAAGCTGAATTAACCTGTCTTGTCTGAATGTCAAGAATCCAAGTCGAGGAAAAAATTAAGGACGTAGAAGATGCTGATTTGGCTACAAAAATTCGATTCTGAATTAAAATAGATTCGGAATTAGTCATGAGAGACGTAGTAGGGAAGAGCACTGATATTAAATTTGTTTTTAGAATTAACATTTATTAATATATCCAAATAAGACTAACATTAAATACAAATGCATGTACACTTTAGAGCAAATAAATGAACATATGTTATGTATGTACACATGTACATAATTTTAAAATTGATTACTTTTTTACTCTATATTGGATTCGATGCCATATACTTCGATACATAAACCTTCAGTGTTCCTTTAGAACGACTTTGATGATGCAGTCTTCGGGACCCAAAAGTTGCACCAGTCGTCCGCGGATTATATATGTAATCCATTGAAATAACTTACTGCAAAACTAAAAGAGACAAAACAACTCTGCACTGGTGGATTACAATAGTAATCTGTGTGACGGATGCAGGGTTAAGAGATTCCCATTCCAATGATGAATCTTAATCTATCAATCTATCAAAAAAATATAAATATGTATGTATACAATATTTCATATTAAAGACAGCCAAAATAATAATATTTTGAAAGGTGTCACTTTTTGTTTTGACAAAACTTGGCATACTTTCTCTGCACGTGTGTTTTGCTTGAAGCGCTGCATGCAGCGCTGCGTGCAGAAATTCTGCACATCTGTTTTGAGCATAAAATAGCATTTTATAAAGAAGGTTAAGTTAGAAGAAAGTTATGACTGGCAGCACTCTTTTCAACTAGTATTTAACTCTACTAGCCGCTTGGTGACAATCCATTTTGGTATTTCACAACAAAATGCAAAAAATCCAAATTCGATCTGTCAAAATATTGCACAACAATACTACACAAACTTTATTATTTTGTTTATAAATGCAATTCCACTGGTATTTATAAGCGATTTATCAACCTTTTTCTTCATTAGTGATTCACACTTGTCCGGGTTCTTATTTTCGTTCAAAAGAGTGGTATTATCCGGAATATGAGTAACTTTTACTCCAACTATTCTGGAAATAAGCTAGAAAAAATCATTTATGATCCAATCGAAGAAGAAAAACAAATCCTAGAGTTCTGGAGTAAGCAAAAAGCCAGTGAAAAAATACAAGAAAAACATAGAAAAGAAAATAATGGTGTATTTGCTATTCTCAATGGTCCACCATTTCCAACTGGATCTCCCCACAGTGGACACATTTTGAATGCTCTGTTAAAAGATATCTACACTCGATATGCCTATCAAAAGAATTTACAAGTGGAGAATAAATTTGGCTGGGATTGCCATGGAATTGCTATTGAACATGCAGTTGATAGGAAGCTTAATATAAAAAAATCTGAAGATATTTATGTGATGGGATTTGGGAAGTACAATGAAGAGTGTCGAAAGTTTATCGAAAATGCTGAATCTGATTGGAAGGCAAACTTCGATCGAATCGGAATCATGACAGATCTTGCAGGTGCATATTCGACAGGAAGTTTGGAGTACATGGAGCGTGTGTGGGGTATCTTCAAGAAGCTCTTCGATAAAGGACTAGTGTACAACGATAAACAAGTTCTACCCTATTCAACTGGCTGCTTCAGTTACCTTTCGCATTTTGAAGCCGATCAAAATTTGAAGAAGGTAAAGACAGTTTCTGCGATAGTGGCACTTGAAATTGCTGAATCAGATGTAAGTCTGTTAGTTCTGACTTGTTCTCCCTGGAAGCTGGGAGCAAATTTTGCAGTTTGTGTCAATCCTAGCGCAACATATGTTAAAATTCAAATTAATGAAAATCAACGTAAATACATCCTTTCGAAGAATCGACTTGCTTCTGTTTTTCCTAATTCAAATGAATTCTCGATTTTAGAAGAGTTCAATGGTAAGCATATAGTCGGGCTAAGGTATAAGCGTCTATTCGATTATCTACCGGGGAACTTCGCCGTTCTTCAAGACAACTCTATCCTTGAAACACAAGGAACTGGCATCCTGGCTCTGTGCCCGCATTTCAATCAAAACGAGTATCGCATCTGTCTTGCAAATAAACTCTTGCCGGATGAAGTTCCATGTCCAATAGATCGTTGTGGTCGATTCACTAGAAGCATCAACGAACTCGCTGGCTTAACAACAGAAGAAGCCACTTTGGCCGTCATTCAAAGTCTCCAACGAAGACAGCAATTGGTGCAGCTAAAAAATATAACAACAAAAAAGCGACATTGTTGGCGTTCTGATGTTCAACTTATCGATAAAGTCGCTTCAACTTGGTTCGTCAAAGTCGAAAAATTAAAAAAGAAACTCAAAGAGAACAACTCACAAGTTACTTGGGTTCCCGAATGCAATAAGAAACTAATTGAAATTCAATTTGATAAACTAAAGGACTGGCCAGTGGGTCGATTAAAACCTTGGGGAACTCCCATCCCCATTTGGGTTTCACCTACAGGTGATGAGATTCATTGTATTGGAAGTGTTCAAGAGTTACTTGAATTAACATCAGCGAAGAAAGTTACAGACCTGCACAAGGAGTTCATTGACAAGCTGACAATTCCATCAATCGTACCTGGGAACCCACCACTGAGACGAGTTCCTGAAGTTTTTGATTGTTGGTTTGAGTCTGGAGCAATGCCATTTATTCGAGCAAGTAAGCCCAGTCCTAAGCCAGCAGACCTTGTCTTAGAAGGTCAAGATCAATTAAATGGTTGGTTCCTGACTACATCGATTCTAGCAGCAGCTCTCTCCTTGCCAGCACCATTCAAAGTTGTCGCTTCTCATGGATTGGTTCTCGGACCCGATGGAACAAAACTGTCCAAACGAAAACATAACTCAAACGATGCTATAAAGATTCTTGAAAAACATGGCGCGGACGCCATGAGGCTCTATTTGGCAAGCACGCCTGTGGCTGGCGGACAAACAATGGCGTTAGATGAGAGCGAAGTTAGGAAATTCAAAGAAAAGATCATCCAACCGTTTTACAAAATTTTGTACGATTTGGTTCCATGTTTCGGGAAACCAGGTTGGATTGCCTACGGAGCCATGCGTGAGACATCCTACTTTGAAAATATATTCGAAAAATGGATTCTTTCTCGTTGCGAATCGCTGGCTCAGTTTAACGACACCGAATTAAGCAATTATCGTTTTCATTTAATCATTCCAAGGGTTATTCAATTTCTAGACGATTATCTCAAATGGTTCATTCCGACACAGAGAATCGCCAACAAAACGATGGACGCAAATCCTGTTCTTCATACTACAATCGTTTACAAGATTCTCTTGGTATTGGCACCGTTTGCGCCATTCTTTTCGGAATTTGTATATCAAATTTTCAAACAGTGGAGTTATAACTGCGATTTTATGCAGAATTGTTTGTTTCTAGAAAAAGCAGATACACTAATTGACATGCAAGTTGAACTAAAAGTGACACGCTGGCAGTTGATCGTTGAGATGGTTCGAGAGGCTCGTAATAATCACATCATTCTACTTGGTTATCGCATTAGCGAGTTAATAGTTGTTCATCCCCAAGACAGATTTTTTGATACTTCAGAGTTGTTGAGCACTACTTTGGAGAAAATTGTCAATGTCCATCATATTACGAGTACAATAGATCGTGCTCAGTTTGGAGCAAGTCTTAAAGCAAAGATGCGAGCCGAATCATCGCTTAAGAAATCTCTGACGAATGAAGATTTCGAAAAACTAGCCTCAGCTGTTCAAAATTTAGATGACAAGGAAGTGGGAGATTTCGTGCGAGTCGGTTCACACGATATCCTGGACCAGTTTGTGTCTATCGAAGATGTCGAAGTGAGTCATGTTTTTGAACACGAATTCGATGAAAAGAGCATATTGGTTTGCAGAGATGATGTTTTTATTGTAGTCAAAATGAATAAGAACTTGGATTATTACAAAGAAGGAACTCTGAGGGAAATGGTTAATGTTGTACAGAAGTTCCGCAAGAAGGCAAAAGTATATCCCAGTGAGGTTGTTTCTGTACGTTATTTAACTGAGGATTCGTGTATTGCATTGGCGTTTGACAAACTTGCTGATGAACTGAGAGAAAGAACAAATTCTAAAATACAACCAATAACTTTGGCTTGTGATACCAAAGAGGAGGAAATTTTTCAAGAAACTGTCGATATTAAGAGCTCGGCTGTGATTTTGTATTTATTTAAGGAAAGAGATGTGGAACCCTAGTTACTTTACTTTGTGATGTTTTTAATATGTATTATTTATTTAAAACAATTTTTCTTATTAAATAAACAAAAATGTGTAAAGACTTTAAACATGCAAGGTATAAAGATTATTCATGCAAAAATAAGAACAAACACACAGTACGTCTTCGTTAACGGTAAAATAAAATTTGCGGTATCCGGTTCCGATCTCCTTTTGCCTTTGGTGTAGACTGTAGAGTTTGATAAGTTTTTCGTCAACACTTTGGGCTACCACAGCAATAATATTCTCAGTTGTTCTTGAGCGATGTGCACGGGTTTTAATATTCACATTACTAACTTGTCCCAACAGCTCGAATTTTCTTATCCATTTCTTTATTGCGGTCCGCCAAGGTGCTTCACGACGAACCGAAAATGCTTTAGTTTTGCTAAATGTTCACCATTTTTTGTAGTGACCGCTTGGTGGCAATCCATTTTGGTATTTCAAAACAAAATGCAAAAAATGCAAATTCGATCTGTCAAAATATTGCACAACAATACTAAACAACCTTTATTATTTTGTTTATAAATGCAATTCCACTGGTATTTATAAGCGATTTATCAACCTTTATCTTCATTAGTGATTCACATTTTTCCGGGTTCTTATTTTCGTTCAAAAGAGTGGTATTATCCGGAATATGAGTAACATTTACTCCAACTATTCTGGAAATAAGCTAGAAAAAATCATTTATGATCCAATCGAAGAAGAAAAACAAATCCTAGAGTTCTGGAGCAAGCAAAAAGCCAGTGAAAAAATACAAGGAAAGCATAGAAAAGAAAATAATGGTGTATTTACTATTCTCAATGGTCCACCATTTCCAACTGGATCTCCCCACAGTGGACACATTTTGAATGCTCTGTTAAAGGATATCTACACTCGATATGCCTACCAAAAGAATTTACAAGTGGAGAATAAATTTGGCTGGGATTGCCATGGAATTGCTATTGAACATGCAGTTGATAGGAAGCTCAATATAAAAAAATCTGAAGATATTTATGTGATGGGGTTTGGGAAGTACAATGAAGAGTGTCGAAAGTTTATCGAAAATGCTGAATCTGATTGGAAGGCAAACTTCGATCGAATCGGAATCATGACAGATGCTTGCAGGTGCATATTCGACAGGAAGTTTGGAGTACATGGAGCGTGTGTGGGGTATCTTCAAGAAGCTCTTCGATAAAGGTCTAGTGTACAACGATAAACAAGTTCTACCTTATTCAACTGGCTGCTTCAGTTACCTTTCGCATTTTGAAGCCGATCAAAATTTGAAGAAGGTAAAGACAGTTTCTGCGATAGTGGCACTTGAAATTGCTGAATCAGATGTAAGTCTGTTAGTTCTGACTTGTTCTCCCTGGAAGCTGGGAGCAAATTTTGCAGTTTGTGTCAATCCTAGCGCAACCTATGTTAAAATTCAAATTAATGAAAATCAACGTAAATACATCCTTTCGAAGAATCGACTTGCTTCTGTTTTTCCTAATTCAAATGAATTCTCGATTTTAGAAGAGTTCAATGGTAAGCATATAGTCGGGCTAAGGTATAAGCGTCTATTCGATTATCTACCGGGGAACTTCGCCGTTCTTCAAGACAACTCTATCCTTGAAACACAAGGAACTGGCATCCTGGCTCTGTGCCCGCATTTCAATCAAAACGAGTATCGCATCTGTCTTGCAAATAAACTCTTGCCGAATGAAAACCCATGTCCAATAGATCGTTGTGGTCGATTCACTAGAAGCATCAACGAACTCGCTGGCTTAACAACAGAAGAAGCCACTTTGGCCGTCATTCAAAGTCTCCAACGAAGACAGCAATTGGTGCAGCTAAAAAATATAACAACAAAAAAGCGACATTGTTGGCGTTCTGATGTTCAACTTATCGATAAAGTCGCTTCAACTTGGTTCGTCAAAGTCGAAAAATTAAAAAAGAAACTCAAAGAGAACAACTCACAAGTTACTTGGGTTCCCGAATGCAATAAGAAACTAATTGAAATTCAATTTGATAAACTAAAGGACTGGCCAGTGGGTCGATTAAAACCTTGGGGAACTCCCATCCCCATTTGGGTTTCACCTACAGGTGATGAGATTCATTGTATTGGAAGTGTTCAAGAGTTACTTGAATTAACATCAGCGAAGAAAGTTACAGACCTGCACAAGGAGTTCATTGACAAGCTGACAATTCCATCAATCGTACCTGGGAACCCACCACTGAGACGAGTTCCTGAAGTTTTTGATTGTTGGTTTGAGTCTGGAGCAATGCCATTTATTCGAGCAAGTAAGCCCAGTCCTAAGCCAGCAGACCTTGTCTTAGAAGGTCAAGATCAATTAAATGGTTGGTTCCTGACTACATCGATTCTAGCAGCAGCTCTCTCCTTGCCAGCACCATTCAAAGTTGTCGCTTCTCATGGATTGGTTCTCGGACCCGATGGAACAAAACTGTCCAAACGAAAACATAACTCAAACGATGCTATAAAGATTCTTGAAAAACATGGCGCGGACGCCATGAGGCTCTATTTGGCAAGCACGCCTGTGGCTGGCGGACAAACAATGGCGTTGGATGAGAGCGAAGCTAGGAAATTCAAAGAAAAGATCATCCAACCGTTTTACAAAATTTTGTACGATTTGGTTCCATGTTTCGGAAAACCAGGTTGGATTTCCTACGGAATCATTTGTGAGACATCCTACTTTAAAAGTATATTCGAGAAATGGATTCTTTCTCGTTGCGAATCGCTGGCTCAGTTTAACGACAGCGAATTAAGCAATTATCGTTTTCATTTAATCATTCCAAGGGTTATTCAATTTCTAGAAGATTATTTCAAATGGTTTATTCCGACACAGAGAATCGCCCACAAAACGATGGACGCAAATACTATTCTTCATTTTACAATCGTTCACAAGCTTCTCTTGGTATTGGCGCCGTTTGCGCCATTCTTTTCGGAATTTGTATTTCAAATTTTCAAACAGTGGAGTCATACCTGCGATAAAGATTTTATGCAGAATTGTTTGTTTCTAGAAAAAGCAGACACACTCATCGATATGCACGTTGAACTAAGAGTGACACGCTGGCAGTTGGTCGTTGAGATGGTTCGAGAGGCTCGTAATAATCACATCATTCTACTTGGTTATCGCATTAGCGAGCTGATAGTTGTTCATCCCCAAGACAGATATTTGGATACTTCAGAGTTGTCGAGCACTACTTTGGAGAAAATTGTCAATGTCCATCATATTACGAGGACAATAGATCGTGCTCAGTTCGGAGCAAGTCTTAAAGCAAAGATGCGAGCCGAATCATCGCTTAAGAAATCTCTGACGAATGAAGATTTCGAAAAACTAGCTTCAGCTGTTCAAAATTTAGATGACAAGGAAGTGGGAGATTTTGTGCGAGTCGGTTCACACGATATCCTGGACCAGTTTGTGTCTATCGAAGATGTCGAAGTGAGTCATGTTTTTGAACACGAATTCGATGAAAAGAGCATATTGGTTTGCAGAGATGATGTTTTTATTGTAGTCAAAATGAATAAGAACTTGGATTATTACAAAGAAGGAACTCTCAGGGAAATGGTTAATGTTGTACAGAAGTTCCGCAAGAAGGCAAAAGTATATCCCAGTGAGGTTGTTTCTGTACGTTATTTAACTGAGGATTCGTGTATTGCATTGGCGTTTGACAAACTTGCTGATGAACTGAGAGAAAGAACAAATTCTAAAATACAACCAATAAATTTGGCTTGTGATACCAAAGAGGAGGAAATTTTTCAAGAAACTGTCGATATTAAGAGCTCGGCTGTGATTTTGTATTTATTTAAGGAAAGAGATGTGGAACCCTAGTTACTTTACTTTGTGATGTTTTTAATATGTATTATTTATTTAAAACAATTTTTCTTATTAAATAAACAAAAATGTGTAAAGACTTTAAACATGCAAGGTATAAAGATTATTCATGCAAAAATAAGTACGTCTTCGTTTGATGGAGGCTTTATTGTTTATTACGAGTGCCAAATATTTCTTAAAAATAACAAGACTAAACATGAGCACCATAATTAAATAAAATGCATTGGAGACTTTTCGATATTGCAGTTGAAGTACATAAATCATTCGATTGATCCGTAAAAGAGAAATCTCAAGCACAGAATAACTGATTTTCAATGAAAGTTTAATATAAAGGGTGTTTCAGCTTATCGGCATTAAAGTAAAGTAAAGCATTGTAAGTAATCTCTTACAAATGTTCCGTATTTTTGTGAAGATTTGAGGCAAACAACATCTTACAGTGGCCCCAGTTGGATTCTTGGCAGGGGGCCCTTCCCAGAAAAATATTTGTTTTCTTATCTAAGGCCGTGTTTGGTTAAATTTTGACACTTCGCATTGAATAAAATGTGTTAAACATTAGACTAGCTGCGGAGCAGGTTAAAATATGACGGTAGTGGTACAATTCATCCAATTCGCACACGGCCTAAGTGGTATTATTCTATGCGTACAGCTGATGTTGAAAAAAAACAAACAAACAAGTATTATTTCGTTTTCCATTGGTCTTTTATTGACGTTTCTTCTTCTACCTCCAATGGAACGGGTTATGGTGTATGTGTTATTCTTCGGACGCTTCTGTTTTCAAAACAAATTGTTGTTGCACATAATGTCAGTCACGTCAAAATAACTGAGTGAGAAATCGAATCCAAAATATTTTCATCTCAGAGATCTCGGAAAAAAATCTCAGTTCTCAGCTGAGATTTTTTGTTCCACCTAAAAAATCTCGGAGATCTCAGTGAGATGTTGTTAGGTGGAACTGGCCTAATGCTCAAATACAAAAACAGTGAAGAAAATTGATAGTTGAATTCAAAATTTAATAGGCTTTACTTTCAAATCGGCAAACTTTTGAATAATTTCACCCAAGTTATTTCTCATACAACTTGCTACTTCATTTTCAATTGAGAGAATACTCAAATAACTCAAACGCTCTTGTCCCATGGTACTACAAAGATATGATTTAATAATTTTTAATTTTGAAAAGGACCTGTCAGCTGTAGCAATCGTGACCGGAATGGTCAGAATCAAGGCTGTGCAAACTTCTTGAAAACTCGAAGATAAAGCTGAATTTTCAATAATTAATAAGTCTGCAAGTTGCTTGACAGAACTAATTTTTCAATTTGTTTGCTGAGACATGATCGAAGAGAAACCAATTGATCTGGAAATTTGTCACTAATGTCTTCAGCATAAATATTCGCAAGTATTAAAGCTTCAATGTAGAGTGTTTGATCCATAATCCTCAAACTTTCAAATCGATTTAATAATTGATTGCAAATAATATCAAAACATCCATGGAAAATATTAACACGGAATCATGCCTCTCCATCAGAAAGTCTTTCTTCTTCAGATAATTCTTCGAAATATTTCTTGATTTTCTTGGTGCGCTTGTTCTAAAACTCAACCTTGACTTTCCAATCAGCACTAAGCTTAATCGCCTGTGACTTTGCTCCCTCATAGTCATTTCGGAAATCTCCTAGTGTTGCATATGCTTGTTCGATTAAGGCATTTGCTTGAGAAAGGTCGACGTCTGGCTTTTGTAGAGCTTTTGTAACCAAGTTTGTTGCTGTCAGAATTTTGTGTGCAAAACAACTTGAAAAACAAATTCAAAATTTTCAATCTCTTTGCGTTGATAACTTGCTTCACTTCTCTCTGTTCTCAACTTCTCGATAAGAATGAGTTTGGAAAGCGCCTTCAAAATATCACAGACATAGTCGTTTCAGTTTCCACGATGAATTTTCTCTTAATACTGTTCGCAAAAAACACGTAAATTTGTTCAATTGTTTCCCAGAATTTTTGGATCTCAGGTATTGCACCCATCGAAGCATCATTGAGAATGAATGAATTAACATTTATGGTTTTTTTTCTCGATCAAGATTTTTTTTTCTTTTTTTCTTATGTGTATATCTTATATTTATTATTGTTTTTCTTGCCAGCTTTGAGGCCCCCTTTAGCTCTGGGGCCCCGGTTTCTGAAACCGGTGAGACAGTTGGTAGTTACGCCACTGACATCTTAATTCATTTATAGAGCACAACAACTTCAACTTATAGCGTTTTTTTTTTGGTCGTCCGGAACTGTTCCGAACGATTCTGAATTCGTTCACTTGGCACAAGATGACAGTTCTTGTTCTGGATAGAACAGAAAAACGATTCCGAATTTGAAGTCGGAATCAAAAACAGAATCACGCATACATTCACACATTTGCACATACGTACTCGCCGTCATGTTTACAAATAAAGGAAATAAAAACAATGTCATGTCATCTGCAATTCTGTATATGAGGTTTCACATATACATAGACATTCAACCATTAGAAGCAAAAAAATGTGTTTGCGTGTTCGTTTACCGCTATATACTTAGCAGCACTTTCTGAGGAATTTCAATTTTTTTGATACAAACTTTTAGGTGAGAATTTGGTGAAATTTAGTGAATCAATTTTAGAATTTAGTGAATCATAGTTTAAAAGTTATTAACAAAATAACGTAAGACGTAGGTATGCATCAAAAAAAATTGGAATTCCTCACAAAGTGCTGCTAAGTATATGGTGGTTGTTCGTTTGATATCCGGAATCGGACGGTTCTGTGTACCAATTCCGGATTACCAAACAAAAAAAACGCAATTAATCTACTTCGGTAATCTCGTGATCATAGCGCCAGTGGAATCAGCATATAAGAGAATCTAGTAAGATACTAGCTTAAAATTGCGTTTGGGTCATTACTAAAGAGCTGAACAGAATGCAGTTGCCAGTTGCCCGGCGACTAATCTGACAGCTGTCAAAAATGTGAAATTTGAATGGCAGTCGCCCATTTGCAACACAATGCGTCGTTCGTCGCCGAACTAGTCGCCCAAAAGTTGAACTTTTTTCAACTTAGTCGCGCGACGAGTTTGACGTTTTTTTTTTTTTATATCGTGTTGTTGTTTCCTTGTGTTCTTCAAACAATTTATTTGTTGATTCAACTCAAGGAATTTTTACTGATACTAATTTTTTGTGTGGTTAAGAAAATACAGGATTTTCATGGAATTAATTAGAAGTGACGAATTATTATGGAATATATTTGATACGCAAATTTATTGCATGCGCAATAAAGCGTGCTTTACACGATATGGATTTTCCATATGGACTGTCACTTCTTATTTCCAAATGTATTTTCATATGTATGTCAAATTGAATTTTGTTTGTAAAATCCGATAAGCATTTAGACGATTTGGATTTTTCGTTTGTATTTTCAAAACATTTTTTTTTCGTTCAAAGTACCTAAATATAACAATTTATTTTTCTTTATGAAAAAGAAACACAAAATAACATTAAATCCCTTCTTTTTTGTACTCCCATATTTTAATATAAAATTTGTTTGTCGTTTGAAAAATTCGATTTCGTTTGTATACAGATGAAATTTAGAAACAGTTCTAAATGAAAAAATTCCATATGGAATTTCCATCTGTAATTTCCATATTTTGTATAATATTCCATATTGAAATGGTGACAGTCCATATGGAAAACCCATATCGTGTAAAGCACGCTTAAATGAATGAATGAATGAATGAATAAAAAAATTAAGAAAAATATGTTTAATAATGTTTTGTTTTGTTATCATGGGCATATTTGATAGCACGTCGCGCGACTGCATTGTGTTCACAAATTCTCTTCAGCGATTTGGAAGGCGAATTTTTGACAGCTGTCAGATTAGTCGCCGGGCGACTGCATTCTGTTCAGCTCTTAAAACGTCATTTTGAGCTAGTATGACACTAAAATTGTTCTTTAGCGGACTATAGTTTTGCGCCAATCTGTTTATCGTTCTCTACTAACATGAGAAATATACTCACACTAGAGTTTTCAATTGTAGCAACACTGTATTCGAGACTCGAGCATTTTGAACGCTATCCCAGTTGGATACTACATCTACTTTTATCTAAAGGGAAGAGTTTGTTGTTGTAAGGGGCCAGTTATAGCGATCATTAAAAAAAATATTTGATGTCAAAGAAAAAAATAAATGCTTGAATGACATAAAAGTAATCACATTTTTTTAATGATTGCTATAATCACACGTAAGTAAAACAAATCAAATTTTCATGTATTCCAACTTTTAATGATGGTTTCGCTATAACTGGCCTCTAAAATGTGTAAAATCTTACTTCACTATAAAATAGGATTGCCTAAAATAGCATTTTATAAAGAAGGTTAAGTTAAAAGAAAGTTATGACTGGCAGCACTCTTTTCAACTAGTATTTAACTCTACTAGCCGCTTGGTGACAATCCATTTTGGTATTTCACAACAAAATGCAAAAAATCCAAATTCGATCTGTCAAAATATTGCACAACAATACTACACAAACTTTATTATTTTGTTTATAAATGCAATTCCACTGGTATTTATAAGCGATTTATCAACCTTTTTCTTCATTAGTGATTCACACTTGTCCGGGTTCTTATTTTCGTTCAAAAGAGTGGTATTATCCGGAATATGAGTAACTTTTACTCCAACTATTCTGGAAATAAGCTAGAAAAAATCATTTATGATCCAATCGAAGAAGAAAAACAAATCCTAGAGTTCTGGAGTAAGCAAAAAGCCAGTGAAAAAATACAAGAAAAACATAGAAAAGAAAATAATGGTGTATTTGCTATTCTCAATGGTCCACCATTTCCAACTGGATCTCCCCACAGTGGACACATTTTGAATGCTCTGTTAAAAGATATCTACACTCGATATGCCTATCAAAAGAATTTACAAGTGGAGAATAAATTTGGCTGGGATTGCCATGGAATTGCTATTGAACATGCAGTTGATAGGAAGCTTAATATAAAAAAATCTGAAGATATTTATGTGATGGGATTTGGGAAGTACAATGAAGAGTGTCGAAAGTTTATCGAAAATGCTGAATCTGATTGGAAGGCAAACTTCGATCGAATCGGAATCATGACAGATCTTGCAGGTGCATATTCGACAGGAAGTTTGGAGTACATGGAGCGTGTGTGGGGTATCTTCAAGAAGCTCTTCGATAAAGGACTAGTGTACAACGATAAACAAGTTCTACCCTATTCAACTGGCTGCTTCAGTTACCTTTCGCATTTTGAAGCCGATCAAAATTTGAAGAAGGTAAAGACAGTTTCTGCGATAGTGGCACTTGAAATTGCTGAATCAGATGTAAGTCTTTTAGTTCTGACTTGTTCTCCCTGGAAGCTGGGAGCAAATTTTGCAGTTTGTGTCAATCCTAGCGCAACCTATGTTAAAATTCAAATTAATGAAAATCAACGTAAATACATCCTTTCGAAAATCGACTTGCTTCTGTTTTTCCTAATTCAAATGAATTCTCGATTTTAGAAGAGTTCAATGGTAAGCATATAGTCGGGCTAAGGTATAAGCGTCTATTCGATTATCTACCGGGGAACTTCGCCGTTCTTCAAGACAACTCTATCCTTGAAACACAAGGAACTGGCATCCTGGCTCTGTGCCCGCATTTCAATCAAAACGAGTATCGCATCTGTCTTGCAAATAAACTCTTGCCGGATGAAGTCCCATGTCCAATAGATCGTTGTGGTCGATTCACTAGAAGCATCAACGAACTCGCTGGCTTAACAACAGAAGAAGCCACTTTGGCCGTCATTCAAAGTCTCCAACAAAGACAGCAATTGGTGCAGCTAAAAAATATAACAACAAAAAAGCGACATTGTTCGCGTTCTGATGTTCAACTGATCGATAAAGTCGCTTCAACTTGGTTCGTCAAAGTCGAAAAATTAAAAAAGAAACTCAAAGAGAACAACTCACAAGTTACTTGGGTTCCCGAATGCAATAAGAAACTAATTGAAATTCAATTTGATAAACTAAAGGACTGGCCAGTGGGTCGATTAAAACCTTGGGGAACTCCCATCCCCATTTGGGTTTCACCTACAGGTGATGAGATTCATTGTATTGGAAGTGTTCAAGAGTTACTTGAATTAACATCAGCGAAGAAAGTTACAGACCTGCACAAGGAGTTCATTGACAAGCTGACAATTCCATCAATCGTACCTGGGAACCCACCACTGAGACGAGTTCCTGAAGTTTTTGATTGTTGGTTTGAGTCTGGAGCAATGCCATTTATTCGAGCAAGTAAGCCCAGTCCTAAGCCAGCAGACCTTGTCTTAGAAGGTCAAGATCAATTAAATGGTTGGTTCCTGACTACATCGATTCTAGCAGCAGCTCTCTCCTTGCCAGCACCATTCAAAGTTGTCGCTTCTCATGGATTGGTTCTCGGACCCGATGGAACAAAACTGTCCAAACGAAAACATAACTCAAACGATGCTATAAAGATTCTTGAAAAACATGGCGCGGACGCCATGAGGCTCTATTTGGCAAGCACGCCTGTGGCTGGCGGACAAACAATGGCGTTAGATGAGAGCGAAGTTAGGAAATTCAAAGAAAAGATCATCCAACCGTTTTACAAAATTTTGTACGATTTGGTTCCATGCTTCGGAAAACCAGGTTGGATTGGCTACGGAGCCATGCGTGAGACATCCTACTTTGAAAATATATTCGAAAAATGGATTCTTTCTCGTTGCGAATCGCTGGCTCAGTTTAACGACACCGAATTAAGCAATTATCGTTTTCATTTAATCATTCCAAGGGTTATTCAATTTCTAGACGTTTATTTCAAATGGTTCATTCCGACACAGAGAATCGCCAACAAAACGATGGACGCAAACCCTGTTCTTCATACTACAATCGTTTACAAGATTCTCTTGGTATTGGCGCCGTTTGCGCCATTCTTTTCGGAATTTGTATATCAAATTTTCAAACAGTGGAGTTATAACTGCGATTTTATGCAGAATTGTTTGTTTCTAGAAAAAGCAGATACACTAATTGACATGCAAGTTGAACTAAAAGTGACACGCTGGCAGTTGATCGTTGAGATGGTTCGAGAGGCTCGTAATAATCACATCATTCTACTTGGTTATCGCATTAGCGAGTTAATAGTTGTTCATCCCCAAGACAGATTTTTTGATACTTCAGAGTTGTTGAGCACTACTTTGGAGAAAATTGTCAATGTCCATGATATTACGAGTACAATAGATCGTGCTCAGTTTGGAGCAAGTCTTAAAGCAAAGATGCGAGCCGAATCATCGCTTAAGAAATCTCTGACGAATGAAGATTTCGAAAAACTAGCCTCAGCTGTTCAAAATTTAGATGACAAGGAAGTGGGAGATTTTGTGCGAGTCGGTTCACACGATATCCTGGACCAGTTTGTGTCTATCGAAGATGTCGAAGTGAGTCATGTTTTTGAACACGAATTCGATGAAAAGAGCATATTGGTTTGCAGAGATGATGTTTTTATTGTAGTCAAAATGAATAAGAACTTGGATTATTACAAAGAAGGAACTCTCAGGGAAATGGTTAATGTTGTACAGAAGTTCCGCAAGAAGGCAAAAGTATATCCCAGTGAGGTTGTTTCTGTACGTTATTTAACTGAGGATTCGTGTATTGCATTGGCGTTTGACAAACTTGCTGATGAACTGAGAGAAAGAACAAATTCTAAAATACAACCAATAACTTTGGCTTGTGATACCAAAGAGGAGGAAATTTTTCAAGAAACTGTCGATATTAAGAGCTCGGCTGTGATTTTGTATTTATTTAAGGAAAGAGATGTGGAACCCTAGTTACTTTACTTTGTGATGTTTTTAATCAGCCTTATCACGAATAAATTTTCCCTGGAGTTTTTTCCCAAATTGGGAACTTTGCTATCATGAATAATTTTCGAGAATGGGAAAAAGCTTAAGTTCGAAAAATTCGTATCGCCAATAATTTTTTCCAGGGAACTTTTTCCTTATTTGGAACAGAATTTTCCCCAAGTAAGTTGTGTGGGAAAAACTTGTTGTGCATCACCATGAAGTGAAATAGAAGACTATTTCTTTTTTTCTTTGGTGGGGAGAGGGACAGGAGTCGTGGGTCTAAAGATAAACTCAGAAAAACTTAAAGGATCATCTGTAGAACTTAATCATCAATCCAATTAAATATTTCTGGACAAGTCTTTTAGATTAAGGACCAAGCCTTGATTGTAATGCTCGAATGTTGAATCCCTGCTGCTTTACGGAAAGTCACAGACGCTGCCACAAGAATGTTTCAAACGTTCGTTTATTGATGTCTCCGAAATATTTTGAGTATTTTTAAGCCCTACCGTATCTCAAATGCTGAACTTCATGCGGGAACAGGTCAGGAACCCATAGACTTAAGCATAAGAAGACAGTAGCTGTGGATTGGTCACACGCTTCGTAAAAGTAACTGCCATGCAGTGGAACCCGCATTCACAAGAAGCAGAAGTGGGCCGGCAGACAATTGGCTGGGCAATGAACAGGAATCAGCACTACAATGGCTCATAGTAGAAGAAACCCTATGTCCCGTAGAGGAAACATCATCACCGACCTAATAGGTTAGGTAAAATGCGTTTAAGCAACATGCATGTCTTACTTGCATGTTTATTTCGGAATTCGGAATCAAAAATGGATGCAAATGAACTTTTATTATCTACAGTTAAAGATCACGAATTTCCCAGATATGCAAAAGCAAATGATACGCGAAAATAAGTATCAACAAGCCCTCTATCAGCCACTGAGAACCAAAAATATCTGCAAAGTCTGGTTACCGAGGAATAATCTCAAATCCATTGCTTCTGGTTTCAGTTCTTTGCTTCTTGTAATCCCATATAAAGCATGCACATGTGTACATACATGCATATTTACAATGTACATACATATATGTATATCTTCGGATGAAAATTCTTCGGTAACCAGGGCTAGGAAATGAGTTTGACTTTCAAAAATAGACTCGGGATAATAACTTATATCAAATATGTCCGTAAGATTTAGCGAAATTGATTTTGTCTTGATGTGAAATCCCACAATTCCATTTATTTTTATTTGAATTTGACACAAACAAAATATTTTATTTAAATTTGAAGCTTTCAAAATAAGTTCGAAAATCATTAAAATATTTTAAGGTTGGTATAATTTCTTTCCGGGGAAATAAAATTTCTTGGGAGATTCTCGATGGGAAACTTCTGTTCCGGGGTAATTTTTATTTCCCTGGGAACAAAAGTTCCTATAAAATTGGCGATAGGGGTGAATATGTTTTATTTATTTAAAACAATTTTTTTTATTAAATAAACAACAATGTGTAAAGACTTTAAACATGCAAGGTATAAAGATTATTCATGCAAAAATAAGAACAAACACACAGTACGTCTTCGTTAACGGTAAAATAAAATTTGCGGTATCCGGTTCCGATCTCCTTTTGCCTTTGGTGTAGACTGTAGAGTTTGATAAGTTTTTCGTCAACACTTTGGGCTACCACAGCAATAATATTCTCAGTTGTTCTTGAGCGACGTGCACGGGTTTTAATATTCACATTACTAACTTGTCCCAACAGCTCGAATTTTCTTATCAATTTCTGTATTGCGGTCCGCCAAGGTGCTTCACGACGAACCGAAAATGCTTTAGTTTTGCTAAATGTTAACCATTTTTGTAGTGAATTTTAATAATTTCAATGCGTTGTTGAAGCGTGTATCTCTTTCCCAACCGACAGCAGCGTGACTAACTTAACAGTTTGTAATCAAAACATTGAAAGCACAACAGTCCATTGTTGATTTCAATGCGTTGGAATCGAGATAGTTTTTATTTAATTTTGCAATAAATAGCGAAATAAAAACCAGAAAAAAATATTTTTACTTCTGACACTTTTTTGTTTCGGAGACAATTGGACAAAAAGTTAAATAAACTAATCGCAATGTATCGCATGAAAAAGCTTTTATTTTGAAATTCCAACTCAGATTTCAATTTTGTTCGTAGATGTCTTCGATTGATCTGTCGGAAAGGATACAGTCATAGAAAACTCTTAGGCCCTCCCTCAAAGTTTTTTCGGGCCGGGTTTTCGGAGCTGTTCGAATCAGCTGTTTTTATACAACAAAGAGAAAAAAGACAGAGCACTACTAATGTGGCTTTTCTTACAACCATTAAGAATTGCTACTAAAATTCAATGTTTTTTGGCGTGTAAGAAATGTGCAAAAACGAATCAATCCCTTTTCTGAATGTCTGTGTTGTCTGGTCAGTTGTAAAATCGTTTTGTGCATGATAATCACAACAAAACACTCAGCTGTAGTATATGTGAAAAATCCGCGTACAAGTATGTGTAAATCCGTCTCCAAAAAGAGATTCAAGAGAAATCAATCCTTCGAGAAATAAATTCAATTTCTTTGTGAAAGAAATGCGTTTACTTACTTACTTAAGGTGGCGCTACAGTCCGTTGTGGACTTGGGCCTCAATCAACAGGCTCCGCCAGCTAGCTCGATCCTTAGCTAGTCGTCTCCAGTTTTGCACTCCGAGTTGATTGAGGTCCTCTTCCACTTGAGTGCGCCACCTGAGTCACGGTCTTCCTCTCCTCCTACGTCCCTCGGGAATAGTGTCGAAGGCTTTCCGGGCCGGAGCATTGGTGTCCATTCGCTCTAAATGACCGAGCCATCTGAGTCTCTGGACCTTGACCCTTCTGGCTAGGTCCATGTCGTTGTACAACCCGTAAAGTTCGCTGTTGTATCTTCTTCGCCATTCCCCTTTAATGCACACGGGGCCAAAGATAACCCGAAGAACTTTCCTCTCGAAACAGCCTAAGGCACTTTCATCCGATTTTGTCAGGGTCCATGCTTCTGCACCATACAGCAGGACTGGGATGATGAGTGTGTTGTACAGTTTTACCTTAGTTGCTCGAGAGAGGGCTTTTCCACTCAATGCTTTCTAAGCCCAAAGAAACAGCGATTAGCAAGAGTTATTCTTCGTCTGATCTCGGAGCTGGTGTTATTGCCCGTGTTTATAGCGGAGCCTAGGTAGACAAACTCCTCTACTACCTCGAAGTTATACGCGTCTATTGTGACGTTTTGCCCGAGCCGTCGGTGTTGGGTGTCCTTCCTCGAAGACAGCATATACTTCGTTTTTCCCTCATTTACCGCTAAACCCATTTTTGCCGCTTCTGTCTCAATTCTCACAAAGGCGCCATTGACATCACGCTGTGTTCTTCCCATTATATCAATATCATCGGCGTACGCGAGAAGTTGAACAGATTTTTGGAAGATAGTGCCTCTGGTGTTGACGGTGGAGTTCTGCACTATCTTCTCAAGAACGATGTTAAAGAAATCGCATGACAGTGCATCGCCTTGTCTGAATCCTTTTTTGACGTCGAAAGATTCCGTGAGCTCGTTGCCAACCTTGACGGAGCAGCGTGAGTTCTCCATCGTCATTTTGCACAAGCGAACGAGCTTGGCAGGGACGCCAAAACTAGACATAGCTTTGTACAGTTCGTCTCTGTAGATGCTGTCATACGCGGCCTTAAAATCGATGAAAAGGTGGTGGGTATCGATTTGGAGTTCATAGGTCTTTTCCAGGATCTGCCGCAACGTGAAAATTTGGTCGATGGTTGACTTTCCTGGCCTGAAGCCACATTGATAAGTGAAAGAAATGCGTAGTGAAAAAAATTGCCACTTTTACGTCACGGATCAATTCTTGGGTTGTAAGAAAAGCCACATAAGAAAATCCACATAATGCGTTCGATATGAAACAAAACCCAGTAAAATTGTTCATTTTTTTTTTATAGCTCCGTTCAGGACAGTGACATGCACCGGAGCGCCCCAGTGCTGGTTACATCGAACGAACCTATTGAAAGTATTTTCAGTATTTTTTTCAGAGGCCAAAAAGAAGGTAAATTGTGGTCGTTCGGTCATTTCCCAGTTCTTAAGTTGGCAAAAACTAGGTTTTGTTCGTTTGGTTTTTTTTTATTTGGCTTGCAAAATATTGGTCAGCTCTATTTTTTCAGATGCGGCCTGTATGGGGAGAGAAAAAAAAATAAGATAATTACTAACGCGTTCTATGTGAAACCAAACCCAGCGAAATTTTTCAGTTTTTTGACAGCTCCGTTCACAGTATGACAAGCACCGAAGCGCCCCGGGGCTGGTTTCATCGAACAAACCTATTATCTACATACTAGCCAACCCGCGGGACGTTGTACCCGCTCTGAATAAATTGTAAGTGGTAGCATTCCCGTCATTTAACCAGAATTGCCAATTCTAAAAGAAACGACGGGAAGTACAATTTTCCCAAATGAATGTTTTCCCATCTTGGAGCATCCAAAAAAGCATCATACCTTTGTAATTAATGACACTGTCCATGAATTTATCGTAAGCGTTTCTTTTTTTCTATCCCCAAATAAACCATCAACTTTTACTGGACATTTAGAAAGATAAAATGCGTCTATTCCTATATCCGACTCCAGATTCTAAATAGCGCCCCAAATTTTGAGTCAAATCGGTTCAGCCCTTCTTATAAGGCAGAAATCGAAGGGCAAAATCGAAGAAAAACAATTTCGGGATCATAACCCGGTAACCAACTATGGCAAAGAGTGTGATAGATAAATCTGAAATGCGCTTTATCAGCCCGTATTTTTCTTTAAATTTCACTGAAATACCAGGAGTTACATTTCCTATAGCAGGAAACCGCTTTTCTACGAAGAGGATTTTATTGGGTCATTGGATTGGATAGCATTTGACAAATTTATTTCTTTTGCCTTGCCCTTAGCAAAAAAATATACAATTCCTAGAGGCTCTCCATTTATGAATGTACCTATTCCGTCGATTGTTTCCTTTACAGTAGGAAATAGTGAGTATTTCCTTATGCGCTTCATAAGCTTATTGTATGTCTGCAATATGTTCTAACAGCTACCTTCATAAATCTACATAAAAAACAATAAAAAAAGTCTAATTTAATTAATTTAACTAAAGTTTCGTCACATCCTCGAAAGTATTCAAGTCCTTTTACCAATCCTACGAATAAAAATAATAACAAATCTTTCTGCCCCACTGTTACCTCACTAACCCACTATCCGTTACCCGCTACTTCTACACGCTAACCACTACGCCGTTACCTCGCTGCCGCCCCTTGCCATCCGTTACCCCGCTACTCTCTATACCCACTACACCGCTATCCGCTACTCTGGCCATATCATACATCACTTTGTAAAAATACTTAAAACTAAACTACTACCCAATCGTTCCCTCAAAATACGATGCCAAACACTCCACTGGTACAAAAGTATTGAGTCGAACTAAGCAACAAATCTCAAAAAAGAAAAAAAAAAAAAAAACTACGACAAAAAATGTCAAGTGTACGTTTTTATTGTCAATGAAAAAATTATGTACATTTTTGACGAATATTTTTTTTCTTCACTGACATTTTATATTTTTAGTTGACGAAAATAAAAAAATATTTGACGAAATTTTCAAACGATTGAGTATTCGTTGGTATATTGATATATTTTACTTAAGTGAGAAAAGCATTATTTTTTAGCATTTGCATCATTCGTGATTTGAAATATATAAATTTTTTTTGTTATTAACCTTCTACCCTTATTCCTCTTTACTTTAAAAGAAAAATTTAGAAAATCGGTCAACCGCTTGTCAATTTGAAAAGATAACATAAATTTAACGAATTAGTCTTTTATATATATAGATTTAAAACATCGATTGCAACTTACGCCTTCATTTTGGTTTATTCATGATGGTCTCGCTGTTATAGTTCCATTTCTCGTAATCATATTTCGACAACGTTTGGAGGTCAATTTGTCTGTTTGGGCCAGCTATCAGCTTGAATGCAGTATGGAGGCTTTCAAAGGAAAAAAATCACCCACGAAAATCAACACTGTAACGTTGTCTACAAGATCATTAATAAACAACGAAAACAACTTCCGATTGACTGTTTAAAATCCTTCCAATAACGAGAAATACGGACTTTAACAAAACCACTGTTCAAAATTAAGTTTATTATTTTAATTTTCTTCTATAGTTTAGCTTCAAGTTTGGAATACGAACAAATGTTCATGAGAGAATTTGTCGAAAATTAGTTCCAGTTAATTGATAAGATTCGATGCGTTGCCTGTTGCATGCTGTTCTCTAAAACCATTTCATATTTAGATGTTTTTCCTTCTTAAACGAGTTAATATTTGAAAATAATTAACAATTTTGCAAATAACTCGGCTACCAGGCCTTCAAGTAACTCGTCACCCATTTTGATGAACAGAACTTTCATTATCATTCGATGGGCTTAGGAAGATTTTTTGCTGTCCAAAATATTGGAAAGGGTCCATGATATATTTCGAAAATAATGAGAAAATCGATTTCGCTTGATTCTACATATTTTATAGTTGTCATTATATTGAGCCTACCACTTAAAGCCAAACCCAATTCCGACCTTTGTTTGTAGCTGTTAAAATTTCTACGGCAAAACAGCGTTTGCTGGGTCAGTTAGTAATACAATTCAACTATCGTACCAACTCAGAAACCTTCGGGGGCTCTGGTACAACAATTTTGCTAAAGTTCGTCCCAATTTCAAATGCATAGTTTACGATTCTATAGCAAAGAAGGGTCGTCCACATTTTTGGCCGCTTGGCCGGATTTAGTAAATACATCTTAAAACTATCTGGAGCGACTTTCTTTTATCGGATTCTCTTCGTGTTTTGTGTTTTTTTTTTGTTATTTCTTTGCTTTAGTTGTTAAATACTGAGGAAACAACTTCAGGTGGTAGATGAGTAATATCTTACACAATGCAGCTTTTTGTAGCAAACAGCGAGTATATGCGGCGTCTTCGCCGCTCAAGGGGTTTTACAATTTCAAATGTCCTCAAAGGGAAATATTTAAGAAAATTCATGCCCGCAAAAAATCCCATAAATATAAGCAGTCTGCCGGTACTAAAAATGACATTAAATCGTGAATTCTTTGCAAAAAGTGCAATTTTATTTAATTAATTAAAAATAGAAATATTTATTTCCGACAAAAAAATCACTTTATTTGTGCTTTATTAACGCGTATCTATCGATTGAGACCATTTTCAACTTTAAATTCAGAATCCGCAAAGGAATGTAGGAAACCACTACCCAAACATTCCCCCAAAAATGGTCAAAATCGGTCCAGCCGAGTTTTGCACTTAGTAACATATTCAGCGACTGCCAGTTCGACAACTTTGGTTTCAAATCAATTTTGTATTATTCATAAAGTATTCGAGGAAGCTCCCTCGACCCAGTTCTGATTTTTGGGGTTTTTGTTATGTTTTTATTTGACGACAAATTTGTTTTACAGGATTCTTTTCACCGACTGAATAATAAAGTGCACGAAGGATAAAGTAAAGTAGTTCCACTGTGAACCTTAATAATAATCGGTTTGAAAAACCTGCTACGACCCTTATTTACGTACTATTGTCAAACAAAAATTTATTTCGATTTGTTTTATTTGAATATTATTAAAGCATCAAAAATTATTTGTTTTTTTTTGTGGACATTATTTCCAAATTCCAATAATGCTGAAAAAATTTGTACCATTGGATAGTGAAGTTAAATCATCCTACACGCCGTTCAATATCAAAACATTTCAATCCAGTGATGATGCACCAGAGCCACTTAACATCGCCCCTTGTAGCTATGAGGAGCCGATAACGAAAACCTGCGTTCCCGGTAAGGTCAAACCCGAAAGGCCAATGACAATAGAAGAAGCTATTTTTCGATGGGTTGAAATACCTCAAGACATAAGATTCGAAAGAAAATGTAGAAAAAATTGGAGGCCACATGATAATGTTCCCAATAAATGTTTATTGAAACAAAAAACCCCTAAAGAGTTGCAACAGCATGCTGTTGCAAGGGAAAACTATATAAAAGTAAAAGCGGACACTAAGAAAACGGTTGATAATGATAAGGATGGTGTTTCCAATGGACCTAGTGTGATTGAAGTGCAAAGTCTTGTTTTTGAAGATGATAAACGTAAACCAAAACCTGCGAGCCCTTCGTGTAGTAAAGAGACATTTTATGTGCCCTCAAGAAGGCTGGTGAGTTTATTTTGTTGTTGTCTTAGCATAGCCAAAATTTTGATTTTTACAGTTTTTCGTTTTGAGTTGAATGCTATAAAATCACGTTAAAAATTTGTGTTATTTAAAGAGCTGATAAAATTAATAATTGCATTCCAAATTCAAAAATAACGTGGTTCATCATTTGCTTGAAAACGGTTAACGGCCATAGAGATAATAGGCCAGTTCCACCTAACAACATCTCACTGAGATCTCAGAGATGTCTGAGATTTTTTAGGTGGAACAAAAAATTTCAGCTGAGAAGTGAGATTTTTTTCTGAGATTTCTGAGATGAAAATTTATTGGATTCGATTTCTCACTCAGCTATTTTGACGTGACTGACATATGCACAACAACAATTTGTAAGGTAACCATTTTATCTCAATGAGAACTGAGAATTTTGTTCCACCAAATGATTTTGCCTCATTCAAAGTGACATTGAGATCTCAGTGAGATGTTGTTAGGTGGAACTCGCCCAATATAAGAGAGCACAGGCGAGGTAGCACTTCGTACAAGTGGAATTAATACAACGGACGAAAGAGATAGAAAATGTAAAAGTTCTCTCGCACCTCTCTGATCTTCTCGCTGATTGGTGGAATGGAAAAAAAAAAATAAAGAAAAAGTCAAAATCGAAACTGTTATTGTCTTACTAATAGCGTTTTTTATTGGTCATCCGGAACTGTTCCGAACGATTCTGAATTTGTTCACTTGGCACAAGATGACAGTTCTTGTTCTGAATAGAACAGAAAAACGATTCCGAATTTGAAGTCGGAATCAAAAACAGAATCACGCATACATGCACACACTTACACATACGTACTCATCGCCATGTTTTCAAACAAAGAAAATAAAAACAATGTCATGTCATCTGTATTTGTAATTTGCTTGCACCGATTCCGGATTCCAAAAAAAAAAAAAAACGCTATAAGAAGGTTTCAGAGAGAACGAGGTAACTCTTCGATTTTGTTTCTCTCTCGTGCCATGTTTCACTTTCAAGCTACCGTCCGTGCTTTGTTATATTATCTCTTTGTTAACGACACGATATAAAATGCACAGATGAATTTAAAAGGGAGATGGGAAACCGAGCTGTCAAAATGACAATGCCTACAAGCTATCGACCATAGTTACTGCGATAGTATGCGTGTTTTTACCAATACCATCACAGTAAATATGGTCCAGCTACCTCATTTTTGTTGTTGTTTTTTCTCATTTATGTATTCACATACACGAGGTAACGGTAAATTAAAATTTGAGGTATCCGGAGGGTAAAACGTAAGTCATTTTCCGATTTCCCTTTGTCTCTGGTAAAACGTCATAGCTCATTTTAGCTTTGTTCAGCAAAAAAAAGGCAGCACAATATAGCACAGATTCATGAGAAATTCCGGAACATTTTGGAACAATTTAGAACCTTTAGTTTTTGACAAATGAAATTTGTCTCACTTGATCTTTTCTGTTCTACCTAAGAAGATGGCGAAGAAAATTCGGTCCTAAACTGTTCTAGACACAACTCAATGAACACCAAAAAGCTGTACCTACTTTTCTGTTCCAAACTGTGCATAACAATGTCACCGATCATACCTTTTGTTTGCATCTTATATGCTCCCATTTTTCTTTAAAAAAAAAGCACTTATTTTGATGCACAATTATGTAACTGTTGTCGGGGAAAATTGTGTATTTTTGACAATATCTTGGCTTCAAGAAACTTTTCTTTCTATTTCAAGGCCTAGCCCATAGAGAATATATAATACCTAGAGTCGCGACCTTTTCCTCCCTTGCCGAAAACACCTTTAACATTTTTCTGAGGTGAACTCAGCCGTGACAAAAATTTTTTCCTGTTGCACAAACCCAAAGTGACAGACTTCCACGTTCCACCACAGCAAATACGAGACTAAACGCACGACTGTATGCGTACTATTTCGATTTTCTCTTGTGTTTTTTTTTAAAGATTTATTAAGATTTTTGATACAAATATTGGTAAATTATAGTGCAATTATATGTTAAAAGTGCAAAGAAACAATATAACGTATTTATTTTTCATATTGCATGCATTTTTTGTATGTTTAAGTTTTTTTTTTTTTGAAAATGCTGAGCTCAACGGAATCTTATTTTCGAAATCTGAGCCCATGAAACCCACCTCGACTCAAACCTGAGCATTGTATCTAACTCAGTGCGAATGTATTGGTGTAGTTTCTCATTTAAAAAGCATTGGAAAACTAACACATTCTCACTGGGTTAGTACCAAATTGCAGCTTGTAGGCAAAAAGAGAGCGAACACCAGAAGTCGCGACTCTAGGTATTATATATTCTTATGGCCTAGCCCATGGTAGAATCATGAAGAAATCGGTTTCGCTAAATTCAGTAGATATACTTTATAATTCTCATAATCCTGAGCTTAATAATGAAAGCCGAACTCGATTCAGAGCTCTTTTCGTGGCATTCCAATAAACTGAGGACTTAAACAAAAAACAAAAAATTTTTTTTTTTTATCCTACCACGGTAACCAGAACTCGCAGCAGTGTTGCCAGACTTTTGAACTCAGTTTTCCCACAGTAGGTCCGAGAAATCTCTTTTTTCACACACAGATCTTATAGAAATCCCACAACTATCCCACAATACCAAAAACAAAACACACTTAAAATATAGTATATATATATATATGTGCTGTTTACTGTTTGTTTTTTGGTCGTCCGGAACTGTTCCGAACGATTTTGAATTAATTCACTTGGCACAAGACAGTGCTTGTTCTGAAAAGAACAGAAAAACGATTCCGAGTTTGAAGTCGGAATCAAAAACAGAATTAAATACGCATACATGCACACATTTGCACATACGTACTCGCCGCTATGTTTACAAAAATAAGAAAAATAAAAACAATGTCATGTCATCTGCAATTCTGCATTTTGAAGTTTCACACATACACATGCCTAGTTTGCCTTTCGGATAACACGGCACTAGACCCTTGGTGCGCATTCCTTTAGCAAGGCACCTGAACTATGCATATACTCCCTGCTTTACATTATATAAGTTAGAAATGTGAATTAGCGGTACTTAAGCTATTGTCATAAAGTTAAAGCTTTCCTAAAAAATGATAAGTAATGCCTTTGCCTTAATTACTTATTTTTTTTTTTTAAAGAACAACCTGTCTGTCAACATCTGTTCTCAAAAAAACGAATACATCAACATACAAACAAAAACAATGATACGTTACGACAATCAAAATACCTTAAAAGTTTATGGTAACACAATGTATGTATGTATGTATGCATATATGTGTGTATGTATAGTTGCATATAGTAGGAATGTAAGATGGCATACCTGCAATTATGAAAAAATTCACATCAAAAAACATTTGAATATACACATGTACCTACATTATATGCATTTACCTTAATATGTAACGTGTGTGGGTGCATTACAAAAATTAGACAAATAAACAAAAGTTATTGAGTACATAACATATGCATACAACAACATTATGTACATAATAAATCTGTTTCCTTTATAAGAAAAAAAAAAATGGTTGTAAAAGAAAGAACATTGACATTTTATTTATTTTAGACATGTAAAGGCTTCCTTCTTCTGAACGAGTACATACTTATGTACCTATTCATATTTACTTAATTGATGTGAACATTAAATCTTAATCAATATTTTAGTTTGTTCTCATTCAATTAACCAAATGACACTCATTTTAAGCTCATAAATTGCAATATTGAGTTGCGTGGAATCTCCTGAGAACAGGCCCTGATTCCAATTTAACCAAAATGCAGTAGCAAAGTCTGTTATCATCAAAATAGTCAACACACATGCAAGCAAACATACCTACGACCTACCTATGTAGATATCTAATCATATACCTACTAAATTAAATTCATATTGAAAAAAAATATAACAATAACATTATTCCAAACACAACCAATACATGAACAATCAACTTGTTATAGATAGGTAATGAAACAAAAATTGTGATATGAACCTACAAACACAATAAACATTTGCCGCTATTTCGCTCAGCACTGACGTGTTGTACTTAAAAATAATATGCTGCTCAGCAATACGAATACGAAACGAACACTTATTTTTATGAAACACAAAAACATCAACTAAGCAAATATTAATAAAGTAAAATAGAATGAAACAACGCTGCTTTGGCTGGCTGTTGGAGATCATTGTGGGCTCTAGAGCTAGACGTTTGGGTATAGAGGCACTTGTAGCATTGTTATTGTATTAGAGGTGAGAGGTGTATACCTATTCAACAAAACGGTTTATCACATGGAATCATACTGAGCTTTATATCGTCTGTTTTATTTTGTTTAACATGTAGCCTTTAAATAGTCTTCAGTGTATTGTGTAGTGCTTGGTAAGAAGGCACGTACCTTCGATAGCTAAATAGACGTTAAAGACAACGACGATATCGCAGTGATATTATCGTTAACACGTGGAAGAAACTCAAGGCCGTTCGTTTATTTCTGATTCACAAATAAATTCAAAGCTTAGCAAATTTTTGCTTGGAAGCTTCTTCGATTTTCAAAAATAATACAAAAGAGAAAAATGAGCAACAAATCGAAGGTAAGTGTAGCGGAAGATCGTTATCTCAGTTAGATATGAGCCGTATGTACCAACAACTAACACACTTTGATCTCAAATCATTTTAGGTGAGAAAAAGGCGCGATCGCAATACTTTGACATTTTATGAAAAAATCGCAGTTATTCGCCATCATGAAGCTAATCAACTATCACGCAACAATTTGGCTCGGATGTTCCAATGTTGTACAACACAGATTCGCAAGATAATTGATCATAAGGATGAAATTTTGGCTCGATGGCAAGAAATGTGTGATACCAATGCACCAGCTGTAATCGAAGAGATGTCAAAGAAACGTCGAGAATTCGAAATGAAGGCAATTGCTTTTATATTGCATCAATGGGTCGAGAGATGTCGGGATCTACAATTGAATATGATCATAAATGATTCGACATTAAAAATGACTGCTACTAAAATGGCAACTGTCCTTAATATAACGGATTTTAAACCGAATGGCAGGTGGATTGAGAGATTTCGACTCAAATTCAAATACAAAAATACTGATCTTTCTAATCGGCGATCTGCCGATGATCCTCCAGGAAATCTAAGTGTGGAGGATATAATAATTGAGTTCAAGGATTGTTTGCCTAGTTTTATGCGACAAGAGATTTCTAATATAACCTCAAATAATATGGCAGAGTTTGCTTCAATGCAATCGCAGGACGGACACCTTGCGATTGAAAAGAGCAAGAACAAACAATTGGAGGCAACAAATAGCGCTAGTTTAGAAGAGAGTCTGGATGATGGCAATTCTGCTGTAGCAGCTGAAAATGTGCTTCAGAATTTGGCGGTGATTCAGCAATTTTTCAAATTGCATTCAGACTATCATGCAATGAATATTGCTTTAAATCTTCAGAATTATATCGAACAAACGTATGTTCTTTCATCGCCTCAAATGCCATCATCGTCAGCTTCGTCTTTGCAACAGTCTGATCCGGAGGATGACGAATATGTCATCCTAATTGATTAATGTACAAATATTTTTAGTTTCTTAAAAGTAAATGAATTTTTAAGTATTTTTGTTATTATTTTTATATTTTTATTATCTTGAAATAAATTTATTTTTGGACAGAAGAAAATGTCCTTACTTACTTACTTACTTATCCGGCTCACAATCCATGAAGGATCTCGACCTGAGATACTGCAGCCTTCCATCGCATCGTGAACGGTCCCTCGCATGCAATCTCCAGTCGCCGAAACCAAGCGCTCTGGCATCCGCAGTCACTTGGTCCTTGTACCGTAGGTTCCGTCTTCCATGTCGTCTCAAACCTGGGGGCTGGGATGAGAAGACTTTCTTGGCTGGAGCGTTGTCGTCCATTCGCTCAATGCGGCCGAGCCAATGTACAGCTCATACAGTTCTCGGTTGAACCTTCTTCTCCATTCGCTATCATCGCAAACGGGACCGAAAATCCGTCCAAGAATTTTTCTCTCGAAAGTGCCCAGGATCAATTCCCCTTTTTTACTTATCGTCCAGCACTCGGCGCCGCAGACACGCAGACACAGTTCGAGTGAGGAGTTTTGAACACAGTTGTTTGGCCAAACCGAAGCAGGAGCGGTTCGCTAGGGTAATTCTTCTTCGGATCGCCACTAAGGTTTCATTTGTAGGATTGATGTTTGTTCCAAGGTAGGTGAACTCCTTAACCACCTCGAAATTGCTGCTACCAACAGTGAAGTTTTATCATTAATTCCGTCCGTATCCGAGGCTTGTTGGTGGTTCGGAACTATAGTTTCTTTATGTGGCCGGGCAGTCACCCCGACGCACTACCCCCAACCTGGAGGGCCATGTCTAAGACGAAGAGTCGGCCAAACCGCTCCTTATAGGCCTGGGATGCGAGTATGTCGTAGTAGCCCTATAAGGTGTTCACTAAGTAGCTCATCCTGACTTGAACTGTAGGCACCACCGTTAATTCCATCTTGGGAGTTCTTCCGCTGCCGCCTGTTGAAAAGGAGGCATGCCTTAGTGGACGCATACCTCCTCCTCCTCTCTCTCTTTGCTGCCGCCAACAACTTCCCACTGGGGTTGGAACCCAATCTTCGGTTGAAGGTACTGGGCACCCGATGTTCACCACGGGGAGGTGGAGAGTAGGACGCTTGTGTCCCCTTGAATGCACGTGTCTACCCTTCGAACATCTTCGAACGCTGCTTCTTTGGACTCAGAAAGCAATTGAGTAGTAAAGTCCTCTCCCGAACAACTAAACTGACACTCTGCAAAACCCTCATCATCCAGCATTACCACTTGAAAAAAAAAAAAAAAAACAGAAGTAGATTTGAGAGAAAAGCGATTTAGATTGAGAAAAAGGGAAGTAGATTTTAAAATAATAAATAATTGACGCATAGAAGGACAAACACAAGTACACTATGCAATTAATTTTCTGAAGGCAGAAATCGAAAGGAGTTAATTTTGGATTGAATCTCCAAAAATAATAGCTTCCAATGGGATGAACAATTGTAAAACTGTTGTCGAAGAAGAACTGTGCGGGAATATGTTTGCAATGAAGTAACACTTTTGCCAATATCTCTGCTTCTAGGCCTTCAAGAAACTTGTAATTTCATAATAAAGAGGAAGGTATGCCGTTAATAATGAAAAATAACATCAGCCAAATGGCTAATACAACCACGCTTATCCACCATATCCTTTTCATGAAATTTTCGAAAAGAAAATCGCAAGTGGCTGTCCTATTGTTTCAGAGTAAACTGTGTGCAATCTCAATTAATAATATATTATATAAGATTTCCTTATTGATTACACTTTTTAATTAAACAAAATAAAAAAAAATTATTTTTATTTCGGTTAATTACCTCTCGAACGCAGTCGTGTTCGCCGATGATGATAGACAAGTTCTATTGAAACGCGTTCGAGAGGTAATTAACCGAAATAAAGATAATTTTTTTTTATTTTGATTAATTAAAAAGTGTAATCAATAAGGAAATCTTATATAATATATTATTATTGCTGTCCTATGTCCTTGATAGCCTCACGAATCCCATCTTTCAGGCCTTGTATCGACTCTTGGCTGTTCTCATAGACCTTATATTTCACATGACTCCAAAGGAAGAAAACGCAAAGTGTTATATTACAAGATCTCGATGATCACCACTTCGATCCAATTCCATCCAACTCCAGCCATAAAAAATCATAAATCATCTCTCGATATCGCAATCCATCCATTCACCGTAACTGTTGATCCAACCTTATATTCCAATAAGTACGGTCCAATGACTGCACCAAACAGTCACACGTTAAGGATAGAGGGGACATTTTTGCTTGTTGACGTAGACATCGAAGTGGATATGGGCCTCATGAGTCAAGATGATATTTCGATGTAAATCCAGATAATTTTGTTGCATTTTAAGGACCCAATCAGCAAGGACACGACGTTGTTGATGATTGGACGGCTTGAGCTCTTGTTTTTTTTTTTACTGAACTAAAGACGTTTGTGTGGAATGCCCAACTTCAAGGAGCAAGAAGGAATGGGCAAACCTCGGTTTTCTTCAACACTTTGGGCTACAGCATTAATATTTTCAGATATTCTTGGAAGACGTCCACGGGTTTTGTTCTTCATATAACTAACTTATCCCAACAGCTCGAATGTAACCACCAACTTCAATTGCGATTCGACAAGGTACTTCACGACGATCCAAAAATGCTTTTTTTGTGCCAAATTTTCACTATTTATTTTTAGTGAATTTTAATAATTTGAATGCGTTGTTGAAGCTTGTATCGTTCCATTTCTAGTAATAGCGTAATTTCTATTTGTCAATTGTCACAAAATAACAGCTTCAAAAGCGACACCTACCGAAATAGGATATTCAAAATAATTTTTCCAATTGGAAAGTCCTGTATCATTCGATGGATTTTGAAAGAATTTGTTTTTCTGCCCAAAATTTGGCAAGGAGGTAGCCTGTCGCTTTCGCTAGATTTAAATCCCCTTTTAGACGATCAATTATCAGTTCAGTTTTCACTTCAGTTAAAAATATTTTGTATTTAGACGTCAGGTCGACGTTCAGTTGAGCTTTCTTTTTACTTGTGAGAAATCTAAAGTTATTAGGAAAACTGAGAACTGACGGGAATTTCATCAGTTTCAGTTTCGTTTAAACAAGCACTTACACATCAGTTTAACTGAAAGCTTAACTAATTGTTCAACTGAAAGTGAAAAAATGGTCTTAACATAGTTTTCATTAGTGAGCATACCACTGAAAGCCAAACTCAATTCCGAGCTAGCTCAGATTGCCGAGATACTTATATTAGCAGATATTCCTTATATGGGACTAGCCGACCCCTTGAACCTTGCCTCACCATTTTTCAGATCGACTCCAGAATAATTTGCATACGTTTTTGTCAAAAGGCAATGTGATCTACTAGATTCCAATTGAAGTAGAGAACAATATGAATTTACCAAGTTTCATAGCCCGAAATCATCAAATCATGCGATAAAATGCAAAATTTCATCAAATTTTCGACTAAGAACATGTTCTATTCGAAAAGTCATTTCAAAACAATTGTATCCAAAATTCTATGCTCTCCCAGAGTTTTCCGAGTTTTCATTGTTGCCAATAAAAATCAATTTTTCAGTTTTTTTTTTTCACAGGAAGCATCCCTGAATACAACAGTATTTACACTGTAAATTTCATAAATAACTGTTGGGCCTTTTAGGAGTTTATACCGACACACAAACATACATCTATTTTAATACCTATATGTTAACAAATCGAAGTAAGTTTCTTCTGGGTGAAGAAAATATCAAGAAAGATGTTGTGAATTAGGAAATAGATTTCGAAACATTTTCAAAAACCGAAGTAAATCTACTTCGAAAGTAGTAAAGTGGTAACGCTGAGCCCATCCTGGGAAGTCTCGAGGAACCGTTTTTTACTCAAACTTGATTGTAAAGAAGAAAGTAAGAAAAAGGAATAGAGCGAAAAACAACTTTTTATATCAATAACCCTTCTCGAATGGTTTGTCATGTTTTGCTTCACAATTTATGCGGTTGCTTCCAGCCTATAAGATCCTGGCTTTCATGTCAACATTCAATTCAGCCATGAAAACTTCAGATTTATTATTTGACTTTTTTTGACTCTGCTCAAAGCACTTGATCAAAGCTTTCGAGAGTCGACCTGATCTTCTTCTTCGTTTTCAAAATTTCCAAAGTATTTCTTATCTACATTTCCAGAAATAAATAATGTACATTTTTTGCAGCAAATGCAAACCTTATCTCCTTGTAATAGTTTAAAAACAACACAATCACTTCTTCTCTTCAATTTGTCTGCAGCTAGTGTTACTATACCTTAACTTCTCTTATTGTTTGATTTAAGCTCGATTTAAAACGTCCCAAGAGTGGTGTTTTCATAAATGAAACCCCGCGGCCAGTTGAAACTGATATCCCATATCCAACCTACGATCCTCGCAGACTCCAACATCGGCTTGAAAGCGAACAGAGACTTAAATATCAACTTTATTCAGATGGTGATCAATTCTATTTCCCCTGGATGAAGCGACAAAATGAAGACGAAGACAAGCAGAAAGATAAAAGTGAGCAGCATCATTAATTGACAAAAATTTGAGTGATTTTCAATATATAATAAAATAAATTCAATAGAAAAAGATATGAATCAAGATAGTGAATTTTTCAAGCCATACGTGTTCCCAATCCCAACTGATTTGGAAAAAACTTTCAAGGCCGAAGTTGTTTTTGGCACTGTTGCCATTATGAGCGCCGATCCAGACATTAAGTACAATTCCGGTTAAATGATGGAAAGTTGTATTGTAATTTGTTTAAATTTTTTTATTTCAGGGAGTCGGATTCGAGACCTAAGGAAATAGCAACTATTTATGTAGCTTATGTTGAATCATTCGTAAAAAGTCCCGATTACTGGACTGCAGAAACAATCGACTCGATTATTTCCGATGGAAATGAATTACATCAATTAAGTATCGATAAACAATTCGAACACCCCAATTCTGAATGGAATATAATCCCTGAACTAACCGCAAAGGAAGCTACTGTCGAAACTAAACATCTTCACACAACCTCTCTTAAAGGTGATGCCAATATCCTTAAATCCCTCACCGTATTCTTTGACTCGTTTAATTCTGCAATTTTGATTGTTGAAAGTCTTTACTTTTTAATATGGAAACGTTGCACTGATTCGTTTTACATATTCGATCCGAACGGCAGAAATGTAGATTGTAAACGAGATATATCCGAGGGCAATGCATCGCTTATGATTATTAAAACCATTGAACACATTGTTCACTTGATACTCAACTACAGTCAGATCAATAAAGAAGCTGATTTCAACTTGTACCAAATAAGTTTAAAGGACTATGGAAAGCTACCATCACCTTTGCAGTTGTCAACTGGCAAAAAAACAAAAAAACGCTTTGCAGTAGTTAATCGATTTTATTCAATAGTTCCTGCTTTGTCAGGTCTTCCAACTAAATCTGGAGGCTTGGCTCCCGAAGAAAATCCTTCATTGATGATAGGCTATTTGGTTCTTGTTTACGCTCAAATCGATGAATATTCTAACTGGACGGTTCAGGTTATCGATGATCTAATTAAGTTCGGAAAAATGTACCACAACAATTTTGTAGTCGATAATCGATTGCAGACACGACTTAACATTGCCGATTTGCCCGAAGTATTGTTCTTCGGAAATTATCGAGTTTTGATTGAAAAGAAGCCTTTTGTGGAATCTGGTCATGTGGTCGAATGCAAGTCTTTTAAATTTTCTCAGCTAACAATAGCAGTTACAAAATTTTTGCGCACTTACGATTCCGGTCTTATACAGATTGATTCTGCAACATTTGCATTTTGGAAAGAAGAAGACGACGTTTTTCTGTTGGACCCCTTTAAAAGGGGACCCGCTGGTTTGGCTTATAATGCCGACAAAAACAGTAAAGGCTTACTACAGCATCATTTGAATATAGAATCGTTTTGTAGAATTCTATTCATAAATGCAACGACAATTAAATCGGTAGGAATCTTTTTTATTCATGGAATTCGAGTTAAGGCCATTGGAACTTTTAATATTAATCGGGCATTGACAAATTCTACCGGTTTTGGGAAACTTCAAATCAAATATCCCTTCGATTGTGCGTCTGCTCAAATGAAAGCAGACGAAATTCAGCGCAATGATGCAGAGAAGATGATATTTAAACGTTCAATCGTTGAGTGCCTTTCGCAGTTGAGTGTTAAACCATGCGAAAGGGTGTGTTCCGAAAGAGATTTCAGAGTGCACCAGCAAAAACTGGAAATGCAAAAACAACTTGTTCAAGCCGCTAATAGTATTGAATCAATACCTGAACAATATCGAATTGACGACTACGATAACATTGATGTTATCGATGGAGTTGTGAACAGCTTTTTGAATGATCTAATGGACAGAATTCAACGAAAAACTGAGAAAAAACAAAAAACTTGTCTAGAGGCTTCAAAAGTTCTTCTTAAGTCCGATATAGCACATTTAGAAGATCTTAAAATCAGACTCAAGCGCGGTGAAGACTACGATAACATTTGTCAGGAATATCAAACAAAACCATCGAGACCGGCACCCAAATATACAGTCAAAGAAGAATTAGCATTGCCATCGAGTTTCAAGCCACTGCCAGATGGAAGTTGGGCAATTTTCGGAAAACAAAATGAATTGGACATATCTCGTGGTTCACTGAAAGGCATTCTTATGACAATTATGGCCGCCGCTTTGTCGGCAAAGTACAGAATAGCAACATGGAATAGCGATGTTATTGACTATGCTATCGATTCGTGTGCAGTAATGGAGGATCGATTCTGGTCCTACAGTCACACTCTTGACATGATATTTCGCAAACAAATTCCAAAAATTCAACTTGGAAGTACAACTTTTGAAATAAGAGTACATTCATGCAATACCGTTGATTGGGAAAACTTGAAATACAACTTAGAGCTTAGCTTGTTAAAAGTCAGCAAATTGTTCCTCATTTGCAAAGGTCTTTCGTGTATGATTATAAAACGATACAATTTCATGTACATGTTCATGGGTTGTTCCTGTGACATTGTTGGTTTTCGATCACAGTCGGCCGGACCAGTGTGCTTGTTAAGATTCCTAGAAATAAATGCTTTAGTCAGACGAATCGAGCAAGCTTGTGGACCGTGTCAAAAGTACGTTTTAGTGGAGATAGAAGTAAAAGAAGTGAATGATACTACGTTGAAGAGATATGTTTCACTGACGGAATCGCAAGAGCAATTAATGTTTGAGCGGGAGGTTGCCGAAAAGAAAAACAAAAGACGGAGATTTAAGGAAAAGATGCAATTTATCGAAAGAGAAATTCGAAGAGAATCGAAGAGATTGGGACACTTCCAAGAGGCAAAAGAGGTCTCACCTAAAAAGAAAAAGGGCAAGAAAGGTATATTGCTTACTATTTTTTTTAATTTAGAAAATATTTTTGTATGAATTGACACTATCAGAGCTAACTTTTACATTACATTGATATGTGGACACTATGGCGTATACGCATTTTTTTGTGTGAAACTTTTTACATAATCAATATTTTCATATTTATTTAAAGCTAAACCGGCGCAATACCGTTTGTCGGATGCATCATTTACTGGTAATGCAGGTATTGAACAAGAACAACCATCACAAGCTGAACTAGACGAAATCTCTGAAGCGAGCGTTGAATTCAAGCACATACCACGTGATCCCAGCGCAAGAACAGTTCCTCCTAAGCCAAACCATCTTCTTCCACCAAAACTAGGATACCAGCTGAGAGAGAAGGATTGCCTATTCAAAATTCAGGGTTCGACAGCACTTGAAGGCCGCGCCACTGAGGCTATAAACAAAATTAAGCCTTGTTACTATGCCAGTGCTGTGGCACTTCTATATGCTATTTTACGTCCTCTCCACCATTGGGACTCATCCCGAATTGATAAGGTTATAAGCATGGCAAATAAAATAGCTAAAAAGACGACGAATTTCAATGCAACCCCTGAGCGAATTCTGAAAAACATTGATTTAGATGAATTTGTCTTCGAGGTCAAAGTTCGTACTTATGTCCCTCCTGGATCATTTGGTGGCCATTTTGAATTCCTTCTCAATAAAGCACTTAATTTAGAGCACTATATCCTACTTCAACTTACAAATATAACATTCACTGTCTACCGTGATCAATTCTATCATCTTTTTGATCCTTACCCATTGACGGAATCAGATGCGGACAATGGTGAAAATGAAGAAGAGTCACCACGTTTACCGGAAGATATACCCAAACAGCCTGAAGAGAATACCGCTTCTTGGATTTTGTTTGGAAGTATGGAATCTATGGTGGAATACATTCAAAAACGAGCAACGAGCAGCGATAATTGGAAAAAAAATTACAAACTCCATGCAATGAGCATTATGTCTTACAAGACGGCTTCGAAGAGGGAACAACTTGTCAATTTACTAACCGATGATTTCGATATTTGCCGACAGACATTCAAAGCTGACAATCTATGTACACATCCCGAAGAAATCGAATGGTTGAACATTTATCCGATGCTTTTGATCTGGAGTCGTCTCAATCGAACCAATGCTGTTAACCGAATTCGTGGTTCACCAATGACTAAAGACAAAAACTTTGACATTGAGATACCGAAAAAATTGTTCTCACTTTGGGGTTCAATTCATCCAATGTCAATGGTGTTTGGTGATTCGCGAAATAAACAACATCTGGCTATTGATGTTGTTGCATGTTGTGTTGCTACAATATATCGTGTGAACGATTGGAACTGTCAAATTATAGATTCGATTGTCATCACTGGCAATGAGTATTACAATGACAGTATTGCGTCAATTGACCGACAGGATTTTGAAATATCATTGGAACACTTGAACACAAGTTTTCAAATGAGCCATCTGAATTTTACTGTTCACCTGGAAAGTGCAATCTATGGATACCTTTATACAAAAGCAAAGAACGAGCTTAATTTAGCTGCAGCACTTGGGTATTTTTTCACTGAAAACGACTATGGAATAGTTCAGTGCCTGAAACGGAGTTTAGCCATAGGAAAAACTGATACAGGTGGTTATTTTATGTTTGAGTGTCAAAGTCATGGGCTTCCGCTTTTCCCAAATGGACAGGGAGCCGCTTACGTGTTGAGAGCAAGCCAGTTGCAAGTTCTGTTGTATTGTATCATAATGACTTTGGATAATAGATATTTCAATAGCCAGTTTACCATTCACAAAGTGGAAATCACAAACGATGTGATAGAAAATGTCCAGGAAGAAGAAGAGGAAGACGAATGATTCCAATAATTTAAATCACTTGTGTAAAAATTTGTTGTTTCTTTTTTTTTTAAATAATTTAATAATTATCAGATTAAAATGAAGTTGATGTTTTATTTCAATTGGAAATAGAAAAGGAAGCAATTTTTTTTTTGTTCGGATACGCTTACATTCTTGATCGACTTGAAGACCGCGACGGTGATCTTGACTTTTTTTTTTCAGCCTGCAACAGAAAACATTACCAACATTTATAGAGTGACAGTTAAACATTTAGAATACCAACCATTGTCTTCAGTCTTCTCCAATCGAAATACGGATTCAAAAGCAAATACCAAATGGTACAAGCGAAGGAAAACTGTAACACAAAGACGAGCACAAGAAGAAAGCCCTGATTACCTAATTCTTCCCTGCAAATGAATAAAAACATCAATGTTAATGTATTTGGTACTTATTTTTGAGCATATTTGTCTATTACCAACTCACTCTACGCCATACAACAAAAGAATCCATGGCGCATATAAAAAACGTCAGTGCTCCGCCAAAGGCATGTACCCCAGAACGGAAGGCCGCTTTGGACGCTGTCGTTCCAGGATGAAATACTATCAAATGATATGATAGAAAATACTGCAAAAACATTCCATTCAAATTAGGACCATCTCAAACACATAAATGCCTTACTTACTTCAATGAGATAAACAATTAAACTAAACAAGCTCAAAATGTATCTTCGAAGCAAATCGTTGATTTTTCCACCGAACAAAAGACCAAACATTTCAATATCCCCAATAATCATTAGTACCAGAGCTATTGTGTGGGTTATAGCATGGGTCCAAAGTAGTCTGTTTTTAACGATTTTGAACCAGATACATCCTTTCGATAAAAATACATACAAAAAAGTTGACAATCAAAATTAAATTCAAAATCATTCTTACCAATTCCATTTATAAATAATACTCCAACGATATAGATAAAGGCTCCGATAAATACTTTCTTTTTATCTGCCTTCAGGATAATGACTGCCATTAAAATTATTGCTGAAATTGCGAAGAGGATTGTACACACCAATGTGCCTATGAAAAAGCTTGTTGTTTTTCTATGGTTCCAGGCCATATTTTTTTTCAATTTGTTTTGATTCAAAATACCGCTAAGCTATCGGATAAATAATTTGAAATTAATTTTGAAATTGACATCACAAACAAAATTCTTACAAATTTCTTTTGAGTGAAAACAAAATATGATTATGATTTATGATTGATTTCCGTAAAGGGTTTTCTAGAGTTAAAATAGTCAATCAATCCGACCAAATCTTGATGAAGGAACGATTATTCAGGCTACAACCGAAATGACAGGAGCCTGAATAAAAATATTTGCAGGAAAGGCATTGAATAATGTCGTTTTCCATTGGTCTTTTGACGTCTCTTCTTCTCATTGAATAAGA
This sequence comes from Sphaerophoria rueppellii, assembly GCA_920937365.1. Taxonomy (NCBI): domain Eukaryota; kingdom Metazoa; phylum Arthropoda; class Insecta; order Diptera; family Syrphidae; genus Sphaerophoria; species Sphaerophoria rueppellii. Next base: position 109,720,028 of record CAKKXW010000001.1, on the reverse strand, counting down.
AGTACAGGAAGGAGTCTTATGAACAAGAATTGAAGCATTTTTCTAAGTAGTGTGAGTTTCACAAACACAAATGCATTACACCCCTGCGGTCTGCAGTTGAATAGTTAATCTCAGGAGCGTCAAGGGAAATTTGATTAAATCAAGATTTCATCGATTTTGCTTCAACTTTTATTTTCAATCTCAATTCTTTTTTTAGGAAGCATGGTGTTTTAACACTAAAAATGCACTGCACGGTTTTTGATGTTTAATTTTTTTATTTTCCAGTACATTTTCTTGATTTTTCATCCGTAATTCATCACGTTTATTACGTCTATTGTAATACAACCAACAAATAAAAACGTTTCGAAACACGATGGAAGAACTATTCAAAACAACCGTGCACACTACGGGAACTCAACGAATTGCAGCGCCTTACCATCACGAACAGAAATAATACACCCCTGAACTCGACTGACAACACAGTCAAAGTTTGACAGCAAATACCCTAAAAATTGACAGCACATACTCTAAAAATGGACATCATCAGACATTTTTGTTGCTTCACTCACGTAAACTGTACATGTAGCTAATACCGCTTCCTGTACTTCTTATTCAATGCTTCTTCTACCTCCAATGGCACGGGTTATGGTGTAAGTGTCATTCTTCGGACGATTCTGTTTTCAAAACAGAAGAGTTCTGCTCTTCTCAGAAGCATTCCGTCTGTCAAATTCAGTCCAATGGAATGGTTTCAGAAGGCATCTGGAGTCTGGACTCTACCGAATGCTTCTGGGCGACCAATCGAAAACGACATAAGAAGTACAGGAAGCGGTGTTAGCTACATGTACAGTGTACGTGAGTGAAGCAACAAAATGTCTGATGATGTCAATTTTTGGTACTAGTGCTGTCAATTTTTGGGGTCCGGTCCGGGCCGGAGCATTGGTGTCCATTCGCTCTAAATGACCGAGCCATCTGAGTCTCTGGACCTTGACCCTTCTGGCTAGGTCCATGTCGTTGTACAACCCGTAAAGTTCGCTGTGGTATTTTCTTCGCCATTCCCCTTCAATGCAATCGGGGCCAAAGATGACCCGAAGAACTTTCCTCTCGAAACAGCCTGAGGCACTTTCATCCGATTTTGTCAGGGTCCATGCTTCCGCACCATACAGCAGGACTAAAATATATACCTTGACAATTTTGAAGATTTCCGAAAGCTGAATGGAAAAGAGAAAGTGGATAGAAAGTCTGTCGTTTGTTCAAAACACTTTCATGAAACTGATTTTATACTTGATGGTGCAAGCAAAAAAAGAAAGTTATTTCCGTCTGCAATGCCTGTCTGACCAAGATATTAAACGCTTGTTCAAGTTGTTCATAAAATTTTCTTTTAAAAACGATCAAAATAACGGGTTTTTCAATAGAGACGCTACAAGAGTAGACCGATAGGGACAGCAAACGACGCCATACTTTTTCCCGCTCTCTTGACATTTCTCTTCAGTAAGATTTGCTATTTCATCATGGAAAGATATACGATCCAACAACGAGTCAAAATTATTAAAATTTACTACCGAAATTCGGAGTCAGCGGTCAACACTTTAAGAGCGCTACGTGCAATTTATGGTCGTCATAATCGTCCTGCCAGATCAACAATTGAGCGTCTAGTAGAAAAATTTGAATCCACAGGCTCAATACAAAATGTTCCCGTGCCAGTGAGATAAAGAAGTGCCCGTAGTGTTGGGAATATTGCTGCCGCTAGCGCATCAATTGCGGAAGACCCAAATCAGTCTCTCACATGTCGTTCTCAAGCGTTGGGTATCTCTGTGACGTCGTTGTGGCAAATTTCGCAAAAAGATCTTGGCCTACATCCTTACAAGATCAAATTGACGCAAGAACTGAAGCCGCTTGATCACCAGAAGCGTCGTATGTCGTGAATTGGGCTGAGCAACAACTTGAAAATGATCCGGATTTTCATCGAAAAATCATCTTCAGCGATGAGGCTCATTTCTGGCTGGATGGCTTCGTCAATAAGCAAAATATGCGTTATTGGTCAGGCAGCAATCCACATGTGCTTCACGAGGCACCATTACATCCCGAAAAAATCACTGTTTGGTGCGGTTTACATGCTGGTGGTGTCATTGGGCCGTACTTCTTCCGTGATGATCAAGACCGGCACGTTACTGTGAATGGGAATCGCTACCGCTCAATGCTAACCGATTATTTTTGGAATGAATTGGATGATATATGGACTTGGACGATATGTGGTTTCAACAGGACGGTGCCACATGTCACACAGCGGGCCAAACAATCGATTTATTGAGAACGAAGTTCGATGAGCGCATTATCTCCAGAAATGGACCTGTGAATTGGCCGCCTCGTTCATGCGATTTAATGCCGTTAGACTATTTCCTGTGGGGCTACGTCAAATCTATGGTTTATGGCAACAAGCCAGCGACGATTGATGAACTTCGTACGAATATCGAACGTGAAATTGCAGCAGTATCGGCCGATTTATGCTTGAAAACCGTCGAAAATTGGGTTCAGCGTCTGGACTTCTGCAAGCGTGCCCGTGGTGGCCATGCAAAAGAAATCGAGTTCCATATATAATGGCATCAAATGTACTTCCACAGGAATTTCATTGATATTCAAAACCGTTTTTGTTTTATTTAAGAAAACGTTTGTAGCGTCCCTATTGAAAAACCCTTTAGGTTTAATAAACGTCGTGGGTTCGAGTCCTACTTGTGCCCATAGTTTTTATTTCATCTTTCACGAGCACTGCTCTTGCGAAAAACTGACAAAATTCCAGAGTATCATCTGTCATGAAAAAGTGCTTCTCAACTTTGCCGTTCGGAATCGGCGTTAAATTGTAGGTCCCCTCAATTCTTCACACGAACCTAGAGAATTGTTGATGAGAGTAAGCCACTTAGGCCTTGGCTCTTCAAGAGTTGTAGCGCCACTCTATTTATTTATTTATTTTATTTAAACGTGATGAATTACGGATGAAAAATGATGAAAATGTACATAAAAAAAATTAAACATTAGAAACCGTGCATGTGCACCTTTAGTGTTTAGACACCATGCGTCCTAAAAAAAAGAATTGAGATTGAAGAGAAAAGTTGAAGCAAAATCGATGAAATCTTGATTCAATCTTATTTCGCTTGGCGCCCCTGAGATTAACCATTCAACTGCAGACCGCAGGGGTGTAATGCATTTGTGTTTGTGAAACTCACACTACTTAGAAAAATGCTTCACTCCTTTTTCATAAGACCCCTTCCTGTACTTCTTATTCCATGACTGTAATCCAAATTGTTGTTGTTTGCCGGGGGGAAATTTTGATTTGCTGGCTACTGAGTAGTGAAAAATACGCTTAATACTAGTCGTATATACAAAGCCCAGAGCACCGATCGGTTATATTTTGAATTGAATTGAATTTTTATTGAGTCTTTTAGGTTACAGTAGCTGTCTTATTCTATATTACAATTCAAGTGACAGTATAAATGAGAAATTGGCGGCTATGAAGTATTGCCTGCTCTTTCTGTTTCTTTGTATTGGATTTATACAATGTTCGCCTCATGGCAATCTATTCTATGTTTGTTCTACTCTTGCTCAAAAAGAGAGTTGAGATATATTTTCTTGTGGATTTCTTTTCCACTCTAAATCCTACATACTAAATAAGTGAACCTGATCAGTTATAACAAAATGGGAAAGCTTGCTGTCAAAATGACGTGTAATACGTAGGTTAGCTGTAAGAGTATGCTTTTTATTGTAATAATGATACAATTGTCTACATAATAAAGCAAGTTTGCTGCAAGAGTATGTGTGTATGAAAAAAATTAAGTTTGAGGTATCTGGAGGGTAAAACGTAGGTAGGTTCCCAATCTTGTTATAACTGATCAGTGGCCTAGAGCGCACATCGAAACAAACCTTTTAGTTCTGTCTGAGAACTATTTGTTGCATTTTGGTTGAAAACTGTCAAATATGTAAAAGAGAGTAAAACTCTCTCCGAAAGAGAGAAATTTAACTTGCTACAGAATAAACAAAGTAGTTTTTTTTTTCATTGTGTACGAAAAATGATGAATTTTCTAATATGGTGCTGGAGCTGATGGAATACGAATCTCCGTTCAGAGAAGAAGATTCAATTCAATTTCATTATGGAAATATGGAAAGAGAACAACAAATTAGAAGGAACTGTTAAAAAGTGTAATTAAAGTAAATAGGAACATTTTATTTGTCAATGAATAAGTAAATTAATAGTTTATTTCAGTTTTTTTTAAATTATAACCTAGAAATGCTTATTTTAAATGTTAAAACTTTCTATTTCTTCTTCAAAGTGGTCCGACCTTAAAAAAAAAAAAACAAAAAAAATAAGTTTAGTCAATCAAATACAATAAATGTAGATATAAGTTAATTTTAAATGAAAATACCAAAGGCCATTCTAAGATCGGGTTAAGCACAAGGATATTAATCAATAAGCCATAGATGAGCAACAGTAAGCAACTAAAGGCTCCAACCAATCGTCCGTTACCACTAGTACTTTATCGTTAATAACAAAAATATCCATTAAATAGTGCATACATATACAAAATCAACAAAGACACTTACTAATGATGTTCTTCATATTGCAACATACAGCAAGAAGTGGCTATTGAAAGCTGTAAAATAAATATTCCAAGAATGTTATGCCAAGCCGCAAACATTTTACGTCTTCTCTGGTTTGAATATAAGTAAACATAAACAAAAACTGCTGCACACCACTATAACAAAAATTATATAAAACAAATTGTGAATGATATTAATTGAATCAAACCTGTATAAGAAATGCTATGATTGTCAAATATGCTTGACTTGTATGAAAGTCACCAAATTTAAATGTATCGTGTTTAGCTAAATTCTTGAACTGGTATATAACAAAACAAAGGTACGCCAACAGAAAGATGACTAAAGTGTGAATAAATCCGTGGATGTACTTAACAGTTTTAGTTTTAATTCCAGGTAAAAGACGAAACGCAACCATACCTTAAAATTATGTAATTTTAACACTTTTTTTATTTTGCTTGTTAAATTAAACAAAAATCATTTACCATGACCATTAACGATGACCATAGTTACTGGCATTCCAACCACATGAGTGTGATAAAGGGATTTCTTTTCATTCCATCCTGGATCATCAATTTCAAATAGACACAAACTTACTATTATCAAAACAGCAACAATTTCAGATACTAGGAATACGGTCCATGCAGCGAAAAGTTTACGGAATCTAGCCATGACACAATATTAAAAGTTTGACAAGAAAATAATTTATGTAAACAAAAATTATATTGTTCAGTCAGTGCAGTCAAACATTTTGGAAACACTTTGTTTTGTCAGCCAATGCGAAATTCCTATAATATTATTTTTATTTTATTTTTTGACTGTTGGCTCTTAGCTAACGTATTTTATTTCAAACTTTTTAAGTTAATCCTATTCGATTTGAAGACAGAAAAATTTGCATAACCATTTTTGATAATAGTTTACTTTCTGTTCTGTTTTTTTTGTATGTGTTACATTACATTGTAACGGTTATTTGCTTCGTAGTTTGAACCCTCCACGACTGTGCAACGGCACCCGAACCCATTTAAAAATAGGGTTGCGCGAAAGTTCTAGACGAGCCAAGGCCTAAGTGGCTTATACTCATCAACAATTCTCTGAGTGAGGGGATCTGCAATTTAACCAAGACCCTCAACAGATTGATGTCTGAAATACAAAATCACTTTAGCTTCGTCTTCGACTACGTTACGATGCACCCGCTTTGAATTAATTAAATTTGTTTGTTAACGTTTTGATTACAGCTGTTGAGCTGTCAAAGTAAATGTCACATTAGGCCAGTTCCACCCACTGATCTCTATATTACACTGGATAGTGTATTACCTACAAAGTATAACAGTTTTTTTGACCCCATTTGAAGATGAAAGTCAATGTCCCTTTTCGACTTTTTGACGTCTAACCAACAAAAAAAAAAGGCAAAAAGTAAGGCGTTTTTCTTTCACATCTGAACAGAGTCTGAACAATGAATAGAAATGTTTCGAATAATTTAAATGGTGAAGGAAACAAGTTGTTATGGAAGAGAATATCAGTTTTGAACTTAATTATATGTTTGTGCTTTCGAATAACCCAAACAGAATACATTGAAGATAGTGAAATTCGATTACCTGTTTTAATAATCGTCTAGAGTTAATAAAAGTCGGTTATATCATTTATTAATACAATTATAAAAATGAAAAAAAAAAACCTTAATATTAATTCTCTATATACAATGCTCCGAACTAAAAAAAGAAAAAACGCCTATAAACAACAAACTACTCTGGTTTTTGCACCGATACAGAGATCAGTAATATAGGGATTCTTTGTCGTTTATTTTTGTTATACTGTTACACGAATGTTTCCCTTTTCGACTTTATAACAATCTTCAAATGGAGTCACTTTTTCTGTATGGATACGCTATCCAGTGTATTATAGAGATCAGTGGTTCCACCTAACAACATCTCACTGAGATCTCAATGTCACTTTGACTGAGCCAAAATCATTTGGTGGAACAAAATTCTCAGTTCTCATTGAGATAAAATGGTTACCTTACAAATTGTTGTTGTGCATATGTTAGTCACGTCAAAATAGCTGAGTGAGAAACCGAATCCAAAAAATTTTCATCTCAGAAATCTCAAAAAAAAATCTCAATTCTCAGCTGAGATTTCTTGTTCCACCTAAAAAATCTCTGAGATCTCTGAGATATCAGTGAGATGTTGTTAGGTGGAACTGGCCTATTGCATAACATTACGTTATTTTCTTTACGAGTTGATGACAGCTAACGAGAGAGAGAGCGGGAAGAATGTTTTCCACTGAGGCAATATTCCTTTTCCAAGGCGGCAGCTAAAGAATTCCCTGGATGGATTCAACGATGGCGTCTACTGTTTCAGTTAAGTTAAACTACTCAGTGAAGACCTTATACGGGCCCTTGGAGATAAAATAGGGACCTGGCCCTCCACGTTGGGGTGACCTCCCAATCACATAAAGAAAAGCTGGTTTCGAAGCAACAATAAGACTCGGATACGGACGGATTTACTGATAATGAACCATGCAAACAAAATAAGGACAATTAGACTCGTATCTGCACGTAGAATGTTAGGTCCCTCAATAGACTACGTGCAGCCGAACAATTAGCGGAGGCCCTAGACCGTTATAAATCGGATATAACCGCCATCTAGGAAATGCGATGGGATGGGCCAGGCAAAAAGTGATGAAGACTGCGATCAAGGGGCACGGTAGTGCCCAGTCAAGTTCTGGCACTACTCTCTTTTTACAGGATCGAACTCAAAAACTTTTGAACTCATTGAGTTAGAAGCTTCAAATTTGAATTACGTGTTGACTTCATGGAGACAAAGGCAAATGACAAAAGCAATTTTCACTCAAACTAACTTCATAAGATTTAAAATATTCAGTATAACACTTTTACTTGTTAAGAACTTGGTGTTCTTGTAGATCTCATTACTTTTGGTGGCTGACTTTTTATACAGTGTTTATCGCTACTACTACGGTACGGCGACTGCTGGAGAAAACAATAACAGTATCTGTTTGGATGTGGCTTTGTTGTTGGAGGCAGCCTTAGGCAGCATGTGCTAAGCTTCAGAGCAGTCAACGAGCGCCTCACGACAACCCTGAAGTTTAGGACATGCTGCCTAGGGCTACCTCCAACAACAAAGCCACATCAAAACAGATGCTGTTATTGTGCAGTCGCCGTACCGTAGTAGTAGCGATAAACACTGTATAAAAAGTCAGCCACCGAAAGTAATGAGATCTATAAGAACACCAAGCTCTTAACAAATAAAAGTGTAATACTGAATATTTTAAATCCTATGAAGTAAGTTTGAATGAAAATGTTCAAGTGAACTTGAAAAATTTTCATCCAAACTATTTTCTATTTTCTAGCAATTTGCAAATTTTAGCAATATAATTGCTCTGCCAATTAATAAATAAATGATATTTAGGTTACGTTACAGTGGCTGGATAGATGTTGTTAACTCATTTAGACCCAAAGGGCCCAAGGGTCCATTTCGAAACCACTAAAGAAAGTTACTCATGGGAGTGTTATGAACTTAAACAAACCAGAATTCTAAATTTCAACGTCATATGACCATTTTAAGAAACTACAATTTTATACTTACATTTACACAACGAAGGAGTGATCCCACCAAGGCACTCCCACCGAGGGACGGCAGCGAATGAATTTGTTCTTTGGAATCAACGGTGGCGTCTCCAGTTCCAGTTAGGCCGAACTACTTGGTGAACACCTTTACGGGCTACTTCGACTTATTTGAAGCCCAGGCCGTAAAACGAGCGGTTTTTCCGGCTCTTGCACTTGAAGTCACATCAAGTGCCTGGTACTCCAGGTTGGGGGTTGTGCGTTGGGGTGACTTCCCGACAACGTAGAAAAAAGTTTAGTTGCGAAGCAACAACAGGCCTCGGAAACGGACGGATACACTGAAGACGACCCAAGCAAATGTACAAAGGACAACGATTTTCGGATATGCACGTGGAATGTTAGATCCCTTAATAGACCGCGTGCTGCCGAACAGTTAGCGGAGACCCTCAACTGCTACAAAGCAGATATTACCGCTATCCAGGAAGTGCGATGGGATGGACCGGGCAAAAGGAGGATGAAAAACTGCGACATCTACTATGGTAATTATTACCGAGAGCAACAACAGCGACTCTTTGGATGCGGATTCATCGTGGGAAGTAGACTCAGGCAAAAAGTCTTGAGCTTCAAATACGTGAGCGAAAGAACGAACGAACATTAGCCTAATATGTGCGTACGCCCCCACAGAAGAGAAAAAGGACGACACCAAAGACGAGTTCTACGAGCTCCTTGACAAAACGTATGAGCAATGTCCTAGTTATGACATTAAAATTGTCCTCGGCGATTTTAACGCGAAGCTGGGAACAGTCGGAAAGCACAGCCTGCACGACACCACTTCCGAAAACGGATTCAGGCTGATCGATTTTGCTGCGGGCCGAATTATTGTGGTAGCAAGCACCTGGTTCCCTCATCTCAACATCCATAAAGGTACATGGAGATCTCCTGATCAATCAACCGTCAACCAGATTGATCACATTGCGATCGACGGAAGGCACTTGTCCAGCATTTTAGATGTTCGAACTTTCCGAGGAGCTAACATCGACTCGGACCACTACCTCGTCGTAGCCAAGGTAGTGCTACGAATATCCCGACAACGGCCAAAACAAGGAAATGCTGCAAGAAAATTCGACGTCGGGCGGCTACAATCGCAAGAGATCGCCAGATCCTTCTCTGATCGAGTGTCAAGTAACCTCTTAAGGAGTCCTATGCCGCCAACATCAAGTATCGAAGACCAGTGGCAACATTGCCAGAGAGCAGTTAGAGATGCCGCCTCTAATGTGCTGGGTTTCACACAGCCACCAAAACGAAACCCCTGGTTTGACGAAGAATGCAGGCAGGCCCATGCAGCCAAGCAGGAGGCATACAAAGCGGCGCTGCATAGAAGGACAAGAGCTGCTCGTGAGCTCTACGAGCAAAAGAGGAGAGAGGAACGCCGGCTTCTCAGGAGAAAAAAGAGAGAGCATGAGAAGCGTCAGATCGAGGATGTTGAGAGAGCCAACAGCAGGAATGAAGTTCGGAGGTTTTACCGAAAGGTTAAACAGCTGGCTCAAGGTCATCGAGCAAGAACCGATGCCTGCAGAGATAAACAAGGGAACATCATAGTAGAATCGCAGTCAATGCTGGGGATTTGGAAAGACCACTTCTGTAGATTGTATAACGGCGACGACGAACAAAATACCGCCGTCAGACAGGAGCCTTTCATCGGACACGATGATAGCCAACAATTCCGTGAACCCGACCTAGAAGAAGTGAAAACCGCAATATCACGGCTGAAATCCAACAAAGCCGCTGGAGCAGATGGACTAGCTGCTGAGTTGTTCAAAGCAGCAGGCGACGAGCTAGATAGGAGCATGCACCAAATCATCTGTAAGATATGGTCAGAGGAATGCATGCCCGATGAATGGAACCTCAGCATTGTTTGCCCGATCCTGAAAAAGGGAGATCCTCTAAACTGCGCCAACTATAGAGGAATAAGTCTACTAAACATCGCCTACAAGATCCTCTCTGCCGTAATATGTGAACGTCTGAAGCCTTTCGTCAACAATCTGATTGGTCCTTATCGATGTGGCTTCGGACCAGGAAAGTCAACCATCGACCAAATTTTCACGTTGCGGCAGATCCTTGAAAAGACCTATGAACTGCCAAGCTCGTTCGCTTGTGCAAAATGACGATGGAGAACTCACGCTGCTCCATCAAGGTTGGCAACGAGTTTACGGAATCTTTCGATGTCAAAAAAGGATTCAGGCAGGGCGATGCACTGTCATGCGATTTCTTTAACATCGTTCTTGAGAAGATAGTGCAGAACTCCAACGTCAACACCAGAGGCACTATCTTCCAAAAATCTGTTCAACTTCTCGCGTACGCCGATGATATTGATATAATGGGAAGAACACAGCGTGATGTCAATGGCGCCTTTGTGAGAATTGAGACAGAAGCGGCAAAAATGGGTTTAGCGGTAAATGAGGGAAAAACGAAGTATATGCTGTCTTCGAGGAAGGACACCCAACACCGACGGCTCGGGCACAATAGACACTTATAACTTCGAGGTAGTAGAGGAGTTTGTCTACCTAGGCTCCGCTATAAACACGGGCAATAACACCAGCGCCGAGATCAGACGAAGAATAACTCTTGCTAATCGCTGTTTCTTTGGGCTAAGAAAGCAATTGAGTGGAAAAGCCCTCTCTCGAGCAACTAAGGTAAAACTGTACAACACACTCATCATCCCAGTCCTGCTGTATGGTGCGGAAGCATGGACCCTGACAAAATCGGATGAAAGTGCCTTAGGCTGTTTCGAGAGGAAAGTTCTTCGGGTCATCTTTGGCCCCGTGTGCATTGAAGGGGAATGGCGAAGAAGATACAACAGCGAACTTTACGGGTTGTACAACGACATGGACCTAGCCAGAAGGGTCAAGGTCCAGAGACTCAGATGGCTCGGTCATTTAGAGCGAATGGACACCAATGCTCCGGCCTGGAAAGCCTTCGACACTATTCCCGAGGGACGTAGGAGGAGAGGAAGACCGCGACTCAGGTGGCGCACTCAAGTGGAAGAGGACCTTAATCAACTTGAAGTGCAAAACTGGAGACGACTAGCTAAGGACCGAGCTAGCTGGCGGAGACTGTTGATTGAGGCCCAAGTCCACAACGGACTGTAGCGCCACCTTAAGTAAGTAAGTATTTTTTCTTATATTCAACAGAAACCCTATCAGAATTTCGAATTTAAACGATTTTGACCATTTTAAAAAAGTGGGTGGATAACACGCCCATAAATGGAAATAGGTTTTTTTATCATTTTTTCATGTCATTCCACCAAAGCTTCACAAGAATTCCACATTTCAACATCCTACGACACTTTTTAAGAAAGTGGGTGGATACCACGCCCCTCAATGAGCAAATTGAATTTTTTTCCTTTGTATACACACAAAAAACTATTATTGTATCAAATTTCAAGATTCTGCTATTAGCAGAAGTGCTTCATAATTTCGATGATCAGTCAGTGAGTCAATGTGATTCCAACAAGATGGGTCAACAAGCCACAAAACACGACCAACTATGGCTTTATTATGTGAGAAGTTTCCTGGTCGAGTAATTTCACGTTTTGGCGACGTCAATTGGCCACCAAGATAATGCGATTTGACACCGTTACCTAATTTTTTTCTGTCGGGCTATGCAAAAGACCGTAAGTGGAAGACCGTGGCCATGGAACTTCATTTAGACAGGTGTACATAATTTAATCAGTTCACACCCTAAATTTGCAGTGAGCTAACAACAGAGTATATTTAAAAATGAGTAGGGAAACTCAGAAAAATTCACCTGTTGATTCACACATATTTTCACACAGATATAGGAAATAGATGCCAATGAAAAACTTACAGGAAAGAAAGGGAAACAACATAAGCTTTTTTTTTCTTAATTTATGACAATCAAGTCTGACCGTCTATTAGGGAAAAGGGGAAAGAAGCAATAAATGAACGTGTAGTCATTCCTTCTTGCGCAGGCAGTTTTACATTAGAAATTGATTTTTCTTTAAAAATAACAAACATTATATTCAAGTGGGACCGCCTTTGAAAGTCTATTGGGGATATACTTTGGAAAACATTTATTAAAACTTTTTTTAGTCATCTCCGAAAATTGTGTTTTTGTTGAAGTTCTACAAGTAATTTTAATTAATCAATTTTTAAATGAGCAAACTCATATATGCGTGGATTGTCTTTCTTGTTTCTGAAGTGGTATGTTACCTTATCTTTCGAAATATTGTTGCATTTGCCCATATCAGCTTCAAAGCGGAGGAACTTCAAAAAGCATCATGGAACAATCACGCATTGATTATGGTGATGGCAATGATTTCATTAAACGGCAACGGTAAATAGGATGTTTCAAACTAACGTTCTTTTTGTTTGTTTTAATATAAAATTGAAATAAAATTAGGAATGATGCTCTTTCGCCTCTTTCCAAAGTGTAAAACTTTGATAGTCAAATATATTCACACATTCATACATACTTTGATTCCTGCTGGTGCAATATATTCGTACGTTTTAATTTACAAGGTCCAGAGTAAATTTCATCGGCCTCATTTTCCATTTGATCATATTCACTCCTACTTTTCTGCGATTACAATTATTTTTTATTTTTCTCAGGTAAGAGAAGACAAACCTTGTAACATTTCCAGATAATTCTAATTCTTTTGTGTTCATAAAAAAATAGTACTTTAGCGGAATATATGTATACATGTTTACGACTCAACAAAAACGAAAGCGGTTCGCTACGTGCCATAATTATCTGGGAATTATCTGCCTTCAAGCGGCTATTGCAACGGTTTGTGTTCAATTGCAGGAATTAAATATTGGCAGGTACTTGCTTTTGCCAAAATGTTGACTAACGTTACTAATTTTACTTCTTATCAAAGTTCTGCGGCGTTTATGGAACAGCACGCTGAGCACGCAATGCTTCTAATGGTTTTTTATGGTGTCCTTGTCAATAGTGTAGTGCTGAATCCATTACTGGAATGGCAATTGGTGAGTTAAGAATTCCACTGTCGTGGATTTCATATTAAGTTGAATTACTTTTCCCTTAGGTTGGCCCGCTTTGAATAGAATGAAAAGTTCATTAATTTAACACGAGAGTTGATGTTTTTTTTTTTTTTTTTCAATTTATGTTATGTGTATGTTTTAGTTTAAAGAATTAAACATCTCAAAGATTTCAAAACCAACGTCATCACAATTTTTCATTGAAATAAGCAAGTTTGTAGTATTTTAGAAGAAGAACCAACACCAAACACACAAAAATAGTACATAGTTGAAAAAATTGAGAATCTTTTCGTCCGTATCCACACAAAATATTTTGAATTTGAATTTCCAATTTTCAGTTTTCGATTACGGTTTCATATTCAGGGTTTCCTTTTCCCGTCGCTGGTAAAGTGTTTTTTAATTCCAGTCTGCTATTACATTTTCCGGTTTTTGATTTATAAACGGCGTTTTAGAATCTTACAAATAACTGTAAAAATTTCCATTGCAAAATGCGTTATACTTAAAAAAAAAGTTAGGCTAATGGCTGAAACACACACAGTTTACCTTTGGCTTCGCCTGAGGTTTACGAATCCAACCATAGGAATTCAATGCATGCTACCACAATGAACCTCACGTTTCCTACATAATGTTACGTAATGTGACAGCAAACGGAAGATTTAGTAATTTTGTAAAACATCTGCTTTGTCATTGAGCGCATTCCGAAACCTAGTGACTACGTAGTCAACGCGTTGTGATCGGTTGATTACTTGTTTTCAACCAATCAGCACGAGTTGACTACGTAGTCACTAGGTTTCGGAATGCGTTCATTATTTTTGTTTTTGGAGGGATGATGATGATGATGATGGAGGGAGAAATGTAATTCAAAGCTTAATCGAAGCGGCTGCATCGTAAGTCGTAACGGCCAGACGAAGACGAAGCTAAAGTGTGTTTGCGTTTCAGCCAATACATTCTGACAGCGAATATTACCGAACCTTGTATTTGGTTTTGAATTGAAATGTGCAAAATTTTCTCCCCACAGCATTATCATCGCATTTCCGGCAGACAGGCACAAGTTAAACTTCGCAAATTTTCAGGAAAGCCATTTAAAAATTTTGTCATATTTAAATCAAAAAAATTGTTGTTCAAAAAAAATAAAACTAGGATGTTGAAAATGAGAAAATGAAAAAAACTGCATTTTTTTTTGCTATGAGATGGTGTACTAAGATTTATAGAAAACGCAAAAAAAAGGTCTATGCCGTTTTTCGAAAAAAAAAACCCATTTCCTCAAAATTTGTATCTGGCTGTTTGAAAAAGTGTAATTTTCCTCGTGTAAATGTAACAATCTAGAAAACGTCCAAATGATGAAAAAATCGTGCCCGGTTGTTTGCTTTGTTGGAACACACAAAACCGATCCTATCGACGATAACAGCTAACAGCAGAACTAAAAATATGTAAGTGTCATTACTGCCAGCGTTACCATTTGAAAAAAAAAGAACCGAAGTTGATTTAGAAAAACGCGAACTAGATTGAAAAAAAGGGAAGTAGGTTATAAAATAGTGTATTCTATATTGACCATGGATACTTACTTACTTAACTTAAGGTGGCGCTACAGTTCGGGGTGGACTTGGGCCTCAACCAACAACCTCTCCATCAGTCAGCTCGGTCCCTAGCTAGCTGTCTCCGGTTTCAAAGGCTGAGTTGGTTGAGGTCATCTTCAACATGCGTTCGCCGCCTGAGCCTTGGTCGTCCTGTGGTGGATTCGAAGACTTTACGGGCCGGAGTATTGGTGTCCATCCTCTCCACGTGACCAAGACATCTGAGTCTTTGGACTTTCACTCTCTTAGCTACGTCAGTGTCGCTGTACAACCCGTACCGTTTATGCAAACAGAACCATAGGTCTTCCGTAGAACTTTTCTCTCGAACCGGCCTAGGGCGATCTCATCCGTTTTTGACAGGGTCCAATGCTTCTGCAAAATAAAGCGGGACGGGGATGATGAGGGTCTTATAAAGCGTCACCTTAGTTGTTCTCGAGAGGGCTTTACTACTCAATTGCTTTCTTAGCCGGAAGAAACAGCGATTAGCAAGAGTTATTCTTCGTCTGATATCGGCGCTGGATGTCGTTGTCCGTATATACTTTGTTTTGTCCTCGTTGAACGCTAAGCCCATTTTTCAACCTCTTTCTGTATACTCGCAAAAGCACTGTTGACATCACGCTGCGTTTTGCTTATGATATCAATGTCATCAGCGCACTCGCGTACTCGTACTAGTGCCTCTAGTGTTGACGTGGAAGTTCTGCACTATCCGTTCCAATATAATGTTAAAGAAGTCGCAGCCCCTTGTCTAAAGTCTTTTTTGACGGTGAGGTTGTTACCGACTTCAATGGAGCAGCGAGAGTTCTCTATTGCCTTCCTGCTCAGACAAATGAGTTTTGTAGGGATGCCCAAACTGGACATGGCTTTATACAGGATGAAAAGATGGTAGGTGTCGATTTGGAGTTCTTGAGTTTTTCCCAGGATCTGCCGTAATGTCTAATGGTCTAAAGCCAACCTATCAATTTGTTGACAAATGGCTTAAGGCGTTCACATAGTACTGCAAAAAGATCTTATAGGCGATGTTTAGAGGAGTCTGACGCCTCTGTAGTTGGTCTAGTTTAGAGGGTCTCCTTTCTTCAGGATGGGGCAAACACTGCTGAGGTTCCATTCATAACGCATGCTTCCTTCCGACCATATTCTGCAGATGAGTTGGTGCATGCTCCAAGTCATCACCGGCTGCTTTGAAGAGTTCGGTAGTGTTTCTAAGCTTGGATATTGCTATCTTCACTTCTTCAAGGTTCAAAGTTGGGTAGACGGAAATCTTGGCTTGTGTCTTCTTCATTGAATGGTTCATTTTGCCTGACAGCTGAACTTCATTCGTCATCGCCGTTGTAAAGTCTGCAGAAGTCGTCCTTCCATATCCTCAGTATTGACTGTGACTCTACTACGATATTTCCTTGTTGGTCTTAACAGGCCTCAGTTCGTGCTCTGTAACCTTGAGTCATTGTTTTTACCTCTTGGTAAAACTTCCGATCCTCATTACTGTTTCTTAGTCTCTCAACATCCTCGATCGATCGCTTTTCATGCTCTCTTTTTCTTTGTGTTCTTCTCTCCCCTTCTGCTCGTAGAGCTCTCGAGCTAATCTCGTCTTCCTGTGCAGCGCTGCTTTGTATGATGCTTCTTGCCTGGCTGCAAGTACCTGCCTGCATTCTTCATCAAACCAGGGGTCTCGTTTTGGTGGCCGCGTGAAACCCAGCACATCAGAGGCAGCATCCCTGGCTGTAGCGGACTTCTCCTGACTTACTTGACACTCGTTCGGAAAAGGATCAGGCGATCTCTTGCGATATTAGCCGTCCGACGTCATATTTTCTTTTACTAGCACTTCCTGTTTATGGCTTTGGTCGAGATATCCGCTGCACTACCTTGGCTAAAACGATTTTAACGTCGAAGCAGGCATTGCTCGTATGTCTTGTCGAGGAACTCGTATAACTTGTCCTTGGTGTCGTCATCTTTTTCTTCCGTGGGGGCTCTTCTTGTTGCAAAATCTACCTAAATTTGAAATTCAAATCAGTAACAACTTTTTTAGTTTGGCGGAAGTTACGTTTCTCATAGGAAGTAAGATCTTTCTCTCTCTAAACGAGATGCATTTAGTTTGAAAATTTTCCTGTGCAGTTGGGTGGCGCTTCAAGAAGTTCGCATTAGGTTTGTTCGATGTTCACTCTGATTGTGCACTGACCTGTTCGATGTAGCTCTTTTTTCGACTCGGTGAATTTCCACCTTGTTCGATGTGTATTCATATTCAGTGCTCGCACCAGGAGCGCTTAGAATCGGGCGATAATTTCAAAGCTGTTCGAATCAGCTGTTAATAAACCTCAAAGAAAAAAAAAAGGGCACTACTTATGCTTTCGATGTGAGTCCAAGCTCGCACATATTTGTCAGTTTTTTGACAACTCCGTTCAGTGTACTGACAAGCACCGGAGCGCTCCGGTGTTTACATCGAACGAACCTATTTCCAGTTTCAGTCCGGAAAAATCTTTGAATGGATATATACTTAACTTTGTTTTCTCTTGAATAGGAATGCAAATTATATATCAATCGATCGATAATCACTCAAGAATTTTTATTGACAAGTCTTTATCATATCTTTCACGGGCACTGCCTCTTGCGAAGAACTGACAACACTTCCACTTCATCTGTCATGAAAAAACTGTTTCTCAACTTTGCCGTTAAGAATCGGCATTAAATTGTAGAGAAATGTTGATGAGAGTAAGCCCACTTAGGCCTTGGGTCTTCAAGAGCTCTCGCGCCACTCTATTTAATTTTATTTTAAATTCATTTTCCTGAACAGCAGATTGTATTATGTCAAAATATGAAACGAATCGTTCCAATGATTTCCGTTTCAGTTTTGTACATTTGCAATGATTTGTGTTTTAATTTTGCACAATTCCAATTCCAATGAGGAAAAGAGAATGACAGAAATTTTCAATAATTGCTATAACCGACCTATCAGAAGAATTCCAATGATGTGTTTCAATGATGAAAACCAATGATAGAATGACAAACTTCAACTTATGCCACTCTGCCGGAAATGCAACGTTATATTTTCATATCCAATACACAAACCATTTGCAGAACTAGAATTCTGCAAAACGTTCTTTTTCTTGTTTACATTTGACAACTCTCCACAACCGCTGTCAAATCAGCTGTCATCGTAACTTGTCTTCAGTTTGCAGAAATTTCTTGGTGCATTTCAAGTCAAGCAAGTCTAAAATTTTATTGTTACCATCAAATTTTGGAAAACATACAATTTTTCATGGTTTTAATATTTGCATATTCGCATGTAATTAATAAAATTTCATACAAACAAGTTTTAAAGAACAATTTTAATCAATTAAATGGTTAGTCGACCAAGTATAAATGAGTGAAAAAGTCAAATAAGTAAAAAAAACATCAACCTCCCTGAACCAGTGTGAGAAAAAAAAAATTACAAAACATCTATAAACAACAACGCAACAAAATCCAAGAGAAAAAGTGGACAGTCCATCACAGATATGTGGATCCAACCCAAGGAAGTTCTGTTGCCCGTAACATTATGGTATGGTATTTTGATAGAAATTTATAATTTCCCGATATCTAACTTGTTAAATAAACAAAACATTAACTTGCAACGCAATTTTGTTTTTATCGTTGTCTCAAATTTGTTCATTTAATATTTATAACAAAACAAATACGTTTTAGGGTAGCGGAGATGAAATCCAAGTACTTTGTGCTTCAAAAGCGGCGAGGTCATGGAGAATCTAAGGGATTCTCATCGCTCCTGGTTGGCACATTCGATAGTATTTTCGATACACGGCCGCCCCCGTATCGGATTCTGCATCAGACGCCATCTTCGGAGGTCTTTTATGGTGAGTATGGGAGTATGTCCCCTCCTCCCCTCCAAAAAGTAAACAGTTTAATAAAACCTTAAATTTCTTTTTGTGTTTCAACATTTCTTAAGATTGAAATAATTGATAAATTGAAACGCAATGACAAGGAAAAATCAAGGGGGCCGTGAGAGGGTTTTCTTTGTTCGCCAATGCCTTATGTGTGATTGTTATCATTTTTTTCTATTTTGTAGTAAAAGATCACGGTTTTTGCGTACAGAGTTTTTTTTTCTTACTCACTGAGTTCATGTTGTTTATTGAGGTTCAGATGTTTTGTTTGCTATCGCATTAAGCTACCAAAGATTGAGGTTTCGTTACTTAAATTAAAAGCAACACTAACGTGATGTACCATAGAGACTTAGGCATTAAAGATTTTTAGATGAGTAATAGGTTAAGGAATAACTGGGATTTGATGAATCATGGAACAAGATTTTGATTCAAAAGGTGTACTCTCTCAGCTTTGAGTTTACATTCTGCAATTTTCTATTCTTTATGAAAACCCTTAAATGAGCACCGGGACCTTTTTAAAAGTAAGATGATTTCTAAAATTCAACAGGAAAATGTCTGAGTCAAATAAGTCTCCCAACCACTTACAAACACCTCATTCTATTTGTCTTCTTTCCTTTGATTTCCTCTTGTTAAGAAATTGCAATCGGTCTCACACTCGAAGAGATCATCAAAGACTGGGAATGGCTCGCCGAAAATCTCTTCAAAGTCCTCAACGAAATGGAAAGCGAGGAGGAAATAACAAATTTCACTATTTGCAAAATCCAATCACTCCACGCTCACAATACCCAATCGAATGATGATTCTGGTGAAACAGCTGATTTTAAAGTTATTGCAGCTAAATTTCGCACCTACTTTGATATGCCCGAGGAGGAGCAATTGGTCAACACATATTCGTGCAAGTAAGTGTTCCTTTGTTGTTTCTCTACTCTTGCTTCTTCTTCTTCTTCAGTGTAATGTCTTTTCAGTTATTTTAAAAATAAAATCCCACGCCAAGGACAATTGTATATATCGCTGAATTATATCGCCTTTTATTCTTATATGCTTGGCAATGTTGTCAAATTTGCAATACCCTTTTCGGAACTGTTGAAAATTGAAAAATCTGGAAATGTCATTTCCATAAAAACCATCAATGACATGCATTACAAGTTTACACTGTTTTTTGATGCCACTGAGGCACATAATCTTATTGAGCAGCTGAATAAAATGGCCATTGAACAAATGATGCAGGTAAATCTAATATGTTTGGGCTTGTACTTTTCAATATTTAGTTATTTTTCTTTTTTTCTTGTTATTGTTTAATTAAGGATCCTGACAGTCCAATCGTTGATCATGAAGCTACAATATTTCAGAAATTTACCAACAAAAAACCATCGAAGAAACCTTTTCTACTGCGGGATTTGACAGTGCGTCAGAAGTCCGAGGAATATCGAATGTATTTTCGTCTTCCACAGCGAGAAATTATGGACGGAAAAATCAAAGGTATAGAATTACAACTTAAATAAAACAATTATAGATAGAATAGAGTAAAAAAAGCATCTCCGTTCTCAGTGCGAATTTTCAATGCTTAATTCCAAAATTAGTCCAAATAGTTGAGTTAACAAACGAGGCACTATAATAGTTCTCAACAAAAGCAATAAGTATGCATAGAATCCGAATGGAATCGAAATCAGCTGCTCCATATCACAACAATTTATACGACTGACCATCTGAGTCTCACCACATTACAATCAATATAGTGGGTCTTAAAACATGGGAGAAACTGCAATGGGCTGTAGATAGCTTTGATCCATATAAATCTCCAGGGAAAGACGGAATCATTCCTGCTGAATTGTAAAAATGCTAAGACATGATTATTCCAACATTGGAGATCATTCTGTCTAGCTGTGTAAGGTTGGAATTATATTCCCAAAGCCTGGAGAGTGGCAAAAAAATGTTCCCTCAAATTCAAAGAATAAAAATAACCTATTAGCTTTCCTAGATATCGAAGGACCATTCAACGTCAGCTACCAGGTGATCACAACAGCAATGGACAAGCTGCAAAAAGAGAAATCACTCATTGATCTAATAAGTCTCATTCTTAATAGCAGGGCAATAACTTCCAGCATGAGGAGTTTTACTATTGCCAAATCGGTGAATCGAGGTACCCGCACGGTGGGGTTCTTTCGACTCTTTTTTATGAAACATGGTAGTAAACGATCTAACATCATTGGAAGCAGAGGGTTTCAAAGTGATTGCCTATGCTGACGACGTTTAGTATCTGCAACTGAAACACCCTCAAGTTCTCTCGGAACTTCTACAAAATGCATTAAACAGCCTAACCAATTGGACAAAGCATTGTGGCTCAGATGTCAATCCACATAAAACGGGACTAGTACTCTTTACGAGAAGGTACAAAATTCCTCAAATTAATCCACCCACGATTAAAGGAAGCTTTTCCGACCAAGCCAAATATTTAGGCCTCATTTTGGACAAAAAACTTAATTGGAAGGAAGGATGAAAGAGTAAAGAAGGCTGCTGTAGCACTCTTTACCTTTAAAAAGGCCACAGGCTCAAAATAGGACCGATACTAACTTATGGACTTTTAATATTTGTTGAACATGAATAAATTCATAAGTCCAGCGTTCAGCGGGTATGTGCAATTCAGGAGCACTTCAACACCAACAGCAGTTTTAGAGGAACTTCTAAACCTAACATTTCTTGACGTCTTCTCCAAAATGGTAGCAGCCAACTCATGCGCGAGGCTTAGAGTCCCCTCTCAATGGATCAGTAACAGAACTGGTAATATTACTCTATCTCCGACAATGTCAGATCTATTCCAGGTCGCTTAGACTATACAACCCCAAAAGTGGTATTCGAAAATAACTTCCATGTTTCCATCCCTTCAAGATGCTTTTGGGGAGGAGGACCGCTTGAAGAGAACACGTTACACTTCTATTCAGACGGTTCAAAGACCGACAACGGCGTTGGAAGTGGCATCTACTCGAAACAAGTCAATCTCAGTCTATCATATAGACTTCCCAATCAATGTAGTGTGTTCCAGAAGTAATGGCGATAAAAGAGGCATTATCCTAGCTCAAAGAAAACGTTATATCTTGCAAGGTTGTACGTAATTTCTCGGTCAGCAAAGCCGCTTTCAAATCTCTCGCGTCTGTCTCCACAAACTCTATTACAGTCCACGATTGTCAATCATCTTTGAATGAGTTGACCGAACCGTGCCGGGCCTGAAGTGGTCAAAAAGCTTGATATCCCTGGGCAGATAAAGTATAAGATCCACAATTGGAGTCGCAAACTCAATGCTGTCTGGTATCGTTGAAGCGAGATATACCCCCCTGGTACTGTCCATAAGTGGCACTTGCATCAATGAGACTGAACATCTCGAGATTCTCGGTATGTGCATCACTGACCACCTCTTGTGGTCAGAGCACATACGCGATGTCGCCAAAATAGCCGCAAGATGTTTGGGTTTCTTAAGACGGTGCAAGAAATTTTTCTCCTCGTCTGATCTGGCTATTATCTATAAAACCTATATCCGTCCAAAGTTTGAGTACAATTCACATTTCTGGGCTGGTGCTCCAGCTACTTACTTAAGCCTCTTGGATGGAATACAACAAAGAGCTGTAAGAATGATTGATAGATCACTAACTCATTCACTTCATTAGAACACCGTCGTAACGTTTCGTGTCTCTCCTTGTTTTATCGTTACTTTTACGGTAATTGCTCTAGTGAAATAGCCAGTTGCATTCCTCCCCTAAAACAATTCAACCGTAATACTCGCGTTTCCAGGAATGCCCATCAGCTTACCTTCGAGCCCAACTTCGGTCGTACGCTCAAGTATAGAGAATCGTTCTTTAGCCGTACTTCGCGAATGTGGAACTCTCTTCCACACTCTGTCTTTCCCAATCATTGTTGATAAATCAAAAACCAATGTACACCGACACTTACTTTTAAACCCCTTCATCTCTTCTTAATGCGCTCACTGGGTATAAAAAGCCCCTTAAGTGTGTGCACTTTATAAAAAAAAAAATAACAGGACAATGCCTCATATGTAGGTATGCAATGAGGCTGGGCGTCTGCAGTAATGACTTCTGTTGCCGCTGATGCTGCTTTGACGAAGAGGAAGAGGAAGCAGCCCAACACCTTCAATGTACATATCCGGCACTCTCCAATAGAAGGAATAACTATCTCGGCAATCCCTTCTTCGATAATACCAGTGAACTGGCAACGATCGACAAAACATGTATGCCAAACTTCATTAAAAGTACAAAATGGTTTGTTTAAGTTCACAACTCTTCCATGAGTAACTTCCTTAGGGGTATCTTAATGGCCCCTTTGGGACTAAGTGAGTCAACATCTAGACGTCCACTCTTACCTAACCTGTCACAGCAATGCTCGGAGCTTTTCTAGGCACAATTAAAATTGTCCATTTCTTCAATTCCTGGGTCATACTAAGAGTGTCTCAGGAGGCGAAATCGCTGGGCTTCAAAAATTAATGCAACCAGCCAGCAACTGGCGTAGCACAACTCTCATTTTGTTCTGAACTAAATTTGAGATTCAAAACTGCGTCAACAAAGTTCCCAGCAGCAACCTGAAATAGTTTCGTTATCAATCTTGTTTTTTACTCTTTCAGCTAAACTGTGGACTCCATATGCAAAACGATACGTCAGTGGAAACATTTATCTATCCACCAATTTCTTGTGTTTCAAAAGTGACGTCATGGACATGGTCAGCATTGTTGTTCCATTGAAAAATATTATTGTAAGTTCGTTTCCAATAAATTCAATACATCTGATTCAAATTTGTCAATTTCAACAGAGCGCTGAGAAGAAGGACGACGGCCCAAATCGATATGATAATCAAATAATTATCAACACAAATGAGAATGTCCCGATTATATTTGCACAAATTGCTGACCGAGATGTGCTCATTCGCAAAATCTCCGATTTACTCTCGAAAATAAATATGTAAGCGGAAATTTTAAATTCCAATCTGTTAGCACTTTGTTTAAAACGCTTAATGCTTTCAGTCCAATTGGAAGAGAACGGGCAAAATATGACATTTCATGGTCAAAACAAGCAGCCCTAATGCACACCTTTAAGTCGGGCTTGACAGAGAGCATGCAACGAAAGCAGGAGGAGAAGGTTAATAAGCTGAACAAAGAGAAACTGCGAAGTCTAAACATTTCCTTTCAGATAAGCAAATGGGAAAATCACTTCCGCGAGTTTGGCCAAGGAATATCCATGTTCCGGACAACCGATGTGATCAATCTCATAATCGAAGGCATTCCAGATAAATTGCGACAAGAAATTTGGTTGGTATTTTCTGGAGCAATACATGAGAAGGAAATGAATCCTGGTCTCTATGAGGATCTAGTTGAAAAGGTAAGCTCTCTCTTCAAAACTTCAGACACTCAATTTTTATTGTTTTCCCAAGTCGGCTTCAATGCAACATTGTCCAGTGCACGATGAAATCGATCGTGATCTACATCGATCCCTGCCGGAGCATCCTGCATTCCAGCACAAAGATGGACTCAGTGCTCTGCGGCGTGTTCTACAAGCCTACGCACTACGTAATCCACATGTTGGCTATTGCCAGGCAATGAATATAGTGTCGTCTGTTTTTCTATTGTTCTGTGATGAGGAGAATGCTTTTTGGATGTTGGCAAGTTTGTGTGAAAATCTGTTGCCGGTTTATTACAATGATAAAATTGTAGGAGCACAGGTAAGTCAAACGTTGATTCCATACTGAGTTGGCGTCATTGAAAACTGTCATTCTAGATCGATCAAGGTGTCCTCAATGAGTTGGTAGAGACCTACTTACCCGATTTACACAGTCACTTGGATAATCTTGGCATAATTAGGATGATCTCGATATCATGGTTCCTGACGATATTCCTGAGTGTTATTCCCTACGAGAGTTCTCTTCATATCATTGACTGTTTCTTTTACGATGGAGCCAAGATAATTTTTGTGGTAAGATTCCATACGATACTTTGAATTTCTCTTAAAAAATAACAAAAAAAAAAAAAAACCTTTTTAGATTGCCCTGCAAATCCTCGAATGGAACCGAGACAAACTATTTCTATGCAAGGACGATGGCGAGGCAATGCAGTTGCTAGGAGAATTTCTGCATGGCATCTACAATCCCGACTACCAACTGTCTGTTCCTCGCCAATCGCAAACTCATTACAGTCAATCGGTGCACACATTGATCCATGAAGCCTACAGTCGTTTCGGCAGTCAAATATCAGTTCAAAAAATCGAAGAACTCCGCAACAAACATCGCCGACTGACAATGCGCCAATTCGACATCGACAACGAGAAGACAATGGTCAAATTTCACGCCGATAACATGTACTTTGACAAAGATGAATTGCACAAGTTGTTGGCTATAATTCGCGAGGAGAAAATGACACCGAAGAAAATTCAGCAAAAAGCAAACAGTGTTGGGGAAGCGCCCATCCTAGTACCACATGCCGGCGGTGGGGAGGACTATTCAGCACACAATATCTGCAGCCGATCCGAACCATATAATGTGGATTTTGAGACCTTCAGAGTGTTGTTTTACGAACTGACTCCGTGGAAGAGTTGCCGTTCCATCGATTTGGCTGAGAAGTTGTTTCGGGTAAGTTATGCTTTGAATGCAATGCAATCCACTAATATATATTGCGTTTCAGTTGACTGACAAAAAGAGTACCGGCATCTTGGAGTTCTCACAAGTTATAAATGCAATTGGCATTCTATGCTCAAGCAGATACACCGAAAAACTCAAGCTGTTGTATATTCTACATTTGCCACCATTGCTGAGCAAATCGGAAATCGAACAAGGAAAGAAGCCACGCACTGTCAAAGGCGATGCCGAGGTCGGAATCGAAGCGGAGGACTTTTTTGGGTTTGTGTCCAATTTGTACGATTGGATTCGACCCCAAATTACTGATTACATCTTTGATTCCAGTGATGATCCATCTGAATCGATTGAAGCTCTACCCTCGCCAACCGACAATAATTTCGATGAGTGTGAATTTGCTATATTAAATGCTGCTGCTACAGCTGCAGGAGCTGCTGCATCTACATCAATTGTACAAAAACCAGCAACTCCAAATCTGTCATTACCAAATTCTCAACCGAAAGCCTCCCAATCGACCTTCTATGTTGACTTGCCAACCGATCAGTTGGCCCAGCAAGGCCGTTTCGAATCGATTGAAACATTCTCGGACATAAGTGATCTCGGTGCTAAACTGAATCAGTTGAATTTGGAAACGATTTCGAATTTCTCTCAAATCACACAAAGCGACATGGGCAATGCCAAATATGAGAATCGAACTTCGCGCACAAACTCCACATCGGACACAAAGAGTCTTGGCAGTTTGAGGTATTTCTTCGATCAGCCTTATGGCGGCAATTCACCAAATAAGACTGTGCCCAAAATGAAGAAGATGAACTTTCAATTTTTGTGGCGCACTTTGGTTGAGATCATTGGTGAGCAGGATCAGGATATGAAATCTGCATGTAAGTTTGTTGACACTTTTCTCTTTTAAAGTTATTTTTAAATTTTTTTTTTCGGTCTGTAGATGAGAATCTTATGGAATTGGGTAGCCAAAATCCGTGCAACCTAAAGAAGGACATCAGTTTGGAGAGCTTTACCCAGATTGACTTTATTGGAAACACTGATGAGGTATGAATTCTAATTCATAAGTAAATTCGTTATATTTTGCAATATTTTGTATTACAGCCCGACACAAATGGAAACCCAACAACTCCAATGGAGCCACCATCCACCAGCAATCTCTTCATGGCTCTGGACAAGGAACTACGTCAAGCTGATGCCGGCTTTTCAGCATCAACCGTTACTACGCCAACAACTGCAACAGCTACCGATGCCGATGCAGCCGATCACTGGGAAATAAGCATTAACCAGTTTATAGCAACCGTTTTGGCTGTTACATCAATTGTCCAGGCATTCTACGCTCACACACCGATCAAAGAGAACATCGAACGCATGCAGAAGAACAGAAGAAAGTGTGTTTCGTCTAATTATTAAAAAAAAAAAAATGTTTACACAAAAACAACAGAGAACTGATGACTCGAATTGGATATATGTAGTTTTCCAACGGTCCGCTATTGCATTCTAAAACTGTGCAATCTAAATCGCTTTAGAAGAGCAAACAAAAACGGCCTTCCGAAACCTATTAAGTGGATGCTAGAAATGATAATTGATTTTTTTTTTGTTTTTATATTTTTGAAAATGTATTCCCTTGTTTCCAGTTTTATTAAAATTATAGACTAGACTAATAAATAAATTCTACAAAATTATTACAATTTATTATATTATGTTAAACGTATCCTCTAATCAAAATATATATATTTAAAAAAAAGTTTAAACACAAAATAAAAATATTTTATCAAATATTTTACTTTTGAGTGTGTTTTTTGATGAACCGGAATGGGGAGAGACAAAGCAATTGTTTTGCTTGGATACATTAAAATTATTATTTTTTTGTTTGCAGACACGTTTACAATGTTTGTTCACGCTCTAATCTAAAGTCTAAAGGCTGGACTACATCGGAACACAAAGTTCCAAAAAGTACAAAACAGTGGGAATTATGTGCTGTACTGCTTCTACAAATGCATATCTGAATATCTCCCTTTCATTTTTTAAAAGCTTGACCATGACCGAGCTTTCACTGTGCACAAAGTTCTCAATACTCACTCTTTTGTACTTTTTACACTTTGTGTTTCAATGTAGTTCAGTCTTAAAGGATCAACAGTGTTTAGTAGTTGCTTCGCTTGGCGAGTGTATTATTCGCGTTGTATTTACAAGTTAACTTTCGAAGTGATTAACAAAGGATTTTTCTAAATATTTAAGGTTTTTTTTCATCTTAGTGAATGAATGTTATTGAAAAGATGTTCAAAGAAATTCGATTAAAACAAATGTGTTCAAAAGTCAGTCTGCTTGATTTCATCCTCTTTAAAGTTTTTTTTTTGTTTATTTTTATTTTTGCTTCCATCAATTACAACTACAAATGTTGTTCAGGATTGCCTCTTATTTCTAACATCTATGCATTTTGGTTAACTAACGATATTCCAGTTTTTAATTGTATTTTAATCTCAAATATGTACCTTCATTTTATATTCAGTCTACTTCATAATTTATCATAGTTTTCTTTTAATTTCCTTTAGTAAAGTTTTGTTTGGCAAAGCTTCGGATCTAGATCAAAATAACTTTGGACCGTACGTTTTTTGTACGAAGTTAACAGGATATGATGTCAGACGAAAATATGAGAAGTAACCCTTACAGCTGTCGCACAAATTCGAAATACAGTCAGAGGCTAAAACCGTGATTTAAAGATGAATAAGAATAGATAATGGTTTAAAGTGTCAGTAGAGCGTTTATGAGTCTTGAGACGGAGGCCAGGAAGATGGGTCTAGCAGTTAACGAGGGCAAGACCAAGTTAATGCTGTCAACAAGAAAGGATAACCAACATCGACGTCTTGGGGCAAACGTCAATGACTTTGTCTACCTGGGATCCGCTATCAACTCAGACAACAACACCAGCGCTGAAATCAAACGAGGAACCACTCTTGCCAATCGCTGCTTCTTTGGACTTAGAAGGCAATTGAGTAGTAAAGTCCTCTCCCGAGCAACTAAAGTGACACTCTACAAAACTCTCATCATCCCGGTCCTCATGTATGGTGCAGAGACATGGATAATGACAACGAAAACGCTTTGGGAGAATGGAGACGAAGATTCAACCAAGAACTGTACGAGCTGTACAGCGACACTGACCTAGCCAGAAAATTTAAGGTCCAACGACTTAGATGGTTGCATCATGTTGAGCGAATGGAAAATAATGCTCCGGCTCGTAGTCTTCGAATCCAACCCGGAAGGACGTCGCAGAAGAGGAAGACCGCGACTCAGGTGGAGCACACAGGTGGTAGAGGACCTGAACCAACTTGGCGTGCGAAACTGGAGACAGCTAGCTAGGGACCGAACTGGCTGAAGAAGTTTGTTGGGTGAGGCCCTGGTCCGACCTGGACTGTAGCGCCACCATAAGTAAGTAAGTAATGGTTTAAAGTAAAAAATTCTCGACATTTATTTTTGTAGAAGGTTGTCTAATCCGCTTTGGATGTCAATCTTGGTTCAGCAGGGGCCATACTGAGGGTCATGATTATGGGATTCGCGGCGGATCGTTTTTAATTCGACATTTCAAATTCGACTCGCGTCGTGTTTTCTTAATAACGAATTCTTGTGATTTGATACTTTTGTTTTGAATATTCCAGTGATTTGAATAAACACTCTTTCGACTGTCAATCCGCCAAAAAAAGCTGTCGGATTTCAACTCGCCAGCAAACAATGACATTTCAAATTCGTCTTCGAATTCGTTAATTGGTCTAATTCAAATCGAAGAAGGCGAAAGCGAAAGCGAAAGCAATAATTGAAAAATGTCAAACTCGCTAGCAAAACGATCCGCCGAGAATCCCATAATCAGGCCCCTGTATTCGTTTCGAATGTCAACATTTTCGGCAACGAATATTTTGTACCCTTTATTTCTAATTCGGTTGACAAATCCGCATCCGGATTTTTCGCACCTAGCAATGCGTTTCCGAATGCTATTAGCGCTCTAATTCATGTAGAGTTCATACGCGCTCATCTCGATTTGGCCAAGGGACGTTCGAACGTCTCGGACCCTAGACACACTTCCAATAATTTATAGGACAGATAATTGTCTTCTTTAAATACAGAAGGACCACCAATAAGACAGATTGAAACTCTTGCAAGGGAAGAACTGTTCCCAAGAGGTAGTAAAAATGCAAGACGATTTTAGGCAGGAGTCTTAATCGTTATCAAAAATAGCTCGCAAGTGGCCAATGCAAATAGATTAGATTAGATTGATTGATTTTATTTTCATAATTTCTTAACATTATTTATAAATAACAAAATCAGAATTAGCATGGCAATGCCGTCTGCCAATGCAAATAACTATAAGCTTTCAGAAAAAAATCATTCATTGTCACGGTACATTAGCGACTTCACCATAACCAGCTTGAACAGGTGGTAAAGACTTTTTTACCAATGCATTGATATCAATGAACACAATTTTTGAGTAAAGTCCTCTCACGAGTAACTAAATGGTCACTTTAGCAAACAGTCATCATCTCGGGGCAGTATGTATGGTACACGCTCATGGACTTTGATACTAGCAGCAAGAACGCTTAAGGATGGAAGACTAGGAATTTTAGTGCACGAAATCTTGATAGAAACTCGGTATCAAACCTCCCAAACAGTGCGTTCTTTCAAAAGATGCCGAATGAAGCACCTATCGCGCCTGCAATACGCAAGTTTGTGCAAAAAGTTCGTGAGACTGGCATGCTAGACCAGAATGAGGCTACTGTGATCAGAGCTGGCAACAACGTTTCGGTCAACAGTAGGCGTTACTGAGCCATGGTATCCTACCCAGCCCAAGCCATAATCAATCGCAACAAATTCTCAAATCGTGATATCAACCGTCGTCGATGACAATTGGCCACCTCGGAGCTGCGATTAGACTCCTTTGACATTTTTTTTTTTTTGTGGGGAACCATAAAAGAAAGATGTTATGCACTTAATGCCAACATCAACCGAACAATCCGTGAGCCACAGCCCCAAATTATCGGAAAATTGGAGTGACAGATTGCGCTACTGCGAAGCCAGTCTAGGCAGCCACTTGAACTTGAAACTAGTAAATGGCCCACCCTGTAGCTGGCCAATGGCCAACGGGCGAATTTATTGCTACACCGTCTTCGACAAAACTATACCATAGGCATCTTGTTTACTTATGTACTGCAATCAATGAAGACAACGAAATCAAACGAAGAATGAAGAATCGCTGTAGCCAACCGTTGCTTCTATCTACGTTCTCTCGCGAGTAAATGAAGGGTCACGTTTTGTATGGTACAGGCTCATGGACATTGACACTTGCAGCAGGCGTTTTGCTTCTGCTATGGATGGTCTAGAACGTATGGAATTCCAAGTATCAAAATATGACAACCAAAATCAGCTAGCTCTTCCCAAAGCTGTTAACTCTACAAACCCGGAGTGAAGAGAGGCGAAGCTTCGTTTGAGGGGTTAACAACTTCAGAAAGAGCTGCTTGGATTTTTATAGCGTCATCTACAATTTCTGAGAGCTCAACATCGCAACGCCCTGGGTTTGTAGGTGAACAGCTTCGAGATTAGCTCGGTCTCTGATATGTTTCAAAAAATTCCATACCTCCGGTTTTGAACGACAACCGACAACGACAAGTAAGAACGCTTATTAAGGATTGTTTTTACGCGTGTGGCATAAATGGAGAAGGGAAGACCAAGAATTTTGCAGCTACACAGCTATGTAGGGAGATGAAACATGGTGCAGACTTGCAAGGTGATCTATATCATCTGATCTAAGACATGGTTCCCCGCAAAAGCTTTCTCGTTTCTTGCGTATTTCTTTCGCTACTCCGGGGAAACAAATTGATACAGGATCCCTAGCAACTGACCAGACAGCTGGTTGGGTAAACAATCCATTAACAACGACAAATATTCCAAATGTTCTTCGATCCGAAGCCGTTCGTTTTTAGTTTACAAAAAAAAAGTGCATCTAAATTTCCATCCGAGTAAATAGTATTTTCGACTTTATAAAAACAAGTCCAAATCAATACAAACGCCACAAAAAAAAAACTCTTACAAACGATATTTGACAAAAATCAACAAGCAAAATCGAACCTCCAATAGGAAGCATAAAAAGCAAACAGACGACCGCTGATAATAATTTATATAATTTATAGTAATTGTTTATTTTTAATAAACTAGTATTATTCGTATATAGACTTTTTGTTTTGATTTTGCAATATGTAGGTATTTTTTTTTTGTTTATTTGTTGTATTAGTAAACTTAACAACTATTTTTGTGTTATAATTACGTTTAGATTTTTAACAGTGTTTTCTCTTTTTTTTAAGTGATTATAAGTTAAGATAATTGGAATTTGATTTTTTTTTTGTTTTGAGGATTTCATAATTGTTTGTTTGTTTGTTTTGCTGCAATAACTTTATGAATAGAAAAATAGTTTATTCTTTCTTTATAATATTTTTTTTTTTAAAGGACACATAAAGGAGAACAAGGAATGGTTTCCATTCGCTTTGTTTTCCCCAAGTAACCATTATTATTTTTTTTTTAGTTTTAATACTCTAACGATAAATATATTTTATGAATATATGTCTAATAATATTTAATATAATAATAATAATAATTTTAAATACAAGTTTTATTTGTTGTAGGTATAGTTTTTGCTGCTTAGGATATTATGCTTAAGTATGTTGAGGAGTTTAGTTATTTTTAAATGTTTAAGCGCATTACACAAATTATTTATGTTGATTTGCTGTTTTTTTCTACCTGGCTATATATATATATGTTTGTATTTATTTATTAAATACTATTGAATCCACTCGGAGAGATCTTCTGTTATTACACTAGAATTGAAACAAATTTAGTAACAACGGAATATGAGTACTTTTTTATTTGAAAGAATTCAAGAAGTGAACAAAAGATGGTAGGACACATTCGTAAACTGTTACTATACTGTAAAGACATATCGATATCTTAACATCAAAGATAAAAAGTGAGGTTAGCAACTGCAAATCATTGTTTTGATTATTGGAAATGAGCCAGTCATTATGCTGTTGAAGAAATAACATTCGTTTGAATCTTTTTGAAACACAAATTTACTTTACATTTAATTTGAAAAAAGTGTTGTAAAAATGCCACTATGTTGATGATTTTCATTTTTCCTGACGCATATTTAAAATTGCATCTTTACCTTGTTTTCATGAACCAAAAAAAGAAATGATCTGTCTGCCTATTCAAATAAGTTTGTACTCTTCTTTATTGTAAGAATTAAATACGAGCCACGGATGCGGTAAGTATTTATATTGAATCAGTCTCACTAACATATCTCACTGAGATCTCAATGTCACTATGACTGTTATTTGGTGGAACATAATTCTCAGTTCTCAGCAAGGAAGTTACGGCAACCTTACAAATTGTTGTGTTTATAAACCGCCCCAATCGACGAGGTTACCGTCGGGGAGGAATTCTCTCCGATTTTCTCGGAGTCGGAGACATTTTGCTTCTAGATAATTCTCCGAAAAGCAAAATGTCTTCGATTCTGCTCGGTTACCTCGATTGGGCCGAATATGTATGTCGGTTCCGTTAAAATAGCTGAGTAAGAAATCGGATCCAGTTTAAAAATCGAGATCTTAGTGAGATGTCGTTAGGTGGAACTGGCCCCAATGAACCAGATGTGACTCACGAAGAAAATGGCTATAATAACCAGGCCCCTGATTATGGGATTCACCGCGGATCGTTTTCAATTCGACCTTTCAAATTCGACTCGCTTCGTACTTGCTTATTAACGAATTCGCGGCGGATCCCAAAAATTCTTCCAATATTCCAGTGATTTAACACTTTTGGTTTGACTATTTCTTCCAATTTCCAGTTAATAATAATAAACACTCTTTCGCCTATGAATTCCGCCAATAAAAAGCTGTCGGATTTCAACTCGCCAGCAAACACTATGGCATTTCAAATTCGTATTCTTTAATTGGTCGAATTCAAAACGAAGAAGGCAAAAACGAAAGCAATAATTGAAAAATGTCAAACTCGCTAGGTAAACGATTCGTTGCGAATCCCATAATCAGGCCCCCCTAACTTTCAAAACGGCTATTCAATCATTTTGACGACAATCGAGTTACGGAATGACATTCCAGGTATATCAGCCTGAAGAAATTATGGTATTCTTGATTCGTCTGTTTTCATCACAAGTAGTTAAGAATACTCACGCAAATATTTCGTGAAAAGCCAATAGTTTTTGGAAATTGATTTGATGGGGTCTGTTAAGAATATGAATGCTGTTGTTTCCACATTCAAAAAATTGGCTGTTTGATATTTCGGCATGTTTGAATCATATGTGATTCATGGATATACTTGGAGGTAAAGCCCTATTTATACGATCATTTCAGTTTCAGTTAAGTAATCAGTTCCTGTTCAAAATGTCGAAACGAAAGGATAACATGGTCGTAATTTTTCGAAATTTATCGCGCGTGTTCATGTTTGTGGAAGAAAAATGACGCTTTTTACCACAATTCGGTCAAAAGAGAAGCAGAATAACATGTTGCGAAAACTAAAAGAGATGGATGCAGAAACGATGAGGAAAACAAAGGTCAGGGAGAAGATTAACAGTATTTATTCAATCCCATTCCATTTCTTTGTTCTCTTTCTCGGCGAAAAAACTCCAACTATTGCCATAAGGCTTCCATCATCCATTCGTAGGTTTTCTTTCTGTATTTCGACTGCTCACAAGTAAAATGAAAGCTCAACTGAACACCGAACTGACGTCTAAATGCACAAACTTTGAACTGATAACTGACCGTCTAAGAGGGGCTTAACAGATCAAGAATGAAGTTGTTTATTTTTATTTCAAATTGCAGTTCCTAATACTTTGCAAATCTTTATGGGAGACTTTTTGACATTTCTGAAAACCTTTGATGTCAGTGCTGCCGATAAAGAAAGGAAATTTCAAAGAAGGATAGTTTAAAGAACGAAAAATTCATTAGGCAAAACGATAATCTCACTGAAATATCAGAGCCTGCACTCCTGTAGTGTAATGAGTCAATAACATCCAGACAGCCAGCCATTTTAACCTTTTATTTTTTCTCAGTCGGTTTTTTGTCAGCTGAAATTTTAAATAGTTGAAATATTGTAATAAACTTGTGGTTCCTGTTGTCCTTGAGCGGATTTCGCTACATGGGGAACTAATAACTATGACTATTGTCGATACAGCAGAAGACGTGGTTACATACAAAGTGTAAGCTATAATTAATGAAAATTATACATACGGATATTAAATTTCTAGCGGTAAGCAAATACTTAAGATAAAGTACTCGTACCCACATAAACGAACAGATATTCTCTTTGAAGCCGCAAAGGACTTAATGGCCAAATTGCTATCCAAACGACCTCGGATTCAGCGAGTGACCCTAGAACAGTTAACTTAGGTTTAATATTGTCAAAATAACATGATAAACTTAAAGCTAAGTACTACGAATGTAAACAAACTAGCACAAAAAATCATCAAGAGATCCTTCTCCTCCGAGTGGTTTTCGAACTGATAAATGCTTAACTAAATCTTCAACACAATAATAAACGGGTTAAGAGGGGTGATGGGCTGTTATAAGTATATACAATTTCATTTATATTTTAAATCAGATTTTCTCTTCGCTTAATCTCGAAATCAATTGTAAATTAAGCCAAATTAGATTTGAAAACTCATTTGCATCATCATCTGGAGTAGTTTTACTAACTTGTTGTTGTGATTTAAGATTATTGTTAAGAATATGGAAAGTCCTGCTTCAATACTCATCTTCACAGAGCACCTGATGCCTCCGCCATCGTCGTCAACACTGCTACCGACGCTATCGACGACGCTGTTGTCTCGGCGTTTGTTGATGTGGTGTGATGATTGTTATTATGATGATGATGATGACGGTGTTGGTGGTGGTGCTGGTGTAAATGGTGCTGCTGGTGATTTTGGTGATGACCCTCCTTGTGGCGGTTTTTGGCCCGCTTTCAGTTGGCCACATCACCGCTGGCCTTGAGATCCCGCTCACGAAAGAAGCCTCGTTCGGTTTTGCATTCACGAATTGTCACCGTTTCCAGATTCACTGTCACATCGGTGATGACGACTTTGTCGGAGATTTTACACTTGCCCGGGAGCCAGAAGCGTGGTGCAGCCGCTTTGGGTGATAGCGGCGGCGGCGACTCTGATCGCGATATCTTCACATGGTTATTGCTATTGTGCTGATAATGTTCTTTGGATTTGGATTCATTGTCGTCGCGTAGTAGTGGCGGTGCGAGAATTGCCAACGGTTGTTGCTGGACTACAACAGGCTGTGGTTGCTGTTGCTGATGATGATGTTGATTGGCATACTGCTGTGGTTTATCTGATGGAATGTCCTGTTCGGGGCGTGATGCTGGCGTTTCTGGAGACAGAGGTGCCGCCTCGGCTTTGAGTGGTGTCGATATGGGAGCAGCCGAATCAAGGCAATAGTTTTTGGCAGGTGGCGGCCCATCGGGCGATGTTTTGATTGTAACGCCGATTTTGCCAGATTCTTTGAGAACTTCTGCCTTGCGCTTGGTTCCAATGATCGGTTCCTTTTTGCTGCTAAGTGGCAGATCTTCGCTGCTGCTCGAGTTGGTATCGGCCTCCGGAATGAATGGCGAGGCTCTTCGCTGGCTTGGCGATTCAGAACGTCTCAAGCTAGCTGTTGACAGATTCAAATTGCCGGCTTTTTCTGAGGCAGCTTTCAATTCTTTGCGTTTTTCCTTATCCAAGGATTGTGCAGGTGTGTCGTTTTCATCGGGTATGGTGTCGTCATCGTCTTCGGATTCGATATTGTTGCGATCGGGTCCTTTTTCCTTCTTCTTGGCGCCGCGTTTGGATGGAGTGCTGGAGGATTTATTGCTTTGTTCGTAAATCTCGATTAGGCGACGATCGAGAATATTGACTTCTGGCTCCCATGTGTTGTAGCGTTGATTCCAACCTTTCCATTTTACACGATATTCAACAACGCCCTGAAAGGTCAAACAAATTGTTATTTGTAATAAAGATAAAAATCTCATATTCACTTCAACGAACGTAAAACATTTCTATCAAGGCGCGTTTTATAAATAATTATCCTTTGACATTTCGAATACCCACTTGTGAAGTCACAAAATACATAAATACAATGGACAATCGGACTACCTTCAATTAAGGTCTCTACACTCGGCCACTCGGGATGAGTTGAAAGAGAACCCAACCGAATGACCTTTCAAAGTCCACAAAAAATTGAATTTTACAAGAACATTTACATGCTCTTCAAATGGACAAAGGAAATAGCAAATCAACGGACGAAGAGAAGAATGAAAAGGTGATACCATCTAAATACGCGCGAATCCATCATCATCGTCATCAAAAACGACCAGCCAAGTGGAAAATTTAATCACAAAATCATCCCAATTCGAGCGCAACATTCATTCATTTTGTTTGTGACGGGGGAAGGTCATTGTAAACAAAAATGGCGTATTAATATCCTTGCAAATTAGCGAAAGCAATCAGATTGAAACGCAATTTGCATTTCCTGCAGGATGTTTTTTTTTTTTTGGAATCCCAAATTTGTACTCCTATTTCCTAAATGATAGTCTTGAAATTTACCTTTCTAACACGTTTTTGGATTATTCTCTCGGCTGCGTACACCCGATCGTCGGAGCTGCCCATGTTTTCCAGTTTTTACAAATTTCCTTGTCCGACACTGTGAAACTCTGCTCCGCTGTTCGGCTGTCTTCTTTTGTTAATTTATCCACTTTTTTCTTTTAAAGTGAAACACTGAATCACTTTTTATAATAAAAAACTAGTCGGAAGCGATTTATTCACAGAATTCGGATAGCAAAATGCAATTCCAGAGAACACACGAGGGATTTGTCTGTGTTCTGTGGGTTTCTTCTTTTTTACGCAGTCCTTTTCGGAATTCAAGTTTTTTTCTGGGAAGTTTTTTCAACAAAATGTTTGAGGGTTTTGCAGACAATAAGAACGTTCAAATTCAGGGAAACAAATTAGAAAATGCACTTTTTGAACAGTTTGTTTATTTATTTAATTTATTTAAATGGTGTAATTGTTTAAAATTTGTTTACAAATATTACGTAGTTCACAAGATTGCGGTGTTTTCACGAATGTTCGTCGGCCATGATGGAAAATTTGATCGGGTTGTTTTTTTATTTTATTTTTGCGTCTACTTTCTTTTTGTCTGTTCGTTTTGTTTCGTTCTCGATTTTGGATGAGGATGAATTAGTGGAGAAAACTTGTTTGACAGTCTGGTTTTTGGCATATTCACCATTATTTGATGTAGAGCACTGCCAGCAAAGTGGGAAATGATATGAATATCTTATTCTTAAGGCCTAACTACAATACCTACATCCAGCTGAATATTAACGAAGTTTTGAAATTCACTTTTGGAAAACTTGTATTCACCACTG
The DNA here is from genome assembly GCA_920937365.1 of Sphaerophoria rueppellii. NCBI lineage: Eukaryota > Metazoa > Arthropoda > Insecta > Diptera > Syrphidae > Sphaerophoria > Sphaerophoria rueppellii. Next base: position 109,682,344 of record CAKKXW010000001.1, on the reverse strand, counting down.
TTCTGATTTTCGCACTGAACTGAACTCGATATCGAAATTGATTTCCGCACAGCTAAAAAAACGGTGTTCTAAATTTCGTAAGGATTTTCTTGGCTTGACTTTCTTATACGGGCTCCTGAATTTGGACACGAAAATGGTCTCAATCGATAGATACTAGTTATTTAAGCACAAATAATAATAAATAAACTGTATTTTTTTTCTTAGGAAATAAATATTATTTCTATTTTTAATTAATTAAATAAATTTGCACTTTCTGCACAGAATTCACGATTTAATGTCATTTTTAGTACCGGCAGACTGCGTATATTTATGGGATTTTTTTAGAGCGGGAATTTTCTTAAATATTTCCCTTTGAGACATTTAGAGTTTGCTAGCGTAGCCAGAGTCGTGCACCCCACATCGAGGTTTAAAACCCCTTGAGCGGTGAAGCCGCCGCATATACTCGCTGTTTGCTACAAAAAGCTGAATTGTGTAAAATATTACTCATCTGCCAACACTAACATACTTCAACCTGAAGTTGTTTCCTCACTATTTGACAGCTAAGTCAAAGAAAAAACAAAAAAAAAGACAAAATTCTAACCTCAAAGAGCCCGTATAGGAAAGTCGCCCCATTTTCTTTCCAATTGTTGACAAATGTTTCCCTGAAGTTACTAACATTTTTAAATTTACGATTTCAAATTCGGTCAGCAAAATCGAAACGACAAACGAATTAAAGCGGAAAACACAAAGCTGCTTTGCTCTTAGCGATGACTCCGTTACGCTTCTATACTTCGTATTGAACTTTGACTGCCATCTATCATTTTTTTAAATTTATTTTATGCTCTTCGAAAATGTTTTCTCAAAAATTTATTATTTTTTTTTGAAAACAAAACCGACAGCTGAAGCGAAAAAAAAGTAAAATTAAAATAAAATTTCCATACAAACAAACAACGAAATACAAATCAAAAAGTTGAAAATATTTCAACATTTGCTTCAGCTTTTGACACGTTACCTTTACGTTACGGGGTTCTCACAATATGTCAAATTGAAGCTTGAGCTCCAAAGCTGCTTTGTGATAGGTTGTTAGCAATTCCAATGCTTGAACTTTATACGTCACTCAACGCTAACAGCAAAGCAGCTTTGTGTTTTCCGCTTAAAAGCGAAATGAAACTTAGAAAACATCTGCTTTTATAACGAAAGTATTGCTAAATCAGAACAGGGGTGATGAGTTTTTTTTTTCATATCCACCACAAACTTCGCATTGTAATTTGATAGCGACATCTATCTACCCTGTTCGAAGGAAACCTTGGGTGGACTTTTTGGACTATTAGTGGTAAGACAGTTGTTTCCATGCAAATGAAGTTGACATTTATCACGTCACATAAAACTTTCATCTTATTTAACTGTATATGTTAATATTTCAAATTTTTTTCATGGTTATGTTTGTTTGGAAAATCATTTGAATCGCTGTGAAAACTCTACTGTAGAAAAATGTTTCCATTATGGCTGTAACACAAACACGCCTTAGCTTTGGCTTCGCTTGGGTTTACGAGTTCAGCAATAAAAAAAATGCAATGCATGCTATCACAATGAAGCTTCGATCTCACGTTTCGTCGTAATGTTAACGTAAGATGATCCCAAACGGAACCTCTACTTCTAATATGCGGAACATTTGCTTTGTCTGACAGCTCAACATCTGTAACAAACAAAATTCATTTGTTTTAAGTGTGATAGTTGTGATAGAGCGAGAAATGTCATTCAAAGATAAATCGAAGCGGGTGCATCGTAACGCAGACGATGGCGAAGCTTAAGCGAGTACAGATTGAACCAGCAACAGCACAGCGCCAGTAACAGAGGCGGTCATTGTCTTAGAGCCCATGTATTTTAATGTTTCGACACAGATTGAATCAGCACCAGCAACGTAAACAGCGTCGTTTAGTAAAAGTCCTAAATTTGCTAGTCCATTGCTGACAACTTTCCATGTACGAAAATCAGAGGCACCAAATAAAAAAAAAAAAAAACATGTTATGACTGTCATTGATTGGTTATTATTCTTAGACATCGCTGGTGGCAATGTGTTTGGAAAATATTTGCTGGCCAGCAGCGTTCTGTTTGCTGTTGACGGCGCTGGTGCTGTTGCTTGTTTTATTCTGTTTCCCGCATAGAGTTCTTATGTTTCAGCCATTATATGTTCACAAACGTACAAACGAAAAAAACTTTGAAAAAATAAAAGTCCAAACATCGAAATTAATTTCAAATGTAACGTTTCTCTTATTTTTTGTTTAACTGTATTTCTATGTTACGGACATTGAACAGTTGATTAACAAGTGAATTCGGCTTTATGATAAAAAAGCACTACTTCAAGGCAAAAACCCTTTACGTCTACCATAATCTCTTCTTCTGCACTTTAAAAGAGTGTCACCTGCCAACATTTGTAATTAATTGTTGGGTATACCCCCATAAAATACAATTATACCCTCAGATCAATTACCACGACCGAACACTATCAAATCCCAACTTCAATCCACTTTATTCACATGAAAATGAGTAAATTGCTTTCTATAAATATTACCATTATACACACAGTCAGAATGGTTCCATTTTCGATATAAGCCAATATGTAGGTATGTTATGTATTATCAAAAATTGAAGGTTCAAGATATTATCTATCCTTTATGCACTCTGTATTTGTATACAATCATAATCATGTGTCCATTAACCTTCGTCCGCTCGTACGTTTGTACTGTTCTTAGGCAAATACCTACATGCACCCAAAAACAAAAATTTCTCTCACCAAAAGAAGCTTTCACCTACTTTCAGAGTTCAAAATTTCTAAATAAATATTTATTTGCCTTCTCAAAAACTTCCCTTTCCACAGTTCCGTGTTCATTTTCGCACTCTAACCACCCCGTGTCAGCACTATAAGGAATTACCACCCCCAAAATATGGAAAAAAAAGCTTTTTTTATTCTCACTGTATTTCCGAATTGTAACCCACACAAATACACACAATTTATTTGCCATAAATAAATAGGTCGTCATCGACAAGAAGAAGTTAAAGTGCGAAACATCCCTGAAAACATTCATCTCTTGAGCTTGAAGTCCTTTTCGACATTTTGTCTCATAGTCGTTTCCGTATCGGTCGGTCACTTAACCGTTTTCGTCTATAAATCTCCCTTTTTTAGCTGATATATTTTCGGTGCTCTGGACAAGGCTTATTTGTGTTTTTTGTTATTTTTTCTTCTTGAATAATCCCTAATACTCTATTACACATCCTTTACACACACTTTTACGCTCTTCTACACCATCAATCCGAGATAACTACTGTAAATATTTGTTGTTTCTCTTCGGCACTTGTGTTATTGATGTGACATAATTCAGAATATTGCCTTCATGTCCTATCGCAGAAGATAGAAGAATTTTTTTCCCGGAAACTAGTGTGGCAAAGTTTATAGTTTAACTGTGATATTAACAAAATTTTATAAATTTGTTCAAATTCAATTAACTCGCAATAAATAAAAAAGCTTTAATTCAAAGAGAACGTATTGCCGAAACGAACAAAAATAGTGTCCTAACATACGGCGAATATTATCCTTACGCATACAGTTCTACAATAAATAATTCAACAAGATAGAAGTATTATTATTCCCTTGTGATTAAAACGGTTTTTTGAATAATTTACAGTTCATTAAACCATTTGTGCTAAGCTTTGATTTTTAATAATATATGTGTAAGTAAAAAAACAACCTTAACAGCAATGTGGCCCAGCCTTTAAACAAGTTTTAATTAGTGCTAAAGTCAGTTTTAAGTGTTCCAATACAAATTTATAAGTATGCTTTAAGTGCTCATAACAACCAAAAGTTAACAAAAGTTATCGAAATTCAATTCAAATAAAACCCCACTCATAGATTTAAGGTCAGTTTTGAAGTACTTTTGCAAATTTCATTTCATATGCATTGAAAAGGAGCTGTCAAAACAAACAAATAAAATACCCCACAAATCTCCCGCTCACTTGAAGGAGTGACATTGACATAACAAGAAAACAAGCATAACATTATCTGTCAAACTTGAGCTTTGGCACAAAAAGCAAGAGCTTTTCATTGTGCTTCACATTTTTGAAATTCAGGTGGCAGCATTGTCAGATACTATTAACGGTTAATTTTAAAATGTCAACAATTCCTGACGACACAAGCAGTATGAGTGATGACGTTTTTGAAGACCCTGAAACAACTGCCCGTCGCATTGAAGAAAAGCGCAGTCAAGAATACCAGCAATATCATGAAACGGAACCCGTAGCAGAACCAAAACCCGATGACAATAAACTAACGACCGAAATTGAAGAAACTCATCGCACACCATCGCCGAGCGGATATCCGGGTTACCATCCACCGCGAGAGGCATTGCAATTATACGGTTTAAAAGCCGATACAGACTTTGTTTTGAATACAATTACGGGTCACAATGCTGGCGGCATTGTGAAACAGACTATAGAAGATGATGATTTGGATGATGGTTGGAGATCGTATAGATATGAAGAGGAGGACGAGCCACCAGGGCCAGTATTTGATGATACTGTTAATCACAAGGTATGGTATGCGAGCATATAGCTTTTAATTTAGTTAAAGAGCGTAAAGTGCTTTGGCGATGTATTGACGGAAGAACTTTCTTTTTCTGCCATTGTCAATGCAGACAATCCTGCTGGGTGACTCAGGAGTTGGGAAAACGTCATTTCTGGTGAAATATAACACTGGAGAGTTTAAAGCAGGTTCCTTTTCAGCAACCGTCGGGATTGCACTAAATGTGAGTACATATGTATATGATTTATAAGTGATGTATGTATATAAGAAATAGAAGGTAGTGCTAAAAAAGTTAATAAATTGCATTTGCACGTGCTTCATGATGACCGTAGTTGTAGAAGAATGACCACAAATGTAGTATTCAAGGGATGCACATATTAACATTAAATAATAATGAAGTAGCTTTGATGATTTGCTTTCTATTATGCGGTGATGTTTGCGAGTCGTGAAATGAAACTAAGAGCCACACACTTAATGGCCAGTAATATTAGATTATAATGCATTATGACGACCAGGACAATGTATGTTTAAGTAAATATTCCAACCAGGGACCTATTAAACTTTAACAGCGGACGGAAAAACTTCGAAAATTTTATTTCAAAAACCCGGAATGTGTGTTCACACCGTACGGCTCAGGATCGTTGACAGACATCATCACCCAATCGATGCCGTATGTTCTCTTTAAGAGCTATTATTAGATTGGATTTTAAAAGGCAATTTATGTTTGCTGTTTTTTTCGATAATTTTTTATGTTTATAAATATTAATTTGCCAATCTTACACCAGCTGTCATTGTCCTGCTTTGAACAATTGTACAAACAGACTGTAGGTGGCAACCCAGAATCCGAAAAAAGCCAACGTTCACATTTTACCTTTACGTTTGTCAAAGTACGTTACGTTTCAAAATTTGCTGCTTTTGTGTTAGCGCTGGACTGCGTTACGCTACTACTTCAGATTGAACTTTGACTGTCTTCTGTCATTTTGGTTATCAGCTTTTTCCAAAATAGTTTGTTTTCATTCATTTTAAATTCTTATAAGCCGCCTTGTCTTTCCCACTTGGTTCGTAATTCAAATGAAATCTCCATACAAACAAGCAAAAAAACATGTCGCTGAGCACATCCATATCAAAAACTAGAAAACATTTTTGCTAAAGCTTGTGCCACGTTACGTTTATGTTACGGGGTTCTCGCAAGCAACAAAGGCTGCTTTGAGTTAGATTGTTACTTATTACTCAACGCTTACACCAAAGTAGCTTTGTGTTTTCCGCGTTCCATAAGAACATATGTTGGTGTGGGGTAGCTGCCTTGTTAGATTACTTTTGCTACTGAAAAGAATTCCTGGTTTCTTTTTGGAAATTTGAATGAGGAAAATCGAGTTTTCGAGTCATCGAAACCCTTTCTACAAATCTTCCTGGCAAAGTATATGATTCATTTAATTTCCTCGCGTACTAGTCCGATTTTTTTATGAGAATTGTACGTAGAGTATAAAGCAAAGTAATAAATAGGTCCGTTCTCTTTCTTTTTCAAGTAACTTCAAACTGCCGAAAGTTACTAAAAACTGCTTAATCCTGTTCCCTAATTCCTAAAAAATCTGACCAAGAAAGCTAAAATTTAACTGTCAAAAGCAGCTGTCATGAGCTATTTGAATTCAATTTCAAGGAAATCAAATTGGAAAATTGAAATTAGGAAAAGCGTTTTCTAACGGTTGATAAGAAATTATTTTGAAGATAGAAATACTCAGCAAAGGTACAGTAAGCGTTGAATGTTCACCGAAAATGTTTATAAAACGTCTATTTATCACGATTTAGAAATACTTATTTTGGTTTTGCGTTTGACGTTTCTTTCATGTATGTAGCTATTTTACTACAACTTACTACAAAAGCGTTCCTTTACTTTTGCGTAACTTTGACTTTCTGGAACAGAATTCCTTCCGTTGGGGAGTAGTCTTAAGATGGCAAACTATGGTGACGCCATCTGAGACCTTTCACAGAAGCAGTTTTCTTTACATAAGTTTGTATTGTAGCAGTGAACTTAATAGTACTAGTCGAGCCATATTCAAAGGAGAATTCATCCTCACTCCTGCAAATTTGACGGTTTACTTGAAGTTACTTGAAATACTCTGGTAAAAACAATCGAATACTCCCTAGAGGAAAAGGAATATACTATGGTTGCCTTCCTGGATATTAAAGGTGCTTTCAACAACGTTGAAACATCTGCTATCACCTCTGCTATGACGACCTTAAATGTCGAATACTTACTCTGTGAGTTGATTAATCTAATGCTAAACAGCAGGATCATCAACTCTTAGATGGGGGATTTTTGTACGAAAAGGTCTGTCAGTAGAAGCATTGCGCAAGGTGGTGTTCCCTCCCCTCTCCTGTGGAACATAGTAGTTAACGAACTGCTAATATCCCTACAGAAGGCCGATGATGTTGCTATCGCCGTCACAGGAAAATTTCCTAATACACTGAGAGACGTCCTCCAAAACGCACTTAATATGCTCACTAGATGGGCTGATCCTGTGGACTTAGTATTAATCCACAAAAAACAGACCTCGTCCTTTTTACACGGAAATACAAGATCCCAATAATTGTACCTCCTTCAATAAAAGGAGGATTTTTACCAATGAAGCCAAATATTTTGGTCTAATATTGGACAAAAAATTAAGGTGGAGACCTTATATTCAGGGAAGAGTTAAGAAAGCTACAGTAGCTCTTTTCTCTTGCAAGAAAGTTATAGGAAGCAAATGGGGTTACCTCGCTTAACCTATTGGCAATACACATCGGTCATCCGACCAATACTCATGTACGGGATTGCAGTATGGTTGACTGCACTGGAGAAAGTCACTTACTGCGACAAACTCAGCAAAGTCCAACGCACTGTATGTGTCTGCATAAGCGGGGCATTGAGAACCACACCCTCAAAAGCATTAATTTTTATACAGATGGATCCAAGAAAAGTGATGGAGTTGGTAGTGGTGTGTACTCAGAAAAGCTTATAATCTTAGCATCTCATTCCGCCTCCCTAGTCTTTGTAGCGTCTTCCAAGCGGTAATCTTAGCGATCAATGACGTTCTCTCCTGGCTAAGAGAAAACGTGATATCAACTTTTGATATCCCCATCTTCTCTGACAGTCAGGCTGTTATTAAATCTCTCGACGGTGTCTCAACCAAATCTCAAACGGCCCTCGATTGTCGATCGTCTCTTATGGAGATGGCGCAGCAATCTAACATTCACCTCTATTGGGTGCCGGGCCACAGAGACATCACAGGAAATTGTAGAGCCGATGAACTCGCTAAAAAAGGAACCGTCATATCTATTTCACTTGAAAGGTATACCTATAGCTACATGTAAACTTCCGCTAAAAGAAACAGCCTTTAAGATAACAAACTCTAGGTGGCACAATTTACCAACGTGCGCAGCCACAAAACTCATATGGCCTTCACTGGACCTAAAGCGTTTGAAAGACTTGTTATCTCAAAGCATATTAGCTCCCTAATAGGTGTCCTTACGGGACACTGTCTTATAGGCAGACACGCAACACGACTTGGTGTAGCCTCAAATAACTTTTGCAGGAGCTGTATGAACGAGGAAGAAGAGGAAGCAATCTCTCACCTTCTCTGCACCTGCCGTGCTCTTTCACAAAGACGCAAACTTCATAAGGATATCAAATATCTTCTTCGCTTTAAAAAAAGCTCAAAATGCAAAATGGTTCGACTTACTTACTTACTTACTTAAGGTGGCGCTACAGTCCGTTGTGGACTTGGACCTCAATCAACAGTCTCCGCCAGCTAGCTCGATCTTTAGCTAGTCGTCTCCAGTTTTCCACTCCAAGTTGATTGAGGTCCTCTTCCACTTGAGTGCGCCACCTGAGTCGCGGTCTTCCTCTCCTCCTACGTCCCTCGGGAATAGTGTCGAAGGCTTTCCGGGCCGGAGCATTGGTGTCCATTCGCTCTAAATGACCGAGCCATCTGAGTCTCTGGACCTTGACCCTTCTGGCTAGGTCCATGTCGTTGTACAACTCGTAAAGTTCGCTGTTGTATCTTCTTCGCCATTCCCCTTCAATGCACACGGGGCCAAAGATGACCCGAAGAACTTTCCTCTCGAAACAGCCTAAGGCACTTTCATCCGATTTTGTCAGGGTCCATGCTTCTGCACCATACAGCAGGACTGGGATGATGAGTGTGTTGTACAGTTTTACCTTAGTTGCTCGAGAGAGGGCTTTTCCACTCAATTGCTTTCTAAGCCCAAAGAAACAGCGATTAGCAAGAGTTATTCTTCGTCTGATCTCGGCGCTGGTGTTATTGCCGTGTTTATAGCGGAGCCTAGGTAGACAAACTCCTCTACTACCTCGAAGTTATACGCGTCTATTGTGACGTTCTGCTCGAGCCGTCGGTGTTGGGTGTCCTTCCTCGAAGACAGCATATACTTCGTTTTTCCCTCATTTACCGCTAAACCCATTTTTGCCGCTTCTGTCTCAATTCTCACAAAGGCGCCATTGACATCACGCTGTGTTCTTCCCATTATATCAATATCATCGGCGTACGCGAGAAGTTGAACAGATTTTTGGAAGATAGTGCCTCTGGTGTTGACGGTGGAGTTCTGCACTGTCTTCTCAAGAACGATGTTAAAGAAATCGCATGACAGTGCATCGCCTTGTCTGAATCCTTTTTTGACGTCGAAAGATTCCGTAAGCTCGTTGCCAACCTTTATGGAGCAGCGTGAGTTCTCCATCGTCATTTTGCACAAGCGAACGAGCTTGGCAGGGACGCCAAAACTAGACATAGCTTTGTACAGTTCGTCTCTGTAGATGCTGTCATACGCGGCCTTAAAATCGATGAAAAGGTGGTGGGTATCGATTTGGAGTTCATAGGTCTTTTCCAGGATCTGCCGCAATGTGAAAATTTGGTCGATGGTTGACTTTCCTGGCCTGAAGCCACATTGATAAGGACCAATCAGATTGTTGACGAAAGGCTTCAGACGTTCACATATTACGGCAGAGAGGATCTTGTAGGCGATGTTTAGTAGACTTATTCCTCTATAGTTGGCGCAGTTAAGAGGATCTCCCTTTTTCAGGATCGGGCAAACAATGCTTAGGTTCCATTCATCGGGCATGCATTCCTCTGACCATATCTTACAGATGATTTGGTGCATGCTCCTATCTAGCTCGTCACCTGCTGCTTTGAACAACTCAGCAGCTAGTCCATCTGCTCCAGCGGCTTTGTTGGATTTCAGCCGTGATATTGCGGTTTTCACTTATTCTAGGTCGGGTTCACGGAATTGTTGGCTACCATCGTGTCCGATGAAAGGCTCCTGTCTGACGGCGGTATTTTGTTCGTCGTCGCCGTTATACAATCTACAGAAGTGGTCTTTCCAAATCCCCAGCATTGACTGCGATTCTACTATGATGTTCCCTTGTTTATCTCTGAAGGCATCAGTTCTTGCTCGATGACCTTGAGCCAGCTGTTTAACCTTTCGGTAAAACCTCCGAACTTCATTCCTGCTGTTTGCTCTCTCAACATCCTCGATCTGACGCTTCTCATGCTCTCTCTTTTTCCTCCTGAGAAGCCGGCGTTCCTCTCTCCCTTTTGCTCGTAGAGCTCACGAGCAGCTCTTGTCCTTCTATGCAGCGCCGCTTTGTATGCCTCCTGCTTGGCTGCATGGGCCTGCCTGCATTCTTCGTCAAACCAGGGGTTTCGTTTTGGTGGCTGTGTGAAACCCAGCACATTAGAGGCGGCATCTCTTACTGCTCTCTGGCAATGTTGCCACTGGTCTTCGGTACTTGATGTTGGCGGCGTAGGACTCCTTAAGAGGTTACTTGACACTCGATCAGAGAATGATCTGGTTTGACTAGTAAGAAGTAATTCTCTAGATTCATGTGGTATCACAATGGGCCTTTTCTTTTAGCCTAAGTGTGTGGATTCTGTATCCACAGTCACTTTAACCTAACATTACCTAACCTAACCTACTTGAAAAAGTAAATGAACGGAGCTAATAATATAATGATGAGAAATGTTGAACCCAGTGCTCTGGCCTTAACTTCTACTTATTATACATCAGGTTAGAAGAAGTATATTTCTCATTACCTTTACCATTCCTCAATTTTTTGAGCACACCATGAATTTATTGAGATTTGTTGAAAATAAGAGACATGAAAGCGGCACAGGGGTATATTTGCCTACCAAAAAGTCTTAAAGTTATTTTAATAGTGAACCAAATTTATCTTACTTTAAAATGATGAATAAAGTTTTTCATCATGAATATTTTTCATCATCAATGCAACTTTCATCTATGAACTCAAGTCTAAATATATATTTTGGCTCAAGCCAAGCATTAAATCCTGAAATCCAATTAAGTCGCCATAAAGCTATTTCTGCGATATGCATCTCATTCGAAGGCACACCTGTGAATAATCACTTTTTTGCAAAAAATTAAAAAATTCCACTTTCACGCTCTATTGAATATCATAGCATAAAGACCATCTATACTGACGTTATAATAATATTTAAACGCAGTACAAAACATTTAAATAAAGTTACGAGCTATTATGTTGATTTTTGGCACACCTGGGGCCCTATTCTTGAAACCATTCGAAAATTTTCGCATACGTAAATTATCGCATACTGAATCTCGTATACGAAAGCAGAGTTGAATTCTTGAACCAAATTGACTCGTACACGACTTTGTGTATGCGATGAATTTCGTATACGAAATGGCAACGCGTTGTCAAAATTAGCAGTCCATTTTTTCCTTCCCACTTATGGGCAAAAAAAAAGAAATCATTATGCTGGTTTGTGCTGTCAATTCAGTTGACACTTTGAGTTTGGCATTTTACGACAACAGTCAACAAAATTAAAATCAGTTTAAATATACGCAAACAACTTTTTAAATTTCAATTTCTTTTACATATGTACATTTACATACATCGTTGTGCAATAAAAGTTATTGTACAGAGTGGCAGAGCTATTGTGGTGCAATTTGCAGAATCGATGCAGTATGACTTTCACTTTGTTAAATCATCGAAGGAAGTGGTAATATACACAAGCAAGTTTGTATTATGTTGTACCAAACTAATTTTCGATCAAATTAATCATCATCATCATAAACTGCATCCTAGTATCTATGAAAGCCTGAAAAACAAGTTTCAAGCTCCACTTCTTATTGACATTCCTCATCAAGTATTCTTTGAGATTCACCACTAAGAAACAACAATGAAAATGAACAAAACGACGAGTACCGGTTGCATGGGATATTAGGAATAAGAAAGGTGGGGACCGAGGATTATGATTTTTGTGAAGTACCAAAAATAAATGTACAGTTCTCCAGGTTCGACGTATTGTGGAGCCATTGAAAGGCGACGAACAAATAATAAATCAAAGAGAAGTACACAAACATATAAGACAACAATTGAAGAACAATGAATATAAAAGGAATTGTTTAAAAGAATGTCTTTCTTCAAGATTCTGCAAGGAACTCGTATAGCTCTCCAGGAATCTAGTTGCTCTCGAGAATAATCTAATCAACCAGCAATGCAAATACAATGGAATTGAATGTGATGCCAGTGATGGTTGCAGTATCTAGAGAGCACTTTAACACGCACTTTAAAAATGTGTAAACCAATTTTTTCCCTTTTAAAGAAATAAAACAAATGTATGTATGTATATTTAAATAACTTAATAATTGCATTCAGTATACGATTAGGTGATTCTGCCATTGAAAAGATGGATATTAATGCTAGTGATGTTCCACCAACAAGCATGCAACAAAAGAACTGAAGGGCTAGGATCGCAGTGGAAAAGCGAAGAAGACCGATTTGTAAGAACATGAGACTTGTTACAATTAAGTTACACCAACAATAAGCTACAAATAATGAGAGAATAATTTGTTAGAACATTGTCAGACATCCGATTTTTATTAAGCAAAGTCAAGTTTTGTTTTTAGTTTGTGTACCATCGTTTCTCTTTAAAATAAAACTCAATTTAAATAAACGATTGTGGTTTTATTAAAATTTCCACGTCAACAGTTTTTCACTTTGTAACAAGCAGATCATGGCGGTGGAACATCAAAATTAGTCACATTACCGTCTTCTTCATCCACAAAGGACAATTGTTCCTTGGAATGCTCATCGCGCTTGTCGAATTCGATATGTTCGTCATCTCGTATCATTGAGTTCATGATATAATGGTAGAACTCATCAAGATTTTTGTTCAAAGCATGATTATGGAGCCACAAACTAGGAAATTTTTTTTATATTTCGTATTTATCGCACAATTTTCGTATACGATAAGTCATCTCGAGTGGGTCTACCCACTCGAGATGAAGCATTCGATAATTTTCGTATACGAGACGTTTGACAGCATTCGAAAAGCGTTCAAGAATACTATTTTGATCTCGTATACGAAAATGTATGCGATATTTTATTTTGTTGATTCAAGAATAGGGCCCCTGGTAACATCCTGTTGAATAGCCGATAACTGCGGCATAAGTTGGTCGTTTTCCATGTTAAAGTATGTATGTATATTTAATCCAAAATGTACACATTAGTTTACGTAAATATGTGTATGAACTTTCAAAACTATTGACTTGAATTTTGTAAAAGTCCCAATCCATATAGCTACCTACCTTTATTTTTTATAAATAAAAACAAAAACTTCCCAAGTCCACTTCGCTTTTTTCCATTGTACTCATGTTCAATACAAGGTTAGAGGGATTATAAATCATAAACAAAAATAAAACCATCGTTATTAGCTCATCATCGCAGGGTCTGCTAACAAGAGTTGGTAAATATTTCTCAATGACAAAAAAGTGTAAGTATCAGTGTTCCCAAACTATTGGAAAAGCAGAAAGTGCTTTTGGTTTTACTCCTACGCTTAATTTGAACAGAGTTTTAAGTTAATGGAGTCCTATAAATAAATCTAAAATATCAATATCTTCATTAATAAGAAGCCTTACTTTTCATTACTGAATTTTAAGAGACCAGAGAATTAAAAACGTAAAGTTGCTGGCTTAAAAATAGAAAATAGGACGTATGCGAATTACCTTAAAATGATGGATACACTTATGTTCTGTTAAATTTTGACACTAGCGTGGTGAGTAAGGCGTATGAATTGCGTGTATTAAAATTTGACGTTTGATTTAAATTTGACTATTGGTTAAAAATGTAATCAAATTTAGCCATTTGCTGTGTGATATAAGTGAATTGCGTTAAAATAGATTCTTTTTTTTTTTGTAACCAACATTAGAAATTTCCCTCCGCAGCTAGCTAATTTTCAACACATTTTAGACCGTGTGTGAACTGCGGTAAAATATGTATCGACTCTTGACGTTTGGTTAAAACTTGACACTAGCGTGGTGCAAAAAATGAATTAAAATTTATCCAGCTGTGGAGCAGGGTAGGTTAGGTTAGGTTGGAGTGGCTGTCTAGATGTTACTGATAACTGATTCACTTAGACCTCAAGGGTCCATTGTGATACCACTTAAGAAGGGAGAGTAATGAACTTAAACAAACCATTTTGTAATTTTATTTATTTTTTTTTTTATAATAAACACACACTCAAGGGGTTTTTATACCCTTATTATGCCATAGACACAGTGAGTGCTTAGGAAAGAGGGTAGGGGTTGGAGAGGAGGTGCCGGTGTACATTGGTCTTAAATTCCTGAACACTGCAATGATCGGGAAAGACAGAGTGTGGAAGAGAGTTCCACATTCGCGTTGTACGGCTAAATAACGATTCTCTATACTTGAGCGTACGACCGAAGTTGGGCTCGAGAGTAAACTGATGGGCATTCCAGGAAGCGCGAGTATTACGGTTGAGTTGTTTGAGGGAGGAATGCAACTGGCTATTTCACTAGAGCAATTACTGTAGAAGTAGCGATAAAAACAAGGAGAGACACGAAACGATACGACGGTGTTCCAATGAAGTGAATGAGTTAGTGATCTCTCTATCACCCATCATTCTTACAGCTCTTTTCTGTATTCCATCCAAGAGCCTTAAGTAAGTAGCTGGAGCACCAGCCCAGAGATGTGAATTGTACTCAAGCTTTGGACGAATAATGGTCTTATAGACAATAGCCAGATCAGACGGGAAGAAAAAGTTCTTGCACGTCTTAAGAAGTTAGAGAGACATTATTTTGTGTCGATCGTTGCCAGTTCACTGGAATTATCGAAGAACGGGAGTACCGAGATAGTTATGCCTTTTATTGGAGAGCGCCGGACATGTACACAGAAGGTGTTGGACAGTTTCCTCTTCCTCCTCGTCCATGCAGCTTCTACAGAAGTCGTTTGCGTGGACCCCTAGCGTCAAAGCATGTCTACCTATGAGGCAGTGTCCTGTTACTACTCCAATAATTTTAGAGCTTATATTTTGTCTGCTCAGGGAAATCAAGCGTTTTGACCGTTTCAGGTCTACGCTTGGCCATATTTGTTTGGTTGCTAGGCAAGTGGTACCCTGTGACTATCTAGCATTTGTTGATTCTAGAGCATATTGTTTGAGAATATATTTGCATGTAGCAAGTGGTGTTCCTATGTTATGTCTTTGTCTAACGGTAGGCAGAAGTGTTCCGTTTTTGGCGAGGTCATCCGCCTTGCAATTTCCGGGATGTCTCTGTGGCCCGGATCCAAGCTTTATGACCGCTTCAGGCCTGGCACGGTTCTGTCATCTCATTCAGAGATGATCGACAGTCGTGGACTATTTGAGAGTTTGTGGAGACAGACGCGAGAGATTTGAGAGCGGCTTCGCTGTCCGAGAAGATACGTATATCCTTGCAAGATATAACATTTTCTTTGAGCCAGGATAGTGCCTCTTTAATCGCCATTACTTCTGCCTGGAACACAGTACATTGATTGGGAAGTCTCACTTCCAAGGCTGCTGTTGGTGTTGAGCGAAGTGCTCCTATGATGCTCCTGCTGACTGCCGGACTTTGATAAGTTTATTTAGATTTACCATCTTGTCCAGTGAGGTCCACCATACTACAACTCCATAAATGAATATCGGTCTGATAACCGAAATGTATAGCCAGTGGGTTATTGAGCGTATGGCCTTTTTACAAGTACAAACGTTCTTCAGTAGCCTTTTTCACTCTTTCATCAACATTTGCCTTCCAATTTAGTTTTTTTGTCTAAAATAAGGCCTAACTATTTGGCTTGATGGGAAAAGCTTAAGGGTGGAGCAGGGTAAGGAAGAATTGATTCAATCTCCATTAAGCTAAAGATGGGAACAGTGGGTTAATTTTGACGTTTCTTTTCCTCATGAGTTATAGAGAATTTGCTTCTGTTTTGATGGTTTGTTCTGTTCTTCTCCGTCTTATTTATGTGGCTTATTGCTACTAAAATTCAATACTTCTTGTCTTATAAGAAATTAAGTCTTGTACAAAGTGGGCTTAACGTGTTACAAGTACTATATAATTTGGTATTTATCTATGTTTAATTTATACAACACATGCATATCGGTATTTGTAGATTTCTTTAAAATTACTCATAATCTCTTTTAGCATTCATAATTTTTTATCATGATAATTTCTTAAGTGAATATAATGACGCACCACTCAGCCTTGACACTAGAGATTGTTTCCATATTTCCGTTTTCGAGATAATTTTTTTTCAATTTTTAATTTAAACATGAACGTTTTTGCATGATTATGATGATGAAACGATAGATGCAAGTCCTGTCTCCTTTTTCACAAAGCAGACTGAATTATTTCCGCAATATTTTCCTTTTTCCTACGTTGTTCATTCATCCGCCAGAAGAGTCGGAGAATGTACCCTCGACTATACGAGTAAATAAGTATGCTGGTATACAATGCATTGCAATTTTACTACATCCTGCGGCGACCTCTACAGAGAGCAAATTCCATAAATAGAACTTGAACTCTGTGCAATATTGATCGGATTTGAGCCATCCAAAGAGCTGTTGTACATATCTGTTTCCGTACATATATCAAAACGTATGTAAAAGGTAGGTATCCAAGGGCAACGTCTGTTTAAGCTTATACAGACACGAAACAACAACATCTATCGAGAGGAGTTGTAACCTTGTTGTAGTTGGTGGTAAACCTATATTCCATAAAAGGTATCTATTTTTTGAAGGGCAACAAACGTACCTAAACTTGTGTACACGCGTATGCTAAAAGTGCTTCGTTATAACTCTGAATCCTGCAAAGAGTGCAGCTGAGCTGTAGCATCCATTTAGACGTTGGACATTTGGTCAGTATAAGGTGGCTGCGGGGTTCTGAGTTTTGTCAAATTTCAAATTAATTAGCTGAAATAGAAGACATTCTGGATTTGTGGGGATCTGAATTTTCAGCAAAACAAAAATACTCTTTGGTTTCTATGTACACTAAGGGAATGCGTAAATGCTTGCATTCAGCTCAAGGCTCTGCAAAATTGCTAGTAAATTAAAATCGAATACGTTTCTAAGTACAAACACATTTTCACTCATGAAGTTCATTACATGCCTCATAGAGGACAAGGTCATATGAGATAGCTTTTGGTTTTTGTGCGTTAATGACATTGAGGACGACAACGACAAACGGACTGTTTAAGGGGGTTTTTCCTTGAATTGCCTACTTCAAGTGAGGAAGGCTTTTGATCTTAAAACATTGGAAAGTTATCATCCTTTTATTTCGCTTTCCTTTATTCAAATGAAAGAAAAATTCATAATTGAATGTGTTTTGTTAAGAAATGTTTGTACTCTTGGTGTAAACTGTCATTCTGCAACACAAAAGTGATTTGATTCCTCAAACGTAAATTTATATTTTATAAATAACTTAACTTGACCCACTGAATCAGTTCCCATCCATACCATCGTCCGTCGTCGGCGTGTCCTTCGTTTTGTCACAGTTGTTGTTCCCCAAGATCTATAAATAATTTCCATTCCACTCCTCTGTCTTAAACTACGAAACCTCAGTTGATGTACTCCAAACACTTTGAAAACAAAAAATTAACACTGGGTTCAATGAACATGTCCTTCATGGGTTCAACATGTACATAAATATTTTGATACAGAAGTCTATCTATTAAATAACGATTTCTTTTAAAATGAAAGAACGCAGATATCCACTTTGTATAAGATGTTTGTAAGTTGGTGCTTAAAATTAATCAAATCAACTCATTTGGAAAACAAAATCATTCATTAAGGTTTTTGAAAGATGAAAGGAAAATCCACATATGGAAATCTGGTGACATTAAGTACAAGCGTAAGGAATGTAACAAATTAGTCTAATTTCAGTGTTGTTCAATGCGTTGAGGGTTTTATAATTACTTATCAGTCATCTTTTCTTATCTTATTATAGTCATCCTCATCACTCATCACTCATCTCACATACCTACTTGGAGTATAGGAGCAGCTTTGCCATTGACAGAAATTACTTAATTTTTAATAAGTAGTTTCGGGAGTAAAATACTAGATTCTTAACATTCACTTCATTAGACAAAAAGAAATAAGAAAATCACCTATTTTGGTCTTACCCGGTAACTGACAAATTTTGTTCTCTGAACCAGAGCACTTTTAAAACTATTGGTGCTTAAGGAGTGTGTTCATAATATGCTTGACAAGTTAAGAGCAGGATAATAATACTTACTTTCTTCTTTCTTTACTTACGTTAAACTGTTGCATGAACTCGAGGATTTGTTTAAACAGTCCTAACGGACTTGATTCCTATTTTTGTATTTTATGACAAATCAGAGACCTCGATTTAAAAAAAAAAAAAAACAATTTTTAAAATATTCCAAGCAATAACGAAACTGTAGACGCATTTAAAACATGGTATTGGACGCTATATTGTGGTACTCGTGAAACTTGTTACAGTTTCCTTTGCGACTTGACAAAAAATACGACAATTTAGATCGTGTCCGAATTGCGTTCAAATTTTAGTTTAAGGCCGTGTGTGAATTGCGTTAAAATGTGTGTTAAAATTAAACCAGCGTTAAAATTTGACACTAATGAGGTGAATAAAATGGGATAAAATTTATTGAGCTGTGGAGCAGGTTAAAGTGTGTTAAAATTTGACGTTTCTAGTGATAGAGAAATTTGTTCTTGCTTTTACATTCTAACAACGGAACATAACTTACCCCACCCTCTCTTCTCTGTTTAATTGAATTTCTTGTTAAAATGCGTTGTTATTTTAAAAGATATAAAAGAATGAACAAAATACTTTAAATTTGTCATTTTTCTAAACCAAATACGAATTTATTGTTTTGTTTCTTTTGAATATATGACAGATATCAGCTATGAAAACAATTTTTCAGTGTTACCACACCGAATAAGTCAATTAATCAAAATGGGAATTTTGTTTGATTATTTCTGACTGTTGTTTTAAAATATGACATTAAAATCGAGAACAATAGAGAAAAAAGATTTTTTTTTAGTTTCAGAGACTTTTTATTAACCCTATTTTCTCAGAAATATTATTTATTATTCATATTATTTTTCCATTAAAAAGGAAACCAATTTTTGTTCAGGGAAGTTTCTTAAATTATCGAGGGAAATTTTTTTAACCTACGCAGAAAGCTTGGTTAAAATAATTGTTTTAACGCAATTCACACAGCAAATGGCTAAATTTGATCCCAACTCAAACAAGACGTCAAATTTTAATCGTGGTAGAAGTTTTAACGCAATTTACACACGGCCTAAATCTGACGTATGGTTAAATTTTGACACTAGCGTGGTGAATAGCATGATTAAAAATCACCCACCTCCAAAGAGGTTTAATTTGACATTAGTAGTTAAATTTAAACGCTTCTCCAGAAAGAGACAGAATTGAGCGGTCAATCGATGTCAATCTCTTGATGTAACACGATAATCAACGATCAATGACAGTTCGATGATTAGTGAAAAGGTGCGTCCACAAATTTAATTAAAAGCTGTCAAGTTCTTATTAGAAAACCCGATAAAAGAGTACATAATATGCATACATTAACTAAAGTTATCCAAATAAATTCACTAAAAAACATAGTCTTAGTTTCGACAGACAATAATACAAGAGGAAGAGAAATAAAGGATAAAAGATCAGCAATCTACGTGGCACAGTCTATAAATCTGTCGAAGCTATAAAGACTTGAACAATACTTGGTTGTCTAAAGTAAAACTTCCAGAAACATCGTGCATTGAACTATTTCCTCACAAATTTATTAATCTTACTGCTTGCCTGCTTCGTATATCGTAGCCTTTATTAAATCACTGGTTCCCTGGATCGAAGCCAATCAATATGAATCGTAAGGGTTTTTCCTCAGAACGGTGATTTAATTCTAAACCATAGAACTAGCTAGCTCAAGGTTTCTATAAAAACTTAATTAAAAAACGTCATCTACAAAGATTACACTTGCATAATTAAGTATTGTTAACGCTTTTCACTGATATTCAATTTCTCTTCGGACAAAGCAAAAAATAATTAAATTTCTTACCACACTGAAAAGGTATCATTCTTCTTAAATTGAAAATCAACCTGGTCTAAGTGTAGTCATAATGAAATAGGATAGTTTTCTTTTTCCATTCTTTTTGTTCGCTCCACTTGACTGGCTTGTTGTAGCCTTGTAGTGCTGACATTGACAGCCTGCAGCATAGGGCTGCAGCACAGTTCATCAAGAAAAACAAACTACATCTTCGTTCGCATTTTTGTGTGTGTTGTTTTATTTCTGAATTGCACTCGTTTTGACATTGAAACGTCCTTATCGTATAAGGAATTATCCATATAACACAAGTATTACCTACAGACAGAATAGAGCAGACCAATCAACAAGTTGCCAAGCAACAACGTATACCATATTCTCAGTGCATAATCAAAGATAAGTTTGTTCTACCTTTGATAAATGGTAGTGAGGAGGATGTGGATGAGAGACTGTACCTTGAGGTCGAAACAACCATCGTGCGTTATGGAATCATCAACTCAGACACTCAGAGTCTGATAATTTGAGTTGGACAAGAACATACACAGAGAAGAGAAGCAGGATGCAAGTTTTATCTTGCTTGTTTTTCTTTTCTTTTTTTACGACAAAACGCAATAAAAGAGATATGTCCTGTCCTCGAAATTTGAGCCTCACGCCGAAACTCAACTGTACCGCAATCAATTAAGAAAATACATATTTCAAAAGCTTTCGCTTCCGTGTTGGCGTCGGTCGCGTCATGGACCGGTTAAAATAACTCATTGCGGGTTCGGCAGCATTCGTCCTTGTCCTTTGTGCACAGGTGTAATATCAGACTCGAAGTTTTAATGACTATTGATGGTTGTGATGGATTGACATGAAGCTTATACTTTTTATCCTACGTGAGAAGTCGGTACAAGGCTCTGCCATCGGGTGGGGAATGAAATTGGAGTTGAACCATAAAACATTCAAAGGATTTTAACAGATCATTCACTAATTGGTAACAATTTTTGTTCATGTTTTATGGAAGTATCAAACTGTTCTGTTTTATCGATAAAAATTTGCAAATTTAAATGAAACAGTTTTCAATTTGTAAGAATATGAAGCTTCTACTGTTTTTGATGGAAAGTATGACATTGAAAGTTTTCCCTAATTTTAAAAGTAAGAAATAGCTCTGCTAGTTTTTTGGAACCGTACCAGACTCTCAAAACTCTACCTGATAACTTTACATCATCGATGATTTAGTGTTTCTATTTGAATTAACCGTTGTGTTAAGGTTTCACAAGAAAAATGAATTTTATGTTACCATGAGGAAAACTTTTCCAGTTGTCGGAGGATTTGAAAAAGTTCAAATATAAGTTTTCCAGAGAAATATCCCCAAGGCGATTGTAATGACACATTGAAGGGAATGTGGGTTTGGATTTGACCCAAAACGTATGCAAATAGAGATTTGATGTTTATAAAAATAACCATATATATTTTACAGCTTTAAATTTGCATGTTTTGTAACAGAAAAATGAAGAGGATTTGGATGTTGGAATTTCTTGTTTTATAAGTACACAAAATGAAGTTGTTTGATATTTGCTTATATTTTATCGATGAAATGTGTGTGGTGAATATTATATTATAAATATCCTTCTGAGGATGAAATATGAGACTTCATGTTTCTTAGTTTTATTGGAGAGTTGTTTTCATTTTGTCTCCTTACCTGCATATTTTTTTGCCCAGGTTTGTTTATTTATTTATTCGTTTATTCGTAGATCGTTTTAAAATGTAAAATTAATTAATTATACTATAACAAATTTAACAATCTCTTTATTAACATACTTCTATTTATATTTATATATAAATTAATGGCAAAAAATATATTTCTTAATCTAAAAGTCAAATTCATTAAAATCCTTACATGCTTGTGTGATAGAATTATAAAGGGTTTTTCAATAGGGACGCTACAAAAGTTTTCTTAAATAAAACAAAAACGGTTTTGGATATCAATGAAATTCTTTATTCCTGTGGAAGTACATGCCATTATGTATGGAACTCGATTTCTTTTGCATGGCCACCACGGGCACGCTTGCAGAAGTCCAGACGCTGAACCAATTTTCGACGGTTTTCAAGCATAAATCGGCCGATACTGCTGCAATTTCACGTTCGATATTCGTACAAAGTTCATCAATCGTCGCTGGCTTGTTGGCATAAACCATAGATTTGACGTAGCCCCACAGGAAATAGTCTAACGGCGTTAAATCGCATGAACGAGGCGGCCAATTCACAGGTCCATTTCTGGAGATAATGCGCTCATCGAACTTCGTTTCAATAATTCGATTGTTTGGCCCGCTGTGTGACATGTGGCACCGTCCTGTTGAAACCACATATCGTCCAAGTCCATATCATCCAATTCATTCCAAAAATAATCGGTTAGCATTGAGCGGTAGCGATTCCCATTCACAGTAACGTGCCGGTCTTGATCATCACGGAAGAAGTACGGCCCAATGACACCACCAGCATGTAAACCGCACCAACAGTGATTTTTTCGGGATGTAATGGTGCCTCGTGAAGCAATGTGGATTGCTGCCTGACCAATAACGCATATTTTGCTTATTGACGAAGCCATCCAGCCAGAAATGAGCCTCATCGCTGAAGATGATTTTTCGATGAAAATCCGGATCATTTTCAAGTTGTTGCTCAGCCCAATTCACGAACATACGACGCTTCTGGTGATCAAGCGGCTTCAGTTCTTGCGTCAATTTGATCTTGTAAGGATGTAGGCCAAGATCTTTTCGCGAAATTCGCCACAACGACGTCACAGAGATGCCCAACGCTTGAGAACGACTTGTGAGAGACTGATTTGGGTCTTCCGCAATTGATGCGCTAGCGGCAGCAATATTCTCGACACTACGGGCACTTCTTTGTCTCACTGGCACGGGAACATTTTGTACTGAGCCTGTGGATTCAAATTTTTCCACTAGACGCTCAATTGTTGATCTGGCAGGACGATTATGACGACCATAAATTGTACGTAGCGCTCTTAAAGTGTTGACCACTGACTCCGAATTTCGGTAGTAAATTTTAATAATTTCGACTCGTTGTTGGATCGTATACCTTTCCATGATAAAATGGCAAACCTTACTGAAGAGAAATGTCAAGAGAACGGGAAAAAATATGGCGTCGTTTGCTGTCTCTATCGGTCTACTTTTGTAGCGTATTGAAAAACCCTTTACATAGCATAGCCAGCATGGGCGCAAATTTTGATTAGGTACATAGATTGAAAACAAAAGTAACAAGTCTGGACTGGACAGTCCAATAACACAATTTTAAATATCAAAAGCAAAAAGTAAAGAGTTAAGTTGTTTTCTCTCTTAGCGAGTAATTTAACATCTATCAAAGTATACCGCAGTTTATAATCTGGAATATTTAAATAACCCAAAGTTTTCGTAAAGCGAATTTCGTGATTTTTTAACTTTTTCAGAACGGTTAATGCTAAATTACGAATAGGGACTCCATATAATGCTGCAGTATTCTAGGTGTGGCCTAACAAGGCAAGAAAAAGGAGCTTTAAGTATATATGGATCCTTGATTTTTTTTTTTAATTTCGTATAATAAACCCAAGCATAGAGTCTGCTTTGGAAATAGCATGATCTATGTAGTTCGAAAAATTAAGTTAGAATCGATGATTATTCCCAGATCCTTCTGACATTCAACTCTTTTTAATTTTTCGTAACCTAGGGATTCCGATTTCTATAGTATGTAACAATACTACATTTCTTGATGTTAAAGTAGGTATAACCCATTTTTATTGCACCAGCTTATTAGGTCTTTTAAATCTTTTTGAACTTCCTTTGCATAATTTATTGAATAAATAGTACTGAGAGGCATCTGAATTAATAAACATAAGTGGTCCAAGGTGCCTACCTTGTGGAACACCTGACTGTTTACCCACATCAATGGAAACAAAAAGTCTCAAGTTTCTCTAAAAGAACATTATTTTGATCTCAGTCGAAGGCCTTTAAAAATTGTTGTAAATTGTATCAACTTTTGAATTCAATTCTAAATTAGTAAGACAATAATTCCAAAATACAATTTAGGTTGTAGTTGTCGACCTTCTTTTTAAAAACCCATACTGGTGTATTGAAATGTTGTTATGCATTATTTGTTTTTCACTACAGCTTCGAAAACTTTTGGAATTAACTATAGTTTTGCAATTGGTCTGTATTCTATATTATAGAATTTTTCCATACATCTAAAAATTCACCATTTTATAATGCGAGGTTAAAAATGAAGCATAGTGGAGCTGCAAGAATGTTAGCAAAAGTTTAATTGAGTCTTAATTATTTCCAAGGGATAAGAGTACTTCAAAAACTTCAACTAATAAATGTAGGTTACCGAGGTCAGCAGACTTATACACCACTTACACTTAACCCGAACAAGACTCAACTTATTGCAATCTCCGAAAAGCTTATTGATACCTCACTTTTACCTCCCATCTTCCTCTCCACATTCCAGCTTAGTTTTGTAGACAATGTTACAAGTCTTGGGTTGAAAATCAATAGAACACTTTCAGCCGAAAATCATTTAAACCACATAGTTGGGAGCATCTATTGTGGAGTGGACTACGTAAACTATGGCCCTTTTCTACCATTTCGCCAGTAAACACTAAACTAAGATTTATAAAAACATTAAATAGAGTGGCGCGACAGCTCTTGAAAAGCCAAGGCCTAAGTGGTTTACTCTCTTCAACAATTCTCTGGGTGCGCGTGAAGAATTGAGGGGACCTACAATTTAACGCCGATTCCGAACGGCAAAGTTGAGAAGCACTTTTTCATGACAGATTGATACTCTTGGAAGTTTTATCAGTTCTTCGCAAGAGGTAGTGCCCGTGAAAGATGAATTTAAACTATGGGCGCGAGTAGGACTCGAACCCACGACGTTCTGATTAGCAGCCAACGCACCTAACCACTGAACTACGGACACATTACTTTTACCATTAATCGACTACGTAAGTGTCGTCTATTGTAAACCTGATTCTCATTCTCAGCATTAACTGCTTGTGGCTTTTAAAGACATGTTAAGATGTATATGGTCTACGGAGACACGAACATATTTCTCACTAGTGCTTGGATGTTCTTTGCAATAGTTTCACGATGCTAGATAATGTATATTTTTACACAAAATCATACAAAATAAGGCGCCATCATAACTTTATTGTAAACTACAATTCACAAAATCTGTTCGAACTACAAATCTCTTAGTACCAAACTTCAACTACTAGAATTCTTCACGGCTCTTCATTGTACATGAAACTAAGCTTTGGAATTCATTAAATATATTTCAAGTAATTTAAAACTTAAAATGTATGTTTTTATAACTAGTAAATAATAATCTCTTTAAATTATGTTTAATTTTTTATCGTCCGTATTGTTTAAATACTATAAAAGACAAGGTCTTACTTGTACATTGATTTTCCGATCTTCTCAATTCTCATAACTTTGAGTGACGAAAAGGAGTAAATTGTAAATTTAAGGTAGATTTTTTCTCGGCGGAAGTAACGGGGGAAAGTAGTTTGGACTTGCGGTCTTTTGGTTTGCGAAATTTTGGCTTTCTGTCATTCGACCCCTAAAACTATAAATAGCTTCTGTAAGTTTTTTCAACAGGTAAAAAGAAATCTTAATTTGTATTTTTATCAGTACCAAGTTCAACTATGCAATCAAAATGATATTTCAAAAAATTTTTGTTGTGTCTTTAATAGGTTAATCACTTTAAGAAAATATTACGCATACGCCACAGTGATCATATTTCATATTTTAAAGCCTGCATAGCTATAGTATTAGTTGAAAAAAAAAAATAATTAAACAATATAATGTTGAACTTGAATTTGAAGAACTCAATTTGCATTTAGCTCAAGTTTTGGACTTCGAAGTACAGAACTCGGTTGAATTTATTTTCGCCTTTATTTGATTTTGTTTGATTAAAGTTCAATGAAGTGTTGGCATTGAAACCCACAATTGGACTTGAATTCATAACTTTACGTTGGTCCCATTGCTTTGTTTGGGAAGAATTGTTCAACGCAATATTAAGACAATGTAAACACAATAAGGGACTGAAATTTGTAACAGACAATCGCAAGTTTTGACGCTCTAGGATTCTGAAATGTATTTAAGAAGTATTTGTTATGAATTGATCTAAGGTAAGCCATAAACAGATGATTCGTAGCTTAGTGGTAAAAGTGACTTGAATCAAAGCAAAACATGTGGGCGACCTAAATGTATCTAGTTTTTATGGTATGGTTCACGAATCTTAACGCCCTTAAAAAAAGAACGAAATAAACGACGGTGAAATAATTAAAAAAAGTCCACCATATTTTGGAATTGATGTCCTAAATTTCTATCTTATACATAGTGCACTGTCTGCGAAAAACTTACGAAATTCAAATATGCATTGTCGGAAATGCCAACTCAAAAAAATTGAAGGTTCCCATCAGTTCTTCATACGTACCTAGAGAATTGTTGATGACAGTAAAGCCAACTTAGGCCCTTGACTCTTCAAGAGATGAAATTCCATCTTTTTCGATGAAAGCGGAGTCCCAAAACACGCTTTTAACTACTGCTATTGGTGCAGGGAACTAACTTCACTGGGAACTACCTTTACATTTGAGTTAACTCCACCTCAAGTGAGAAATATCTTCACTTTTTTCTGTTGAAGTTACATCCCAACTATGGTGGGATATCACTTCACTTTTCTGTGGGTAATAACGTCACTTTGATGTAAAGCTATTTCCGACAGTAGGTGAGGATTTATTTCACTTATGTATATATATTCGCGTGAATTTTTTTATTTTCACACTCCAAATTGTTCCTCTGTTTGGCAAAAAAAATGTCGCCTCGATTTGTATATTGTATTTCCCCATCTCGAAGTAGACCTCAAAGGATGTTGGTTCCGTTATACGCTGGCAATCCGCAGAAGGGAGAGCAAAATCGACGATAATAAACCAAGGCTGAGTACCAATCCCAATCTTTCTAAACGATACTAAAAATTCTTATTTTTGCCATTATTTAGTCCAAATAATTTAGAAAGAGCGTTCGATTTATTAAAAGCTGAAGCTCAAACTATGAACTTAAGCCCTTTGTCTACTCTGGCTGCTTATTATCAAAAACATGGCATTGGGTAGGAATTAACTTCACACAAATTTCTGATGAAGTATTTTCCCACCATAACTTCACAAGACAAAAGTGAAGATATTTCCTACTTGAGGTGAAGTTAATTCCCATGTGAAGGTAGTTTCCAGTGAAGTTAGTCCGTGCTGCATGCTATTAGGTTTCCTATCCAACCTTTTGATTTTCTTAAAATAGAATATAATTTGAGATGGATAAAACGTATTTTTACAAATACAAAATAGAGAGAATTTAATTAAGTTGTTAGTTGTTGTAGGTATTCCTATCTCCTTGAAAACTTTTAAAATTATCAAAGCAGACATAATAATGTTCATACAATTTTATTTATTTTAGAATTTCGCAAAGACAAATGCAAATAATAAAATTGTCCTTTCATCATTCATCATGTAAAACGAAGCCTGTGCTTCAATTAAAATCAAGTCCAAAAATAACTCCACATACAACGTGTATAGGTCTTCCGAACAGTCAGTTCTGTTGGAGTTGTTTTCCTTTTTTAATCCGTTATCGAAGGGTTTTCATATTTTTTTCACTGGGTAACCTATTTATAGCAAAATCTTGCAATATACACATAACTTTTTTTTAATGTGCCATATCATTTCAAGTTGACTAAAGTAAAAACAGTTTATATGAAAATGTTTATTATAAATTAAAAAAAGCATAAATTACATCAAAGATTTGTTTTGCTTCCAATTTTCCATCACCATACCCACCGCCACAACGACAATGGAAGCTATAAAACTGTGATTACATACTTCCATATGTTAAGAAGCGAGCTCTATAACAACTTATTTCTTCTTCGCGTGTGCTAACTCCATACCGCTGACGACGACATTAATGGTTTCTCAATTTGTTACCACACATCTTAACTTTGATAAGCTTTCATATCTCCTTTTATGTGCGATGAGTAGCTGCGATTTCTTTCTTCTTTCTAAACATACATCTGTATGCATATAACAAAATTGTTTACCTTCCCATAATCCTTCACTCAATTTAACGAGACTCTGTGAAAAACAATTCTCCTGTTTGCTTTCAAGCCAAGGGACTTAAAAATAAAACCTCCAGTTTTTTTTTTTCGAAAAAGGTAAATGCCTCAAGCTAACTACAACATCACATCGTTCGGTCTTCAAGGTTGGTATAAGGTACGTCATAGTAACACCACAACATCATAAACAAAAAAACCTTAAATGCGTTTATTGGCATCCCTAATTAAGTTGGATAAAGACCCAATATAACCAAAGAGGTTGGGTACTTATACTCATGTTTATTATTACCCAAAAATAAAAGGACCAATAATTGCTCTCTCCCACCCCAATCATGTCAGCCAGTGTATCACGCAAATCACTCTGTTTCAATCAACCCATTTCAACAGCATCGCCCTCTCGTCCCCGTGTCTTCGTTGCTCTCATCATGTTAAATGTACAATATTGAACCCAGAGAGCAACCTCTACCGAAGGCAAAAAGCGGAAATCCCTATTGCCCACATTGCTCTTGAAAATGGTAACCTAGGCGGCCGAATCCTGTGGGCCTGTGGCCTGGGTGCTAGCACTTCGTCCGGATCTATATTATCCCAGCCAATTTGTCTATATATAAAACAAGCGCAGCTACCTCGAGGGCGAAGTAGAGTGAAATACTAGAGAATTCCTGTTAATGTGTTCTATGGGAAACAACACAAAACCACCCTGTATTCTGTTTCTGTCATTGTCGAACGTGATGCTAACTTACCACCACCATCATTATCGTCTTCTTATTTTTCCTGATGATGCCAGGGAGTCTGGGCCTCTAACATGAGCACGGCGACGACGAAGAGTCTGCCTTTACAATTTTCACAGTCAAACAGTGCGGTTATAGTAATTTCTGGTCGGTTGTCTGAGCCATTTTTTTAATTTTGAACAAAAAAAAAAACACAAATACAAAATCTGTTCAAGAAAAAAGTATGTTTGTTCAAATGTTGTAAATTTACGTTTCAAACCTCGTATAACATCCCCGTTGCCGACATTGAAAAACCGCCGTCTGCGCATTGTGATTTTTTAAAATGGTTCCTTGACATCCTCTGTGTTTTGTATTCATATACTCTACTTATCGATGCTGTGCTCCTGTTATCATCCTTGGAGATTTTCATAACAACAAAGCCTCAAACTTTCGACACACGTTCCAACAACAAGTCCAATGTAGCAACATAAAAGAACCCCAGCAACTGGTAGCTAGCTGAACAAAAACGATTGAATAAAAAAGGATGCTACACGACGACTACGACTGATGGCAGTGAATCTGCTTCGTATAGAAGGTACCTATAACTCAAAGATTCACCGAGGATGAAAGTCAATTTCAGTTTCATTTGGACGTCCTAGATATTCGGTTGCATTTGAAAATGATGCTGCTGTTGGCTCGGTCGTTGTGTATTTAGAAAAGAGAGTTTGGTGAATTTTCAAGTTCAAGTTCTCACTGAATTGTTAAATCGTTGGTTTTTTTGGTAAACAAAACAATAGATAGTGCTTTTTTATTAAATCTATTAACGAAAAATAAATTAGAAAAGCTTAACGTATCTAATATTGTACGTTTTGATATTTTGAGTGCTGTGGAATGTGATTGTTTAAAAAATTAATTATATTGTTGAAAAAATCACCAGTGGATAAGGTACTTTTTTTTGGCAAACTAAAAAAAGAAATATTTACTATAAAAGGTGAGTAAAATTAAAAATATTAATAAATTTCAAATTAAAAAAAAAACTTTATTTGAAATAAAATGTGTTTTATTAAAGTCATAAGTTTTTGTTTATTATTTAAAAGTTTCACAAAATGTTTGATTTTTTTTATATAAGAGGGTGACCGATTGAGTACGGAATGCAGTTAAGACACAGT
Organism: Sphaerophoria rueppellii; assembly: GCA_920937365.1. Taxonomy (NCBI): domain Eukaryota; kingdom Metazoa; phylum Arthropoda; class Insecta; order Diptera; family Syrphidae; genus Sphaerophoria; species Sphaerophoria rueppellii. The sequence continues at coordinate 109,652,407 of CAKKXW010000001.1, read as the reverse complement.
TTGCGCGTGATGATCATGGACTGATTTCAAAACACGTCGCTCTCTTAAGTTAAATAAAAAAAAAATAAACTTTTAAAAATTAATCAAAAACTTCAAACTTTAATTGAAATATTTTTTGTAATTTCAAATAAATTTTGTTTTTTCAAATTATTTTGACCAAAACAGTTAAAAATTTAATCTTCATGGACGTTTGGGAACTCGTTAAGGAAACGTTTTGAGCACAGAAAAATAAAAACAACTTATTTTAAATTAAAGGACTTATTTCAATCATGTTGTAGAGCTTGTATTGTGACTGCAAATCAAAATCTAAAATAGATTGTAGTGTTCAAGAATAATAAACGTATCCAATAATAAGGGATAACTTAAAGTACTTATAGGAACTATGAAGTTTTTTTTTTAGAAAGACCTCTGAAACACCTCGGATTTTGATGATATTTCTTATTAAATTTTTTTTTATGTTTAGTTTATTTATTCAAAACTAGGCAGTACAAAAAGAATAAGATTCTTAATGCTAGTATTAGTACTTAATGCATTAAATTTTAATTAAAATAGGTCCAGAGTGCATTTTAAGATACAAAAATTCAATGAAAAATTTTTTTGTTTATAATTTCAAAATGTTTATAGGAAAAAAAAAATTACAGAAGAAGAAGAGAAATTTTACAGATGAGACAATATCTGGAGATTGATAAAAAACAAAATGTTATTGTAATTAATTGTACATATTATATATGGATTCCTTAAAACTTTTTTGGATTTTACACTCTTTCTTATTTAAGGTGGCGCTACAGTCCGTTGTGGACTTGGGCCTCAATCAACAGTCTCCGCCAGCCCGCTCGGTCCTTGTTTAGCTGTCTCCAGTTTTGCACTCCGAGTTGCTTGAGGTCCTTTTCCACTTGAGTGCGCCACCTGAGTCGCGGTCTTCCTCTCCTCCTACGTCCCTCGGGAATAGTGTCGAAGGCTTTCCGGGCCGGAGCATTGGTGTCCATCCGCTCTAAATGACCGAGCCATCTGAGTCTCTGGACCTTGACCCTTCTGGCTAGGTCCATGTCGTTGTACAACCCGTAAAGTTCGCTGTTGTATCTTCTTCGCCATTCCCCTTCAATGCACACGGGGCGAAAGATGACCCGAAGAACTTTCCTCTCAAAACAGCCTAAGGCACTTTCATCCGATTTTGTCAAGGTCCATGCTTCTGCACCATATAGCAGTACTGGGATGATGAGTGTGATATACAATTTCACCTTATTTGCTCGAGAGAGGACTTTTCCACTCAATTGCTTTTAGCAAGAGTTATTCTTCGTCTGATCTCGGCGCTGGTTTATTGCCCGGGTTTTACACTCTCAGATAGATAAAGGTAAAGAGTTCCATAGTTTTATGGAATGAAAAAAAAAAATAAGCTCTTGTTTTCCAAATAGTTACAAGATGGCAAAATAATATTATTACTTCTACTTGATGATGCGAAGTTTATCTTATCAAAAAGATATGCTGGTTCCTTGTTTTTAATTACATTGAAAAGTAAAATACAACTTCTACAGCTTAACTGCTCTTTAAGATACAACCCCATAATTTGTCTACTAAGCATAGAAACATGGTCCAAATGACGCAAACCAAATACATATCGCTTAATCATTGCTATTTCCTCATTTAAATAGAATCAAGACAGCTGTAGACAGCGGCACTCTAAGCAATGATTGCAGACTTCTGACAGATCATTTATAAATAAGGAATAATAGCGGTCCCAGAATGCATCCCCGGGGAACATCAGCTTCAACTAATAACGGATCAGAATTTTTATTTCCGATTTGATTTGTGTCCGCTCTGATAAATAACAGGCATAAGAAAGTTCGATAAATTTTTGTTAAACTCAATTCTTATATCATCAAGTATTTTTACTGCAGTTAAACAGCTGTAGTGTCCGTGGCTTAGTGGTTAGGTGCGTTGGCTGTTAAGCAGAACGAAGTGGGCTCGAGTCCTACTCGTGACCATGGTAGGAAGGTAGAAATGGCTGTCCCGCTTCCGCGCTGAGAGCGCCGTTTTGATACCGTACCTCATGAGATTCTAAAAAGATTTGGATAGGTTAGGAAGGATGTATATTTCGCACGTACAATCCTATACATATTTTAGTATTAATCTCCCTACACTACGGCCTATTGTCTCATAGTACCATTTAGTTTAGGAAAAATAGGGGGAGGCGCTTAGGTCAATTTGTGTTATTGAGGTATGAGATCATGTCTTTGATCTTAAATTCTGATAGTTTCTCAATACCGCTGAAGAATTCTTTACCTAAGTGGAGTGCTTTTTTTCTAGCCAAGGCCGGGCAATGGCAGAGAAAGTGTGGGACCGTTTCCTTTTCATTCTGGTCCTCACAGCTACGGCAGAAGGAGTTATGTGGTATACCCAATTTTGCCGCATGCTGCCCTATGGGCCAACACCCTGTGCAGATAGCGACAATTCTGGCTATGTCATGCCTTGGTTTGGAAATTAAATTTATTGATTTGGGTTTGTTATAGGCGGGCCAGATTTTCCTAGATATAACGCAACTCGTTAAACTATTCCACCTATGATTAGCTTCTGATGTGTATTTGGTCAGGATATAGCCCTTCACAACTCCAAGAGGAGCATATACTCTCACTGCCAATGCTAGCTCATCTGCCTTCTCATTTGCCTTATAGCCTCTATGGCCGGGTATCCAGATGAGAGTGACGTTCAACTCGAATTCTTTGAGGGCCTCTTTGCTTTGCTGGACCAGTTTAGAGGAAGATAAAGCTGAATCAATGGCTTTAATAGCTGCTGACGTCTGTTAGTATAGCTACATTTTGGTTCTGTAGGATATTTTTAAGGGCTATACAAGCTTCCCTTGAAGATAGTTGTGCCGTGCCCAAAGTTTTTATTTCATCTTTCACGGGCACTGCCTTTGCGAAGAACTGATAAAACTTCTGTCCGTCAAGAAAAAGTGCTTCTCAACTTTGCCATTCGGAATCGGCGTGAGATGTAGGTCCGCTCAATTCTTCCAGAAAATTGTTGATGAGAGTTAGCCATTGATGCCTTGGCTCTTTTTGTGTCGCGCCACTCTATTTATTTTTATTTATAGCTAAACAGCTGTGATTGGCTCTTAAGCCAGACTGAATATTACTCAGAAGTTTGTTTGTGGAAATATGATTGTTTATTTGATTTCGAATCATGATTTCTAAAATCTTGGAAAGGCAAGGTAGAATACTAATAGGTCTGTAATCTTTAGTACTCTTGCATCTAGAGGTTTTGGCTACTGGGCTCATCTTAGCCCTTTCCACGATGCTGGAAAGACAGAACACATGATGCAAGAGTTTATTAGATGAGTTAGAACCTTAAGAATATGAGGCAAAATAAGCTTGATAAACTTAAGCATTGGATCTTTTGCTATTCACAACCTTGAGAACATCAATTTATTGTACTGACTTATGAAAGTCATTTATTTTCTGTGTACAAATATATTCAAACACGTTTAGTAGTTTTTGCAGTGGATATTTTTTTCATCGCTGATTTTTCAGAAAAAAAAAATGTTGCGTAGTAGAAAAATTTCCATAGCTTCAATACAAATTGAAGTTCAAAAGTCCGCCCCACAGTCTTGTAAATTAAAATCTTTTCTATGAAATATAAGATAAGGCTTAAAATTTTGTTCAAAGGAAAACATTTGAAAGGATTGAATTCATTTAAAAAGATACTAAAATGTCTTCTTTTAGGGAAGGTATACTTACTTGATATCAACTGTGAAAGTGAAATTTTGATGTTTCTAGCAGCACGAACGCCTTTTGAAAAGATTAAATCTTGAAAGACAGATGTAAGGTTTTAATAACAAAAGTGGAATATGAAATTGAAGGAACAGCTAAACTATAGCACCATAATGGATTCAAAAAACCAAATCTTTTCAATTCGCAAGTTAAATTTATCATATTTTTTTTTTATAATTTGCACCCACTAAAGGGATTATTATACCCTTTTTATGCCAGAGACACAGTGAGTGCATTAGGAAGACGGAAGACGGAAGTGTGGAAGAAAGTTCCAAATTCGTGTAGTACGACTAAAAAATTATTCCCTATACTTGAGAGTACGTCCGAAGTTGGGCTCGAGGGTAAACTGATGGGCACTCCTAGAAGCGCGAGTATTACGGGCGAATTGTTTGAGGGGAGAAATGCAACTGGCTATTTCACTGGAATAATAACCGTAAAAGTAGGGATAGAACAAGGAGAGACACGCTACGTTACGACCGACGACGGTGGTCTAAAGGGAGATCAGTGATCTCTCTATCACCAATCATTCTTACAGTTCTTTTTTGTATTCCATCCAAGACGCTTAAGTAAGTTGCTGGAGCACCAGCCCAGAGATGTGAATTGTACTCAAGCTTTGGACGGATATAGGTTTTATAGATAATAGCCAGATCAGACGGAAGAACTTCTTGCCTTAAGGGAAAAGAAGATTGCTTTTTTGGAATAGGCTGGACAAATGCTGTTTTTCAACTTCTCGGAACGAGCCCAGTAGAATAGGATAGATAGAAAAGCTTACGCAAGGGTTTTGCCAGTATGGAAGAACACCTCTTCAGAATAATAGCCTGGATACCATCCGGACCAGCGGGTTTATGTATGTTGAGATCTTTTAGGACTCTCGCCACAGCACGAGTGCTGTGCTTATTGAGAAAAGGGGTTAACAATTTCAGAAGGGTTAGATAGAAAAGAAAGCAAACAAGCAAACCAGTTTAACACATGTAATTATCACTTTAAATTCTTTCTTTAACTTTTAAGAATTATTCAAAAAATTTTCTTCTCTTTTATTTTGTTATTTACGAAAGTAGGTACCTAGACCTACATACCTACCTAACGTCGTTAAAACTTCCCTTAAGTAGCTGTCAAGTCATTTACTGTCCAGTTTAATACTTTTTGGCAATTTAAAAATATAAACGCTTTTTTATTTTAAGAATTTATTTCGGGAATAATTTGGTTCAAAGTCTTCCGTAGGCTTAAAATATTCTTTTTTTTTCGCATAGGTGAACATTGAGGATATTCAGCCGAAAAAATTGTCCTGTCGGGGGTTTATTCTGAAAATGTTTCCTCACAAATTTAATGTCGTTGGATATTTTTGTATGTTGTTTGATGTATACATTTTTTTTCAAGCAAATTTGACTTTGATGATAATTTGTTTCATTGGAAACGAACAATTTATATGGTGAATTTGATTTGTTTATTAAGTCGTCATGTTTTTGTGCTTTTAAAAAGAATTTTAAATGTCAACTGTTGAGTCTAACAAATTATTCAAAAGAAACTTTAAGGTTTTTATTTTGTTATGATGACAGTTTAATTACTTGTTTTTGTTTTGTTAGCAGCTGAAAAAGGCTGTCAACCAAAAGAACGCCTTTTCATTTAACTGTTTTTGAATAAGAGAAGGTTGAAAGTGGTTTAAGTTATTTTCCGCGATTTATTTTAAGCGAAAAGAATTAATTTGACCATATTTTCCTGACCATTATACAGTGCCTTGCATAAGTATGAGCGCACGCGAAAAAAATGCATTTAAAAAGAAACCTTACAATTGGAGTGACTCCATACTATTTTGTTATAGAGTTACATCACTGATGAAGCAAATTGAGAAGAAAATAAAGTACGTTATTCTCCTGGTGTTCTAAAATTAAAAAAGATTTTGATGTATTGCTAAAATATACCGCACAACTGCAAATCTCTTTGAAAGCTGCATTCAGTCAAGTGATTTCAATAAAAAACACCAATTGCCACGCGGTACGCATGAAAGCGAAATTTGAAAACAGGCAAAATGCTTTGGCTTTTCGGTCAAGCGGCTTAGTCTTAGGCTATTGGAAGGCGAATTTAACGATCGGATCGTGTCGTTCGAAATTTTTTAAACATCCAGAATCTTATGGACAAAAATAATGCCCCGGGCGTCCGCAGAAGCTGCACGTTGGACAGAGGTGTTTAATCAATGTGCATCCAATTCGGTGCATTTCTTGCCTGAATTTCGTAACGAATTGGGCTTAGGGTTCGGTTATCAACGTTTCTCGTGCTTTACAAAAGCAGTGGAGTGTGTTTTAATCTGCTCGGGCAAAAATGGCGCAGCTCCAATTTTAACAGCATCACGCAAACAAAAAAGTGGAATTTGCACGCCAAAAATATAAAATCGGGATTGGAAAACCGTAAGTGACTTCTATTAATTACACTAAAATCGCTTTTGCTAGCGTAGTATGGTTGCACTTGCCTTCTCCCCTACAGAATGAACAGTTCTGACTTCATTCGGTCTTTGAGCGAGAATTTGGATTACCATATTTAAGACGATTTCGCCGAGTTGACGCTTGTTTTCCAGCAAGATAATGCCAACAATTCATGTGAGTCGTCAAAAATTTGGGATTGGTTTCGAATGAAAAACATTAATTTGATGGAGTAGCCGTCACATTCTCAGATTGCACCCATCGAAAATCTTTGGCGAATTTTAACTCGCAAAATGTATGCCACAATAAGCCATTTGCTAGTGTTGCTGAGCTGCGAGAGGCAGTTGGTGACAGAATGGATGCTTTAGAAGACTCATATGAAAAATCTAGTTAAATAGTATGCCAAAAAGAATTCTAAGATTGGTGGAAAATAGAGGCAACAAATTGCTATTAATTGTTTGTTTAAAAGTGAACTTAAAAGAAAGAAAAATAAAAAACAATAAATGGGTTATATTTTTGCTAAACATTAAATTTATTTTTAATTTTTAACACAGGAGAGGCAAGTAACGGTACTTTATTTCTTCTCAATTTGCTTGACAAGTGATGCAACTCAATAAACTATTGTACGTTTTCTTTTAAATTCATTTTTCGGGTGCGGTTATTCTTAAGCAACGGCACTGTATATAATAATGCATGTAACTGTAGCGCTTTTTAGGATCCAAATCTTCTCAAAAAAGGGTTAAAGTCTATCATCAAGTCGAGACATGAATGCTGTTCTGTCTCAATAATTTCTTTTTCAAGGATCATATAATTGAGTTAAGTGTTACTACACTTAGGCAAAAAAAGGTCTTTATTTAGTCAACTTTAAAAAATAATATACATATTTACAAGAGTTAAAAATATCCTTTGAAGAAAATATGTAAAACGAACAAGCCTCGTCTTATCCTTAAATCAAATTTTTGCCTCAAATGTGATCTCTTCTCCCAGTGTATTTTTTCTCTCATATTTTTCTATTAAAGTGAATTAAAGCTTACACATTTAATCGGGTTAAGGTCAATCATTTCGATGAGTTATACGAATTTGTATAAATGCCACTTCTGGATTTTTTTTTCCAGATAGAATTCTTGTGAAACTGGATAGTTTTTCATCAATTTTGCCCTTATTACTTGTCAGTTGTCATGCATATCTATAACATTGAGAGAATCTATTTAAAATAAGAACTTTCTTACAATTTCTTAACACGCATCCATATGATTATGTTCTGGAATTGAGGCTTCTTTAGGTTTGTATGTGTATCTCAAATTCATGAAAAGGCCTTGCAGCACGTGTCAATAATAACCAGATATGTAGGTTCATAGCATAATGTATATGTAATATCTGGCTATTAACATTATAATGTTTTCTTGAAGTATGGGTAATTAGGACTGAAAATATATACCGGCATCCTGCACAGCTTCTGGCAAGTATCTCTTCTTGTGCTCCGTTATCTGTTTAAAGAATTCTCCAAAAACTTGACATTATCTCCAACATCCATCATATGCAGCTCTGTATGTAGGTGTCACTTATTGAAAGACTTTAAGTGTCATCAGAACTTTATTTTTTTTTTCTACAAAGAACAGCTTGTAGCTCTTTAGTATTTATCATCATTCATCAGAGATATATTGTTTTCTATGCGTTCACTTGTTTTCGTTGGATATCCTTAGGGGTACAATAGAAATTTTGCCTCATTGTTTTCACATTATCAAATAGTCTATTATTTTATTTTTTGTTATCTGCCATCAAACACACCTCTGGGGAAAGTGGCAAACAGACAGTCTTTAATTAAAACTTTTAATTTCCTATTTTGCTAGGAAGTGTTAAAATGGAAATCGTGTTTAATACACATATATTTTTTTAAAATAAAGATGCATGGCATTAAGGGTTTAACATATAAATCTTCTTACTATTCGAACAACTGTAATTCAATTGTTTATTGACAAAATTAACTTAATAAGGAAAATTAAAAGGTTTCCTCGTTATCCACGTTAATTCTCAATTTAATGCCACTAATTGAATCCAAGCCTATTGTGAATTCTGAATTCATCAAACATCCAGTCAAGCGGTGTGAATATTTGATTGTTTCAAATATAAAAGCTGTTTATTGCATTCATTAAATTATTCGTCATTGTTGATGTTTTATTTGCACAGGTAAGCACAGTTCGTAATCGTTACATCAAAGACGTTATTTTAAACTGAATACTTTTTATTTGTAAAGGGAAGAATGTTTTTTTAATGCGACATCATTAACAATTTATGTTGTAATGAACGTAATTTGTATTTCATGCAGGATCGATAAAAATGTGTATGTCCTATTGCTTTACAAAGCTTTCTCACTTAAATTAAAAAAAGAGTGGGCGCGACAGCTCTTGAAGAGCCAACACCTAAGTGGGTTACACTGTGAAAAACTGAGGGGACCTACAATTTAACGCCGATTGCGAACGGCAAAGCTGAGAAGCACTTTTTTCATGACAGATTGATACTCTTGGAAGTTTTGTCAGTTCTTCGCAAAAGGTAGTACCCGTGAAAGATGAAATAAAAACTGTATGGGCACGAGCAGGATTCGAACCCACGCGTTCTGCATAGCAGCTAACGCACTTACCACTTTGCCACGTGCACTACAAGGCTCAAATCAAGTCTAAGAAATAAAACTGCGAAACAAATACTTACGCTGCTTCTGCTAATCCACTTCTTTCCAAACTATAGGAAAAAAACTAGGAACTGTTGCAGTCAGTTATTGAAGAACATTGCTATAGTTTCGTCATACTTCATTCGGTACGTAGGCAAATGCAATAAGGCTATGAACAAAATTTGCTAGCATTGTGATTATCTACTGTGAAATTAAGTCGACCCTCCCTTCCCAAAGGTTTAACCCATGATGAACTGATCCTAGTCCCAACTAAGTTTCGCCACCGTATCGACTTCAAAAGATTCTTAGACGAGACGACTAATTGCCTCCTAAAACTTTCCACAAAATACCTTCTCCGTAGTATATAAGTAAAAACTTCTTTTCGAAGCGTTTTTTGGTATTTAGAAAGCAATTAAGTTTCAAATAACTAACTTTCCAAGCAATGAACCATGCTTCAAGCGTTTCTCACACAAATAATCACCATACCAATCTTAAAACACTGTTTTTGACATTGAATCTTATTAACTTTTACGAATTTTCTCAAAGCTCCTTTCATTCTCTACAAATACCTAAACAAAAGTCACGAAGATTAAATTCCATGAAGAAATTCCTTTATAAAGAAGCTTTAAGAACACTCCACCACCGCTCCGCTGCGGTTCATAGAAGAAACACATTAAAGGAATGAATCAGTAACACAACATAAAAAAGCCTAATTTATCTTCAACAACTTAAAGTTCAATAAAATTTCATCAACAACTTAGTAAATATTTACCTACCGCAAAAACATTTGAAAATCAAAAAAAAAAAAAAAACAAAATCGACAAGAAAAAACCACAAAAACACTTAAGGAAATCCTCTTCTTAGTAGAAAAGAACAAAGAAATGCTCTTGGCTCTGGGGAATGAATATAAGAAGATTTTATTCCTCAGACTAGGTATAGGTTTTTTCTTATGCGTCTATTGGCGGTTTGTTGTTGTTGTTTTTGTTTTCTATACTGTTGTAAGGTGGTAGGTGCTCCGAGAACAACAAAAAATGTCCCTTTAATGATTTTTCGCAAGCATGATGTTATAGGCATTGTGTAGCAGAAGGAATTTATTTGCTGAAACAATCGATGAAACGTGGGAACCAAAAGTGTTTGTTTTTTGCCTTCTTTTCCTCTTTTCCTGAAACTGTCGATTCTTACCGCTTACAACGAATAGGAGGCACTTCTTTTGTTATAAGAGTGGTAGGTATTGTTCAAAGGCATTGCTCAAAGCTGATTTACAATTAATGAAAAACCTGAAGACACAGTGAAAGATTGTATTCAACTTAGTTCTAAGTCTAGGCACTTGAAGAATTTGTTTTCTTGTTTTTTTTTTTTTGCGTTCTTATTACAATGAAGGAGATGCTTTATTTGTTTTTGTAGACAGACATAAGCACTTGGGAAAAGTTTTCAGAAACAAGGAGTGAGAATGTTAATTAAGTTATGCGAAGGCAAACTTGAACAATTTCTTCACTACGTTGACAGTACTGTGAACAAAACATCCGCAATAATAGCGAAATTAGTTTGAATTGAAAATGTTGATTAAATTATTGTAATATGTATTTTTGCAGTATTAAGAATGATGTTCATATGCTTTGATTTTCTATTGTAAAATGTTCAATTTTTTTTCTTGCACAGTCCTGTTTCCCTTAGGAAACTAAAAAAAGGATTTTATCTTAAGTTGAAAGAAAGGAAAAACTAGTTTGCTTTCATTAAAGAGATTGTTAACAGATTGCTTGCATAAACCTTGGACAATTTAATAAGAAGGCTCATAGCTCACATTCATGTTCTATTCACGGTTGGGTGCAAATCTCGCATAAATTATCACCTTAAGGCGTTATTAAATGCCACACTTCTTCTCTTTGTATTTTAGTGCTTACTGTTGTGTACAAAGGAAAGGACTTATTAATTTGTTGTTTGTCCAATTCTCAAAGCCCATATTGCATAATGTACAATTTGTAGAGATTTGATCAACATAGCCAAACATTTGCATAAACAAACTTTGAAATTAAATAAATTCAATAAAATGGAGCGTGAGGTGTGATTGTAGGTAATTGGAAAGGGGAGGCAATTTTGCCTGCGGACTTTATCTTTTCAAATTAATGTCATGGTCAGTGGTCAGCTGGATCTGCCTTTTGTGGAATTTCCTCTTATCGCGTGGCGTTTTTAATTGATATTATCCTTTTAAGATGCTGGTAACAAAAAAGTGGTTGAAAGCATATTTTTTCGTTTTCGCATTTAGTCTTTGCAACAAGGCACTTTGCTTATCAGACAAGCAAACATAAGAGTAATGTTCACCTAATCTCAGTTCAGGTGGTGTTTTAAAACCGTAACTGTTTCAAAGATCTTGCTATCAGTTCAACGTTCTGTTACAGCCAAGTAAGTAAACACTGCAGAAAAGCGAAGGACTAACCTTTTCTTAATTCTATTAATTAAATAAAATTTCTTTTAGCCGATGTTTAGTCACTTATTCCACCATAGACGGTAGTTATACGAAGGAATAAAAAGGATTTAAATAAAACTGAATACCTGTCAGTTCATTAGATGGCGCCACAATCGATTGCCATAGATTATAGCAAAGACAACAACAAATAGATGAAAGGGAACAAATTGTTTTTATTAATGAAAAATATTAACTTACCGAATGATTCTTTAGTCGATGGGTTAACCTGTGGAATAAGAGTGGAATTGGCGCTTTATATTAAATTTGGATCCTACCCAAAACAACGACATTGGATAGAATGAACAAAACGACTACGCTGGTAGTCGAGACTGAACGATAGGACGAAAGAAAGACGGAGTCAGTTCACTAAAACCAGCCGATCAAGTAAAACGAGTTTTGTATGCGTGGTCAATTTGTTTGTTCCTCCAAAAATCTTATAGTAATTAATAGTTAGTAATTTGAATTGAGCCATTTTATCCGAAACATTATTTCATTCCATCAAGAAGAAACAATACAAAGTAATTAACAGTTCATAAAAATAAATGTGTGGCTGTTTATTGTTCAAGTCGAATTATTGTAACGGGTGATTTTTTAGCTGGTTTGGTTTTGGCAACACTGGTTTTGACAGCTGACGTGTGTTTAGTACCTTGTGTCACTGTCAAACAGCTTCAGTTTGGTTTGCAATTTAACCATGGATCGTCTTACAAATGAACAACGCTTGCAAATTATTGAATTTTACTATCAAAATTCGTGCTCGGTTCGAAATGTTCATCGCGCGCTGCTTCCATTTTATGGTCGGCATTCTCGACCTTCTGAGCAGTCTATTCGGAAGATTGTGACCAAATTTCGCACCAAATTTACTTTGTTGGACATTAAACCACCAACACGTTTACGTACTTTGCGTAGTGAAGAAAACATTGCGGCCGTATCAGCTAGTGTGACAGAAGACCGCGAAATGTCGATTCGGCGCGTTACTGTCAATTGTGAACGCTACCGAGCGATGATAACAAACTTTTTTTTTGCCCGAAATGGAAGTTCTTGATTTGCATGATATGTGGTTTCGACAAGACGGTGCCACATGCCACACAGCACGTGAAACAATGGCGCAATTGCGAGGCGAGTTTGGTGAACAGTTAATTTCACGTTTCGGGCCAGTCAATTGGCCGCCTAGATCGTGCGATTTGACACCATTAGACTATTTTTTGTGGGGGTATGTCAAGGCTAATGTCTATAGGGACAAGCCCGCTTCGATTGACGCACTGGAAGCCAACATCCATGCATTCATTCGTGAGATACCGGCCGATATGTGTGAAAGAGTATGCCAAAAATGGACTCAGCGGATGGGCTACCTGAGACGCAGGCCGCGGTCAACATTTGCATGAAATTATCTTTAAACATTAAATTGCAATGCATTCAAACTCTCGATTCAAATAAATATTTCATTCATTTTTTCGAATTTTTTGTGTTTAAAAAAAAAAAAAGTTCTAAACCTCTTAAAAAATCACCTTTTAGTATTGAGAGTTGTACGATTGCAAAACTGTTTGATAACCCTTCAGAGATACGCAACTTTAAGTATAGTAGGTATCCGCTTTAAATTCTCGCAAAATCATTTTAAGCAATTTATATTCTAGGCTTTTAATTGATCGCCTTTCCATTGATTTAAAATTCCAATATCTATCGAATTAATAAAGTTATATGCAAAACCAAATACTTAATATTCATTTTCGTTGGAAGCTTGAAATATTCATCCGAACCTTTTTGCATACTCTACCTTTACATTAAGAATGTTTAAACACACATACATATTCAAAAACGAATAATTTTTTGATGAAATAATAAATGATTGTTGGCCTTGTTAATATTCTCTCTCTCGTTTGTTGTCTGGCATTGCCGTTTATTAAAATTTGAAATTCAGTGAAAACAATTATGTTATTTGTATCCCTTTGCCATCATTCTCTTTATGCTTCGTATTATTGCATTGATTCCAAAAATTGAACGAAAATCAAAGTCAAATAAAATGAGAACAAAAAAATCTTCATTTCGTAAAATTTTACATGAGTGAGTTTTTGTAATTTTCTTTGGGGTGTGTCAAAAGACCTAAAATGTTGTTGATGGTCTATGAAAAACACAAGTCCTTGAAAATCTCGTGGAAGCTCGCTTACACTCCGAGTCGCTTAACTTTTCATACAAAATTTATGATTTCTAATGTTTAAGATATTCAATATCCTTAAGATTGTTAACTTTGTATCTCAAATCTTGTGAACCAAAGTCAATATGCCAATATGTTTCGTTCAATCAAGGTTTTCCTTTTTTCAACAACAATTGCTTTAAGTACAAACAAAAACTGTGGTGATGTTTGATATATGTACATGGAATGGAATGGGAAAAAATAAACCAATTAAAATTTGCATCTCATTTAGATGAAAGAGTAATTTTTTTTGAAAAATCAATTATTAATTATGAAGATCGAAAATATTTTAAAACAAATAGTCTTCGGTTAAACTTATTTTGATGGTTGAATATACAAACCTTGCCTTTTGAAAATATAAGTGTGGACAGTCTTTTATAGAAAAAAATTCAATTCTCATTTACTCCAATTACAACCTCAAATATTAACTTTTCCGAATATCAATTCGATTTAATTTAAAATTCTCTTTCAAATACTGTCACTCTACTAAGCCTTTGACATTTTACTGCATTGAACTTTGCAAATTTCAATAAACAGATATATGATTTTTTTTATTTTCGTCAAAAACCAATTAAGTTAGTCATCTCCTATTTGGCTCGACGCTTGCATGCTTTCTAATCCATTCGATTGAAAAGTGCTGCTTTTTCAAAAATCAATCATTGAAACTCAATAATGGACGTTTCACTGTACAACGCACACTTCATACTTATTCCAGCCAAAGGTAGTAATAACATCAATATTATGACTGATGCTATCGAAGAGAAAAATATTCATCTATCATTTGAAATGACACATTGAATACACAATCCATAAACACACACACACACTCCTGACACTCCTGGCTAACATATTTCAAACACATGTTAGATGTATGGTCCTGTCGAAAGTTTATAGAATAATCTAGATCGATTCTTCTTCCGCACGCATGGACAGGACATACTAGAAGCTATACGATTCTGTGTTTAGCATCAAAGAAACATTCCGACAGGATATGTCACTCCCTCAAACGTATCCGCATGGCTGTACCTGTCAGCGTGTCTGTCTGTCTGTCTGTCGTCTGCTCATGTTCTTTAGTAGTTAACAAATTTCACGTGAAATCCTGCAGTCATTTATTTGAATGACATAAGAGTCTGTGCATAATTCCCTCGCTTCCACTTCAGTAAAAGGGATTGATTATATGGTTTTGCAATGCACACACAAAGAATTTACTAATTTGTCCTTGAAATAATACAATCCCAATTGAAATCAGGTCTTCCCCGAAGGCAACAAAATTTGTGGTAGACCTCTGTACAGATGATTTTGAGGTTATATCAAGTGCATCCTTTAATTATGACTTTGATCAAGGGAATATAAAGGAATAGGATTACAATTTTGGTTAATAGGAAATCATTTGAATAGTATTCAGATCCAAAATCAATGTAATGTGTTTTGTGAAAGCCGAGCTGAGGCCATTGAACACAAAGATTTCAATTTCAAGGGTGCAAAACAATCATGTTGACATGAAAGTTCCTCTAATTAATTAAATCATCCCAATACCATTTATCGGGAAATATTATTGTCCTTTATAAGTTAAGGACAAATTAAGAATTTATGCACTCGTGGATAGTCAGAATCTAGTGTCTATGATTAATGTCATATCGATGTCACTTTTGTTGTACAGTTGTTTGAAAAAGCTTTAATTTCAATCAAGTTGAAAATATCGATCCAAGAATAGTCATCCACATTTGGATGAAACACGAACATCAAATAACGCTTCAATCCTTTTGTAGTTTATAAACTTGAAATTCCATATCGAAAACATGACGTTTTTGTCTTTTCTTTGCTATTGTTTGTTTGTTTCTCATATAGAACTTCTGAAGAATTTATTTTTCGAATCCAATCAATTTGAGTTCTTTTTTTTTTTTTTAGGTCACAGCACTAGTTTCCGAATGACGATGAGTAAGAATGCTTTATTTGTTTGGAGCACTGAGAGTTTTAATATTTCTCAGCTGAATGCAGATGCATTTATGAAATTATTAAATTTAAAAATTTCAAATGTTTAAATACAAAATCGATGAGATAATGTACCAAAGCAAATTTGTTTCAAAAAAAGGATTGATATCCTTATCGACAGCAGTCTGTTGCTGAAAATGCATGAATGTATATTTTGTCCTCTTCGTTGTCTTAATTAAATTTATTCTTTTTGAAAAAGAGGTGTATGCCTTGGGAACTCTTTTTGATAAGGTCGTCTGAACTGATCAGAAAACAAAGATGGATTATAATTTAATTTAAAAATTTCTTTGCTGGAATTTTCATTAAGATAAACATGTCCAATTGAATTTATGTTTTTATCAAAATGAAGAAAACAGTACATGGTGTTAATTAAAAATGGTGATGGGATTTAACGTAATTGGTCAATGTTTATGTTTACTTAAATTTTACTGGTGTATGAGCGAGTATTTACGTTAAATGTAAATTGCTATGATTGCAGGATAGTTGTTTTTTTTTTTAAATTTAAAACGCTTCATTGAAGGAACTTAAAAGCATAAACTTTTCTTGATAATCTTTGTATGTTGTTCTGCATCCCATCTCAGGCTGGAATCATGTGGCAGTTCTGCATGTACTGGAAACACCATCAAAACCAACTGTCATGTCCTTGGATTCTGTTTTGAAGAGCAAGATAAAGAGGAAAGAAAACCATAATATGAGAGAATTCGGCATCCGAAATGAACTGCCAACACAATGTAGACTGGTTGTGATCGACGTTTCATATCGAATTGAAAAATCAAGTTTGATATCCAATACAAACGTTTTTTTGAAAAGGGGATGAAATGGCCTGTCTCGTCCTTAACTTAATATCGCAGTGAGCAATCCGTAAATCTGTAACATCTGCAAAAAGGACTATCGTTAAAAAAACCAAACATTTAGTGGCGTATACACAGCCGACATCGACTTCTTGTGTTCTTGTAGGCAACAAGCTGTTCAAACTTAATTCTAATAAAACTTGAGTACATGGCGGCTCTGTCCTCCGTCTGCCGAACACGTTGGTAGAACTAGAAGAAGAACTATCAAGGCATAGGAGCAGGAGTTCGAAGTAGTGTGATCCTTCAGTGTCTGTAAAAATTCTGTAGATTCTATCAATTATGCTGTACGATAGTTGAAATCGAATCGAAATCGGGCTTTGAAGGGAAATCCTAGCATTTGATAATCTCTTTTTTTTTTAAATAGTTTCTGCAGCATATGAAAATTAGGATCATCATATTAGTATTTCACAATAAATTCTAAATCTAACAAGCCAATTAATGAACGACATCATTCTTCTGTTAACCATTACACAGTTAGGTGTAGGTACAATTTGGATATACAATGTACATCCAAACATTTAAATAGAAACAAAGTCAAATTCGAAAAGTTCAAGATGTTGAGTTCGTGGCATTCCTAAAATTCTCAGTAAATCTTCTTACTTATGCTCGTATGTAAATATATACTCCAAACACTTCTTAAACGATTAAATAAACCAGTACGTGATTAATACATGTCTTTATAATAATAACCTAAATATGATTCATTACAACATTTAACCCTCCAAGCTAAACAACAAAACACCTTATCACGAAAACATGCTTCAGGAATCATTGCTAGCGCCCTCTCTATGGCATTGTCTGTAAACCCATACGTTTAACCAAACACCAAATACAACCTAACAATAAATTTAATACCTAAAAGAAAGTTTTGATTTCCCAAGACTGCGGTCATTAAGTATAAACTGTCATTCATCACCGTCATCCCAACCTGTTGAATGATTTAAAGTAACTTTATCCTTCGGGACGCTTACAATTTTCATGGTTGAAAATATTGAAAATTAAATTTCTTACATTGTGGAATTTTATAATTTGGAATTTGGAATTACAGAAATTCCAGAAGTTCCATTGAGTCTTATTGAAGAAATCATTTCTGTAATTTTCCTCCAGACAATTCAGAAGACAAAATTAATGATAATTTGTTAATTTTTTTCTCTATTGTTCTTTTTTCGTTTTTTCTGCTTGTCGTCGCGGCACGATACATAATATCAATTATTATTCTTCGCCGAAAGTAAGCCTCTCCAAGCGAAAATGACGGTTTTTTTTTTTTTTGGAAAACATTACCAAGGGAAAAAAGTTGTTATCTTTTCTGTTGTCTGGATCAATGTCAGAATATAATTGGGTTCGTTTAGAGAGACTGAACACTTTGATACCTGTATAGAGAATACATAAATGATTTCTCATTGAAGTTGAGGAGTAAAAGAATATATAAATATATGTACATTTTTTAAAGGTTGCCCTTCTGTGATTGACAAATAATTTCCCTTGAAATGAATTACCTCCAAAATTGACTCAATTCCCAGTCCCCCCTGACCACGGCTGCGTATGTCTACAGGTTCCTTTTGGTTTAGTTTTTGTATTTTACGGCATCAGTGTTTATTATTGGATGAACGTTGATGTCTGGAACGGAGATTACGATGATTTATCTGGGATTACTGCCAAATTTATAAATCGATATGTTTGCCACAGACAAAGAATGAACTCAATAGAAAAACATTATTAAATGATATGTAATATCCTTAGGCGTAAGTTCTGTTTGTCTATAGGGTTTCTTAGTTAATCTCAATTTATGACTTTAAGAATTAACATTTTCAAGCAAACAAACGGAAAAATGGATAGGCTCTACTAGTCTCACAGAAAACTGGCGAAATCAATTTAATCTAAAAAAAAGCTTAGAAGTCATTCATTTCGTGGTTTCACTTTAGTAGTGCCAATATATGACACTTGTCAAACACAGATCACCAGCTGTCATTTGAAGTGTCATAATATAAGTCGCTTTTTACGTTTGCTTTTGTTAAATCGCTTAGCATTAATAAGATTGAAGCAATT
This sequence comes from Sphaerophoria rueppellii, assembly GCA_920937365.1. Taxonomy (NCBI): domain Eukaryota; kingdom Metazoa; phylum Arthropoda; class Insecta; order Diptera; family Syrphidae; genus Sphaerophoria; species Sphaerophoria rueppellii. Next base: position 109,634,023 of record CAKKXW010000001.1, on the reverse strand, counting down.
TAAAGATAGAGAGGGAGCAAGAGAGAGAGAAAGAGTGAGAGTAAGAGAAAGAGCTTTAGCGATACTAATGTCGTAATCCAAAGGAACGTGCAAAATCGTGATGCATGTTCAATGAAAATATTGCTACTCTAAGGCACTTTGTTCTTGACGCGCTTGCGTGGTTAATAAAATGTGAAAGATTTATCGAGCTGTGGAGCAGTTCAATGCAGAGATAAAAGGAGATAGGAAACTAACCTGCCAAAAAAGAATTGCCTACAAGCTCAAATTGACGAACGGAGTGTAAACTTGGTTTTTACAAATAATATGTACATATTCATCATTCGACAGTTCAGTATATTCAGCGACTCACATTTATTCATTTACACCAAAAGAAAAGAGAATTGAAGAAAATAAAAATTGCTAGATTAAGCGATAAAACGTATGCTAGTTTCCGACCTCTTTCTTCCTCTAATCTCTGGTTAAATGGGCCAAAATTTTGACGGTTATTTTTCTCATCAATGATAGAGAAATTTGTTTCTGTTTTGTTGGTTTAAAACAAATTCTTTTTATGTAACTTATACAGCAAATGGCTTAATTTGACCCTTTTTTTAACCAAATGTCAAATTTTGAGCAAACGTCAAGTTTTAATAAACATTTTAAAGCAATTCACACAAGGCCTGAGTGTTAGCTTTGTCGGTGATTCGAGTTTATTGATTTCCCGTAGCAATTGAACATATGACTATGGCTCATTTTGCATTTAGATTCTAAATCTTCCTTGGAAGTTAGACAATAAAAACCGGGTTTTCAAACTATGCTTGATATGAGTTACATGGTACTCTTGAAAGGTATTTAAAAAACAAAATAATTGTACATTAGCAGTCGTTGTATTCAGAAAAAGTGCTCGATGGTCGAAAAGTGTCTTTGCTCCGTATCACTTCGAAGATGCCAATGGGTATACAGTTACAGTCAATTAAAAGTGAATTGGTAATAATGATAATCGATTTTTGCTAAGCCGCCATTTGTTGATTGGGATCTGTGACTTAGATTTGCGGTTCCAACAAGACGGAACACTAAATACCAATTATGTATCATTGGCCCCATTCACTAACGTAGTCACTACGTAGTCAAGTCATTCTGATTGGCCAAATACAACTAAGAAATGAGTTGAAATTTCCCCTCCGACGTAGTGTAAAAATTTCGACTTCAAAGGTAGTTGACAGATTTTGACATTTCATAATCAGCTGATGAATAATAAACAAAAGTTCAATTTCAAATTTCAAAAAAATTTAAAATGAAATTAATCGTACAATACGACAATATTAATTATCTGATAGATTCTGAACCCGAAATTTATGTTATCAGATCTTATCAGGTAGTGTTTTTTCATAGTATAACAAGCAAAACAAGACAGCACTTCTATTTAAAGTCCCCTAACCTCAAATCACAAATTCACAAGCATTTCTCACATCATATGTTCATAGTCCAGTCATTTTAGGCATTTAAAAAAAACAATTTTGGAAAAATGTCCTAGTGAGCTGAACTTTTGGATACATTTTTATTACGGTGTTGTAATGAAGGTGTTAAAAATTGGCGTTGATATCATGCCGATTAAAGAAGTTATAAGGGTGAAAAGGTCACGAAATTCACTTTTTCGCAAATATCTCGCGACCTATGAACACATAAAAATTGTTCGAG
>CAKKXW010000001.1:109620375-109631849 GCA_920937365.1 Sphaerophoria rueppellii | reverse complement strand
TACGAAGGTAAGTTGAAATTGTCATCCCACGAAAGTTCTCTTAAAGCGAAACAGAGGAATCTACGTTGTATTGCTTCAATTATCTTTATATGGACTTGGTGATAAGGGGACCATACTTGGCTGGCGTATTCCTGTAGAGGCCTTACAAACGTGGTATAAAGAGATTTCGTAAAGTAAGGATCCGAAAATTCCTTAGACCAACGTTTGACGAAACCTATAGCGGAATTAGCTCTGGCTTGGCTACTATATTATCATAGTGAGACCTAAAGTTTAGCTCGCTATCGAAAATAACACCTAGATCTCGGATAGTTGTTACTCTGTAAACAATACATTCGTTGATATAATAGTCGCGTGTTGGTGGACGAAAACGTTTACGGGAATATGTGATTGTTTGGCATTTGGAAACATTTAGTTCTAAATTTTTTTTTTTGAAACCAAGCATAGAAATTGTTTAAATCGGCCTGCAGGGGTAAAGCATCATCGGGTGATGAAATCATCCTAAAGATTTTCATGTCATCTGCGTACATTGAAACTTGGGAATTTTGAATCACAGATTCTACGTTATTAATAGTCAGAATAGAAATAATAGGGCCCTTAAGGGACTCCCGATTTCGCAGTAGCTAAATGGTTCTGATATTGAAGATCTAAATAAAACGTGATATTTACAGTCGGATAGGTATGATTCCATCCATTCAATAAAACCAGGAGGGAATCCAAGGGCCTTTAACTTGAAAGATATAATACTGTGGGAGATTTTATCAAACGCCTTGCTAAAGTCCGTAGCAATAACATTAACTTCTTTTTTACTTTCTATTGAGTTCAACGGATACAAAACAAATTCAGATAAAATTTGTGGTCGTTGATTTCCCTTTGAGGAACCCAGGTTGTTTGGGCTAAAATTACAATGAAAGATAATACTCTCGAATTAATTTGGAATGCAAGATAATTTGGCAATTGACCTGTAGTTAGAAATATCTGATTTACAGCCTTTCTTGTGAATAAGTATTATAAAAGACTCTTTCCCCAAAGATGGAAAAATTCTTTGAGAAAGAGATTTTTGAAAAAGAGTGGTAAGATACTGGGCCAAATTGACTACACACTTCTTTAATACAATTGCAGGTACTTTACTTTTGTAACCAAAAATGAATGACTATACCTTGTTATGAATACAAATTAAGTTAAAGCGATTGAATAAAGTGACTTCACATGGGAACAGATGCTCATATGTCATTTTTTTTTAAATGCATTGATGAAAACCACTTAATGACTTACTTTTACCCTTTCTCATCGCAGTTAATTAATATACGAACCAATTGAGGTGTGATGGAAATTTTCAACTCGTGATGTTTGGTTTCATTGAAACCAGTACTAAGGCAAAAGAAGAAAAGTTACATCTCCTAACAGAAAAAAAGTTTGCCCAAAAGAATGAGGCAACAACTGGAAATTCTTGTTTTATTGATTCAGTCTACAAAGAAAGTTTTAATTTGTTTGAGTTGTTGGCACAAATTTCGCAGCTCTCTGGCACCAGGTTAATTAATACCATTAAAAACTTTCTCAAAGTAAAATCATTATATTGGTATAGGCATAATTGTCATGTGAAAAAAGTATCTGCTTTTAATAAGTAAACGTAAACGCTAGTATATTTGTGCTGGTACAAGTGTATTGGTGGGCTTACATTTCTCAAAACGTTTCCAACAAGTTTCCACGTGCTCTAGGCATATATTTTCCCTTCTAAAGAAGGTGATAATGAGATACAATCATAAATCAAGCAAACAAAAAATTATAACAAGATACATTTTATTTTTAGCTTTAAATTGCCAAAATTGTGAAAGAAAACACGACTACAAAACATTTTCACTCACACCGACTACCGACGACATTATCCATCGACCCCGGAAAAGAAGAACCACACCCGGAAAGGACCATTTATCATCACACAAAATCCATTGCATATTATGCAAAGTAAATTGAATTCATTGAATCCAAACACATGCTGCCATCTTTAGACGAAAATAAAAAGCAACAGCATGCGACGTCAATCAATTCACAGTTTTTCCATAAATCAAGGTTCACCGAACCTAAACAATCACAGCTCGACACAAGGGGGTGCTGCTGGTGCCAGCAGCAGTGGTGGAGCCAGTGGTAGTGGTGTCATTGGTGGTACGAGTAATCCATCGGCTGCACCATCCTCACCGGTCGGTAAGGAATTACACCGTCGAGAATCATTGGTGAAACCCACCTGGCAGAATGTCTGCCCTGGTCAAGTGTCACCAAAGACTCTGGAACGGGTCAATGGCATCGATAATAATGGACTAGATGATCCGCCCAATGGCATTGGAACTACCTGCTCTGAATCGACAACACGCCAGCTATCGAGAAAACCCAGCCGGAGTAGTAGTAACGAGATTTATGATATCTTTGGCAAGGTGATTATGGCATTGTATTGTTTTTTGTTTGTTTGTGTGGTTACGATGATGGTTTAAGGTGAGGTGTGACTGTAAATGGCTTGTTCATGTACGAATGTTCATTTGACTGTTGACAGCACAGGACTGAGTTTTAAATGATGATCCCACCCCAGCTTTCAAAATATAACAAATGTGGCCCTTCACATTACGTTTTTCACATCTGATAAAAGTCACGTTTGTCCTTTGTGTGCTGTAAACAGGTTAAGTTGATTTGTGAAAAAAGGATTTTTAATAATAGAGAATCCCTCTGGATAAATAAATCCACTCTGCCGACATCAACATCATCAACAACAACAAGAACAACTGAAAAGGAAATGTCATTTTTGGTTTAACCTCAATGTCAAGAAGACTATATGCGAATGCTTCTCTGGATTCTTAGTATTCTGATTCGTGTTTTTGTATAACATCAACTTTGATTTGATAAGGATGTGGCGTATGGAGTTAAGCCGTTTTTATTTGTGTTGAAACGATGTGGTTTCTGGTTGTATGGTTGATGTATTTTGAATGCGACAGGATGTTGTTTCGGTTTGTCTGAGGAGAAAATGGTTAAAATTTAAATAATGTAAGAGGACGTGATGGAAAAAGCCCTTTTATGTGAAAGATTTGACAATTGAATTTTCTTATCTGTCAATATTGGTTTATTTTTTCTTGGCAATGAGAGGGAAAATGTAAAAACTAAATTGTATTTACCAGGAACCTCATGTTGAAATGATATGTCTTGTCATTCCGACTCCCGATGGGTTAATCTAAACAGATATACCTTTAACATTGACCATTTCATAAAATATGAAGGAAAGAAGGGAGAGATCAGTGTCAATCATCAAGCAGTTCCAAAATGCGTTAACTGTCCTTTCTGTAGAGATCTCTCTTCTTCTTATAATCTTGCGAATGAGAAATCTGAAGCTGTTTTGTCCATCTCCTTATTATGAGGTTGATATAGGATTAGAATTAGTCAAATTTTTTAAATTTGGGTTTTAACAAGCCTGTCAGAAGAAAATGTCAGACATCTCGAATTTTATAAAATGTTCCAAAAGGATAATTTATCAATTCCTTCGGAACATGGAAAATAAAAAACTATCGAAAATTTGACGTTTGGTTAAAATTTGACGTTTGGTTAAAAATGGGATCAAATAAAACCATTTGCTGAGAAAAAGAAACGTCACCATTTCCATCATTATTTTATTGACCACGCTAATGTCAACTTTTAACCAAACGTCAAGTTTTAATACATATTTTAGCGCAATTCACAAACGGCCTAACGCCTTTAAAATAGCTGCTTTGACATCAAAGGATTTTCAGCTGCAGAAAAGGATACAACTCTATAAAAATAACAGATTTTCAATCCTCAAATTCGAATGAGATCAAAAATCTAGGTTTTCAAAACAAAGCCGTTCGATGTTTTTTCCAACTGCCAACAATTAACGTCCTAAGGCATTTTGCATTCTTTTGTATAAATTATCCTGCAAATAAATTTAAACAGCTAATTAAAATGCTAATTTGTGTAATTAAACGCTAAAGCAACCACTCTCTTGTATGAATGAAAAAAATCTCTATCCGCGTTATACCAAGGAAACTTTTGCGAAATTCTTCTTCCAAAATATTATCACTTCCTTGAGGCGTTTTATTTCTTAGCACTTGATGGCAGCAAAAGAGGAATTTCAACTTAATTTGTAATAAGTCAGGATCAGGAGTCATCTTCATCATCGGAATGGATGGTGTGGTGCCTATTTAGGGGTATCTGTTTAATATGGGGAAGAATGGAATTAGTTTTGCAACCACAAAACGTGCAAGGATTTACAAAAGCTCATGTTTGGCCTTATCCCCGAACTTTTATTGAATTCAAGAAGAAGGAAAATGTTTTCCAAATTGAGTTAGGTACATATTTGCTGTTCGAAGGAAGGCGGAGTGTGATTTTGAAGTGTTGCCGTTTAGTAGGGACGTGTGCGGAATTGTCGAGTTGATTTAGTCTTGGAAAGACTCAAAATCTTAGAAAAAACAGCAAATATATAGATGTTTTTGTATAAAATTTAAACGCAGCAGCCTTTCATAAAGCACGAAGTTTTGCATACGCCCTTCAGCTATCCAGAAATAGAAACCAAGTATTCTGGTAATTTTTGTTCCTTACTCCGTGTACAGTGGAGACATTCTTAAGACGGATATGAGATGAAGGTTTTCTTCGCTAGGTGTGGCCAAACAAATGTAGTCCCATATGCTAGATTCTTTGTTTCGCCATGTTTTTCCTTGTTTCCTTTTTTTCTCGTCATTACTACGCAACGCACTGCAAGGTCACTGGATTTTTAAGGATCCTATTATGCAAGAAGTGTCCGTAGCTTAGTGGTTAGGTGCGTTGGCTGCTAAGCAGAACGTCGTGAGTCGAGTCCTACTCGTGCCCATAGTTTTTATTTCATCTTTCACGGGCACTACCTCTTGCGAAGAACTGACAAAACTTCTAAGAGTATTATCTGTCATGAAATAGTGCTTCTCAACTTTGCCATTCGGAATCGGCGTTAAAATGTAGGTCCCCTCAATTCTTCACACGCACCTAGAGAATTGTTGATGAGAGTAAGCCACTAGGCCTTGGCTCTTCAAGAGCTTTCGCCCCACTCTGTTTATTTTTTTTTATTATGCGAGAAGTCGATTTGAAAACATTTAATCGAGAAATCGATGAACAATTTTCATAGTTAGTAATAATTTGTTTCATGAAATTATTAAAATTCTACGCTCTAAAGTCTTTGCCTGTTCCTGTGCTTTCACCTAGGTCAAACCTAATTTCAAATATAGAAGAATTTCACACCCAATTATTAGAAAACAAACTCTAAAAGAGAACTAAAGCATACTTTGAACTTTCCCAATCAACGACCAGACTAGATTTTGCGAAATCTGCTAACCAAAATGAACCCATCTGAGCTCAAAAAGTAGGCTCGTCTAGACATAAAAAACACTATCAGGGCATGATTCGAATTTTCAATGAAAACCAATCTGTCGATATTTTAAACTGTGTGTGTGTTGTGGGTTGGTTAAAATGTGCGTGATGTGAATGAGCCTACACGTTTACAAAGGACTTGAGGAAAATCCCAGCAATCATCCTTCCATTGATATATTTTTGCTGTCGCGCAAATTGTTTGTTATTCAAATTAATTTGTAAGTCAAAATCCAATTTTCCAGTCATTTTCTCTAAAGAACCAGGTAATCTGAAGTAATTGTGTGGGTGTCTTGTTGTGAGGTGAATGTGTGTTTGTCTGAGCTTATTTACAAGAAAAAAGCCATATGGAATTGAATGTGTGGTTTGTTGAAATGTTTTATTATTATCTCGCCTTAAAGTTGTTGTAGAGCACTGCGTCACCCTTCAATACAATATTTACTGAAAATAAAGAAATAACAAAAATAAAAATAAAACCTTGGAAAAAAATAATGTGCACACTATATTCCATAACTTACATATATACAACTCAACAGGTGATGCTCCTTGGTGATTCGGGTGTTGGAAAAACTTGTCTGTTGGTGAGGTTCCGAGATGGGACTTTTCTCTCAGGCAATTTCATATCAACTGTTGGAATTGATTTTAGGGTGAGACTAAAGCACAAAAAGAAATTCGAGATTTAAACATTTTTTACACGATTCTATATTCTCTTCGATCCTCTCCGGATGTTAGATGTGATTTTTGTTTCTTTTTTTTCCTTTCAAATCGTTTCCTTTTCTATATGTTTTGTGGTGTGTTGATATTTGAAAAAAATGTATTTTTTCGATGAATATTTATTTAATTGATGTTTTTTTTATTCTGGAATTTTTTTTTTTGATTTTTGTTGGGGAAAATATCAATTCTGATAAATTTCGATTTTATGTTGTACGTGTCGTAGGCCTTAAATGTTTTTCTTATTTTATTTTCAATAATGTGTCTTATACGTTAAGACCATTTGGAGTTAATTTTGTATTCTTCTTGGGTGTCGTATAAATATTTCAGTGTTTCAACTTTGAATGTTTGATGTGTTTTTTTCCAAACATTTCTAATTTTTGTTTAATTTTACAAAATTTTCAACGGAATTTAAAGTTTTTATGTATGAAGGAAAATGAAAATCAGCGGTTGTTGCTAAAATTGTATTTACATAATCATTTAGTTGAAAAAACGATTAGAATTTTGTATTTTTTTTTTTTTAATTTAACCGAAGTGAAATACGTTTTCTCAAAGGAAAAGGAATCCGACGCGTCGGTGGGAGCATGCAATTAGTTAGTTTTGGATTTCTCAACAACGTTTTTAATAAGAACTTAATTGTTAAATATCTCTGCTTCAAAACGCGATGGCTTAGGAGCATTTATAGACAACTTTCTATTACTCAAAAAGACAAATAAATGCAGTGTCGATAGCGTTTTTAATTTTGACACTTATGGATTGGCGTAAGTTTGGTTGCAGATACATAAAACACCAGCAGTTGCCCTCGGCTTCGTCCGCTTCTTCCTCGTCTAACGGCCAGATGTGTTCTTCACTTGTGTATCCTGAGCGCATGGGAATTTTGTTGCGAAGTTATTTTAAAATTGTATAACAGTCAACTCCTTACACAGTCATTAACTCATTACATTACATACATTACCTACACTTTGCACTGATGCTTTGCTTTCATTGTTCGTAGCAGTGGTATATTATCCTTAAGGCAAACTAGGCACGTGCCTAGGGGCGCGAGCCAACAAAGGGGCGCGCCAACAATGGGAGTTCTCATGTGGTTGTTGAACTAGCAAACTTATGAACTCGTTTAAGTGGCACTTACCACTTTTGTTAAAATAAAAATCGGTCCTGGAGCAATTCCACTTACTACATGCTTCATGCAAATATCTTCAATATGCTCTAGAATCAACAAACGCAAGATGGTCACAGAGTACCACCTGCCTAGCAAACAAACAAATATGGCCAAGCATAGACCCGAAACGGTCAAAAGGCTTGATTTCCCTGAGCAGACAAAATATAAGCTCTACATGCTGTGAGGCTAGGGGTCTACGAAAACGACTTCTGTAAAAGTTGCATATACGAGGAGGAAGAGGAAATAGACCAACACCTTCTGTGTACATGTCCGGCGCTCTCCAATAGAAGGCATAAATATCTCGGTAATCCCTTCTTCGATAATACCAGTGAACTGGCAATGATCGACATTAAAAGCACAAAATGGTTTGTTTAGGTTCATTACTCTTACTCTCCCATGAGTAACTTCTTTAGCGGTATCACAATGGACCCTTGAGGTTTAAGTGAGTCAGTAACATCTAGACAGCCACTCCAACCTTACCTAACCTAATTGTAGGTGTTTTTTTTATGGTCGATATATTTCCCAATTTCTTTGATTTTAATCTTTCGATACTTCAATTGCAATATTGGGGTGCATTTACATTTGACTAAAACGTATAGGTAGAAAAACTATTTTTCTGCACGTTTTTATAATTGTCTTTTAGAATTTTGTCCAAAAGTAGATTGAAGATAGGTTTTGCCAATATTTTTTTTAGGAGCAACTGACATATCCAGAATCATGGAATGTAAACAAACTACCTGGAAATGCCTGGCTTGGGGCTTTTATGAGACGATACAGTTTCCCTAGCTTAAGCTAGCCAGAAAATATGATTTTGGCACGTTTTATGGCTTAAAAAAAAGCAAAAACACAACTTTTTTTTCAAACCCTTAGATGATTGTACGAGATGCTCCAGAGGTAGGACAACTTTTATTTCTCTAAGAAACCTTACACAAACTTTCATAATTTCTATTGTTAGTTGCGGAAAAAAGATTTTGTAAATGCTCCTCTCTCTGTCAAAACCTTATAATGTCAGGGTCAAATTATCCTTACCCGAAGGAGGAACTGACAATTCGGAAGGGTTCAGAAAAAAGTCTATAACTTTGATAAAAATATTTAAATCGATACTTAAACAATATTTTTATATTGCTAAAATGATATTTTAACATATGCAAATTTCTAAGACATGACACTGTGTTTGGATTTTGAGATATTTTGAAAAGTTCGTTAACGAGTCAAATTATCTCGACCTTACCTTAGAATTAAAAAAAAAAAGAAAATGGAAATCACAAATCCTGTGGTATCAATTAAATAATGATATAATTAACTCAAAAACTGTGCAAGCCGAAGTGTTAAATGTTGATACCACAGGAGTTTAATTATTATTTGAAACCCATTTATGTTTGCTCGAAGATTACTTTGACAGAAAAGAGAAAAGTTTATCATGAAGTGCAAACTTGTCTTCGGTAAAGAGTAGAACATTTCAAATGAAAATGCGTTGCCTGTCTCTTAGCAGACAATTGCATTGGAAAAATCCTTGGTAATAGCAAAACTTTGTCTCTACGATTGTTTGAAAATTTTTCGATTTTGTTAGCATTTTTAATCTTTTTCTCGTCCTTCAGATGGCATAAAGCTTTGCTGTTAGAAACAAGATTACATTTTCTTCATAAATTGAAAACAAATGATTTCTAGAGAATTTTCTGTTTGACATTGAAAGTCCGAACTGTCAGCTTAAATGTGTGGACTTAACTTGTGTGGCAGAACTCAACATTTTGAATATTTTTATATTTTCTATTCCTTACCGACTTAAACATAAACTTTAAATGAAATTTCTTAAGCATAACTACTAGCATTTGAATATTTTTCATAGATAACACAAATTTTATTTAAGCTTTGGGCAGCTTAGACACAAAATAAAGACTTAAATTTTCTATTAAAAACGAACAAAAACCAAATGAAAACAACAAACAAAAATAAATAAACCCCATGTGGCCACCATTTTCAGCAGAAAGTATCAAATTTAACGGTAAACAGGAAACATTTCTTTCTTATCATTCGGGATTTAAGTTTTTTCCTTTTGAAGGTTTTCATAATGGAGGTTAAATAAACACAGAAACACGCAAAAAAAGAAAGGAAACAACATTACACAAAACACAAATGTTGCTTCTTAAAAAAAAAGCAAAAAAAAGGAGGAAAGGTAAATCCTTTTATTTTCTTTCTTTTCCAGTGCTCACATTAAGCAACTTGAACACATTTCAAACTGCCTTATTATATACACATTGTCTGGGTAGATATATCTGGGGGTATTAAGTGAAAAAAAAAAAATGTAAAATCTTTTGTGCTCAACGTAGTGAAAAATTTTGTTGAAAAGAGTGCTGAATGGAAAATAACCCATTTTTGAGAGACAATAGAAGAAAAAAAATAAAATTGTTTTCCAGTGAAGACAAATCTAGTCAAAGGTTTTTTTTTTGTATGTCAAAAATTCTACGAAAATTAAACGCATCGAAGCAGAGGCTTCATGTAAATTCATAAAAATTCGTCCAGCAAATTCTTGAAGGACAAATCCCATGTTTCATATTTGGTTGGAGTGGCTGTCTAGATGGTACTGACTCACTTAGACCTCAAGGGTCCATTGTGATACCAATAAAGAAGTTACTCATGGGAGAGTAATGAACTTAAACAAACTATTTTGTACTTTTAATGTCGATCGTTGCCAGTTCTCTGGTAAGAAAAAGGGATTACCGAGATACTTACTTACTTACTTAAGGTGGCGCTACTGTCCGTTGTGGACTTGGGCCTCAATCAACAGTCTCCGCCAGCTAGCTCGATCCTTAGCTAGTCGTCTCCAGTTTTGTACTCCAAGTTGATTGAGGTCCTCTTCCATTTGATTGCGCCACCTGAATCGCGGACTTCTTCTCCTCCTACGTCCCTCGGGAATAGTGTCGAAGGCTTTCCGGGCCGGAGCATTGGTGTCCATTCGCTCTAAATGACCGAGCCATCTGAGTCTCTGGATCTTGACCCTGGCTAGCTCCATGTCGTTGTACATTGTACAACCAAGTTCGCTGTTGTATCTTCTTCGCCATTCCCCTTCAATGCACACGGGGCCAAAGATGACCCGAAGAACTTTCCTCTCGAAACAGCCTAAAGCGCTGGTGTAATTGCCCGTGTTTACAGCAGAGCCTAGGTAGACAAACTCCTCTACTACCTCGAAGTTATACGCGTCTATTGTGACGTTCTGCCCGAGCCGTCAGTGTTGGGTGTCCTTCCTCGAAGACAGCATATACTTCGTTTTTCCCTCATTTACCGCTAAACCCATTTTTGCCGCTTCTGTCTCAATTCTCACAAAGGCGCCATTGACATGACGCTGTGTTCTTCCCATTACATCAATATCATCGGCGTAGGCGAGAAGTTGAACAGATTTTTGGAAGATAGTGCCTCTGGTGTTGACGTTGGAGTTCTGCACTATCTTATCAAGAACGATGTTAAAGAAATCGCATGACAGTGCATCGCCTTGTCTGAATCCTTTTTTGACGTCGAAAGATTCCGTGAGCTCGTTGCCAACCTTGATGGAGCAGCATGAGTTCTCCATCGTCATTTTGCACAAGCGAACGAGCTTGGCAGCGACGCCAAAACTAGACATAGATTTGTACAGTTCGTCTCTGTAGATGTTGTCATACGCGGCCTTAAAATCGATGAAAAGGTGGTGGGCATCGATTTGGAGTTCATAGGTCTTTTCCAGGATCAACGTGAATATTTGGTCGATGGTTGACTTTCCTGGCCTGAAGCCACATTGATAAGGACCAATCAGATTGTTGACGAAAGGTTTCAGGCGTTCACATATTACGGCAGAGAGGATCTTGGAGGCGATGTTTAGTAGACTTATTCCTCTATAGTTGGCGCAGTTTAGAGCATCTCGCTTTTTCAGGATCGGGCAAACAATGCTGAGGTCCATTCATCGGGCATGCATTCCTCTGACCATATCTTACAGATGATTTGGTGCATGCTCCTATCTAGCTCGTCGCCTGCTGCTTTGAACAACTCAGCAGCTAGTCCATCTGCTCCAGCGGTTTTGTTGGATGTTGGATTTCAGCCGTGATATTGCGGTTTTCACTTCTTCTAGGTCGGGTTCACGGAATTGTTGGCTATCATCGTGTCCGATGAAAGGCTCCTGCCTGACGGCGGTATTTTGTTCGTCGTCGCGATCGACGACTCAACAAGTTTCGTCGTCCGCTGCTCGATCTAT
>CAKKXW010000001.1:109598122-109619577 GCA_920937365.1 Sphaerophoria rueppellii | reverse complement strand
AAAGAAATCGCATGACAGTGCATCGCCTTGTCTGAATCCTTTTTTGACGTCAAAAGATTCCGTGAGCTCGTTGCCAACCTTGATGGAGCAGCGTGAGTTCTCCATCGTCATTTTGCACAAGCGAACGAGCTTGGCAGGGACGCCAAAACTAGACATAGCTTTGTACAGTTCGTCTCTGTAGATGCTGTCATACGCGGCCTTAAAATCGATGAAAAGGTGGTGGGTATCGATTTGGAGTTCATAGGTCTTTTCCAGGATCTGCCGCAACGTGAAAATTTGGTCGATGGTTGACTTTCCTGGCCTGAAGCCACATTGATAAGGACCAATCAGATTGTTGACGAAAGGCTTCAGACGTTCACATATTACGGCAGAGAGGATCTTGTAGGCGATGTTAAGTAGACTTATTCCTCTTGATTGATTACATTGTTTAACATAAATAAAAGTTAAAGTTAAAATTGTTACTTTGTCAAAAGTTAACGAGTCATAAATGTGATTGATTTAATTTTCGACCCAGCAAATTAATATTCCTGTTCTGACTGTTCCTACTTAAGGTGTTTGATGTAGGTCATCGCGTAACCAATTTGCTGACCTCAATGAGTTTAAGGATTTTATTTTTTTTTCTCTCTTATCATCCCTACCCTAAATTATCCTACCCAAATTCCAAGTGTCATTTCGTTCTTTCCCTTAAAAATTTTAAATAACAAATTATCGTCGAGTGTAACGGATATAGAACCTTAGGTTATATTAGATTTAAGCTCCAAAATCCGACCCCAGGACAAGGATTTATCCTTGTTCTTTTTCTTCGTAAACATAATTGCGGTTCAAAAGAAATTCTAATATCAGATCTAACTCAGTTGCATTTTCTGAAAAAAAAAAAAAATCACTCAACCGCAATCGAAAACGAAATTAAAACAAGAAGGATATCGCAAAACGCGACTCCAACAAAAAAAAAAAACAAAGTCATTTGATCTCAATTTTTCTTGTGCCTTCTTTTATTCCTCCTTATGCTAGAAAGAAAAATATTCCATGTACCATGATTTTTTTTTATCTCCTCTCACAAAAGTATCATTTGTTTCGATTAAGTGGCGAATGTAGAAGATTGGAAATAGAGGCAGTAATTGAATTGTGCTAAACGTCTTTCTAACATGTATTTTCTTCAACATGTCATGCTGACGTCAGAACTTTGTATTCGGAATTCGAAATTCCAATCCCAAACCTAACATTTCTACTTTTAGACATGTCTCATCGAATTTATTTGCCAACCTTTTGTTGCAAATTTTGCAAATTTATCGATGTGAACATAGGGATCACTATTTGTTTCTGTCGAAATGATTCTCATTTTTCACATTGTTTATCACCTGGTTTTAATCCTGCAACACACAACCGTAAACGTAAATATAAAGTATGCTTTCAATTTAAAGAACCACAAGCTCACATCGAATTTAGAATGATTTGGAAAGTGGGTGTCCGAGCGAAAAGACCACTGCCACATCAAAATACAAGAGAGACAGGGATTTTCGAAACCTGTGCTTGTTTGGAAAATACTGGATTATTATACCTAAGCTTAGTTAAGTGGTGTACATTTCCCAATTTAATGCAACATCAAAGTGCACATGTAGAGTGCTTGAAATGCAAAAATAAAAAGAAAAAAATCGAATAGAGTGGTTTTTGCGGTGAGAGAGCCAACAAAAGAGTTTAATGGCATGGAACCCATTCAAGAGGTAATCGTTTAAAATTGATTTGGTCATTAATATTGGCTTAACGGTTTTTACTAATGAGGAGAAATTAATTGGAAACGATTTGCATGCCTGTGAAGGAATCGAAATCGTTTTGAAATTAAGTTTTTCGTTCAGAAGTCTGGTATTCAGCAAGTTTTTTTTTAGAACAAATAAACGTTTTGTTTGCAAATATTTAAACCGTACATTGGTTGGAGGTTTTGAATATTTTAAGATGCAATTCGCATAGAACACTAGACATCAAAGTGGGATTAAATTAGCTTCAGAAACGAAAAAAAGGTCACAAAAAGTACCCTACGGCGTATACTTACCAAAATATTGAAACCTTAAGTCTTCTCGTGCTTCCTAACATAAAAACAAGCTTCATTGTTAAACAAAGTCATTCGACAGGAACAGACACAAAAAATAATTCATAAATCATTAGGCCACTTGATTTTCTTGTAAAAGACTTTCTACTGATTTTTTTTTTTTTGAGTTCATCCTATCTCCCCTTATCAATTTCATTTTCAACAACATTTTCCTTAAATGGCAACAGAAAAACAAAGAAATAAAAGAAAATCCCATAAATGAAAACCAGGAACCTTCTGTCGAATGGTAACAAAAAAAAAGGAACACATTTATCAAATTGTCTGCTTTTTTTATGATTTACAAAATCGATTAGCATTTCTTTGGTTGAATTTCTCACGAATCGTAAACTCAACTGTTACTGTTTATGGTTTGTTTTTATGCTTTTTTATACAGGTACACGTTTCAATAAAGTGATTTCAATTTTCTGTCTTCATATTTATGAATTATTATTGTCAATAACTTATTTATATTTTCCAATGAATTAAGCTTCCCTCAAAAAAAAAAGAAAGAAAACACACACATCTGTTGCAGAAAGTTTGTGGGGGGATTTTTGTTTAAGTAGATTCCGTTTTCCGTCTATGAGTGATTTTTCTTCTTTGAAAATCACTCTTAAGGAAACCTGTCAGATTTGTTGAAGGGAATTTTTTTTTGTGAACGGAAAATGTAAATACACGTGCTGTGTACCTTTCTAAGAAGGGACAATGAAATGTACAATTTTTACGATACAACGTTGATGTTAGTTCAAGTTCTCGGAAGTAAGGGTCAATGCAAAAATATGTTTGTCTTCAGGGGAAGTGAATAAGCAACAATTTTGTACAAAATCTACATACATAGTTTGTATTTATGGGAAAAATATATACATATACGTAAGTTTAAGTTAGTAGTTTCAATGGCAATTCATTCAATACCGTTTTTTCTGGAATTTGCTATGATTTTTTGTACGGTTCATTTCAAAACTCTTCTTACTCAGAGCAAAATCAATTAAAAGAAATATGGGGCCAATTTTTGTCCACGAAGTTTTTGATTTACAAAGGAATAAAATCATTCTATTCACTCTTCCATCAACCATAATATAAATGCTGGTGTGCCCCAGGGCTCCGTTTTGCCTCCGACCCTCTTCCTTATTTTCATAAATGATCTCCTGTCTGTAACATCTAATCCAATAAATTGTTTCGATGACGATAGAACCCTAAGCTTTTCATATTCGTTTTCAGATTCACATCCCTCCTCTTCGGATGTGGAACTCCAACGGCAAAATATAATAAGTTCATTGTACTCTGACTTAAACAGCATTGTACAATGGGGAATTAAAACCCGTGTATAGTTTAATGCTTCGAAAACTCAATACTGTCTTGTATCGTTGAATCGAGATATACCTCCCTTGCCACTGTTCATGAGTGGCACTTGCATCAATGAGACCGAACATCTCGAGATTTTCGGTATGTGCATCACTGACCACCTCTTGTGGACAGAGCACATACGCCAAAAATGCCGCAAGATGTTTGGGTTTGTTACGACGGTGCAAGAAACTTTTCTCCCCGTCTGATCTGGCTATTATTATCAATAAAACCTATATCCGTCCAAAGCTTGAGTACAATTCCTAACTTTGGGCTGGTGCTCCAGTAACTTACTTAAGCCTCTTGGATGGTATACAAAGAAGAGCCGTAAGAATGATCGGTGATAACGACATCACTGATTCATTCACTCCCTTAGACCATCGTGTCGGTCGTAACGTTTCGTGTCTCTCTCTGTTTTATCGTTACTTCTAAGGTAAATGCTCTAAAGAAATAGCCAGTTGCGTGCCTCCCCTTAAACAATTCAACCGTTCTACCCGCGCTTCCAGGAATACTCTTAATTATAGAGAATCGTTCTTTAGCCGTACTACGCGAATGTGGAACTCCCTTCCTTCTTTTCCAGTCATTGCAATGTTGATGAATGCAAAACCAATGTACACCGAGACTTACTTTCAAACCCCTTTCTCTATTCTTAATGCGCTCACTGTGTCTCTGGCATAATAAAAGGTTATTAAAATTAAAAGCCCCTTTAGTGTGTGCAAATCATAAAAAAAAAAACAATTTTTGTATGAACATTGACAATTTATAGCAAGTAGGTATATATATGTACGATAGAAAACAATAGGCATTTTCGAATTTTGAAAAGGAAAAAGGGAGTTCTATGTGTACAAAAAATAGAAAAATGCAAATTCAAACAACTAGGTACTCGATTTCCGAGAACACCAGAATATGGATATACACAACAAATTTTGTTTGTTATTCTGTATTTCATCTAAAATATTTGTATTTCTTATATAAGAATAAATATTTTATTTCAAAAGAAATTGAAGATGTCATCCCGCAAGAGCGGGAAGAATTTAAATAAACGATGTGATTTTATTGAAATTTAATTTTCTTTAATTTGTGTTTACTAATATTGAGTTATAGAATGCAATTTACCATAAGGTTGAACGCTTGATAACTTTGATAGTTTAATTTTAAAAGTGATGAAAATTATTCCGAGACAGGTTGTTACTTCAAATATAGAAATTAAACTATACAAAAAAACATAAAGTTAATCCGCAAACAGTTTTTTTTTTGGTACACTTCCAGGATTCTTTAAAAATACAATTCTACTTCGTTACAATAGGTTAATAGTAATAGGGTATAGTTAAATACAATATTTAATAACGAATTCAATCTAAATGCGACTGAATATAGCTGCCGTGGATTATGATCAAAGACTGATTAAAGAGTTGTACACATTAATCACAAACTGACAGTAGCAGTCGTACACTTTAATCACAGACTGAGAAAGCAGTTCTACGCTTTTATCACAGAATTCGACTGAGAAAGTCGTACACAGACTGAGAAAACTGTTTTACACTTTAATAACAGACTGATAAAGCATTCGTACACTTTAATCACAAACTGAGCACATCAGTCGTACACTTTATTATGTGATTAATGTTAGAAAGCAGCTTTACACTTTAATCACAGACTGACAAGGCAGTCGTACACTTAAATCACAAACTGAGAACAGCAGTCGTGTACTTAAGTATGTGACTGATGTGAGAAAGCAGCACTTTTATCACAGACTGAGAAAGCAGTTTTACACTTTCATTACAGAATGCGAAAGCAGCCGTACACTATAAACACAGACTGAGAAAGTCGTACACTGTAATCACAACCTGAGAACAGCAGTCGTACACTTTAATCACAGACTGAAAAAGCAGTTTTACACTTTTATCACAGAATGCGAAAGCAGCCGTACACTATAAACACAGACTGTCGTATACTTAAATCACAAACTGAGAACAGCAATCGTACACTTTAGTATGTGACTAATGTGAGAAAGCAGTTTTACACTTTAATCACAGACTGAAAAAGCAGCCGTACACTATAAACACAGCCTGAGAAAGCAGTCGTAAACTTTAGTCACAGGCTGAGAAAACAGTTGTAAACTTTAATCACAATCTGAGAAAGCCGTCGTACACTATTTAATGTTTCTATGTTCCCGTCAATTCTGGAGTAGCCACTTGTCAAAAATACTGAAAGTCTTTTCAGGAATTCTGTTTTTGGTGTATTTTTGTTGCTCGTTTAAAGTTCATCTTAGGGAAACTAAATGTGAACTATAATTCGATAAAGTCAAATCCATATATATGAAAATATAACGATTTGAGCGATGTGTATGGATTTATCTACAAAATATGTTTCTTTACAAGTGAACTGTAAATTATTTATGTAAATATTCTGCACCGAAGCTGTTTAAAACAATAAATTAAAACAAAAAAAAAGTGAGGTTATTGGAAATGTCAAATCAAAGTGGTGTCAAACAGCTAATGAATGCAGCTTTGTTCGCGAAGAAATGTCATTATGGTGTGTTCATTGAATTTGAATGTGAACGCTTCAAATGTAGAATCAACGCATTCTAATTTCGAGAGCTGGGTCGACTGGTAATAATGATAATACTGAGTGATTCTTGACTTGAGAAATCACTGAATCTAGAGGTTCTTCATACGAAGTACAAAGTCAAAATAGCCCCTGGCGCTAGTTTTCTGATTTCTCACTGTTACATGCCGTTTTCAATAATCGGCAAAGGGTAATACTTACTTCTGTTTAAATTTTATCTCCAACGTTATTTAACGACACGCGACGCACATTCAGATAGAAAATATATTCATTAAATGTGTTTTTATCTTACGTATTTTATTACTCGTTTAATACAAGCTTATTTTCACGTTCACTAGTGTTAAACTTGAACATGATACGAAGCGTTAAATTATCATTTTAATGAATTAATTATTTCCTTAAAAATAATGTTGTATATGCATCAAGAGAATTTAAGCGCATGTAACATCAATGTGTCTCCATTTAAATAGTGTCCTGTCATATATGTATATGTTTATGTGTAAAAATAATAATTTATATTTGATATTCTACTGTGTCGTTTGCATATAATATTCGTTAAGTCTATGTGTGTTGTAAATATTGATGTTAATTAAGCCTGTTGAGTGTTGAGTTCACAAATTAAATTCACATTTCATCACTGTGTATTGTAAAGTTTCCGTTTTGGTTTTATTCATTTCCAACAGAATAAAGTTGTTAATGTCGACAATACGAGGGTAAAATTGCAAATTTGGGATACCGCTGGACAGGAACGATTTAGAAGCGTGACACACGCTTACTACAGGGATGCTCATGGTACGTATTCAGGCAAAATATTTATCTTAAAATAAAGTGCGGTTTTGATATAGTTGAGTGTAAATTATGATTTCCATTACATTTGAGTTACAAACAGCAT
Source organism: Sphaerophoria rueppellii (assembly GCA_920937365.1). Lineage (NCBI taxonomy): Eukaryota > Metazoa > Arthropoda > Insecta > Diptera > Syrphidae > Sphaerophoria > Sphaerophoria rueppellii. The sequence continues at coordinate 109,612,696 of CAKKXW010000001.1, read as the reverse complement.
TTCCATTTGTCAAATTCTAGTTTTCGTTTGCATTTTTGTCTAAAGAAAATCCATCCGTTTGTATGAACTTTTCGAAATTAATTTTTTGTAGTAAGTTAATTTTAATTTTATTTCAAAATTGAATCGTCAGTCAGAGAAACTTTCTGCATGGCAAAACAAAGGTAGAATTATTTGATTTGAAATGAAATCAAAATAAAACTTTTCACTTGGTATATGACCCAAAGTCAAATTAAGGATTTGTTTTATTCATTAAAAACTTTGCTCTTACTTTTTTTGTTCATTTTACCCAAAATGTTAAAATTAAAATACAAAGAACAAAAATTTGTATCCTTCTCAGCGCTTCTTCTTTTGTACGATGTCACAAACAAAGTCAGTTTCGACAACATCCGGGCATGGCTGGTGGAAATTCGAGAATACGCTCAGGAGGATGTAGTGATAATGCTTCTAGGTAAGTAAATTCAGTTGCTTGGATATAACTCTATTAACCTTTTTGGGAAAAGACACAATTTTTTGTTTATGAGACTTTTTAAAACTAATTACACTCATCTTTGTTGGGTAGTCAAATTATAAATCTCCATTTTTGAAATGGTCATCTTTTGTTACAGGCAACAAAGCTGATTGCGGCAGTGACAGGCAAGTTAAACGAGAAGAGGGCGAACGACTGGCCCGGGAATATAATGTTGCTTTCATGGAAACATCCGCTAAAACAGGACTCAATGTTGGATTGGCTTTCTTAGCAGTTGCTAGGTAATTTATCTTCTTTCTGTGCGACAAGGAACTTTTTATTTTTGTAACTCACAAATGTAGGGTTGCGATGAAGATTCTTTGAAAAGTTTTTTTGTTTGTTTCAAATTTATAATATATAATGAGTTTGGCATTAAAAGTTGCCCCAGAGTTTAAAATGTCTGGGTTGAAACAACACAGACAGAAAAGCAATTTGATCAGAACCTGCTGGCTAGCCAGATGCGAATGTATATTATTTTTAATAAAAAATATTCATAATTCGAAGAATGTATATTAACAAAGCTAGAAATTCCTTAATTATTATTACAGACAACTCAAATGCAGACGAAATGAATCCCTCGACGAAGCGAAATTCAATGTGCAAGACTTTGTTCGAGAACAAACTCAACCGAAACAAACTTGCCCGCAGTGTAATATGTAACGAAAATGCTTCTGTAACTTAGCAATGGTAGAAAATATTGAAAACATTAATTTTTTGGTATACAAAATTTTGTAAGAAAACAATTTATATTGAAACAAAAACAAAAGTGAAAAAAATATTTAAAAAAAAAAATTAGTGAAAATCAAAGGTTTGGTTTTTTGTTTGTTGAAAAATTAAAATGAGCTTAGAATTAACGAGAAATGAGTACACGTTCATGAAATCTGGCACTTTACGTTGCTTTCAACGTAAACCTTCTTATGGTATGAATGAAGGAATAAAATAAGGACAAAAGTTCTATAAGAGTGCCCGCCATCAATATCAAATAACAACAACTGTAAAAGGATTTCGCGGGTAATCTGTTCAAATTTGGAACAAATGATTACCCTCACGTCATTATCGGTTTAGTTACTTACTTACTTACTTATCCGGCTGACAATCCATGAACGATCTCAGCCTGAGATACTGCAGCTTTCCATCTTGAACGGTCCCACGCATGCACTCTCTAGTCGCCGAAGTCAAGCGCTCTGGCATCCGCCATCACTTGGTCCTTGTACCGTAGGTTCGGTCTTCCTTGTCGTCTCGAACCTGCGGGCTGGGATGAGAAGACTTTCTTGGCTGGAGCGTTGTCGTCCATTTGCTCGATGTAGCCGAGCCAATGTAGTTGTATTTTCTTGGCGTTCTGGACTACATCCACTTCTTGGTACAGCTCATACAGCTCTCGGTTGAACCTTCTTCTACATTCGCCATCGTCGCATACGGGACCCAAAATTCGTCGAAGAATTTTTCTTTCGAAAGTGCCCAGTATCAATTCCCCTTTTTACTTATCGTCCAGCGCTCGGCGCCGCCGTAGAGTAGGACTGGTAAAATCAAAATTTTTTATAACAGACACTTTGTCTTTCGAGTGAGGAGTTTTGAACCCTGTTGTTTGGCAAACCGGATCTCCACTAAGGTGTCATTTGTGGGATTGATGTTTGTTCAAGGTAGGTGAACTCCTTTACTACCTCGAAATTGCTGCTACTAACAGTGACGTTTTGTCCTAGGCGGTGGACAGATGTTGCTTTGTTTGTTGATAGCATGTCTTTTGTTTTGTCCTCATTCACTTCAAGACCAAGATGTTTTGCCTGTTTTTCAATTGCTGTGAAGGCCTCAAGCACAGCTCTCTTGGATCGACCGATGATGTCAATGTCGTCCGCATAGCCTAGGAGCTGGGTGGACTTGTTGAAAAAAGTGTTTTCCGTGCTCACACCTGCCTTGCGCATTATCTGCTCCAGGACTATGTTGAAGAAGTCACATGACAACGCATCTCCTTGTCTAAGCCCTGCGCATGTTTGGTGATGACCTGTTGCATGCGGTTCATCAAAACACCTCCTCCATATTTAAAGAGTTCCGCAGGTATGCCATCCGACCCGGCGAACTTGTTATTTTTTAGCTTTTGGATGGCTATTTCTACCTCTTCTACACTGGGGGCTGGGACTGGGTCTTCATTGACTGGTCTTGCTTCTCTTCCGTCATTAGCTCGCTCGACATTTTACGCATTCAGCAGCTGTTCGAAGTGCTGCTTAAAATAAATTTGTTTAGTTGGATAGAATGAATAGAGTTGTTTCTTTTTAAATTTTTAAATCGAATAATTTCTTATTTCATATAACAAAAATAGTAAGTATACGTCATAGTATACACACCTGTACGCCAAGATGCTTTCAAAAACAAATTTGCTTGTACATTTTTTTCAATAAAAAGAAAACTGAACCTTAACAATTTAGTGTATCTGTACATAATCTTTAGAGAGACGAGTGATGCTCAAAATAAAACTTAAAATATTACAAACAAGAAATTGTTGAAAAAATTGGATTTAGAAAATATTAAAATAACTATGCATATAAAGTAATCAAAATTAAATGAAAAAAGAAACTTAGAAACAAACTAGAAGAGGAAAAAACGTTTTTATAAGCTGCATATCTATTACTCTCTCATTGAAATGACCAATTGTTAAATATCTAATATAAAATATAATTAATTAAAAAAGGTTATCTCTATAGGTTGTCATTAAAAATTAAAGATTTCCATAATTATTTTTTGTATTTTATTTACTTAACCTTTTATTTATTTAACTTTTTATATTGAGAAAATGCAAAAGCACTCTTAAGCTGTCGCAAACAATACAAACAATAACTTATAGGGAAATATTTAATGTAAATAAGTAATTAGAACAAAAACAGAAACAGAAAACAAAATTATTATAATTGTTGTAAAGCTATAAACTGTGCATCAAAATTTTATATTGAACATTAACATTGGCAATAAACACTTATAGCAGTTTTGTGTAGAATTATTGAAAAAATAAATGTTAGTTGGAAGCGTATTTTTTGGAAATTGGATTAAATCAACGAAGTCCAGCTTAACCTGAAAACGTTATCATTTTCCTTAACTTCTTTTTCTTTTCTCAAAACTTGTCGTTGGACAAATTCTTCTTCAGAAAACCTTTTTATATGTATTTGTGCATCCTCAACAACTAACGCTTAAAAAACCCACTTATTGCCAAAAATGTTACTTTATTTCCTGAGAAAAACAAAACAGTAACTATTTAACCCACGTGATAAAAATGTACTATTAGTGAAAAGAGTAACCTTTAAAAACACCCAAATAAACTTGTTTCAAAACAATCACTTCTTGTACCCAGCAAAAAATAAAAATAAAAGAATAAATAAAATTAATATAAAAGTTGCATATTTGATATTTATACCTACATAATGAACCATACCTATACAGAAGTATATATATATACTTATATATGTTGTGTAAATAAAATATTTATAAAAGAAATATTCAATGTTGAAAAATATTTTACAAAAGCAAAAGTATGGATCAAACAAATGAAAAGAATTGTCTGTTAGTAGAAGTGAATACATACATACTTATATATTTATTATAAACAACAACTGGCAGTACTATGAACCAACACATTATTGATGTTTTGATTGGATCAAAGTGTCTATTGCAAAAAAAAATTAATCAACAGAAGCTGGAAAACTGTACGTTCTGACAAAAAGTAAAAAAGTAATTTGAAAATTATGTTTCTGACATACACAATTAGACATGCTATAGACAATATAAAAAGAAATAAAAATTATTATAAAAAACTAATAGTGTATTTTTGTTATTTAAAGTCCTTGAGGATTACTTACTAACTTAAGGTGGTGCTGCAGTCCGTTGTGGACTTGGGCCTCAATCAACAGTCTCCGCCAGCCAGCTCGGTCCTTAGCTAGCTGTCTCCTGTTTTGCACTTCCAGTTGAGTGCGCCACCTGAGTTGCGGTCATCCTCTCCTCCTATGTCCCTCGGGAATACTGTCGAAGGTTTTCCGGGCCAGAGCATTGGTGTCTATCCGCTCTAAATGACCGAGCCATCTAAGTCTCTGGACCTCTTGACCCTTCTGGCTAGGCCTACGTCGTTGTACAACCCGTACTATTCGCTATATATACTATAAGAACTTTCCTCTCGAAACAGCCTAAAGCACTTTCATCTGATTTTGTCAAGGTCCATGCTTCTGCACCATACAGCAGGACTGGGATGATGAGTGTGTTGTACAGTTTTACCTTAGTTGCTCGAGAAAGGGCTTTTCCACTCAATTGCTTTCTTAGCCCAAAGAAACAGCGATTAGCAAGAGTTATTCTTCGTCTGATCTCGGCGCTGGTGTTATTGCCCGTGTTTATAGCAGAGCCTAGGTAGACAAACTCCTCTCCTACCTCGAAGTTATATGTGTCTATTGTGACGTTCTGCCCGAGCCGTCGGTGTTGGGTGTCCTTCCTCGAAGACGGCATATACTTCGTTTTTCCCTCATTTACCGATAAACCCATTTTTGCCGCTTCTGTCTCAATTCTCACAAAGGCGCCATTAACATCACGCTGTGTTCTTCCCATTATATCAATATCATCGGCGAACGCGAGAAGTTGAATATATTTTTGGAAGATAGTGCCTCTGGTGTTGACGTTGGAGTTCTGCACTATCTTCTCAAGAACGATGTTAAAGAAATCGCATGACAGTGCATCGCCTTGTCTGAATCCTTTTTTGACGTCGAAAGATTCCTTAAGCTCGTTGCCAATCTTGATGGAGCAGCCTGAGTTCTCCATCGTCATTTTGCACAAGCGAACGAGCTTGGCAGGGATGCCAAAACTAGACATAGCTTTATACAGTTCGCCTCTGTAGATGCTGTCATACGCGGCCTTAAAATCGATGAAAAGTTGATGGGTATCGATTTGGAGTTCATAGCTCTCTTCCAGGATCTGTCGCAACGTGAAAATTTCGTCGATAAAGTCCTTGAGGATACGACCGAAAAAATGTTCTGCTGTTTTTTTCCTTAAGAGCCTGAACAGATAGACCTTTTATAAGTCGGATGTTGAGGTCAAAGGAAAACTAAAGTGTCAGTTATATTGAAACACTTTTTTTTTCCAAAAATCGAAACTGGTAACGCTGACGCTGCTGAGAGCAGAGAAGTGTTTTTTTTTTTTTTAAACAAAGGAGGCAACCTTGTCCGCACATAATCCAAGTCCAAGTAACAAGCTTTTTTAAACACTTTATTTCTTGACAGTCAATCGCTCAAGCACATGCAATGTCAAGTTACTCGCCTGCGCATATCCATTCCAAGCTCCTTTGAAAAAATGGGTTTATTTCACAGTTATGGTCCATCCTGGGATAAACTATTGAACATTGAAAGTCGAGATTTGAATCCGAGTAGTGTCTCTTGTGAAGATCTCACAACGTTTCTCCCCGGAGTCTTCGACACCTACCTTATTATTATTGTTTTTAATAAAAAATACGATTTAGGACAAAAGTTGTATCGCAAAAAACGTTTATCATCAAGGCCACACATTAATAGGGCTCTTTCCCCTTTAAAAGCACATACATTTCGACCAATCTCAACTGTCATTTTATTGGTCGTGGAGGGCAAACAAAGGCGCGATTTGCATACAATTTGAATTTTTTTTGTAATTCCTCTTAATATTTCAATAATTAATGTATCTAAAAAAGTTATTTAATTCAGGAAATGAAGATTTTAGTGTACGCAAGGGATTGGATGCATAAAGGAGGAAGTTGGACAACAAAAAACCAAAAACACAGCACTAAGGAAGCATTTTTTTGTACATTTTAACACAAACAACGAACAATGAAGATAAAATAGTAAACTTTTAACTTTAATTAATGATAAATTTTCATTCATTTTACAAGAAAATGTGTGCTTTATATATCTTGTTTAATGAATTTCGACCTTAGCGAAGTTGTTTGCCCTCCACGACGACAAGACGTCATCTCGTTTTATATTCCCCGCCAGTACTCTACACAATATTTTTTCATTTCACCACTGTAAACCAAAATCTAAAAAAATATGTATACTCACCTCGATTTTGTTCGCACAAAACAATGTGAATCTCATTGTTTTGACAGAAAAAACTTAAAGTATTCGTCTTATGTTTCACAGTGACAGCTAAATTGCTGTGGTGAACACTTATTTTTTTCACAAAGAACTGTATACTAGGCTTAAAGCGTTGACGAAAACAGCCCTTATTTGGTACACATTACAAATTGAATTCGAACAGCAATCGAACAGAACTTATATTCTAACCACTGTCATATCCACCACAGTTCTTCTCAAACAATAATGTTGACATTTTCATATGTCAATGAAATTTCTTTTCAAAACATGTGCTCGCTTTAAAGTTGTAAAAAAATTCACTTGCAATATTTTGTACAACAATTCAAATTTATTCTTAAAAATAGAATAATAATGGGCGTAGATCAGCCCTCTCATCGGGCGGGAGCCCTTAAGCAAACCAATAAAGCCCATAAAACTGGAAGACATCGATCTAAAGGTGCTGTTGAAGCTGCAATCAAAGGTAATCACAACTGCGGAAAACTTTAATTCCAAGAAATTAATAAACGATTTTGTCAAAAATCCAGGAAAGGCTGATATAAAGACCATATCTCATCGCCACCGACATCAGCAGAGCCGTGAAGAGCGTCGAAACCAATTGAGTCAGATCCGCCGGAACAAGCGCGACGAAGTAATTGCCAAGAAACGTCAAATCGGTGGTCAACACACTGCCCCATTCCTAGTCTGCATCGTGCCACTTCATTCACAGATTGATCCTAATTCGGCTCTGGCCATTTTTGAAGCCTGCGACGAGGAAGCAATTGTCGACAAAAGCGCCGCCGGGGTTACGTACATCAATGTGCCCCGCTTCAAACAGAGATTTGCCTTCATTGTTCCACCCCATGGTCGTGGAAATGAATTGACAGTTCTTGATTATCTGAAAGTGAGCGACACAACATTGTTCCTCACATCTGCAGCGATGGGCGAGGATGACATTTTGGACAAATGGGGCCACAAGATGTTCAATATGATTGTCGCTCAAGGAATTCCAACACCGGTGATTGGAATCATGGATCTTGAGTCGATAAATCCCAAGCGACGTCAACAGAGCAAATCTGCAATCCAGAAATTCATGGGCAAATTACTACCCGACGAGAAATGTATGCAGCTGGACACGAATTCGGAAGGAATCAACGTCCTTCGGCGCATTGGTGGCCAAAAGAAGAAAATTCTTCCCAATAAAGCGAATCGGCCGCACCTCTTTGCTGAGAAAGTGGAATATATACCAAATCCGGACTCTTCTTTGGACACTGGAACTCTCAAGGCAACTGGATTCCTAAGAGGAACTCCATTGGATGTCAATGGCTTGGTGCACATCACCGGCCTTGGGGACTTCCAAATGACTCAAATCGAAGCTCAGACAGATCCCTACAAACTCGAGAAGAATCGACCAGATCAGTCAGATCTTCGGGTCGTCGCCGTGGCGGATCCAACGAAGCAAGTCAGTCTCCAGGTAGAGAACATACCCGACACCATGGATGCTGAACAAACATGGCCCACTGAAGAGGAAATAAATCAGGCCAACGAAGAGACTAAGAAGACAAAAATCATAAAACGGATGCCAAAAGGCTGGAGTCAGTACCAAGCCGCTTGGATTCCAGATGTCGAGGAAGTCGAAGACAAAGACGAGGACGAAGAAGAGAGTGGTGAAAGTGATGGCGAAAGTAATGATGAGGAGGACGAGGATTTCATGTCATGTGAGAATGAGTCCGAGGATGGAGACGAGAAAAATGGCGACAGTGAGAATGAGGAATTTGTCGAGACGGCTTCAATGTCTGAAGGTGTGGCAAACGATGAAATATACGATCAGACAATGGACTTCCAGGAGGAGCGAGAAACACTGAAGAAAATCCAAGAAGCTCGCACCGATCAGATGTGGCCCGATGAAATGGACACACCACTTGATGTTCCGGCTCGAGAGAGATTCCAGAAATTCCGAGGATTGGAGTCGTTCAGAACTTCCCCCTGGGACGCCAAAGAAAATCTGCCCAGCGACTACGCGAGGATTTTCCAATTCAAGAACTTTGACCGGACCAGAAGGCGAATTGTTCAAGAAGCTAAAGACATTGCTGGAGCTTGTGTAAGTTTGATTGTCATTACATGTCTTTTAGCTGTCCAATAACCTGTATGTCTTATTTTTCAGCCTGGCTGGTATGTAACCATCCACATTGCCAACCTACCGACAAGCAAATGGAACAAGTTCAAGTCGGCACAGCAAACCAACAATCTTGTGATCTACGGACTCCTTCCGCACGAGCACCAAATGTCTGTGATGAATGTCATTCTCAAGCGCATCCCCGACTCGGAGGTGCCAATCAAATCAAAGGAAAAACTCATCATCCAATGTGGCTATCGGCGATTCGTCGTAAATCCCATCTTCAGTCAGCATACAAATGGAGACAAGCATAAGTTTGAAAGATATTTCCGGCCAGAGTCAACAGTAGTCGCTACATTCTACGCTCCCATCCAGTTCTCACCAGCACCGGTTCTGTGCTTCAAGGAAAACCCAGATTCTTCGTTGGCTTTGGTGGCCCGCGGCTTTGTGCTCTCCTGCAATCCGAACCGAGTGATTCTCAAGCGTGTCGTCCTTAGCGGACATCCCAAACGAAACAACGGAAAATCCGCTACCGTTCGGTACATGTTCTTCAACAAGGAGGACGTCGAATATTTCAAACCGATCAAACTACGCTCCAAGTGTGGACGAGTTGGACATATTCGCGAGTCCTTGGGCACACACGGACACATGAAGTGTATATTCGATGGCCAGCTGAAGTCTTACGATACGATATTTTTGTATCTGTTCAAGAGGGTGTTCCCGAAGTGGACCTACGAAGAGTGTTTGGTGTCCTGTGAGGACAAGGACGATAATGCGATGGTTGAATAGCTTCTCATTTGTGTATGTACGAAGATACATATTTTTGTTTTTAAGAGAAATTAACAAAATTTGAATTTAAAGTTTTATTTTTGGTTTCAAGGTAGATTCTAATTCTAAGGGCTGTCATTCCTATGGCAACCTAGGTACTTGGTAAATGCTTACAGCTAAGACTAACCTAACTTATCCTATTCTGGCCTGTGTTTGTTGATAAACGGATTTATGATATCAGCCAGCTTTTGTGGCTCATTCAAGTGCACATGATGCGTTCCATCGATCTGATGGTATTCGAACGTGGACTTTTGCGTCAAGACATTTATCACTTGGTCATAATTTGACTTGTCTTCATAGTAGGGAGCCTGCAGAGCTTTGATGAACAAATGGGGACAAGTGATTCTCGCGGCCATGTCACAAACCAATTCCTGTGGCAGGGCATAGAAGAGCAGCGATTTCAGTCGATCATCTCGACTAAAGCTGAATTTGGTTGGATCATTGGCCGATGGTTTGATATTCCTTTTCAAAATAAACTGGCAGCAGTCTTTGTTGATGGATTTTCCCGAACCCTCGTACAATTTTTCTACCAATTCGTCAAAATCATAACTGGGAGGTTGTCTGTTGCTGCGATTTCTCTCGTTCACTTTGAGAAGGGTTTCCAGCCGTTCGCCCACAGTGCTGATGAGCACTTCTTTTGAGCGCAGCAGTGGTTTAAGAACGTCCAGAGCGATGTACATATCACATTTGTCAGGATACAGAGAAGTGAACACAAATCCATTGATTGCACTCATTGAATGGCAAATCATTGAAATCTTATCCCAACCGAATTCTCGCATCATAGTCAGGACAAATGAAACATAGTCGACAGCGTGGTAAGTGCAACCATTTGGTAGCCATGAAGATAATCCATGTCCGGGTAAATCGATTGCCAAGAATCCAACGTGTGACGGTAGAAGAGGAGCTATGGTGTCAAAGGTGCCAGCATTGTCCTGCCATCCATGGAAACCCACTATGGGGCGAATATTTTTCGGACCATACCATTTGCCGGACACGTGGCCCCATGGGACATTGAATTTGATTTCTTCAAACTGCTTGAATTCAGATTTTTTTAAAACATAACGGTGATTAAGTTTAATTAAACTTACGTCTTTAGTGATGAAATTTGGTGAGCATGGTTCTTTGGTCACTTCTTTTGGAGCTGGATTTGTTGAATACGACGATCTGGTGTCCCTTTGTAATCCGTTAAGGGACCTCCTCAAAAGTCTTGAAATATTTGATGCTGATGCCATTATTTTGTGTGTATTTGTAGATACTTGTCGATCGGGTTTGATTGAAAGACTAATTCTCTAAGCGACAAGCATTCGGGTTTTATAGTCTATTCAAGTATGCATCTGAAAGCTTTTCGACTTGCATGCAATTGCAGAGCTTGGGACTACCCCATGCTTGACAAATGCATAAATTAAGAAGAAAGAGTAAAAATAGATCATTTTTCGTGGAAATACTAATCGAAAGCTAAATTTAATGAGAATTATCCACTAAGTGCATTTTTAGTTTTTCCGAGTATAGTTGGACGAGAATAAAGCAATGGATTGGCTGGGAATTCTGAAAAGTGTAAGAGCTTTTTGTTCTGCCTAAGTTGTTTGTTGATAAACATTAGAATTTTCCAAGAAACTTACATGAAAAATTGGTTGATTGGTTGATTCTCGGGAAGTTAAGATAGGTTGTGTCAATGTTGCTTGTTTGTTTATATAATGTGCATAGAAAAAATAGTGTTTGAAACCTGTTGAACATTTGCGACATGCATACATTGTGTAAGAATTTGTTATTAATAATTATAATTTGGCTTATGTACATTTAAGACCGGTTTAGGAATTTGTTAAGTAGTCTTATTGGTTGTACTTCAATCTTGGTGGGCAATAAACATTTAATAAACCTGATAAAGGGGGGAGGTTTTTCTTGCGGAAAGAAGTAGCTATCATTCATTAAATAATGGAAATATAGATATGGAGGGTTTCTAATAGTTTGAGAAACAAACTCGAAGATGTCCGAAAACCTTAAATAGGAAAACGGAAACAGAATTAAAAATAAGTAAAGGAAATTAGGTATCTACTTCCTTCTTATGGCGTTTTTTTTTTTTTGGTAATCCGGAATCGGTACACAGAACTGTCCGATTCCGGAAACTAAACGAACATGCAAACACATTTTTTTGCTTCTAATGGTTGAATGGCTATGTATTTGTAAAACATCATATGCAGAATTGCAGATGACATGACATTGTTTTTATTTTCTTTATTTGTAAACATGGCGGCGAGAACGTATGTGCAAATGTGTGCATGTATGCGTGATTCTGTTTTTGATTCCAACTTCAAATTCGGAATCGTTTTTCTGTTCTATCTAGAACAAGAACTGTCATCTTGTGCCAAGTGAACGAATTCAGAATCGTTCGGAACAGTTCCGGACGACCAAAAAAAAACGCTATTATTCTAATGTAGGTAATGACGTTTTTAACTAGGCCAGTTCCATCTTACAATAAGTATAAAGAAGAGAACAGATCAGCACACAAATGTCAGCCAAGTCAGAACAGTCATCGAAACGTCATCTCTCATCTGTGAAAACTAAAAATAGAAAAACAAATTGCGTGGAGTTTGTGGTCAAAGCCAAATAATTCCCACTTACCTTTACTTACTTACTGGGTGAACATTGGACGACCACCGACTTCCCATCCATAACTAAATTTTGAATCAAAATAAGGGGTTATAAGTATTAGCCATCGAAAGTCAGGTAGCCTATATCAAATGATGCACAAGAACAAAGGTCTGTTTGCCCTCATTCAGTTTGCGTGAGTATATGGCGTTGCTTCACTTTTCGTTAATGTTGGTTTTTATTACTGACCTATTTATCACACGTATTCTTCATGCATTAGAGGGAGTAAAAATGTGACATGAAAAATTCTTCGAGTGATTTTTGGTCCTGTCTGCATTAGTGGAGAATGGAGACGAAGATTTAACCAAGAACTGTACGAGCTGTACAGTGACACTGACCTAGCCAGAAAAGTAAAGGTCCAACGACTTAGATGGTTGGGCCATGTTGAGCGAACGAAAAATAATGCTCCGGCTCGTAGAGTTTTCGAATCTAACCCGGAAGGACGTCGCAGAAGAGGAAGACTGCGACTCATGTGGAGCACACAGGTTGAAGAGGACCTGAACAAGCTTGGGGTGTGAAACTGGAGACATCTAGCCAGGGACCGAGCTGGCTGGATCCCTTGCCCTGGTCCCACCTGGACTGTAGCGCCACCATAAGAAGAAGAAAAAGTGCGTGAATTTAAAAGAGAATATACTCCAAAACCACTAAATCAGTAAGATCATCTTTATTCCCAATTATCATTTCTGAGTCCTGCAAACAAACAAAAATGGAGAACAACGTCTCCCGGTTCGCTTGTATTCAATATTCCTTATGTTTAGGAATATTTATTAAATACTTGTTTTCTTGCTAGAAACGTATTCATCTACATTTCGAGTTCGAAATCTGCAGATTAGCATCTTAACTTACGAAGCAAACAGCGGCCAAAACAAGGAAATGCTGCAAGAAAATTCGACGTCGGACGGCTACAATCGCAAGAGATCGCCAGATCTTTCTCTGATCGAGTGTCAAGTAACCTCTTAAGGAGTCCTATGCCACCAACATAAACTATTGAAGACCAGTGGCAACATTGCCAGAGAGCAGTTAGAGATGCCGCATCTAATGTGCTGGGTTTCACACAGCCACCAAAACGAAACCCCTGGTTTGACGAAGAATGCAGGCAGGCCCATGCAGCCAAGCAGGAGGCATACTAAGCGGCGCTGCATAGAAGGACAAGAGCTGCTCGTGAGTTCTACGAGCAAAAGAGGAGAGAGGAACGCTGGCTTCTCAGGAGAGAAAAGAGAGAGCATGAGAAGCGTCAGATCGAGGATGCTGAAAGAGCCAGCAGCAGGAATGAAGTTCGGAGGTTTTACCGAAAGGTTAAACAGCTGGCTCAAGGTCATCGAGCAAGAACCGATGCCTGCAGAGATAAACAAGGGAACATCATAGTAGAATCGCAGTCAATGCTGGGGATTTGGAAAGACCACTTCTATAGATTGTATAACGGCGACGACGAACAAAATACCGCCGTCAGACAGGAGCCTTTCATAGGACACGATGCTATCATCGTGTCCGATAACACGTGACCCGACCTAGAAGAAGTGAAAACCGCAATATCACGGCTGAAATCCAACAAAGCCGCTGGAGCAGATGGACTAGCTGCTGAGTTGCTCAAAGCAGCTGGTGACGAGCTAGATAGGAGCATACACCAAATTATCTGTAAGATATCGTCAGAGGAATGCATGCCCAATAAATGGAACCTCAGCATTGTTTGCCCGATCCTGAAAAAGGGAGATCCTCTAAACTGCGCCACCTATAGAGGAATAAGTCTACTAAACATCGCCTACAAGATCCTCTCTGCCGTAATATGTGAACGTATGAAGCCTTTCGTCAACAATCTGATTGGTCCTTTTCAATGTGGCTTCAGGCCAGGAAAGTCAACCATCGACCAAATTTGCACGTTGCGGCAGATCCTGGAAAAGACCTATACACTCCAAATCGATACCCACCACCTTTTCATCGATTTTAAGGCCGCGTATGACAGCATCTACAGAGACGAACTGTAGAAAGCTATGTCTAATTTTGGCATCCCTGCCAAGCTCGTTCGCTTGTGCAAAATTACGATGGAGAACTCACGCTGCTCCATCAAGATTGGCAACGACCTTACGGAATCTTTCGACGTCAAAAAAGGATTCAGACAAGGCGATGTACTGTCATGTGATTTCTTTAACATCGTTCTTGAGAAGATAGTGCAGAACTCCACCGTCAACACCAGAGGCACTATCTTCCAAAAATCTGTTCAACTTCTCGCGTACGCCGATGATATTGATATAATGGGAATCCAGCAACGGTTAGAACTACCTCGTCGCACTCAAGAGGTAGCATTAAAACGTGTTCGCTTGCTCGAACCGTCCCTACGGTTTTAATCTGTATCGAAAGATGTCAAGCAGAGACATCTACGACAGTATGCGCCGGAATTTTAGCTACTTTTCCACCACCCA
>CAKKXW010000001.1:109547117-109564688 GCA_920937365.1 Sphaerophoria rueppellii | reverse complement strand
AGAGAACTCGAATCGAGATGTTTTAAATAGATTTTTACTTTCTTCTGATCCATATCTTTCGAGCCGCAGCTCTAAACTTCGAAGAAAAAGAAGTCCACTTGCTCCAGAATGCATTGCATTGTTAAAATCTACCGATTCAGAAACCTCAAGTTCTGAAGAGGAAGAGTAATAGTTAATAAATTGATTAATCAGGAATAAACATATGCTTTTATTTTTCTTTTCTTTCTAGGCCATTTTTGGAAAAATAAAGTAGTTTGAATTAAATTTTCAACTATCAACATTAATATTTGTATGTATGAATAATGTATAATTGAAAACAAAACGAAATAACAAAAAAAAACAGGAATTTTTTATGTTTTAAGATAGGTCAAAAAAAGACATTTTTAAAATGTTTTACTTTCCTAAATATATGAAAAATAAATTTTTAAGATACAGGTTAACTTCTAAATAACATATAAATAACATATAATTACATAATTAAACACTTTTGAATCAACAACATTCCATTTAAACGCGCAATGAATAAAGTACAGCTAGATTGCGAAAATTGCACACTGTGCTACGCACCAAACGCAAACGTCACATAAAAATACGTCAGATGCGTGCGTGTTGTGTAAACTGGTCTACAACGAACTCTCCATTGAGCGGAATGAAATGCTAATCATTCAAGAAGAATGCTAATCGAAATCGTAAAAAAATTAACATAAACACCAAATAAATCATGTATTAGATTAAGTTTTAGCATCTCTTAAAAATAATTTATGTGAAATTATTTTTATTGATTAATAATTTGTCTTTCAAGAGTGCACAATACCCACTAGATAATAATATATACATTCAAATTAAATTGTGGACACAAAAATGTCTTTTATGTTTACCAATCTTTTTCTCAATGATTTTCATTTTAACTTATCAATAAATAAATCTTATGATGCAGATTTCCAAGTTTGTAATAAATCAATTTGATAGGAATTTTAATACTTTATTGATGACACCGTAAATTATGTATATTTAGTAAATAGAAACTAATTATGCCGACACATTGTCTTTTGCATGTAATAAGACAGTCCAACAGTGTTTGTCTGAAGATTATTAAATTCCAAGATATTGCTTGCACATGAAAAAATTAAATTGCAACTAGGTATGCAAATTTTATAATATAATTTGGAATAATTTTAAAATTAAAGAGTGTCGAACTATTCATAGTGTTATCAATGGTATGATAAAATATAACACATCGAATGAATTTATGCAAATGGTGCTCTAGTTTTTCATTTATCTAGTTCGAAGTATAAAAGCAGTTGAAATATTTCAGCTTATCATCAGATTTTGTCAGCTCTTCTTGCTTGATTGTCTATTCAAACCAAATCAATATGTTCAAAATTGTAAGTTTATACTTTTAGTCCTGTTTGTATACCAATGTCACCATAAACTATTTTTTTTTCTTGTTTTCTATAGATCATTGTTTCAGTCCTTTTGGGATTAGCTATTGCCGATAATCTTGATCAAGCCGCTGAGATTAAAAGCTATCTGAATGACCCAGCTGATGCGGATGGTAACTTTGCCTATGCCTATGAAACAACAAATGGAATTGCTGTTCAAGAAAGCGGAAACATTGCTGGAGCGACCGGAGCTGCACAATACGTTTCGCCCGAAGGAATTCCAATTCAATTGACTTTCACAGCCGATGAAAATGGATATCATCCATCCGGTGCTCATTTGCCAACCCCACCACCAATTCCAGAGCAAATTCTCAGGGCTATTGCATACATTGAGGCCCATCCACAACAAGAAGAATCGTACAAGTTCAAAGGATAAATTTAAGACTATGAAACAAGATATAATTGTGCTAAGAAATTAAGACTACGAATTTCAAATATTTTTTTTATTAACTTTAATAAATTTTAAATATGTTTCTACTATTGTAGAATTAAGATGAAGAAATGTTGTTTGATTATAATTTTATTAGAGAGGTTTCTAATTAGAAAGATTCAGACAGCGACACCAGTGATTCTTGGATTGGCTTTCGCAGCAACAGCAACACCCACTGGTGATTTGATGGTTTATCTCACCGAACAGTGGAACAAATCTTTACATCGTTTTGGAGAAAGTAAGATTGTTGCACTTGATATTTCAAAGGTATTTGATAAAGTCTGGCATCTTGCTCTTTTATCGAAAATGCGTGCCTTCGGTATCGATTAATCCCTTTTTCGTTGGATTAGAAACTTTCTTTCGAACCGTTCAATACATGTATTGGACAGATTCAATTCCGAAACCCACAATATAAATGCTGGTGTGCCCCAGGGCTCCGTCTTGTTTCCGACCCTCTTTCTCATTTTTATTAATGATCTCGTGTCTGTTACTTCTAATCCAATAAATTGTTTCGCTGACGATAGTACCCTTAGCTTCTCATATTCGTTTCCAGATTCACATTCCTCAGCATAAACAGCATTGTACAATGGGGAATTAAAAACCGTGTAGAGTTTAATGCTTCGAAAATGCAATGCTGTCTTGTATCATTGAAGCGAGATATACCCCCCTTGCCACTGTCCATGAGTGGCACTTGCATCAATGAGACCGAACATCTCGAGATTCTCGGTACGTGCATCACCGACCACCTCTTGTTGACCGAGCACATACGCGATGTCGCCAAAAATGCCGCAAGATGCTTGGGTTTCTTAAGACGGTGCAAAAAATATTTCTCCCCATGTGATCTGGCTATTATCTATAAAACCTATATCCGTCCAAAGCTTGAGTACAATTCCCATCTTTGGGCTGGTGCTCCAGCTACTTACTTAAGCCTCTTGGATGGAATACAAAAAGAGCTGTAAGAATGATTGATGATAGAGAGATCACTGACGCATTCACTCCTTTATACCACCGCCGTAACGTAGCGTGTCTCTCCTTGTTCTATTGCTACTTTTACGGTAATTGCTCTAGTGAAATAGCCAGTTGCATTCCTCCCCTCAAACAATTCGCCCGTAATACTCGCACTTCTTGGAATACTCGAGCCCAACTTCGGACGTACTCTCAAGTATAGAAAATCATTCTTAAGCCGTACAACGCTAATGTGGCACTCTCTTCCACACTCTGTCTATACCAGTCATTACAATGTTCAAGAATTTAAGACCAATGTATACCGACACCTCCTTTCCAACCCCTTCTCTTCTTCCTAATGCTCTCACTGTGTCTCTGGCATAAAAAGGGTATAAAAATCCCATGAGTGGGTGCAAATTATAAAAAAAACAAAAACTAACAAAAAATAAACTAGTAAAGTAGTTTCTTGAGGTAGTAAGAATCGCAAGGACCTATACCGCTCCTTTTGTATGGCAAAGAGATATGGACCGTGGATCCTCTATCAACAATGTTGATTGGAAAAGGATGTTTAACCTAGAACTGTAGGTACCACCTTGTTACCAAAACTTGTCTATAGGCAGAATATTGAAGGTCTTATGCAAAACTTAAGTTTTGTTAAATGGAGTGAATGGACCCATCCTTAAATATTCGTCCGTTTCGTGTGAACTGCTTAGAATTTCTTAAAAACCTATTAACAAGCTTTTAAAAATATGTTTGTCCATTAAACAAAAAATCTGAAATTTTAATTATTTTTCAACCTTGAGAATATCCTTCAAAAACAAACAAGCAACACCCACATGGAAAATATATGAACAGAAATTTGTATTTAGAAGGAATTCAATTAAAGATGCATTAGTTAGAATAAATTTTAACGAAACAACTTATCAGCAACGAAAATTTATTATAATATATTCTTAAACTTTATCGTTTAAACTGATATGATTCTAATTTTTTTCATTGCATGCAAGCGCCCTTTAAATTTTACTCTGGAATTGGTGGCGGGACTGGCAAATGTTCACCAGATGGTTCGAATCCATTTTCATCGGCTGTATAAGTCAATTGAATTGGGATTCCTTCCGGCGAAACGTATTGAGCAGATCCACTCACTCCAGCACGGTTACCACTTTCCTGAACTGCAATTCCATTTGATGTTTCGAAGGAGTAGGCGTAATTGCCTTCTTCATCAGCTGCGTCATTAACGTATCTGCGAATCTCATCGTTTTGGCTAATAGCTAATCCCACAAGAACTGAAACAATGATCTTTCAAAAGACAGAAAGTATTTAAGATGATATTTAAAGAGTCCTTTAAATTACTTAAACATACAATTTTGAACATATTGATTTGATATTTCGTCAATCAGTCAAGAACAACTTATGGAATCTGAGGATGAGCTGCAGTATTCCAATTCTTTTATACTTCGAATTGGATCAATTAAAAACTGGATAATCGTGTAAATACAATAATTAATGAAGCAATTGGAATAAATTATTGGAATTGGATCAAATTTACATTACAGGTCTTCTTAAGAACAGAATAAATTCAAAGCTAAGGTACAGTATTATGACACAGTTCGAATAAGCAGTGTCAGGTCCTAATTCCCTGAGAGTTAACGAAATTGAAACTTAATTAGGAATATTTTTCCTTATGCGTTTTGTTCTTTTTTCCAAGAACAAAGTGTGAATAAGGTCCAGTCTTTAAATTTAACTCTTGATCATGGAAATCTAAACATTAAGCAAATCATATTTTCCTATTGCAAATTGTTATCACCTATCGATTTGTTTGAGCAAATGAAAACCTGTTTAACTTTATTAGTCGTGCCCCGGATGCTTATAAAAATTCGTCTAACTATGCAAATATTCGCAAATGATGCGAATCCATAAAAATGCATAATCTGCAAGCTCTATCAATAACCAAATCAAAGTTTAATGGATATCACCTCGACATAATTTGCACTATGGCTACATTTTATACCATCGCACATTTCATATATAAACGTTTGCAAAACTTCAATCATCAATTAGTGTCTTCTACATTTTCCTAGAGAATCAATCTAGCAAACACCAAAACCAAAATGTTCAAACTTGTAAGTACCCACTGCAAATAAAACAAAAAGTGTGTCTTGCAAGTTGACAATTTTGTTTTTTCTTCAACATAGTTACTCGTCACCGTCCTCTTGGGATTGGCTGTTGCCGACAACATCGACAGGGATGCCGAAATCCGCAGTCTTTCAAATGAACCAGCCGACGCCGAAGGCAACTACAACTTCGCATTCGACACAACCAACGGAATCGTTAGCCAAGAAAGTGGCAATGCTGCTGGAGTTAACGGTGCTTCCCAGTACATTTCTCCAGAAGGTATCAAAATCAATTTGGCCTACACTGCCGACCAAGATGGTTTCCATCCATCCGGTGAGCATTTGCCAACTCCACCACCAATTCCAGATTATGTCATCCGTGCTATTGAATACATCAGAACTCATCCACCAAAAGACGAAAGCTCGCAATACAAAAGCTTTTCGGGTTAAGAAAGCTTTGAAATGGTCCGAATTGTAAATATGTACTTTCATTTTAACGAATAAGCTTAAAATAATAAAGAAACACCACAGTTCCTTCTTCTGCCGAACAAAAACAAAAATGTTTGTATTAATTCAAGTTTTTTTGGGAGCTTTTTTGACATTGAAAAGTTCGTTTAAAGTTTTTGTATAGCTTTTTTTTAAATAATGACTGCATTGTATAAAGTCGAAACCCAATAAGCGTAGGAAGCCCGCGTCATAAATTAAATTTTTGCTTAAAAATGTTAAGTAGTCGTAAAATTTTGATGAGGGTGAACGTGTTTATATTTTTGGCTTCCACTTACGAATACTATGTCATTATTTTGACCGGTAACGAATGTTGACAATAGGATGCCATTGAAAGTTTATACGAAATAAATTCTTCAATTTTGAGTGAATATTATTGGAGACGCCATCAGTACCACTACTGGCTCCAATAGGTCAATATATTGTTTTCATCTGTTTTAAGTTACCATAAATTAATGTCACTTTGCCGAATATGTCAATAGCTTCAAATGAATAATGACCAAACATTAAATAAAATTAGTGCAGGTTTTCAGCAAAGGTTAAAAAGTTTAAAGCTCATTTAATGGCTTATTGTATGTGAGATAATAAATAACTATTTTGAGATGCCTAAATAAGATGGTTTCAAATTTAAACGGGTAATTGGATATTTGAAAAAAAGTAAGAGCAAAAGATGATAACTTTGTGAAGCACATTGTTACCCAAGGCTGATAATTTGCTTTTCTGTCATCATAAAAACAACAAATTTTCAACAAATTGTAAAAGAAATTCTACCTTTTTTTCATAGCAATTTATTCCTTTTCGTCACTCAAAGTAACAAGACTTAAAAAAAAAACAGAAATCTTAAGAGACAACAAATGCTGAGAATCATGGAGAACGAACTGAAAACCAACTGATAGGAATCTCCTTGAAGGCTTTTGCTTTGAAGTTGGAAAATACCTAAATCCTATACTAAAAGCTGTGTTTTATTGGGAACTCAGGTAAGCTCAGTAATCGGAATTTCAAATAAACTGAACTTAGTTTCGTTCACTAGAATATAAAATATCGAAACCTTTCAAACGCCATCTTAAGACCAAGAAAAAAAATAGTTTTTCACCATTGAAACTTATGTAAAAAAATTGCTTTCAGATAGATCTCAAGATGGCGCCACACAAAAGGTTTTGAAATTTTACTATCAAATGCCAAAACCCAGCCAAGATCTATACAAAAAAACATAACGAAAAACTCAAGTGTCGAATTTCCGAACCTTTATGTGAAAGTCAGTTTTTCTGTTTGTTTTTAGCTCTTTAACGTCGCAACGGAGCAATATTTTGACGTGATTTTTGGTGCGGAGGCAGTTGGGACTCTGAAAAGAGTTTTAACTACTTTTTACCGCAATAAAATATCTCATTCGAGTAGAACACACTCCTATGTTTTGGTTAATTGGTTGCCTATCATTAGGCGTTTTTTCTTTTATTTGGTAAATGCGGCAAAAAGCATTGTAATTTCATTTACTCGAGGGAGAAGTAGGAAGGGGAAAAGTGTAACGGTAAAGATTGAAAGGGGAAAGTGGACGGGGAGGGGCTAGGAGTAGGAAGGGGAGGAGGTGCCTTCTCATTATAAGCTGCAATTGGAATTATGCTTCGCAGTATTGAAAAGAAAAGAAAAGAAACGCGGACACTGACATATCCGCGAGTACCAGCTTGTAAATTATATAAGAACTTCAAAACTATTTTTAAATAGAAATATGGTTAGTTAAGATAAAAAAAAAAAAAAAACACAAACAAAAACACGAAGAAAAATTATTTTTTTTTTCTGAAAAGTTGCATCCATCCATACAAAAATCAAGGGACACTGTAGTGCCCAGCCAAGTTCTCTAGCAACTTTGGCACTACACCCTTATTTACAGGAAACAATTCAGGGTATTATCCACACCTTTCTAACTTCTATACCAAAGAAGCCAAAAGTTTCAAACTCACATTATTTGTTAAGCTAGTCAAGAAGAAGCACCTCAGATATTTAGCATAAGTAGTTTCTAAGATAAAATGTTCCAAAAATCACGAAAACCGCTACTGACTGACTGACTCACTCACTGATTCACTCACTGACAGATCATCAAAATTATAAAACATTTCTTGTTGCCCTAGAAATTTGAAATTTGGCACAGTGATAGGTCATGTGGTACATACAAAGGAAAAAATCGAAAATTTGAAATTTTTCAATTAGGGGGCGTGGTAGCCGCCTACTTTTACATTATTAGTATAAATAATATGGAGCACTTTGGAGTACAGTAGAATCATGAAATTTGACATGGAAGTACAACGTGCACAATAGAACAAATAAAATATGAAATTTATGATTTTCAACTGAGTAGGCGTGGTACCCAACCATTTAAAATTAAATTGTATAAAATATATGGGGCACCTCTGATCATCGTAGAATATTATAATTTGGCAAACTAGCAATTCTGCCAGTCAATATAAGGAAATAAAATTAATTTTTAAATTTTTCTGCTAAGGAGGAATGGTTCCCGCCCATGTTTTATGAATTAATATAGTATTATCAAGAAAAAAAAAAAAAAATCAAAACCGAAAACATAAATGTAAAAAAAGAGCCTAGTCCTCCCATACAAAAAATCTGCCTTACAAATCAGCCACGAAAAGTAATGAGATCTAAAAGAACGCCAAGTTCTAAGATTCAGCAAGTACTCGTAGGTGCATTACAAATGTATTAAGTGGACTTACATTGAATCAACTATTAGTTTTGAAAGAAACTTGTAAGCTAATGCAAATTAGTTAATTTTGTTTACTTGACAGGTTTGGAAGACTTGCTAAGTAAAAAAATTAGCTAATTTACATTAGTTTACAAGTTTCTTTCAAAACTAATAGTTGATTCGATGTAAGTATTAAGTATTGATATAAGCAAATATTGTTTTAAGAGATAATTTGGAGGCTGTGATAGTATGGAATATGAATTTCTTGCTTCAGGCTCGTTAGATCGTTCAACAATCTAGGTTCTGATCTATTAGAATCTTTCTCGTATACGTTTTTTGATTATGAAATACTGAATAATTTTCATAGAAAAGCAAATCGATTAATAAGAATTAATAAGAAGTATTGAACGAAGAATTATGTTTCTTCGTTCTCCATGATTCTCATCGGTTTAAGTCTCCTACATTTTTTTTTTTTTTTGGAAAATATTTTTCAGGTGTTTATGGTTTTGGTGCACATGTCTTACGTTAAACCCCACTTTCGGAGTGATGCCTTACAGGAAAAACCGATTGCATAGTCTTTATTAAGCCAATCCCGGCACATCAACATCAACACTCTCTTTCATTAATGTCACAAATCGAATAACATATGTCACCAAAAGTAAACTCTAAAAAATAAATATAAATAGAGTGGCGCGACAGCTCTTAAGGAGCCAAGGCCTAAGTGGCTTGCTTACTCTCATCAACAATTCTCTAGGTGCTTGTGAAGAATTGAGGGGACCTACAATTTTACGCCGATTCCGACCGGCAAAGTTGATAAGTACTTTTTCATGACAGATTGATACTCTTGGAAGTTTTGTCAGTTCTTTACTAGAGGCAGTGACCGTGAAAGATGAAATAAAAACTTTGGGCCCGAGTAGGATTAGAACCCACGACGTTCTGCTTAGCAGCCAACGCACCTAACCACTAAGCTACGGACACTACAAAAAAAAGTAAACTCTAAGTATGTAAAATTCCATTAAAATCAAAGTGTACAAATTTTGTATGCGCTTGACGAGCTACTCACTTTCTTCTAAGTTTTTCCTTTGACATACATACAACATACTTGATCGTAGGCCAATATTTTCACTTTTAGAACTACCGAATTGGAAAAAAATATATTTTCTTCATTGCATAGTGTATGATCTTGCGAGTAAATATGTACATCAGTAAGAACTGTGCATGTAAACAAAACCCGGAATGCTCTTTTTTCAATTGCAAGTTGATCCAAAAATGAGGACTAACTTGTTTGTGTATATTTGTTTACCTTCACCAAGCTGTCCTATAATATTTTTGCTTCCTAGTCAATCTTCACCAAATAAGCAATATATGTCAAATCTATCGTTTGTGGAATCTTCCAAAAGATTTCCAATATGACCCTCTCACCCCCGCAAAAAACCATAAAACCATTGAGAAAACTTGCTTGCAATTTTATTTTCAAACTTAATAATTTATAAATTTTTGTTCGCTAACAAAATGACCTAAAGTCATAACTTAAACAAGTTTCCTTCCCAATTGTAGATTCCACAAAAAAAAAAAAAAAAACAATGTTCACTCAGCTCATGTATGCAAATACCAACAAAATTGCGATTTGACCGCTTTCAGGGGATTATAATGACAAATTATATTTGTTTTGTTTTTTACTGTACACGAATGGCATGACACCCAAAATACCAAAAAAAAAAAAAAACAATGGAAAATGAAGATCTGTGTGAACCTACACATTCTTTTGGGAGATTCAGATTTTTCGTCTGATATAAAAGCATGGTCAATAATGCAAATGGTCAACAGTGCTTGTTTGCATCTCTTGGAATATCATCGATCCTACATTTCAACAATATTATTTTACCAAAATGTTCAAGCTTGTGAGTATTTATATGATCGGGTTTCTGTTTGACATCATGACATCTCGTTTTGTCTTTTATGGAACAGATCTTGGTTGTAACCGTTTTGGGATTAGCTGCTGCTGCTGACGATGATCGGGCTGCAGAAATCCGCAGTCTATCGAATGATCCCTCAGATGCCGATGGCAACTTTGCCTACTCTTTTGACACTTCGAACGGAATTGCAGTTCAGCAGACTGGAACAATTGGCGGTGTGAATGGAGCCGCCCAGTGGGTGTCCCCGGAAGGAGTTTCCGTTCAATTATCTTATACAGCCGACGAAAACGGATATCGTCCAAGTGGTGATCTTTTACCAACACCACCACCAATTCCAGATGCCATCCTTAAGGCTATTGAATACATTCGAACTCATCCACCAAAGGATGAGGTCCTTCAATACCAACCACAAGCAGCCCAGTCGTCAACTCCATTCAGAGGATAAGCTACTTTTGTTTTCATTCGATCCAGTGACTTCATTCATGTTATTTATTTTGTCTTTGTATTTGTTTCATAATTTTCAAGGTTCTATTGTTAATTTTGTTAAATAGTTTGTTGTAAGTAGAAGAAAATAATAAATTTTCTGTTGAATTTATTAATTTTGTTTGACTTTGTGTCTCTGTTTTGTTGTTAAGTAAAAGATTCCACTGGGTTATTCTAACTATTAAAATTGATTTAATCGAATTCTTTGAGCATGTTTGTGTTTTTATTTTGGAATTATTTTTTATTAGTTTAATTGGTTATTCAGGATTCTGGTTTATCAGTAGAATTTAATCATAAAAACAAACACCATTTCAATTTATGACTAACTTTCAAATAAAAATAAAAATATCCAGGGCTGCCATCAGGAATAATAATAGCAACACATTCATTCACCTTAAATTACAAAAAAGTGGAGAGGAGAATGAGTTTTTTGTTTTTGTTTTAAGGAATCCTTCAAAATTAAAATTTTGGCACCTTGACAATGTTTACAAATTGAAAGCTTAATTCATAGTCCAAGCGCCCTTACCGGCACTTAAATACATTTTTAAGGTTTACCATCTGTCGATTGAAACTATATCTTAAACAGTTTGTATTTTCTGTATTAAATTTACATTTAAAATCAGGCCACGAGGTGAACTATTTTAAGATAAAGTGAACACTAAATATATCTCCAATGGCCATTAGAGAAAAAATATGATTGTCATTCCTACTGAATCTTAAATGTCAACTTCTTTATTAAGTTCTGAAAAATTCAAATTTGAACAAATAATTAAGGTTAAATATATTGCCAATTATAGTGAAGATATTGTCTTGAGATAAAAATTCTCAGAAAACATAACCAGCATATTGTTGGTTAAACCAATTTTGTTTGTTCTACGAAGAGCAATAAAAATAATACCAAAATAAACAAAACATCGCTACCAAAACTAAACTAGCCTCTGTATAAGCTGTAAAACTAAATTAATTAATTCATCATTGTCAGACAGACGTAGCGCCAAGATTACGGCCTTTTTTAAGCCTTTAAACTGCCTATCATAAAAAATGTGTAAATTAGGCCTAGAATGTGCTTAATATTAAATTTTTGGGACACAAAACTATGAGTCGATCACACCTTTGAATTCGACGTTTGCATTCTTGTTGAATAGGCAAGTCTAAATATGCTAATCGATTGGCAGCTTCGAGTTTGCGACAGCTAGGAGTGTTATTCCATAGGTGTTATGATAATTATGCTCGATGCCAGTAGGAACAACTTTTGTTTTCATCGTACGCATGTTTCTATTACTGACCTTTAAAATGTTTGACTTCTTGATCGAGTTTTTTTCTACTTGCTGAAATTTTGGTATAAAAAGATAACTCCGAAAAGTGACTGGTACTAGTATCACCTCAGATATCAGACTTTATTCAGCCGCAATATGTTCAAACTCGTAAGTGTGCCGAAAGGATGTTAATTGGACAGATCATTTTTTTTATTAAAACATTATTTCGTTCGGAATAGCTCCTCGTTACCGTCCTTTTGGGATTAGCCGCTGCCGATGATCTTAACAAGAATGCTGAAATCAAAAGCTTAGAGAACGTACCCGCCGATGCTGAGGGAAACTTCAACTACGGTTACCAACTATCAAACGGAATAGCTGTTCAAGAAAGTGGCAATGCAGCTGGTGTTAGCGGTGCTGCCCAATGGATATCCCAAGAAGGTCAAGAAATCAAATTAGCCTATACTGCCGATGAATTTGGATTCCATCCATCTGGTGAACATTTACCAACTCCACCACCAGTGCCAGAGGCAATCATCAGGGCTCTCGAATACCTCAGGGCTCATCCACAAAAGGAGGAATGATTTCAAAATGTAATTCATTCAGTGTTCTAGTCGATGACATCTCTTTTAAGTTTTAAATGTGTACCTAATGTGTGTTATGTTTCTGTAAGGAAGTAATAAAAAAACGGACAAGTCCATAATGAACCCCATTTGAGGGGAATACTAAAGAAGGCATTTTTATAATTTTTGACATACATATTTTAATTCGAATCAGTGAAACGTCTTGACCTAAAAACCTAAAATAAATTTAACAAATTGAAAACTACTCTTTCAAAGAGAATTGCAAGAGAACCGGAAATGTCGACTTAAGAGATTCACATAATTGGAGTTAAAATAAGGACCTGGCCCTTCAGGTTGGGGGTCGTGCCTTAGGGTGACCTCCCAATCACATAAAAAAAAAAGCTAAGCCTCAGATACGGACAGATTTACTGATGACGAACCATGCAAACGAAATAAGGACAACCAGATTCGAATCTGCACGTGGAATGTTAGGTCTCTTAAGAGAACACGTGCAGCCGAACAACTAGCTGAGGCCCTAGAGCGTTTTAAATCGGATATAACCACCACCCAGACAGACAGGCGCTGTTCGTCAATATCTAAGCTTGAAAGCAACCGAGCCGTGGGAGCTGCAGCATCACTGCCGTATTCTCTAAA
This sequence comes from Sphaerophoria rueppellii, assembly GCA_920937365.1. NCBI lineage: Eukaryota > Metazoa > Arthropoda > Insecta > Diptera > Syrphidae > Sphaerophoria > Sphaerophoria rueppellii. The sequence continues at coordinate 109,551,695 of CAKKXW010000001.1, read as the reverse complement.
GCAGCCAGCACTGACTTGGTAAGGAGCATGCACCAACTAATCTGCAGATTATGGTCGGAAGAGAGTATGCCCGTAGAATGAAACCTCAGCATTTTTTGCTTGATCCTGAAGAAAAGAGATCCTCTAAACTACATCAACTATATAGAGGCATTAGCCTACTAAGTACTGCAGAAAAGATCTTATTGGCTAAGATAAGATCTTTTCTGCAGTAGGTACTCTGTGAACTCTGAAGCCTGATAGGTCCTTATCAGTGTGGCTTATGACCAGGAAAGCCCACAATCGATCAAATATTCACGGCAGATCCTGGAAAAAACTGAAGAACTCCAAATCGACACCTACCATCTTTTTATCGATTTTAAGGCCGCGTATGACGACATCTATAGAGAAGAACTGTATAAAGCTATGTCCAGTTTTGGAATTCCTACAATACTCATTCGTCTGAGCAGGATGACAATGGAGAACTCACGCTGCTCCATTAAAGTCGGCAACGACGTCACCGATCGACGCCTTCGATGTCAAAAATGACTTTAGACAAGGTGATGCACTGTCATGCGACTTCTTTAATTTCATACTGCAACGAATAGTGCAGAACTCCCACGTTAATACTAAAGAGGCAGTATCTTCCAGAAGTCTGTGCAGCTACTCCCCGTCCTGCTATATGTTGCAGAAACATGGACCCTGTCGAAAACGGATGAGAGAACCTTAGGCCGGTTCGAGGCAAAAGTTCTACGGAAGCACTATGGTCCTGTATGCATAAACGGTGAATAAAGGGGAATATTTAACCACAACTGTGGGCTGTACAGCGATACTGACCTAGCTAAAAGAGTGAAGAGGAGAGGATGGACACCAATGCTCCGGAAGATAAAGTCTTCGAATCCACCCCAGGAAGACCAAGGCTCAGGTGGCGCGTGCATTGATGATGACCTCAATCAACTCGGCACGCGAAACTGGAGACTGCTAGCTAAGGACCGAGCTGGCAGGAGAGGTTTGTTGGTTGAGGCCCAAGTCCCCACGGACTGTAGCGCCAATTTAAGTAAGTAAGTAACTGAGTATTTCCTGGATTGAATTTCAGGGCAATCCCCGAAACCGAACTGCAACTCTGTTTGCTTAAACGCCAGCTCGAGTTAACTTGGTTTACAAAATGTGTGTTCGGCACGTCATTAATTAAATCATTCAAACTGAACTCGGAAGATCTTTCGCGCAGTACTCATCGATCTCATCTGAATTAGGTCACTTTTTCCTTGGCCCCCAATTCAACACGTTCTCCTTGGGCGCAGTACAGCAGTTTCGGTCAAACCATACTACGATTTTTTTTTTTAAATAGGGGCGCCGATGAGATGCTTGTCAATGGCACCCTCAACGTATAATCCGCCACTGCCCATGAAAGATGAAAAAAGAAAAAAACTGTTTTAGGCGAGAGTAGGAATTTAATTTTTTAACAGTGAAAACTCTTAAATGTTTAAAGTTTTTAAGTTCAATGAGATTATTACTACAAAAGTTTCCTCTAAAACACTAAAACAAAAGTTGAAATAATATTTGTTAAAACAAAAACATTTATTATTTTGATGGAACTCGAAAAATTCGTCACACAAAGCTTGAAGTTAAAATAAAAAAAAAAAAAAAAAAAAAATAAGTTAAGGTCAAGAAGAAGTAAAATAAATTCAGAAAACTCAAAACTTGATGTAATCATGACATCTCGTTTTAAACTTTTGGAGAATCATTTAAAACTTGTCATAATCTTAAATGTTAATATTTAATGTGGACAAAAATAACAACCCAACACGAAAACTATTTCCTAAAACTTTCCATAATTCGATAACTTTTCCGCAACCCTCTTAGCCTTTGATCTTTATCTTTTTCTTAACTGAATATGTAAGCCACATACATTTCATTACATTTTTTCTTGTGTTCCTCGTGTGTCAGCTCTTATTCGGTTTACTGTCGGCTACACATAAAACTGAGATAAAGAATTATTGCCAAATAAAATATGACTTTTCCCATTGTCATCAGATGAAAATTTCCGACAAAACACAATACCGGTCACGATAAGACCAGTCCAAAGAGGACGACATCCATAAAGTAATGGTCAATTTGAACTCTAGGTTTTGTGTAGTAATTTTTTTGCCCCAATAACTTTTTTTTTGTTCCTTTCATTCAATGTCAGAAATTTATTCGCATTCCATGGAACAACATCCTAGGATCCTTTTTCTTTGCTGAAAGACACCCGGCTCCCACCAATTTCATCAGCAAGTGACTTGACTTGTGTGTGCTTGACTTAATTTTAAATTAGAGTTATGCCAGATCACGTAGTTTGGTTGCCCGTTGGAGTGTTTTACTAATTAAATTTTCCTTGCTAATTTATTGGGTTTGGTCTGGGTATCTTTTGTAATGTATCTTTATCATTTTGAAGACATTGAGGATGATATCTCGAGGAAGGTGTCATTTAGAAGTAAAGTAATAGCTTCGCGTTTCCTTTTGTGTCTATATCCAACTTGTCTAGTCATTGAGAAAAAATATCAATTGAAGACGGTTGAGTTTTCCTGCCTATTGACTGAAGCTCATAGGGTTGGACCTTTTGTACGTTTCTTGCATTAATTAAACGACAAAGTCGCAGAAACAAAAAAAAAACAAATAACATTTTTATCGACTTTAATGCTGACTTATCTTAATCTCTGCTGAGTGGATTATGATAAGGAAAAGTGGTATGAGGAATTATTGATGTTCTTGTTGTATTGGCTGCGCTCATTTGAAATTATGATGAAATTTATTTTGGAGCGGGAGGTTCTCTGATTGTGATTGTATCAGCAAAAATATTTATTCTTTGTTTTTCACATTTAACTAATTGAAGAAAAACAAACATGCTTTTCAAGAAATTAAAAGCTTTCACAGTAATTAAATGTTTTCATTTAGCCCAAGCGCATTATAAAGGGTTTTTCAATAAGGACGCTACAAAAGTAGCCCGATAGGAAAAGCAAACGACGCCATATTTTTTCCCACTTTCTTAAAATTTCTCTTCAGTAAGGTTTGCCATTTCATCATGGAAAGGTATACGATCCAACAACGAGTCGAAATTATTAAAATTTACTACCGAAATTCGGAGTCAGTGGTCAACACTTTAAGAGCGCTACGTACAATTTATGGTCGTCATAATCGTCCTGCCAGATCAACAATTGAGCGTCTAGTGGAAAAATTTGAATCCACAGGCTCAGTACAAAATGTTCCCGTGCCAGTGAGACAAAGAAGTGCCCGTAGTGTCGAGAATATTGCTGCCGCTAGCGCATCAATTGCGTAAGACCCAAATCAGTCTCTCACACGTCGTTCTCAAGCGTTGGGCATCTCTGTGATGTCGTTGTGCCGAATTTCGCGAAAAGATCTTGGCCTACATCCTTACAATATCAAATTGACGCAAGAACTGAAGCCGCTTGATCACCAGAAGCGTCGTATGTTCGTGAATTGGGCTGAGCAACAACTTGAAAATGATCCGGATTTTCATCGAAAAATCATCCTCAGCGATGAGGCTCATTTCTGGCTGGATGGATTCGTCAATAAGCAAAATATGCGTTATTGGTCAGGCAGCAATCCACATGTGCTTCACGAGGCATCATTATAGATCCCGAAAAAATCACTGTTTGGTGCGGTTTACATGCTGGTGGTGTCATTGGACCGTACTTCTTCCGTGATGATGAAGATCGGCACGTTACTGTGAATGGGAATCGCTACCGCTCAATGCTTACCGATTATTTTTGAAATGAATTGGATGATATGGACTTGGACGATATGTGGTTTCAACAGGACGGTGCCCCATGTCACACAGCGGGCCAAACAATCGAATTATTCGATGAGCGCATTATCTCCAGAAATGGACCTGTGAATTTGCCGCCTCGTTCATGCGATTTAACGCCGTTAGACTATTTCCTGTGGGGCTACGATGGACTATGATTTCAGGGCATGCTCCAGTCTTGTAAGAACATCCAGGTCAACTATCTAGGTCCAGAAGTAATACAATTTTTCTGTTTACTCATTTCGATTATGAAATACTGAATAAAGTTCATAGAAAGCTCAATCGATTAATAAGGAACTAGTATATTGAACGAAGAATTATAATGCTTCGTTCTCCATGATTCTCATCGGTTCGAGTCTTCTATTATTGGGTAAAGGGCTTTTCAGGTTTTGTTTTTTTGTACAGGAAAATGTTTTTAATAATTGTTCAGTCCTTTACAAGCCAATTCTGTAAAAAAACGTCAACACTCACTAACATTAATGTCAAAAATCGAATTCGTCAACACGTCTTACGGCTTAAACTAAACAAAACACCCAAAGCAGACTCTAAATAAATATTAACACAAAAATTCCATAAAAATCAAATTTTGTGTGCACTTGACGAGCTTCACACACAATTCCTAAATAACCTTAAATAGAAAATCACACAACAACTTCACAAATCTCAAGCAAAAGCAACCAAGTGACACATCCTTGAGAAAATGTAAATCCGTTGGTAATTTTCATCTCGTTCTCAAGGGTTATGTTCGTACTCGAATTCGTACTTTTCGTGAAATCAAAGTCGCAGAATCATGAGGC
>CAKKXW010000001.1:109505631-109526175 GCA_920937365.1 Sphaerophoria rueppellii | reverse complement strand
GACAAAGTCGCAGAAACAACAAAAAAAACACATAACATTTTTATCGACTTTAATGCTGACTTATCTCCACTGAGTGGATTATGATAAGGAAAAGTGGTATGAGGAATTATTGATGTTCTTGTTGTATTGGCTGCGCTCATTTGAAATTATGATAAATTTTTTTTGGAGCGGGAGGTTCTCTGATTGTGATTGAATCAGCAAAAAATATTTATTCTTTGTTTTTCACATTTAACTAATTGAAGAAAAACAAACATGCTTTTCAAGAAATTAAAAGCTTTCACAGTAATTAAATATTTTCGTTTAGCTTGAGCGCATTATAGTTTGATTTTATGAATTTCCTTTCAAAAGTATAATCGTTAATGTTTCAATTGCGAATAGTTTTTCCGTTATATAGTAAGCAAATATTGTTTTTAAAGAAATATACGAGGTTCTGAGAATAATCCTTTTCAAAAGACAACAAAATCTTGAATATCAATAGACTATGATTTTAGAGCATGCTCCAGTCTCTTCAAGTCAACTAGCTACCTAGGTCCAGAACTAATAAAATCTTTCTAGTTTCCTCATTTCGAATAAGAAATACTGAATGAAGTTCATAGAAAGCTCAATCGATTAAGAAGGAACTAGTATATTGAACGAAGAATTATAACACTTCGTTCTCCATGATTCTCATCGGTTCGAGTCTTCTATTATTGGGTAAAGTGCTATTCAGGTTTTGTTTTTTTGCGCAGGAAAATGTTTTTCAGTCCTTATCAAGCCAATTCTGTAAAAAAAACGTCAACACTAACTTACATTACTGTCAAAAATCGAATTCGTCAACACGTCTTACGGCTTAAACTAAACAAAACACCCAAAGCACACTCTAAATAAATATTAACACAAAAATTCCATAAAAATCAAATTTTGTGTGCGCTTGACGAGCTTCACACACAATTCCTTAATAACCTTAAATAGAAAATCACACAACAACTTCACAAATCTCAAGCAAAATCAACCAAGTGACACATCCTTGAGAAAATGTAAATCCGTTGGTAATTTTCATCTCGTTCTCAAGGGTTATGTTCGTACTCGAATTCGTACTTTTCGTGAAATCAAAGTCGCAGAATCATGAGGCGACATAAATTTTGCACTTCCTTGGGAAATAAAGACGCCTTGGCAATCAGTTAACACTGTGTGTGTTTCGTTTTGTTGATGCGGTATTGGATTGTGATTCAGCAGTTTCCGCAAACTGCCTTCCATATACGATGAAAGGAAACACCAGGCCACAGCGCGAGCGAAATGAACTCATTGAACCCACAGCCATATGCTTTTATACCGAATCAGGAATGATTGAGTCTGGGTTCGCGTCGCGTCGTCGGTCGTCCGTGGGGATTGAGGCACAGAGTTCAGCAGGAAAATGAAGCTGACACCACCATATCGAATGAAGAATGAAAGTGTGCAAGTAATGAAAATGCCACACTGTTTCGCGCCTTCGCCATCTCCTTCTCTAAAGAAGCTGTTAAGGAGTAAACGTGTTGGGGATGTTTTATTTTTGGTGTTTTGGTTTGGTGCTGAGATTTGATTAATTTGCGCTGAAATTTACACAGCCAGCATGATTCATGGTTTTGAATTTTTCAGCTTTTACATTTAAGAGCTCAAATTGCTGCGCTCAAGCAACGAGATGCTAATTTATTCAAATCAAATCGTGCTAATGTGTAAAGGTGCCACAAGGATGCCTTGAAGGCCTCGAAACTGTGTTGTTGATATTGTTATGAATAGTTGAATCAATGTGTACAAAATGTTTTTGTACGTGAGTGTTGGCGTGATAATTTTGCTTGACATTTCGGGGATTAATGTAATAATAATAAGGTAGTGGTAGGTGACTAATATTGCAAGCATCAGGCTTGATGTATTCAAATTGGTTTGAAAAATGAAATAAGGATATTTTTGATCGTATCATTTATTTGTTTTTTCATCAATCGTGTTTTCAGTCAACTATTGATTTATTTTTTTGTGAATTACAAAAGAACTGGTGCAGCAAGTTTAGCAAATGGAGTGCTATAAGCTAAAGGTGCAGCAACACTCAATGGAGCAGCGACGGCAGCGGGGGCAGCATATCTCAAGGGAGCAGCAAATGCAGCTGCTGGGGCAGCGTACCTCAAAGGAGCAGCAGCGTAAGCGTAATTGTTTTGAATATCGATGCGGCTACTTCCTTCGGAAGCAAGAGGAGCTGCATTGTAGGCCAGTGGTGCAATGGCAGGGGCAGCATAAGCCAATGGAGCCGAATACGCCAATGGAGCTGTATAGGCCAATGGAGCAGCAGCAAGAGGTGCTGCAGCTAATGGAGCAAGAACACCAGGCTTAGCAGCAGCACAAGCAACAAGAGCAAATACAACAATGATCTAAAAAATTATTAAGTGAAATTTCAAAAATTTTGCTTTCGTATTCGCTGAAAGTAAACTTACGAATTTGGCCATTTTGTTTGATAAGATTTGTTATTGCTTGCAGTGGTTAACTGAATATAACTCTTTTATTCAGAGTGTGCTGCTTTTATACCTACTTGGGGTATCTTTGGTTTTTTGGTTTGATGGCTTCTTTGCACGTGACATGAATTGGAAAACAAATCAACTGTGGTACTTTTGAGTTTGGATATTTAAATTGGAAAAAGGTATTGGATATGTTTTATTTAAAAATATAGAGCATTGCATAGTTATTTATTGCACGTCAGAAAAAAAAAGTATCAAGGTTCTCAAGGAAACATGTTTGTTAAGTTTGATTTTTTTTTTTTTATAATAGTTCAGCTACCAATGTTTGCAGTAGAAATGTAGGTTCGTTAGCAAAGCTGAATAATTTTCATATAGAAAACAAGATCGATTAACAAGAAATTATTGAATTAAGAATAATTGTGCTTCGTTCTCCATGATTCTCATCGGTTCAAGCCTCCTATTATTTTCTATTTTTTATAAATGTTTTTCAAAGAAATGTTATTTAGGTTTTTCGGGCAAATGTTATTCAGTTAATATACTTTCAAAAATTAACCACTTCATTACAACGAAATAACAATTTTAAACCATTCGTCACAGAAAAATGTCTACATCTTATTGTTGCTGACTCTTCCAAGGCTAAGGACCAGTTCATAAATTGTTTTTTTTTTCCATTCTTGCTAAAACGATAGTAAGTCAGCGAAACCCAAGTCTTCATAATCGCCCAAACGTTTTTGATTTTTTTCTTGCTTCGGTTTCCGCGGCAATAATTTAAATGAGTACCTACTCTGTGTTCTTAGCGATAATGGAATAATGTTTAAAAAATTATATGCACCACTTCCACTCTGTTTTCGAAGCACGTGAATTCTTATCCACTAAGCAAGTTCCTAAGTGTATAATCTGAGTGTACATTAAGCAGGACAATAAATTTCTTTTTATGACTTCTTCGTCTTGATGCTAAGAGGGTGTAGGTAAGCAAGAACGAGATTGTTCGAATTATGCATAAGTCTTTGTCGGGAGTGGATAATGTGGATAAGAATTACTACAAGCAACGAAAAAGAGGCTGTAGATTAAAGAAGGATATCAACGCATTTTAGTTTAATTGATTCTAAGATACTCAGAAGTAATGCATTGGAAAATGGAGTTTTAATAACAGGAAACAACAATTAATGTATTATCTTTCCCAGCAGGTCTTCGTTAAGCATAACGAAATTTTGTTAAATTCAAATTCACCTCCCGTCTAATTCTATAAAAGAAAATTCAAAGTACAAACAAAAATAAGACTTCGTTAGATTTCCATTAGACATTAAAAATGAAACTTTCCCCAATACCCATCACATTTCACCTTTAAACCAACTTTATCCATCATCTCATGCTCCTAAAACATTATGACCAAAAGTTCTCCCTGATGTGTGTTTCGAGAGATATTGGTTATTTTCCCATTAGCCAGCCCAAGCTGACGCTCAAGTTGCCTGATGCAATTTGGAACAAACTTTTTTCAAACAAAAACCACACTCAAACATGGTGCAGTGTGCATGATGATGCTTTTCCTTCATCCACTATGTCCATTCAATCGATCTTCTCTTGGCTGTTGTGTGGTCTTTATGGTAATTCACCTGACTAAAGAGTTCGAAGGAATATTGGTTTAAAAGAACATTATTATATTGCTTCAAGCAACCGTAATATTGAACAAAGTGAAGTAATATTCATCTTAAGTCCATAACCGATATAATGTATGTGTATAGAGTTGTATATGCACTACACATTGAGTATAGTTCGATTTTAGAGGACGAATTGTGGTTTCAATGATTTCTCATTCACACATTGGCGTAGTTGTTCTTTAAGGGGATTGAATCAGTTTAACCATTAACAAGAAAATTCTTAGTCCGATGCCCTGCGAATTTTAAACTTTTTAATTAAAATAAAAGAAAATTATTAAAAATTTTGAATATATCTTATAAAAGCAATTGATTTTAAGAAATTATTTGAACGAAGAATTCTAATGCTTCGTTCTCCATGATTCTCAGTGTTTGGTGTCTCTAAAAATCTCTGCTTTTGAAAAAGGGTGTGGCCTAGCTTAGAACTGTAGAAAAATCGAAACATTTACCATATTTCGTTCTCCTTAATTCTCATAACTTTGAGTGAGGAAAATGAGTAAATTCTCATGAAAAGGTAGGATTTTTTCCGGGAAAAGACTGCGGGGAAGTACCTCTTTTCTGGGATTTCTATTTCCGGGATTTCAATTTCCAGTCTTTCAACCTCAACCCGAAAAAGGCAGGATATCGGGACAAATGCTATACGGGCAAATGCAGCTTCTGCGGGAAAGTACTTTTAGGGGTTTCGTTACCCGGGATTTCGATTGCCAGTTTCGGCCTGAACCCAATTTTCACGATACACCAGGGACTTTTGATGTATTCACGTATATATATGTGGAATCCTACAGTCTTTATTAGAGAACTTAGCGGAAAAATAAGATTTCCCTGTTTTAAAAGCAACCTACGCCAGTGAATTGTCGGTTCTTTTGGTTGAATTATTTAGTTAAAGTAACTTTTGAATTTTCTTTGGGAATTCTTCCGAAGCCATTTATATGCAAGCAGTTATTTTATAGACATAAGAACTAATACAGATTGCATGAAATCTCTAGAAATATTTGAGTACGACACAAATCGATCGCCTTTGAGGATTATGTGAATGGATTAGAGTAACCTTGTCAAAGAAGAAATTCACATCATTCTCTGCTCTTCCAGATATTTCAAGTAAATCCTTTCATTCTAAACATTTCAATCCTCAAACTTTTATTGAACAGCTTCACTATACGATGAAAGGATAATGGTTTAGGGATGAAGGATCGAAGTATTGAAAATTTGATATAATCTATCAAAAAAACAGTAAAAGAAAAATATTTTTATTTTGTTTGCTTAAAAATGTTTTTATTTCTTATTTTAAAAATGGACAAGCTTTCAGTCTTCCTGGATCTATTTGTTAGTTATTACCGCGCACTGGAGCAACTGGTGATTGCGATACGTTCGAGGCATCACGAGCAGATTGAGGTCCATCGACAGGGGCTGGAGTTGCGAATTTTTGATCCTCAGCTGGAGCTGGACTGTCTGATACAAGCTTGGCTGGAACTTGTTCTGAATCGTTGTCTGGATTTTCAGAAGCCATTCTGGAAGCTGCGGTAGAAGGGTCAGCTTGTTGAGCAGCTGGAGAAGCAGTTAATTGGCCAGCAATTGGTACTCCTGGAGCTGCTGTGAATGGGGCAGCAAATGGCAAAGCGTTGAATTGGCCGGGGAAAGCGTATGATACAGGAGATCCATAGAATGCAGGAGCAGCTGCAGGGTTGCCTAGAAGAGGTGCACTGTATCTCAATGGAGCAGGGAGGAATTGTGGAGCAGCAAATGGAATTGGCACTGATGAGGAAAGTTTAGCTGGAGGTGGAGCGATGGCTACTGGTGCGGGAGCTAATGATGTGGGAGCCAATGTAGCGGGAGCCAATGGAGCTGGAGCCAAGGGAGCAACTGGAGCCACTTGAGCAATTGGGCCAACCGATGCTACTTGTGGAGCAGCAAGATTATATCTCAACTGCGCTGCAGCCAGAGGAGCTGCGAATGGAGCGACAGCGGTGTAAGGAGCAGCAAATCCAGCAGGGAACGGAACTGCAAATCGTGGTCCCACGTTGTAGTTGTTCTGAATGTCAATTCGACTACTTCCGCCCGAAGCAAATCCATATGCGACTGGCGAGCTATAAGACAATGAAGCCGAGTAAGCCAAAGGCGATGAGTAGGGGAGACCCGCAGCGTATGCCAAAGGAATGCCACCAAATCCTGGGGCAACTAAGCCAGGACCAGCTGACACAGTTGCAACAAAGACACAAAGGACAATGATCTAAAAATTTAAAGTAAATACCCTTCTTTCTTAAGCTTATGACATAATTGAACTTACAAATTTGGCCATTTCTTAAGTATTTGCTTCAATTGATTTTTAAGTCTTGTTTGACTGTCTTTGGTCACAGACGTGAATTGTTTATGTTTTACCAAAACACTGTTGATAGGTATTTATAGTCAATTTGGTTTGTCTAAGCCTTTTTTACAAAAAAAAATCGTGCGTGATCTGCATGATGGGAAATACTTATCATACTAATTCTGTCCGCTACTGTCCACCCAAATCGTGATTTGGTAAAACGGATTTGATTACTGTGTTTTGAATTTGCTAAGACCATTTTTTTGCTTCTTTTCTTTAAGCTGGTCAAAGTCAAAGAAGTCTTAAAAATGCACATTAATGAGGTTAGTTTAGCTTGGTGTAAAAAGTCTTGTTTAACATGACGATTGGCGGCGGCGAGGTGACATGTTGGGTACTTAGTGAAGTTAAACACGAAAAATGACGATATCATCTTAAATTTATTCTAAACTTTGCATGCATTCAAGGTCTCTTCAAATGCGGTTTGAAAAGCTATTCTTTGGCGAAGAAACAAAATGCATATTGGTTTTCTGTTGTGACTTGAAGTTTATCTTTTTGGCACTGATTTTATCTTGTATTCTTTTAATTAGCAGATTTTTAGATCGGAATTTTTATTTAATTTTAAATCACATTTGTGGTCGAAAGACGGCAAATCAAACCGCATTCGCTTAATCCCACAAAGTAATTTCTCGCAGTAGACATATCATTTGCCCGCCAAGACTCCTACCTTTTTTTCTTGACAATGTACACTCCTCTTCGTCGCTCAAAGTGACTTTTCGAACAGCCTTCAGGGCTGTTAATACTCTTTTTTCAAAAACAGAAATTTAAGGAGACACCAAGTGCTGAGAATCATGGAGAACGAAGCATTTAAATTCTTCGTTCAAATAATTCCATATAAACAACTGCTTTTCTGTGAAGTCAGTAAGTTCCATCCAGATTGTTAATGCCGAAGGTATGGGGTACTTGATTGCGTTATATTTTAATATTCATTGTTACTTTCTATTTTATTTAATTGTTGAGCAACAAAATAAATTGAGGTTTGAAGTGCAAAATTCTATCGAATTGTTTGCTTTGAACCTTAATTTATTCTGCAAGATTTCGTTATGCTTGATTTTAGTTACCAGGACTTCGAATGAACTGTTTCAAAATATTTCAAAATAAAATTACGATTAAAATCCCAAGTAAGAAGATTTCCTTTTTATTAAATATAATTTAAAATGTATTCACACCAAAACTAAAAGCATCCGCATAAATCAACTCTGGGAAACATTTAAAGTCGAACATAGAACACAGCCACCCGGCTCGCATTAATTCGTGGCAACGCAATAAGAACGTGAAACTATCGTCATTATAACCACTGGAAGAACTTCTTGCAAGACTCCATTATGGTCTAAATAAGACGCAGCACCATTGACAACGCATCCATCCAGAAGATGGTATACAAACTCACGAAAACGACTTGCCTTAAAAATTATTGGCCTGAAACGCGATATAATTCCTCTGAGAATATTTACGACTCGAGTACCTGGACTTTTCAAGCAAAAACGAACACAAAAATTCGAGAAAGAAAAACTTAAAGGAATTTTGTAGAATCTCATTGTGAATTTATTTTCACGGTAAGTCGTAAGTTTCTTCCTTTGTTGCCTATGCCTATATACTTGTACTGTTATTTTCTTATGGAAAATATTTTGAGGTGTGTTGGTACTTCAAGTTGTTGAGGAAAAGCTAAAAGAATGTGTATGGTGTAGATGCGATGATGGCAAAGCGGGTTGAAAATGTGAAAATTATTCGCTCTAGGAATTCGAGAAGGCACCAACGACACTATGAGAGACTGAAATTTTAAGGTAAACAGAAAATAAATATATGGTTGAACGGCGACCCGGCTGGCGCGGCATTGCGTCTGAAGCAATATTATTTTCCTATGCGTGCTACGTAAAGGATTCTACTGGCTTTAAGCGAAAGAAGAATATTTTTTTTGTTCAGTTTGTTTTCTCTTGATTTATTTTGAGTGGCGGCATTGCTATGCGCACAAAGTACAATAGTCTTAGAACACAAAGAAAGAATAGAAATTGGTCTGAGATATTGTTTTATGGTGGGAATATTTTCAAGTGAACCCCAACCTTTGAAATTGCTTGTTTCTTTGACAAAAGCGTGAAAAATCGCCAAGCATTGCCTGGAATCTTTTGTTTGCTTCAAAGAAGGTTCTAACTTGAATGAGATCAAAAGAATCAGCAACGTTTTTCGCTTTGAAATTGCTGAAAGACAATGCATACAGCATACATGACAAGAACAAGAGAATAAATAGAAACATACAAAATTACCCAAAGTTTCATCGATTCATTTTATTCTAGTTTTTAGTTGGTTTGAATAGATTTCTTTCAAAATATAACTTCTTTTAAGAAAATGCAATTCATTCCGCGACCTGCGAAGATATTAAGCAAAAAAAAGCTGTCAAAGTCAAAATAACTTTTAATTGGGAAAAAACCACTAGACGGCTCATCCTCTACGTACAAAAAAGTTATCGTTAATCTGCTGCTTTTGCTTTAAATACAAAAAAAAAAAAAACAAAACCTTTTGAAAATGATTCTATTAATTCTGCAAAAAATATTCCCACTAATAGGGAAACTTTATCAATGGCAACATATAAATATGATAAAAAAAAAACCCAACAAATCTGTCATCAGGTTTTCGTTCATACTTATTCTTGCTGCCTCCAGAGACCCACATCCTGAAACTCCGAAAACAAAAGCCTCATATTCAATATCCTACATACTACAATCCTTTCAGAATCTTCCGTAGATTGAAATAAATTAAACAAAAAAAAAAAAAAAAAAATTCGCACCACTGAAAACCTGACTGACATAAAACTCTGCATCAAAAAGTTTCTTTGGAATATTCCGAGGAAGCTGCATAGTCATAAAAAAAAAATTACTTCCTACAGAAAAGATAACGAAGACACCATACTCGTTTGGAAAAAAAAGCCCCACTGTTTCCCCAAAAGCCGAACAAAACTGAAAGTTTTGGCTGGTTCATGAATATAACCAAGGCATCGAGCTTCAAGGGAATTTTCCAAACGATGCGATGGATTTGCGTGCGTGAATGAATAATGTGTCTGGGCTCTGGGATCTCTGCTCTGACATACCCTGCTCATCAACATTTCGTGCTGAGAAACTATGTAGAAAAAAGTTTTCCATCAGCTATTTGCATACAAGATTGGAGTCTAGATTGTAGATTCTCGCATATTGTACATGAGAAGAGATGAGCCATGAGTGAGGGTTAAAAAATGACGAAATGCTAAAACACCAGAGAAGAATATCCTCCCCGACACTGGTTGACAGGGAGAAAGAATGAAGGATTATTAAATTTAAAACTTAATTAAGCATGCAGAATGCTATCCATTGTCTATGGAGGGGAAAAAATAGCTAAACTTCATCGTTATTCCGGAGGAAAGTTTTGCATGTTTCTAATATCCCAGTATGTACAAAGTTTGTCAGAGTTCCCTGGTCTCTTGTTTCTGTAGTTTTTTGTCTCCTCTTCTCGATGGTTACATTTTGCTGTGGATTTTGGTACTGTTAATTCCTGAAAACACCAGTCTGACCAAGTATTGCTGTCCTCGTTCCCTTTAACCACACTTGCTAAGGTACCTTTTCTACCTTTTGTGGAATGTTTGCAACTTATTTTTGTTCTGTATGAAATTCTTGGCATAAAACAAAAACAAAAGGGATTATTATTATTGTTTGTGTTTTCATTTTTTTTACAAAGTAATTCAGTTGTTAGTCCTTGGATGTGGGTTGTCTCCACTTATTGCTGGAATCTAGAGGATACGTGATGTCATTACACTACAACATCAGAAGTTGCCTGGTTTGGTTCCGATTGTTGCAAGTGTAATATTCTCGTGAAGTGAGGGGTAGGGTGATTTTTCTATAAATGTATAAGTTTTGTGATAAAAAGAACCTTTTTTTTATTTTTATATGAGCGCAGGTGATTGTAGGGGTTGCGGTAACATCTGTTTGCAGAGATACGTGAAGCAAACTTAGGAGACTAAAAGGGTGTGTTATTGCAATAAGTTTTTTTTTCTATGAGTTTGTATTTTGAGCTGAGAAAGACGATATTATGGATACACGCAACAGCTTGTCGGAAGAATTAATATGTGGACATTTAAAGGTAAATATCTTAAAAGCAAATATGCTACCCTATTTGCCACTCCCTTAATTTGAACACAACATGTTCTCACTGATTTTACGGAAAAAAATTGAACCTTGTCTTTCAAAAAACGTATTGATCTATGTTTTTTGCAAATAAAATATAAAAAGGTGCTACCACGACAATATTCATTGCATTTTTTTGATTTATGTTATCCTTGCTTTGATAGCTTGTGCTGTTGCTAAGCCTGGCTTGATTGCTCCGGTAGCACCAGTAATCGCTGGACTGCAAGAAGCAGTCAATTGATCGCTAGGGATTACAATGGACTCGAAACTGTTCCAGTTTTCGCCTTTGGGATATGCTTCAGGATATGGATACTCATTTCAACTTTTACTGTAGGCTGCTGAATATCTCTTAGAAAATTTGAACTTGTTATAAAACCAACAAAAAATGTTCGCAAACATGAATAAAAAACAACATTCCTTATATTAAAATCAAATTGAAAACCAACTCTCTTTTCTGGAGTGTTCACATTTTTGCTAGTTTCGATAATTTTCAGCTTACCTTGTTGAAGCGCTCGCAGCCAGACGCTTCTCTTCGAAGCTTTAATGTTTCAATCAAACAGTCAGTTGAAAGATTTTGCCACAATTCCACCCTAAACATTAGAATACCACAGAAGCATGATTATTTTCCTCTTTCTATGTGTTAGACTCTCCTATCCCGCGTCGCGTTGGTCATTTTTTCCTTACAGCCATTTTTCTGATGGCACTAAAAGGACACAGCGTGGCAATTATGTGCGCTCTCGAATTGAAATTTAGCCTTTCGAGGTCGACTTCTGTGTGCCATTAACAACCTTGATGATATGATGGGGGATTTTATCTAAGGGATCGACCTTGCTATTACCATCCGCACAGCTGGCTGCTGTTGCTTCTGTCATCGCGCATCGTAGAAACATTTTATTGTGAAATGTGCCACTGAATTTACTGCGAGTATAAATGGAAATTACCCTTTTCCCTCATTCTCCCACCGACTTCTTTCATTCATTGCTGTCAGCTCTGCTGGACTACAGCAATTGTGACTGCAAAATTATTTTCAGCTTTTCATTTGTGGAATTTTAATGAGATTGCACTTTGCGGTGCATTTTGATTCGATAAACTTATACATACACGCACAAGCCAGAGCAACCTTAATAAGCTGAAAGGTTTTGCCATCGTAGCAGTTTTGCGATGAAGCGCAAAGAGCTGTTGTATTTTGGTTGTGGTTTAAGGGTGAATTAATTGAAGCTCTTCCATTACTCTAGGTTGAATGGTCGGGGTGAATTTGGTTGGAGGTGCATTATGTGTTGTTTACCGACTAAATGCGTTCTCTTTGGGTTTAATTTCTGTAACAGATTTTATTTGCGCATTTATCTTTATAGAGGTAACTGTTGTCGGTTGTTTGGTTAACTGAGCTTAAATTGCATTCTGATTTATGGACAATGAGAACATAGACATTGAAGACTGTTTTATAAAAATGTTAATCATACGCCACCGAACACCGTTTTAAGCGCTTAGCAAAAACTTCCATGACCACTTTCTTCCTTAAATTTATTGAAGGCAAGAAAAAGAGATTTATTCACAAATTCAATTGAATGATGAACGGAAATATAATCATCATTTAGAGCCATATGGCAAGCAAAGTCAGTCATAAGTCTTTGCTTCCATTTTGTGCAAATATAACAAAATTCCATTTTTTCCTTCTTAATTTCGAAGAAAACTCATCCTTCTTTGATGCAATTTCCGCATTCGTTCAATAAAAATATTGGCACGCTCTAGGAAAATTACAAAAAAAAGAATTATAGAAGCTAAATTTTGTTGGCAATTCCCAAAACTTTAAAAGAACTAAGGTATGCAACTCGAAGGACGACCAGCGCACATTTCGCTCGAATAAATGTTGAACATTTATCTATGAGAAAATACATTTTCCAAAGCTATTTGGAAGTTTATAGAGGGAGCCAATGGTTAAAAAAAAAACGGAAGCCCTCGTGGCTTGGATTTTAAAATATATTTTCGTGCAAAGTGCACTTGCCGGGTCTCATAATTTCATTTCAAGGCAAGTTAGAGTTTGTGGACTGTGGGAACTCATATTAAATACTGAAGCTCTATAAAGAACAATGAACAGCCGATTCCTTTTCTTTTCTTAAAGTGAGCACGCTCCCTTTGAAAATGAAAGAGATCTGGCTTGTGAGGACGGAAGTGAACTGTTTGCCTATTTTTCACGTTATAAATCTGCAAACTTCTTGTTCTTGTTTTAAGTAAAAATAAAAATCTGTAGAAATTTTCTATGAATTTAAATATCATGTCGAGTGTACGAAAAACAAACTTATAAATTGAAATTGTGAGTCAAATGAATATTCATTTCAGTGGAGTTTCAAGGATTCTCTACGAAATCGAGAACACATTTTTTTTTGCTATGTAATGCAGTGAACCGGTATTGATCAATATTCTACGGTGCGGCTTGGTGTCGTTATACTTAAATAATTGATGCAGAAAAAGTGTATATGCTTGTACCGACAGTTGAACACAGGACGTGTTTCTTTTCGTACGAGTTTCCATACATCATCGTCCTTGTGTGTAGTGCAATTCTAAAGGAAAACTTTTAACTACACTCGTGTTTTCAATTGTATCCGAAGCAAGGAAACGCTATATTGATCCTCCAAGTTTTGAGATTATTTGATTTTATTTCGATAGAAAAAATCGTCAAGATAGGATTTCCTCTATTAAATCAAAACCAAATCGAATAAAATCAATAAGAAATGTATTTCTCTAAGCAGAATGTAAAGGTATTCCGCAATAATATGTGCTCATAATGAGCTGAAAAAAGAGGATACTTTTCGATTCGATTGCATTATGCATGACTGTGGAATTGTGACACATTTTAAAATAACTTTTTTTCTGTAAATTTAAACGAGAGCAGATTTCTTTTAAGAATGAGTGGTTCGAAAATATTCAAATACACATTTTAACTAATTGGCTGAAGGCGGTTATACATTCAAAAGCATATAGATACTGAATATACCCTATTTACTTGGGAACTGAATGAAATTACACTGAATAAAATAATTCTGACTACCAAAGTTTGACAAGATAAAGGTTTCACGTATTTAGCATGTCATGTTCTTTCTTTAATAACATCTTTCCTTAACAACTTCGAAACTATTTACCTTAAAAATATGAAAACAAAGTTTTCGGATCACAATTGTAGTAAAGAACATGTGTATCAAATTTCATTGCAATAGGTTAAGCATATTCAGAGAAATCGTATGTGAAAGACGAAGAATTTATTTGCTTCGTTCTCCATGATTCTCATCATTTGGTGTCTCCTGAATTTCTGTTTTGCATAAAGGTTGTGGTCTTATTTGAAATCGAAAAAGATACCAGATTTCAATCTCCTTAATTTCCATAACTCTGATTGAAAAAAAGGAGTAAATTTTCATTAAAAAAAAATGGAATTTTGAAGTAGTTTGGGGTCAAATGGCTTACAGCCTTTTGGTTTCCGAGACATTGGTTTTTGGTCTCCAATAACAATTTTTTTTTTTAATTTTAATTGTTTAATCCTTGTCGGAATTTGAGCTCTGGTTGCTTTTTTTATCTTTAAATAAGAAAATGGTTCTGCAGGTTTTCTTGAGAGCTGGAATCGAGAAAACGAAAATGTAATTTTAGCCGTTGCAAAGAGTTGTGGCTTTAGTTACGCCTCTGTTTAAATTCGCAAATGTTTTTGATAAAATTTACTACACAATAATGAAGACGTAGAAAGCCCTTTTAACGCATTTTTAGTTCAATGTTATAGAGCCAACCCAACTGAGGAAATCCGCAACAAGTTTAAACAAGCCAGGAAGGCCTGCAATGCCCATATTCGTCGGACCAAATTTTACATGATCAAAAATTAAGGCAAAAAATTCTGCAATGTCTGCAATGTAAGAATTTTTGGTCATTTTAAAAAAAATGAAGAATTCTTCTTCTTCCTCGGTCCCTGATACACTCGTTGACAATGACACTCCAGTTGTGAGCTCTCTCGCGAAAGCTAACCTTTTTCCTAGGCAGTTCGCCGCCAACTCCTCCCTGCCAGAGAATATAATGACTCCACCTGTTCTTGAGTGCGTCAATGATTCTAATAGACAAATCGTCTTCCGAAGACGGGGTCGTAAGGGATCTCAACATACATAAGTCCGCTGGTCCGGATGGTATCCCCGCTATTGTTCTGAAGAGGTGTTCATCCACGCTGGCAAAACCCTTGCGTAAGCTTTTTCATCTATCCTATTCTTCTGGGCTCGTTCCGAGCAGTTGGAAAACAGCATTTGTATAGCCTATTCCAAAATAAAGGTGAATCCTCCTCTTCCTCCAATTATCGTCCGATTGCACTTACATCCCTTTTTTCTACGGTCACGAAAACGCTGATAAATTATCAGCTCAAGAAATATCTCGAAGACCGAAAGCTTTTAATGACCGGCAGTACGGCTTTCGCAGCAACAGGTCCACTGCTGATTTAATGGTTTATCTCACCGAACTGTGGAACAAATCCTTACATCGTTTTGGAAAATTGGAGAAAGTAAGATTGTTGCACTTGATATTTCAAAAGAATTTGATAAAGTCTGGCATCTTGCTCTTTTATCGAAAATGCTTGCCTGATGAATCCCTTCTTCGTTGGATTAGAAACTTTCTTTCGAACCGTTCAATACCGGCAAAATATGATAAGCTCATTAAACTCTGACTTAAACAGCATTGTTCAATGGGGAATTAAAAACCGTGTAGAGTTTCGAAAACTCAATGCTGTCTAGTATCGTTGAAGCGAGATATACCCCCCTTATTGCCATTGTCCATGAGTGGCACTTATATCAATGAAACCGAACATCTCGAGATTCTCGGTATGTGCATCACTGACCAGGATCACCTCTTGCGGACCGAGCAAATACGCGATGTCGCCAAAAATGTTGCAGGATGTTTGGGTTTCTTAAGACGGCGCAAGAAATTTGTCTCCCCGTCTGATCTGCTAATTACCTATAAGACTTATGTCCGTCCAAAGCTTGAGTACAATTCCCATCTTTGGGCTGATGCACCAGCTACATACTTAAGCCTCTTGGATGGAATACAAAAAAGAGCATTAAGGATGATTTTTGACAGGGACCTCACTAACTCATTCATTTCTTTGGAACACCGTCGTAACGTTCTTGTCTCTCCTTGTTTTATCGTTACTTCTACGGTAATTGCTCTAGTGAAATAGCCAGTTGCATTCCACCCCTTAAACAATTCAACCGTAATACCCGCGCTTCCAGGAATGCCCATCAGCTTACCCTCGAGCCCAACGTCGGTCGTACCATCAAGTATAGATAATCGTTCTTTAGCCGTACTACGTGAATGTGGAACTCTCTTCCACACTCTGTCTTTCCCGATCATTGCAGTGTTCAGGAATTTAAGACCAATGTACACCGGCACCTCCTCTCCAACTTTCTTAAAGCACTCACTGTGTCTATGGCATAATAAGGGTATAAGAACCCCTTGAGTGTGTGCTTTTAAAAAAAAAAAAAAAAAAACACAAAATTGTAACGTAAACAAATTTAAAAAACAAATATTGATAACGAAATTGATTTACTAATGTTGAAATGGTTGTATGCACCCCATTTTTCAAATGATTTCCTCACACCAACTGCATATTATTAATTACCTCGAATTTAAAACAAACAACAATCTTGGCAATCTGCTCTAATTAGTTTCTTACGCAACACCACGCAACACCGCCAGAGAAATAAAATACAAAAACAAACAAATCCTTGAAACCTGTCCAAGAAAGAAACCAAAACAATATCAATTATTCTATGAATAATGTTAAATTGTCTACCATTGGAATATGTAAGCCGCCAAGTGAATTTTACATGAGTCCACTTCCACTATTTACCCAAATGCAAATTTATTTTGCCGTGCATCGTGTTGCATAGTCGAATGAATGTGAATTGAAAAATATAAAAGCCCACACAAAACTCATTGTCAGGCATATTCAAAGCTCAGGTCTTTCCATAAGCGGTCATAAGCAATCACCCAAAATCAACACAAAATGGCCAAGTTTGTAAGTTTCATTCACTGATCAGGATTCCCAATATAAAAACCTATATTAATACCTTTGATTGTTTTTTTCAGATTATTGTTATCTTCGCACTCATTGCATGCACTGCTGCTAAACCAGGTGTACTTGCACCATTAGCCTACTCAGCACCTCTGACAGCAGCTGCTTACACAGCGCCTCTCGCCTATTCGGCACCATTGGCTTATCCTGCGCCATTGTCTTTCAGTGGTAGTAGCCGCATCGATGTGCACAATTCAGCCCTTTTAGCGGCTCCTTATGCATACGCTCCTCAAGCTTTTGCCGCAGCTCCTGCTGGTTTGGCTGCTTACAGAGCCGCTCCTCTGGCATACACATCTCCAGCTGCCCGATTTGCTTATGCACCACGTGCCATCGCCAACGCAGCTTATACTGCTGCTCCCGCTGCCTATGCTGCCGCCTATGGATACCCATCACCACTAGCTCCTGCTCCTCTGAGATACACATCTGCACCGCTTTTATTTTAAGACTTTCAAAGCCCTTCAATCTCCGTAGTATTTGTACAGTAAAAAATATTAAAGAAAACCCTTCCCCGTTAGTTATAAAAAGCATTTTTGAGTATTCATCTCTTCTGTCTTCATTTTAAGTGTTGTGTTTTAAGGTTGTCCGCCAGCTTTAATCCTTAAATGTAAAGTAAAGAAGTGTAAGCCCCCAGCACACTTGCCATTTGCCACTGAAGTTGAAAAGAATACTCACTTACTTCGTGCGCTGGGTGCAGTCGCTTTTCGTTGTCGCTGTCGTCAAATCCTTAATTTTTCCTTGCCTTGACTCACAGCTCACATATCAGGATAATTTGTTCAGCGAGCCATTCAATCGGATTAAGGATACACACGACGACGGCTGCCGGAAGCGGCCAGGAAATGACAGAGTATTTTTTTTTTTTTTTCTAAGAAATATACGCTCGGAAGAGCTCAGCGGAAAAAAAAGAAACTAGTTGCTGAAATCACACTTTAAAGCGGACACTTCGGTTTGTTCTTCGTTCAGTCGGGCTAGGTGCTAGTTTTTTTCCGCTTCCCTTTCAAAATTCCTAGATCCATGTTTCAAACAAAAAAGGGCTTGCCATTATTCATAAATTATTCTCAAAGCCCTTATCGTTTTTCGGTAGTTTTATTTTTTGTCTCTTTATTGCTGGCTCAGAAAAAGCAAATGGAGCTTTTCGTTGAGTTATTTAAGGTATCGCCATAGGACTCCGTAAAGTGTTGATGGCGACAGCGGGTGACAACCGACCACAGCACCAAAACTGAATTCTATACAACACCAACGATGACATAAGTGAAATTTGGTTTTCCATGAATTTTGTGGAGAGACGTTTTTAAGCCCCAAAGTTGGTGTTCGGTTGAACGAGTGAAAGGTGTTTCGTTTCTTAATAAAAAATTAAATTTATGGTAAATACATTGGATACTACTAAAATACAGTGTGGACGGCAGGTGATGCTGTGTAGGAGTGAATTAATTTTTGTTTGGGATGTCGGAGCTTCGGTGAAGGCTGCAAATAGAATATTCATAGAATGTCGACAGGCTGTTTTCCATAAATTGAGGACCCAAATACTTTAATGTTTTAGGAATTGTATTTTAATATGAAATTTCGTGTGGAAGTTTCATGAAAATAAATCGATAGCATTTTTATTGCCTTGGGATTGGGATACCTCAATTGGAATTGTTTCGGGTAGGTTGCGTTTGGAAGCTCAGCCTGGAAAATTCAGAGCAAAAAAGGTTATTGTCATCATTGAAGTTCTTATGCTTATTTCTCGTAGGTAAGGCTCACACGTAGCTAAATTCTTTTTCGGACGGAAGTAACGTGCATTTCACAATGCGTTTCCTTGTCTAACAGAGTGAAAACAAGAAATTGGCAACAGAAGCTGTGATCTGTCTCAGTATATATAAAATTCTACTGCACGTGTGTATGTCACTGAACTCTTGGATGGTTTAGATTCACAAATCAGTCTGCAGATGGCGTTGCAGTCGTTATCTATACTGCTGCTGCTCGACTTGAATTAATTTTTTTGCATGCAATCATTCATTCATTCATTTAAATAATTTTGAGTTTGCATAATTCTTTTGATGCTACTTGCTGACCTGGTTAACGTTGTTTTGCCATTTAAATTATTTCTGAGAACGGATGAACCGACTTGGCTCAAAATTGGTTCGAAAGTAGCTTAAAACCTGGTGACAGATTAAAAATACTTTTTATCCCAGTAGCTGAATCAGCAAACATTATTTTGTCGTATAAGAAATTTCAAAGAAGGGCTGTATGTCACATAACTCCTCCTTAAAGGCTAGACCGCTTTAATAATTCTTGTTTATGTTTGGATAGACCTCCAGATGTTTTAGATTCACAAATCAGCCATACTAGCTGCCCCGGTAAACGTTGCCTTGCCATATAAACAATTTCTGAGAACAGTTGTACCACTTTGGCTTTAAATTAGTGGGTAGGTAGTAAGAAAAAGGAGATGGTTATACGATACTTGGCCATATAAGTAATACTTAAGAACATTTGAACCGAATTGGCTATAAATTGATGGTGAAATATCTTAGAACTAAGGGACGGCAATAGAATGCTTTTTATATATCTAGCTGACCCAGTAAATATTGTTTTATCATAGATGTAATTTTGACGAGCTTTTTTAACTGCAAAAAATATCAACATTGTAGCTATTAACTTCGAAACACAACAGTCATTGCATGTCAAAGATATACAGCTTGAATCAATCAATACTGTTACCGATATTTTTACAAACAAAGATAAGCCTTTTTTAAAGTCCCAGAAGTTGAGGACAACTTATATAAAACCGAAGATTTTGTTCGTTTGAACGCGGTAATCTCTGATACTACTACTACTTCGAATGGTATAATTTTTTTTTTGTGTTGGATAGTCCATCAATCGAGGAAGGCTTTAGGCAAAGAATCAGTTGAAAATGAAAAAACAAACTGCAAAATACGTTAATTTTTCTGCGTTTTAATGCACTTATCTCAGGAACTACTTAATCAAATTGAACATTTCTTTTAATGTTGAAGGGTCCATTTATCGTAGAAGGCTTGAAGCTATATAATATTACGCTGCGACTAATAGGAGCGAAGCGTCAGTGAAAAATGTGGAAAAACGGTCAAAAAATAGTCATATTTGCAGGCTTCTGTTTGCTTGAACGTGGTGATCTCAGGAAATACTAAAAAAAATCGAACAATATTGAATAGTCGAGAAAGGGTTTTAGCTATACAACGTTACGCTAATAAGTTACGAATAATAAGAGCAAAGCATCAGTGAAAAGTGTAGCTAAAACGGGGAAAATTATACATATAGGAAGATTTTCGATTTACAGGGATTCCACTGTCTTAAAATAACTTTGCAACGAAATTCCCATGCGTACATGATGCACAAGTCGAAGACGCACCTCTGGCCGGTAGATGAGGTAAAGGCGGACGAAGTCGCGGGCAACTGCTAGTAATTGAATAAATTAATGGCACTTTCCATTGGTTTCACTCGGGGAACCACTCATTCTGAAAACCAATGGAACAAGCAAAACTGCTTCTACTCAATAATGACGTTTTGTGTTTGTGTGAGTGCGAAGTGACACTCGCCGAAAAATACACTGTGTATTTCCGTATTTTATTTTGTCACTTATTAATGTATGAATTTTATTTTTCACTATTTTAATTTCTTTTTCACTTTCGTTTTAATTAAATAATTCCTTTGAAACACAAAAAGGGGCTCACTTTGGTTACCTTTCACGGTAATTAAATAAGTTAATGATCGTCAACGGGCGCTGAAGCAGGCGGAAATGGAGTAGATGGCCGGTCTCCACGCAGAAGCTGAACACGTAGTACATGCGTACCCTTAAAGCAACGTTTCAATAAAA
>CAKKXW010000001.1:109491011-109503254 GCA_920937365.1 Sphaerophoria rueppellii | reverse complement strand
TTTGAATTTATTGAAAATTTATTCTATTTGTAGTCATTAATAAAAATAAAAATATAAATTTGCCAATCAGGCTGACGGCTAAGCCATAGCTTTAAGATTCAAATTTTGTAACAAACTATTGTATTTAACTGTTAATAAATGAATAACTTACTTACTTACTTACTTACTAAAAAAAAAAAAATACAGTGGCGCGACAGCTCTTGAAGAGCCAAGGCCTAAGTGGCTTACTCTCATCAACAATTCTCTAGGTGCGTGTGAAGAATTGAGGGGACCTACAATTTTACGCCGATTCCGAACGGCAAAGTTGAGAAGCACTCTTTCATGACAGATGATACTCTTGGAAGTTTCGTCAGTTCTTCGCAAGAGGCAGTGTCCGTGAAAGATGAAATAAAAACTTTGGGCCCGAGTAGGATTCGAACCCACGACGTTCTGCTTAGCAGCCAACGCACCTAACCACTAAGCTACGGACACTACGAAACGAAACTGTGTCAAATCCAAATACCCGTACTGTTTATCTGGGATGAGCATTTTTTATTCGCTTGACGGGTTTGCTGAAAGTTGATCCTACTTCCGGTCGGAATGCACATCGCTTTTGATAAAGCATATTTTTTATTATTATTAAAAACAAACCGTGAATGTTGTAAGGAGATAAAAATAAAATTTAAAACAAACAAAAAATGCTTATAGAGAAACCACTATAATTCTGTAACGACAAACTTGATTTGATAGCTATTTTATTTTTCCTGTGGAACAGAAAGTTGAATTTTAAATTCGCCTCAAAGCATTCGCCATGAAACTTTTTAATTTAAATACAAATTTGGGAAACTCGCGAGCCATAATAGGAAATATATACCCTTAACAGCTCCCCCAGCACCCATTGCGAAACATAAGACTGAAAACGGTAAGCCCATGGTCAAGGTCAGTTTTAGCTCCACACACTGAAAAAGCTTTACCAAACTCCAATTTGATGTTGATGGTGCCACCGTCGACTATATTTCGATGCAAGAGATTCATTCAGAGAATTTCAATTAGTTTCTTTCATCCAAGTCACTCATGCCATGGTCACGTATTGCTGTGCTATAAAAGTCTTGAATAGGCGTCTTCCAAATCAGACTTCAAACTCACGCCTCTTGGAAATCATCAGTCCAACTCAAATTCCAAAATCAACATGTTCAAATATGTAAGTTGATTTTTTGTCTTTTTTGAGAAGCGAGACCAATTAATTTCTTATTCAGGCCGTTGTCATCTTTGCTGTTGTCGCCTGCGCTGTTGCGAAGCCAGCACCAGGACTTCTTGGAGCACCACTCGCATACTCGGCTCCTTTGGTTGCAGCCGCTCCTGGAGTTGTCACTGCCACCAGTAGCCAAGTGATTGCAAGGAACTACAATGGAATCGCCACTGCTCCAGTCTACGCTGCAGCTGCCCCAGTTGTTGCTGCTCCTGCTCCTGCAGTTGCCAAATATGTTGCTACTCCTCTAGCTGCCCCTTTCGCTGCTCCACTTGCGGCACCATTGGGCGCTAGGTATATCGCTTCACCATACGCTGCTCCATTTGCATACTCGGCTCCATTAGCAGCATCTCCATTTGCGTACGCTTCAGCTCCTCTTGTGCTTTAAAATGACAACGGAAATAAATGAGCTTGATTGAATTTTAAATTTTTGTTTGCTTAAAAGAGAAAACCCATTTCAGAACAAATACAAGCCAAAGCCAAATCCCAGAGCCATCGCAACAAACTCCCAAACCCTTAAAATCAATTCCACTGGCATTTCAAATCCAACCAAAATCTATAAAAATTAAAATATTTATCGCTAATATTAAATGCCATCAAGAATCAATTATAGCCAACTGGTTCCTTATAAATATTACATCCACCCATCTAGCTCGTCGAAAATGCCATCTCAACTGCTTCGCCGCTCTTGTCGAAGCACTTTGCCTTTACCAAATTAATCCATATTCCTGTCCAATTACTTAAAATCCTCCAGTTGATATTTAAAAGAGGAAAACTTTAGAAGGGAACAACTATCCACCTTTCTACTTTCTAGCTTTCTTCCTCCTTATTTATATTGTTGGTTACTTTTTTCTTTTGGGAAAAACTTTTTCAAGTTGATGGTTAAAAAATTGGAAAACTTTTGTGAAATTGCCTTCACTTTGCTCTGTTTAGATGCTGGTGATGTCTTAGAGAGAGTATAAAAACTTTTTGCACTCGCCGTTGGAACCGTTTGTGCTTCAGCTTAGCTTGTACTTCATGTTTATGTTCCTTTGTGAAGACTTTATCCATTCTTCAAGAGCAGAAGAGGCTATGCTATAACAGTGTTAATGGTATGGCCCTAATGAAAGGCTACGCAAATTTTTGGGAGGGCTCACAAAAGTTCAAAGTTTTATAATGTCCGCTCTGCCATCGCGCATCGTTGTCGTTGTCGTCATCGTCTTTGTGTCATGTCGCCTTGAGGGAGCTCCAAATAAAATATACACAACAAGAGCCTAATCGACTTTTCTCTTATAGAAAAGTTTTGTGATTTTCCTCAAGGGGTTGTTGGTTTTGTTGGTGTACGTTTCGGCTTCTGTTTTCGACTACCAACTATTTATACATGCACTTAATTGGCACCACCAAGTTTTTAAACTCAACTCAAGTTAACGCTCTGGCCGGTTTAGAAGAAGTTTCCTTTGCAATTTTGGCCCGAATGAGACGCAGTTAAAAAAAAAAAAAGAAAAGAAAAACCTTAACCAGGGCAACCAAGCAATGATTTGTTATTCTGGCCCGAAGCACAGCAGCAGCAATTTGCATTTGCATGGAATTTTTCTTCGTCATTTGTGGTAAGAGTTTTTTTAAGTTTACTTTTTTTTTCTCATTTTTGAAGAAAATGGGGTAAACGACCAGAGCAAGCAGATTCACTGCAGAAGAATAGTTCGCCTGGGGGGAAATAATTTAAGTGAAATAACATTACTGCAGAATGCAGTCGATAAAGGATGCCGTCATAGCCGAGGACAAGCACAGGACACAAAAACGAATACCGTTTTCTTCCAATTTCTAACGTTGAATTATTGCCCAAATGAGTATGCATAATACCCTTCCCATCTCTAAGTCACTGCCAACATCCGGAAGGAGTGTAGAAATCTTTTGAAAAACTTGTTTGGCCTCCCATGAATTGAATTAGTAGCTCCTGGAATGTCTCTTTTTTGTGTATATTTGCTGCATCATAAGCCCCTCACGGATTCATAATGTTACCGCTGTTGTTGGTATTCGAGTCACGTTTAGAATGTCTACATCACAGGATAAGATATCAACTTCATCTTCCTGGAGCTTCTTCGTCATCAGTAGCATCATCATCTTGATGATAATGGATGGCATTTGAGTGAATTGGCTTAACTAGTGTGTGTGTTGATAAGGATTTCATGGGTGAAACGGGTTGCAACATTTAATCAGACATACCTACTGTCTGGTCTAAGGAAAAAAGTGGAATTGTATGTGAAGTTCTAAGAAAATAGGAGAAGGTTTGCAATCAGACACAGATTTGATTGAACGATATTGATGAACATCTATATCTAAGTAAAAGTATCGGACCGAGATGGCTACCTTCAGGAACACGATCAATATTTTAAGTCATCAGGAAAAAGTAAATAAGAAGATGTTAAAAATTAACTAAAAGATTGTTGAAGAGTATAAGAAAAAGTAGCGGACCAAGATGGCTACCTTGAGGAACGCGAGGAACCTAGCCGCACATACATTCGTAGCTAATGTTCTTGTTCTTTTTCCTGAGTAAACAAATATGTTTTCAAAGAACTGCTTTTCTCTACAAACGGCAGGATTAACTTTATTTCAAGCCAAATAAAAGAAAACCTGAAAGAAAAAGTGAAACAAAATATTAACACAGTCATAATTAGAAAACTCGTCTTTGACTGCAATTCCAATCAAGCATAATACCTTAGATGCCTTCTTTGTTCCTTAAAGAATAAGAACAAAACAAAATCGAACAAATACAAACAAGATCCTGTACAAAAACAATACAAGAACGAACTGTTTGACAAAATAGAAAGACAATCCTTTGAGCATTACTCTTGATTAAAAGCCCAACTGTCACAATATAACATTACAAAACCCGCAAACCTATCGAAAATAATCATTATTATTCCGGCGCATTCTGCTGATGACATTTTTTTTTTTGTCAAAAGTAATCACAAAACGCGATTCAGGTCCTATTCTTTACGGAAGACAGGTATTAGAATCAGGCCTGCTGTGACAATATCAACGAAAATAACAATTTTTCCTGTCATTCTCAAGTGAATAGGAAGTCAGCTGAACATAGAAAGCCAAACATATAGAACAGCAAATAAAACAGTAAACGAGAACAAACGGAATACCAACCCCATTTTACTTTGTCACTAGTTTCTATTTACCTTTTCAGACATCAAACTCCATAATATCCTTTCAGTTTTCTTTAACAGCCAGCGCGCATACCCAGGACAGTTCAACTCGACAATGACAAAAATAACCAAAACCAAATGACATTTTAAAAAGTTACATTTCAATATAAAAAGATGTCGCCGTCATAATCATCGCCATCATTGTCGTCGCCATCACAGGATTGGGGATCTTTATCATATGCACCTTACCACCACACTGCATTGAGGTATGAATCCATTCAGCAGCTGAAAAAGAGGAAAAAAGGTTTAAGACTTTTCAAACGAAAAATGGAAATGGAAACAGATTCCTCCGGGGAAATTGAAAAGCAGCAAGAAGTATGGTACCTATACCACTACCACTTCTCACAATGCACGGCGATGATGATGCCATAGAAATGACGCAAAGGATGCATTCGGTGTTACTGAAATTCGCGATGCAAGGAAACTGATACCGCTACAACTGCTGTAGAAATTATAAGAATAATTTTATATTTAAAGGAAGAAATGGAATTCCATTACTAGGTATCGTCATTCGGGGAGCTAAGTGGGGAGGATGAAATTCTGGTCCTGTTGAAAGCATCTGGATTTCAGATGGAAATTCATTATTCACCATGATAGCGTGTCCTATTAACTTCCGACAGTAGAGTTAGTTTGCGTTCAAATTTGGTTGGTAACGATGCTGGTTTTTTTGACAGGGTTGTGCTTTGTTAATATTTATTAAAATTCATTAAAAGCTTACAAAATCTGGTTTTAATGTAATGGAGCCTTTTTAAACCGTTCAGGTAATTGTCTCAAGGTAGAAATGGCTGTCCTACTTCGCGCAGGACACAATTAGCGCTGAGTGCGCCGTTTTGGTAAAATTGTCTCAAACTTTCAATTTGTTTATTTTACCCCGAAAAGTGTTGAATCGGAGGATATTTTCCAAAATCATTCGAAATTTCACGAGAACATTTACACGAACCGTTCAATCTTTAAACCTTTGTTTATGGAACATTCTCTCTTCGAGCACCTCTTAATCCCAAAGAATAATTTTGGCCTCCATCTCAAACCACAATAATTGAGTTAGTGCTTTACCAAGAATATGATACCTTTTTAGCGTTCCGTTCTGTTTCGACGATGAATAAAAAGCACTTTTGGCTTTCAGCCTTTTTAACTTTTGCCTAAAGGTGAACTTTCTATTTGTACCTACCTACCTTTGAAAATTCAGCGAAACGTAAACACAAGTTGACATTAAGGGATTTCCAACCACTTGAATCTTCTGAGAATTGATAAAATCGCAGTTGAATATAAAAATAAACAAAATCCTTAACTACCGTACCAACCGAAATCTGCTCCACTTTCCAACCAAGATAAATTCCACTGCCTCCACTCTGCTACCTGTTTCATGTTGTTGATTCTTCCTGTTTCTGGGGAAAGACAACACAGTCGGATTATGATGATAACAAACGAAATAAAGGGAAACGGATTTGAACATTTGCTCCGTATGCCAAGAAAATAAACCGAATCTGAAGTAAATGGGTTAATGGAAGCTAACTCATAAGCATAAAGTCGTTGCCTCTTGAAAAATACTGTTCCTTAAAACCACAAGAATCGAAAACAAAATGTCGTCAAAAAGTATGAACCGTGGTGCTTTTTCTTATCTGACTCCTGCAAACTAGGAGAGTTTGAGGTCTTTATTCCTGACATTAAGACCACCTCAGTCACGCAGCCATCGAAATGTCAGTACACACTTAATACCGATGACGACAACGCACGATATGGCAACAAAGACGACTTAAGATTCAATACAACTTGGAGTCGATGTGCGAAGACGGCAGCATCAGCAATTGCTTGGATAGAATCGTGAAAGAGCACCAAGGATGTCAACAGGATATCCTCCTTTCGTCGATGTTTTCACATCGAAGTTGATGTTAAGGAGCAGTTTAAAATTATTTATTTGTTCTTTTAGCTAGCGGCTATGAGAATATGGGGCGTAAGTGGTTATCCATTTTATTCTGTCTTTCTACACTCCAAGCGTTTGACGCTCAAAAGCCAGCGTACGCATTTTTTCTCATCTTTATTTGTCGTGTTCGATGGTCGCAAACATCCCAACAGCATTTGTCGTTGGTTTGGTCTGAAGTGCCCTACATCTGGATCTAGACAATTTCAATTGAGATATGTTCACACGTATTCAGATGGTATCGTTTTCGCTGATTTGTATTTTTTTTTATTGTGCCAATAGCAGTACGTGGGTGGTTATTTATTGATTTCGCTTTCAGCAGCGTTTGATACGCTATGCAATTAGATGAAGGGAAGGGAAACCTTGGTTTGTATGAGTTTCGTTTGAAAGATTTTCTGTAGAAGTATTGAAAGGGTTGCTTACTGCAAGAAACGTTGATACTTTATTTTTCATTTTTATTCCTCTTTTGATTTTGGAGATGCACTCTTGACTTGCCGGTTATATTTTGACAATTCATCATGACAACACTTATCAACTTTGGATAGACGTTTTTTATTGGATTTTTTTGTAAAGCAGATGTAAGAAATGCAATGCAAAAGGGCTACCAAAATCAACGATTGGAGAAACAAATAAAAACGAAAACGTCATGATCAGCCGTTTCAATATCTGATGTAAGCAATCACGTATATCACAAACAAAACCAAGATTTCGTCACAGCTCTAGGCCGATCAACAGAAAAAAGGAACATGACTTGAATAATTAATCAACCCATGATGGCTATTGCCCTCAGCTTTGACTGGTGGGCATACTAATTGTGACAGTAAGAAAATTCGTAAGAAAGTAAAGTGGCCTATAAATAAAGTTGAATTGGATCAATGAATTCACACCAGAATTCAACACCTCTTCGAGCACTTCAGTCCCTAACAAAAACTAAAACTAATCAACATGTTCAAATACGTAAGTAATTTCCTTTCTACTGTTACAAAGTGCATTGGTTTTGACTATGTCAATTTTTTTTTCTTATAGACCATTGTCATCATTGCTGTGATTGCCTGCGCAGTTGCCAAGCCAGCACCAGGACTTCTTGCTACACCACTCGCTTACTCCGCTCCTATTGTCGCTGGTCCAGGTGTTGTCACTGCCACCAGCAGCCAAGTGATCGCCAGGAACTACAATGGAATTGCTACTGCACCAGTTTTCGCTGCTGCCCCAGTTGCCAAATATGTTGCCGCTCCAGTTTCTGCTCCATTGGCTGCTGCTCCTCTTCCATTAGCTGCTGCTCCTCTTCCATTGGCTGCGGCTCCATTGGCAGCGAAATATGTTGCTTCTCCATTCGCTGCTCCATTGGCTTACTCCGCTCCTTTGGGATATGCTTCCGCCTATGGATACGCGTCTCCTCTCAGCTACGCATCAGCTCCTCTTCTTTTGTAAGAAGATTATAACGAAAATAAATGAACATGATTGAATCGAACAGGAAACAGGTTTTGATTTATTTTTTTAAGACCAAAAAAAGTTCCTATAACCTCGATAAACCCCTTAATTATAATTGATTTAGCTGTTTCGCCTGACCAATGGTCAATTGGCAATTAATTTTGAACCCAATTACTTTGCCAATCTGAACAATGCATCATCAGCAGCAGCATCTGGCAAGTTCGGTTCAATTTTTCTCAACATAATGAACATCTTTTCCCTAGCTGAATCCAAATGTCGCATCGCGTCGTCGTTTTGCGTTGCTTGTTCGGATCGTCTAGTTGGAAATTAATTATATACCATGACACCCATTAACACCACCAACAGCAAAACTATCGCTACACCTCGGTGCCACCCACCAAAACAAGAATAACATGCTCCTTGACTATTATTGGGCAGAAAATAGCAAGGACAGGACATGATGCAGAAGCTGATTCACAGAACCATGCCGCACACGAAATACCAGCATTTTTTTTATAGCCCATTCAGCAAAGGCCGAAATAATAAATTGCCGGGATAGTCGTAGCATAAATTTCATATTTTTCATGACTCTCATATCCTGGCAGAGCCACTGCAAAGCATAAATAATCCAGATAAGTCATTCTCGAGTCCTGCTATTGCTGAGCACATCCTCGTCCTCTTCTCTACACACGTCTGCCTTCAAACCTCGGACGACTGCTCTTCTTAATTTAATTTTCCCAAAGAAGCTTAAAGTGGAGTTGAGTTTATTTCGGTTGATGTCGTTGTCGTGCCGCAAGGATATCTTATACATTTTCTCCTCCTAAACAAGTTTGACCTTTTCTTCATGGATTTTATAGGGTCCGTCGCATTAAATATTCTTCGAAACTTGTTACCAAATCTATGCATGGAACTTGTCACATGCGACCTTTTCTTAATTTATATAAACACACGCACACCATCATTAATAACATGCAAAAGTTTCTCCTCAACTCCTTGTGGATGAGAAATCCTTTTTTGGCCGTCTCAAGAGTTCCAATCTTGTCTCCAGACTGTTTGAACACACATTGGAAAAGCTTGAAACTTCGAAGAAATCGGAAATGGCAAATTCAATTAGAAAACACTTTTGGCTCTGTTCGGCTCCAGCCAGGATGTTGTATTTCTTCTTCTTCAATATGTTTCTTGGCAGGGAATTTGAATAGGAGACCGAATTGGCTAATGATGAGGGAAGAAGGGGGAGACAATAAAATTAAGCTGCGGAAAATTGCTGAATTTTCTGAAAATCCCTCCGGATGACAGAGATCACTCCTCAATATACAGACGAGACGAGTATAAGAATAAGAAAAGGAAACACAAACGGACAATGAAATATTGAATTGAATGCAGAAAATGTGAATGGAATACGAAATGTTTTCTGTGTTTATAAGTGCGACGTCTTGGGCAGCATGCTGCTCGTTTTTTACTTGTGGCTCGAGTGTAAAGAAAGGCAAAGTGATTTTTTTTTTATTTTTTCTTTGAAGTGGAGAGAGGTGAATGAAGGTCGTTGGAGGATAATAAAAACCAGCATGGAGTTAATTTAGACATCTTTTTTCTGTGTGTTTTGAAATGAATCTCTGCGAATTAGGCTTAAGAGCTTTCACATCAGAAGTATCGAGTTATAAAAATAAGGAAACAAATTGTCGTAATTTGCTAAACGCGCGAAATACTTCCTTTCGATTGATATTGATTGAGCGCCGAGGTTTGAGAAGGTGAAAGAACAAGATGTGATAATTTTAAATTTGGAATCAACGTTTTCAAAATGATCAAAAGAAATTCTTTGATGTGATAAAATTGGGGGGCTTATATTATTTTATATTGTTTATTAAATTCATTTTCATTAAATTTTTTGTCAAAAGTTCGGTTTTAAATAAAAAGAACGCGAAGCATATAGCAAAATCCCGCAAGCAAAGTACTTTTACGCAGTACTTTTGCCCGCCTATCATTTTCCTGGAAAAAAATACATTTTTTCATGAGAATCTACCTACTCATTTTCGTCATTCAAAGTGATGGGAATAAAGGAGATCGAAATCTAATACGTTTTTTGATGTTTCTATAAAAGCATTGAACAAGGCCAAACACTTTTTTAAAAACAGAGATTTTATGAGACATCTAACGCTGAAAATCATGGAGAACGAAGCAATAAAATTCTTCGTTCAAATATTTATATATAAGCAATTGCTTTCTTGTGGAATCAGTCCGGCGATTTGGCCACGTGTCAATTGTGTTTTTTAAAATAAAGTACAAAGTTCTGGTAGTGGCTTAGTTTTGAACTCGTTTATCAAATGAGGAAAAAACAAGAGCGGCTCAAGGAAAGAAGTTCAACATTGGTTGCCTTACCACCCCGGAGCGACTCGCCGTAATCCTCCTAAATACCATAGATGTCAATATCTTGTGGAACTAATTTCGTGAAAAAAAAAACTAAAATTGAAGGCGAGACCACCAAATAAAATAAATAAATAGAGCTGTGCTCTTGAAGAGCCAAGGCCTAAGTGGCTTACTCTCATCAACAATTGCGTGTGAAGAATTGAGGGGACCTACAATTTAACGCCGATTCCAAACGGCAAAGTTGAGAAGCACTTTTTCATGACAGATCGATACTCTCTGAAGTTTTGTCTGTTCTTCGCAAGAGGCAGTGTCCGTAAAAATGAAATAAAAACTTTATAGACACGAGTAGGATTCGAACCCACGACGTTCTGCTTAGCAGCCAACGCACCCAACCACTAAGCTACGGACACTACCAGCCACCCCAAAAAAGAATCCGTGGTATAATGATGAATGCGCGTTATAGAAAAGACAGACGGAAAATGCAAGTTTGCTGATGCTGCAACGGAAAACAAGAGCACCAAGAGAAATAAGAAAAGACCCTGTGAAGGAAGAAAAGAGCAAAGTGTCGTTATTTGAAGATCTAGAAGAGTCACGAGCCAAGAACAACATCCATCTTTAAAAGGTTGAATCAATTAGCTTCTGGTTTCATAAACTGGGGCACAGGCTCTTCGAAACAGTGCAGGAAACAGAGTCACCAAAGCACAGGAAATTGCACAATACCCAGACCCAGCCCCCCACACAGAAGAGTTAGAAAGAGCGAAAAAATAACAAGTCCGCTGAGTCGGATGGCATACCTCTTTGTCTATGGAAGAGGTGTTTTGCACCCAGGTTATCAACAAAGTGAGGGAGGAATAATGCTTGCCCACTGACTGGCCGATGAGCTCCATATTCCCCATATGCAAAAACTACTGCTGCATATGCCTGCTTTATTTTGCATACAAAATCCTATTCAATGAACTGTGTGAGCGTTTTATACCAGGATGCCGAATAAACTGATCCAGATATGCTATCAAGTGATTTCTTCAACATAGAGAACGGAAAACACCATCTTCAGCAAATCCACCCAGCTCCTTGGGCCATGCGGACGACATAGACATCAGCGGTCGATCCAAGAGAACGGTGCTTGAGGCCTTCATAGTGATTTAAGAACAGGCGGAGCTCCTTGGTCTTGAAGTGAATGAGGACAAAAAAATGTACATGCTATCAACAAGCAAAAGAACATCCTGTCAACCGCCTAGGTCAAAACGTCACTGTTTGCAGCAGCAATTTCGATGTAGTTAAGGAGTTCACCTACCTCGGAACACACATCAATCCCACAAACGACACCTTTGTGGAGATCCGACGAAGAATTACCCTATCGAACCGCTGCTACTACGGTCTGGTAAAACAACTGGGTTCAAAACTCCTCACTCGAAAGGTAAAGTGTCTGCTATACAAAATTTTGATTTTACCAGTCCTACGCTATGAGTGGAATTGATACTGGCACTTTCGAAAGAAAGTTCTTCGACGGATTTTCGGTCCCGTATGTGACGATGGCGAATGACGATGAAGCCAAGAACAGATGACTACATTCACTCGACCACAGCGAGCAAATAATTGACAGATGTCAATGAGTGCGGACTAGTTTTTTTTTACAACTCTCCGATTTATCCATTTTTCCACATTATAAATTAAATAAAAAATATCCTATACCTCTTATTAGTATTCAACACAGTCTATTTTTATTCAGTTTTTGTTAACTAACTAAAAATTAATTAAATCACTGTGCAAAAACATTTGCTTCACTTGAGGTTCTATTATTACAAGCAGTAACAATAATGCCGGGTGGAAATAATTCTGATGGAGCAACCACGAGATCGAAAAATTGTGAAAGTGATGTCTCTGAAACTATGCAAGGCATACAAAAATCACTTATGAAACTCATTGATAAGAAGTTTAAGGAAATGGAGTCACTTCGTTTACAAAAACGTGTCACTAAATTAATTAAAAATCAATCAATTGTTTTTGACTTATTTTTATCTGACACAACTTATGATTATTCTCCATATCCTATAAAAAATAAATTAAATATTACACCTTTTTACCTATTTAGCCTCTCAACATTTTTTTTT
>CAKKXW010000001.1:109431419-109444728 GCA_920937365.1 Sphaerophoria rueppellii | reverse complement strand
GATGTAGGCCAAGATCTTTTCGCGAAATTCGCCACAACGACGTCACAGAAATGCCTAACGCTTGAGAACGATGTGTGAGAGACTAATTTGGGTCTTCCGCAATTGATGCGCTAGCGGCAGCAATATTCTCGACACTACGGGCACTTATTTGTCTCACTGGCACGGGAAAATTTTGTACTGAGCCTGTGGATTCAAATTTTTCCACTAGACGCTCAATTGTTGATCTGGCAGGACGATTATGACGACCATAAATTGTACGTAGCGCTCTTAAAGTGTTGACCACTGACTCCGAATTTCGGTAGTAAATTTTAATAATTTCGACTCGTTGTTTGATCGTATACCTTTCCATGATGAAATGGCAGACCTTAATGAAGAGAAATGTCAAGAGAAATGTCAAAATATGGCGTCGTTTGCTGTCCCTATTGGTCTCCCTTTGTAGCGTCCCTATTGAAAAACCCTTTACTATCTCTATTCAACCAATTCCTTCCACTTTTAATATTTCATCATTTGCAATTTTCACACCTTTGAAAAGTCCTTTAGTTGAAAATGAAACAAACCAATCTTTCCGGAAGGTCGTGTGTCGAGTTGGTACTGAATCTGTCAACCACAGGTCTGAATAATCAGACGATAGAATGTCATCTGCAATAGCATAAGCAGCCAATTAACAACTTTTGTGATTGCTCGTATTGCTGCGATATCTGTTGCCATTTTTGTTCTCCGGACAGTATCGTTTCTAATGACCAACTTCACCATACTGATGAAACGCTGACTTTTTTCTTCGATCACTTCAAAATGTAGCTTATTCTTTTTGCCTCATTCCACTTTTTCCTACTTTTTACACATGGGTTGTAACGGATTCATTTTCGGCCATTCATATACTAAAAAATTCTTCATCATCACTCGAACTTCACTATTATTCTGATGAATTTATTTGAGCATAACCATTAGCTCTTATAACGACTTGTTATCCAAAACATAAAATACCTGCTCTTGATCAATCGATGCAAATAAAATTATCATCGCCATGTCGTAACGTTGCACCCATTTAAATTTAATAATGTTTTAGTCAGAAACAAATTCAGTTCAATTTCTTAAATAGTGTCACATTAACCTCCACAGTGTTCGAAAAACCAATTTTTGAATTGCAAATGCAATGCTCACATAAGTGTAAACAAACAGGCGTCATTACTGCTATGAAGTGAACAAAGCAGGTATCATAATTTCTGCAATAGAAATCAAGCACTTCTTTTATCCGTAGGCATTGCACCGTATCAACATCGAACAATAACGAATTTATTCAGTAAAATTCTAGATCAGAACATACAGATGGCACAAAACTCATGGAATATCAAAATGAATAAGGTACCATATTTTTTTCCTTAAATCAACATGCACTCTATTTTAAGCTTTACTAAAGGAATGAAAGGCGCTTTTGAATGTTTTTCAGTTCTGGTGTGTTTTCTCCTGTGGTTCAATAATTTTTCATCAACCAAAAATGATATTATTGTCAGATGTTTCAATAAAGGATTTGTTTTCAATCCGTCTTGCTTTAAATTAAATTTGCATCGGTGAACATACATTGTTCATGCTTATTTGCATATCAATAACACTTAATTTGCAGAAGCAGCTAATTAACCTAACCTCAATATTTTTAATCCTCAAAAGCACTTGCATTTTGATTATGATTGTTGACTTTTAAAAATTGACAATATTATCTTTAACATCGCCTGCAGCTACCGGTACCTACTCTCTGCTGAACCATTAAATTATTCTGGCAAACACACCCCTCAGGCAAAAACAATAAGAAAAAATCAAAAAACTAAACAACAAAGAACAAAACTGACGAAACTGATAAAAATATGTTAACTTGTCACTTTTCAACTATGTCCTTAAGTGACAAACTTTTAATTGCTGTTTTTTTCCTTTTTTTATTCTCTCTTCTGTTCCTCGGAGTAAAACAAAAGTCCTTTCCGTAAATCAACACTGATATCAAACAAACTCCAAAAGATGTCAACACTTTAAAGTTGTGTGAACATTTAACTTAATGCTGATGTCTGGCCCCGAGAAACAGTTGATAAAATCTTTCCTACAATCATTGACAATCAGAAAGACAGAGTGTGAGAGAGAAAGTAAAATTTCAGGCTCTTGTCAAAAAACAAACCCCAACTACAAGACTCTGGCCATCTTTTTGCACCGTAATTTGCATGCTGAGACAAACATAAAGCTCCATATACCGCTCCGGTTGACAGAATTCGTCTCGAGGGTGCATTCGCCCCCTGTGTTGAGTTGGCTTTGCAACATTACCCCTGAATTCCTTGATTCACATTAAATTCCATAAATGCAACATCAAAGTTGCACAAAAACTTTGTATGCTGCGTGAACATTGAAGAGTCAAATAAAGGGGCACTAAGTATAGAGCTGACAAAAATGGATGTTGACACCACCCCCATGTAGAACTTTTCCATAAAAGGCGCAATGCATTTGGAAAGAGTTAAAATATGTTTTATAAAAAATCTAAATAAGTATATGCACAAATAACAAACAGGAAAAAAAAAAGTTCAAAAAGTTCCTTTGACACCTTTAGGCGAGAAAAAAAATTAAAACATTTTTTTCTAAATGATGCAGGAAGAAGTTTAAGCCACAGCAACAACAAAACAGTATCAAGCACTCAATATAGGTTCTGCAGTGGCACAAACCCAACTGCCATTGCTCTGCAAGGAAGTTAAGGAATGGAACAGCTTCATTCCCAAGCACCATACCAAAGTTTGTTCTGATGTTCGTTAGGATTGGTATAGGAGGAAGATGCGATGCAAACAACAAGGAGGTGCAGCAAAACAGCAACAATGTTGAAGAAGTCGTCCTCCTGCTTTGGCTTTGGCATTATTTAAGAGCTCAAAACCGCATACCACCAGCTCCCCTCTACTTTGAACAAGAAAAAGAAAGACCATCAATGAAAATGGTTTCGAAGTGTGTATCGAACTTTATAAAAACCCCAACACCCTCTCCTAATGGGGCCTGGTGATGGCGGATAGCATCAGGAATGATGGAGACATAAGGACCTGACGTAAGTGCATTTTGTAATTTCAGCTTTTAATGTGCATCTTTAAGGAGCCACAGCGTTCGTTGTGTGGTTTTGATTTTGAAATCATGCTTCATGTTCACAAAACATCGATAAGAGCCTCGAAGAACTTTTGTGGAGCATTAATTTTTTTTTTTCATTTCGAGAGGATGATGCTCTTTTTTTTCATCCGAATATTTTGGTGAAAGTGTTCTATTCTCATCAAAGGAATAATAAATTCTGGAGTATTGGAATGGGCCTTCAAGCGAGAGCACTGTATTGTTTGCATTACTGCGGGTGCAAGTGATGGATTTTATGACTTTGAAGTGCGTTTCAAGTATCTGAAATGTGAGTTTCGAGTTTTATTATTTCTTTGTTGCTTCTGGAGCGTTTTTGTCGTTTTGGTTTTGGAATGGAGATCAAAGGCAGTCTTTAGCAGCAAAATTGATTTTATTTCTTTTTAAATAAAATGCACAGCTTGATAATTTTAGAGCAAGGTAAAGGGAACTTAAAAGAACGAGATTTGTGTCAAAGTGAAATGTTGCAAAGAAAATTCCTACGTTAAAACGAGCTCTAAGCAGGTTGTGGTCTGTGGTGAGTCTTTTTGCACGAAACTATCAAATCTAAAGGGCCTTGAATTTTAAATCGCAAACTTCTGAAACACTGTACACGATTTTGTCAAACCACTAAACGTATTATGAATTAAAACTGTTACAGTTTTTATTGAAGGAAATATCGATTTGCTTACTTGATGAAACTCATTGAAAGTCTCAACCCAAAGCACAAGAGTGTCAGACAAAACTTGGGTAAAAAGAAAGACAGAAACAAAAGCGAATTTCGCAGTTAAGTAACATTCAATAAATGTCTAAAAATGCGAGCTCAACGTAACCACCTCCAACGCACTCTCAATTTCAACCACCAAACATCGCTTGAATACTAATTATTCAAGTAGCAAAAAGTATAAAACGGCAAGTACGCCACAAGAAAGCCATCATAGTTCACTTTTCGTTCAATCGAAGTTAACCACACCAATCAACCAAAACCTATCAAAATGTTCAAATTCGTGAGTTCAAAAAGAAAAGGATTTATCATTCAAACAAGGACTAATTATAAGTGAATCAATTTTAGGTTGCTATCTGCTTCATGGCTGTTGTCGCTCTTGCAGCTGCTAAACCAGGACTTGTTGCTCCATTGGCATACTCCGCTCCAGTGGTAGCTGCTCCAGCTGCATACGCTTCATACGTTGCACCATACGCATCAAGCTACAACGCCCATTCCGTTGCCCACTCTGCTGCCTACCCAGCTGCCTATGCTGCCGCTCCACTGATTGCCGCCCCAGCTGCTGCTTATGCCGCTGCACCAGCTTTCGCTCCAGCTGCTTATGCCGCTGCGCCAGCATTTGCACCAGCCGCTTACGCCGCTGCACCAGCTCCATTGCTGTTCAAGTAAATCAACGAATTTATTACATTGCTGACAAAAATAACTCAAGACACTAGGACTATGATCAAGGACAATAAATAAAAATTAATTTAGAAGGAAAATTGAATCGTTATTAATATTTTCTCATACCCCTCTTTTATGTGACGACAATTTCTGATGGTAAAAGTTTGCCGAATTCCAGCAAGAAACCCAAGAATTCGAAGTACTATCACCCAAATATTTTGAAAACTTTTTGTTTGTGGAAATGTCGCTGACACCAGAAAATCCCCCGATACTTTTGATCCGCTCTGTAGCCGTGCTCCTAGGCCCTAGGGTGTGGATGTGTTTGAGTCGAAATAATAAAAATGACAAAAGTCAAGCTTTGAATTTTTGTGTCAACATGATACCCTTAAGGCAAATATTGCGACATAATTGTGTGAAAGTTTGACATCTCAGATTTTTACAGTGCTGTGCAAAAAAAAAATACGAAAACATAAGGGAACATTTTGGTTAGGTGTATGAGGAGTAAATAGCAGGTTCGTTACTTAACTTTTTCTTGAACAAAATATTCGCCACAAGACAAAAAAACTTCTTGACAGCACTTTAAGGTACTTTTTAATTTTGAAAAATAGAAAAAAAAGGATCGAAAAGGCAATTCACGAAGGATTAACTATCTTCACTCCTTTCTCAACTTAAACAGTATAAATTGAATTGAATAGTTGAGGAAAGAAAGCTTTTATGTTGAATTGCATCGTTTTCTCCCATAAGACACAAAACATTTTAACAAGAATATGAGCAGGATAAGGATATGAGTGGAGCAAAATGTGTATACAGATGGTTCCATGGTTAAGGATTTTTGCTGCATAGAAAATATTTGGTAAAAAGTTAACGTTTTCGTGATGGGTAAAATTATGAAGGGATGACAAGTTGTCTCAAGAGTGTTCGTATACTTGCGTGTATAAGCTTTTGTGTGTGTTTGTTTTTTGTTCCTGTTTTTAAGGTCTCGTTTGTCTCAACTGAGATTGAAGCTGAGAAAAGTTTAAGAAGGAACATGAGTGGATGAAATGTAAACATTTTCAAGACTTAGGTATTCCTTGTTATGATCATTTTCTTGAAGTGAGGTATAGGAACATTCATAATTTGTAATTTGTTTTAATTTTATGAAAAAATCTATGGAGGATCAGGATCTACTATAGGAAACGTGGAACTTACAAGAAAACATTTCTGTTTAACGAGTTTTCACAGATGAACATCGGGTGACTATGACTAAAGTACCTAAGTACTAATTTATAATCTATGAAGGCTGAGAGCCTGAGATACTGCAGCCTTCCAGTGGCCGTAACAAAGCCCTCTGGCATCCAAAGTCACTTGGTCCTTGTACCGTAAGATGGCGGCTGCGATGAGAAGACTTTCTTGGCTGGAGCGTTGTCGTCCATTCGGTCGATGTGGCCGAGCCAATGTAGTGGTCTTTTCTTCCACATCTTGGAACAGCTCGTACAGTTTGCAGTTGAACCTTGTTCTCCATCCTTCTAGCACCGTAGAGTAGGATTGGTAAAATTAAAGTCTCGTACAGCAGACACTTTGTCTTTCGAGTGAAGAGTTTTGGGCCGCGTTGTTTTGCAAAACCGAAGTAGCAGTGGTTCGCTAGGGTAATTCTTCCTTTCTCCACAAAGGTGTCGTTTGTGGGATTGACGTTTGTTCCAAAGGTAGGTGAACCCCTTAACTACCTCGAAATTACTGCTACCAATAGTGACGTTTTGTCCTAGGCAGTGAACAGATGTTATTTTGTTTGTTCATAGCATGTACTTTGTTTTGTCCTCATTCACTTGAAAGCCAACGAACGTCACCTATTCTTCAATCGCTGTGAAGGCCTCAAGCACAGCTCTGTTGGATCGACCGATGATGTCTATGTCATCCGCATAGCCTAGGAGCTGGGTGGACTTGTTGAAGATTGTGTTTTCCGTGCTCACACCTGTCTTGCGCACTATTTGCTCTAAGACTATGTTGAAGAAATCTCCTTGTCTAAACGCTGCGCATGTTTGAAACAACTTGGGTGAGCTGTTACCCGTTTACACATTGCACTGCGTATTGCTTAGCATCACGCGGAACAGCTGGAACAGCGGGGTCCCGAATTCAGTCATCTCCATCATAAGCTGTTTCTGGTGGATCATAAGCAGCTTTGAAGTCGGTTAAAAGATGGTGGGTTTTGACTTGAAATTCGAATTCCAGGATTTGCCTCGGTGTGAATATTTGGTATATCATTGTATTGCCTGGCCTAAAACCGCACTGGTACGTGCCGATTATTGTGTTGCAGAACGGTTTAAGACGTTCACACAGTGCGTTGGATAGGATTTTGTATGCAACATTGTAGATGGGGAATATAGAGCTTATCGACCAGTCAGTGGGCATGTATTCTTATTCTCACAAATTTTTAATGACCACCTCCTCCATATTAAAGAGTTCCGCAGGTATGCCATCCGATCCGACGACGGCGGAATAGTTATCTTTTAGCTTTGGTATGGCTCTATCTAACTTTTCTGTGCTGGGGGCTGGGACTCGGTCTTCTTTGACTGGCCTCGTTTCTCTTTCATTGGCTGGCTCGACATTATGCGCATTCACCAGCTTCTGGAAGTGGTGGTTCAAAACATTCACAATTCCCTATGTCTCGGTGACAAGGTTTCCTTCACTGTATCGAAGAGCCTGTGTCCCGGTTCTGAAACCAGA
This sequence comes from Sphaerophoria rueppellii, assembly GCA_920937365.1. Lineage (NCBI taxonomy): Eukaryota > Metazoa > Arthropoda > Insecta > Diptera > Syrphidae > Sphaerophoria > Sphaerophoria rueppellii. The sequence continues at coordinate 109,437,527 of CAKKXW010000001.1, read as the reverse complement.
AGCTAATAGCTTCGACCTTTCAAAGAAACTTCGCCGTCGGGTGTTGTTCTCGGCACGTTACACTAAAAGATCTGTGAGCTGAGAAACTGCGGATGCTCTTTTCTTCCTTTGCAGGGTTTTTTCTCATTTCTCCTTTTTGCTCTCTTTTCAATAACGCGCACTATCATCATACCACGGGTTTTTTTTCGGGGGTGGCTGGTAACTAATTTTCGGCTACATTTTTAATTAATTCGCGATATTGGTTCCACAAGGTGCTGTCATCTGTGGTATTTGGGAGGAAGGCGGAGAGTCTCTCAGTCAGGCGCTCACTGTAGTTTCTGGCATACTCCGGGGTGATAAGGAAACCGATATTGAACTTCGTTGTTGGGCGGTAAGTGTTGTTTTGTAATTGATTGTCGAGCTCTTACCTTAGCTACCAGAAGGTAGTTAGAGTCGACATTTGCTACTCGGAAAATGCAATTTTGAATAGTGTTCAATTTTTCAAACCCGAGTTGAATTTTTCAAATTCAAATGTATATTTACAATATCTGTTGCCTTATTCCAGTCGACTTATTTTATGGCATTTCCGAGAACTCCCTTGAAAACCGTTCCTCCTTCACATAAAAGCTTGTCCTCTTATTAATTAAAAAAATCATTAATTTCTCAGTGTCCATCATGGAACAACAGAAAAGAGACTCTAAGCCCTTACCTTAAAATGAATGTTGCCTTTAAATTGAAAATAAATTAATATGCGAGCGCAATTAAAATGGAAACCCTTTCAAATAACACAAAATAATTCTATAGGTAGTAATTTACATAAACAAGAAGAAGAAAAACCCGAATAAAAATTAAAATTGTTTTTCGCTTAAAACAATAGTCTCCCCTTTTGCGTTGTCCCTTGGACAGACAAAAAATCACAGCAATCTTTCACAATTTTCGACTCCATATCCTCCATATTCATTCTAATTCATTCGGACTGTTTCGATAGGGTTGTGTTTTCATTTACATTTTGAAAATGTTTTTTTCACAAAAAAGAGAAAAAACTGGGCAGAAAAACAACCCACACCTTAAAATAAATGTATTTTAAGAGCCAAGCAGCTAGCACTCTCGATAAATTTGCATAATAAATCGGTCCAGCGGCATTTCAGATCGAGTCAACGCTTTCAATTTGCTTAATTGCTAGCCTCGTGTGGCTATCCTGTTGTATCCTACATACACACTCAAAAATCCAAAAATACTTGTATACATCGTCCTGACGTATATCTATTTTTGTTTGGCTTATTTGTGCGTCCTGACAGCTTGTTTATTTATTCATTTTTTTTAGTTAGTGTTCTGTGAAATCCGCTTTTTTATACCCTGAAATATATAAATCGCTTGTGTGTGGCTTTTTGAAAGCAATCCAGAGAGTGGTAAAAGGATTCTCTGTCACAAAGTTGGCTTCATAATATCTATTCGAGACCTGAACCAGTACTCCTGTTCCTTTCTTATTCACAAAATTCGGTAATTCATCATTTATGTCCAAATTAATGGCCGATGAAAGTGTTTTAATTTTTAGTGCAGATTGGCTGTCATGCATTAAAACGATGCAAGGTGTACCATAGAGGCTTTTCGATGGTGGATAGAGCAATGAAGGTTGTACACGCCATGACCCATATAAATGAGCTCACCACCTCACACATGGGTATTATGAATATATTTATAAATTTTGGTCTGTTTGCTCTTTTGCTTACCCATTTGCCCGCAATAAAACACTGATTTGAGTTAAATAAGGTGACTGTTGACAGCATGCGAAATGGCGTATGATTATTCCAAATAAAAAAAAAAAACATTGATGGCACACAAACACTCGCATTTTCCCTGACGAAGAGCTTAAAGGGAAGCGAGAGGCACTAGGTATAACACACTGTGGAGTCAATTTTTGGAAACGATGACGGACGTGATGGGGAGCTGAGTTATACTACGCCCGTAATTCACTTTCGATTTCAACCACTGAACTGAAAAGCGTTTCTTGAATACTAAGTATGTAGAAGCAAAGTGATTTCAGTATAAAAACGACTGTCAACATGGTTAGGACATCAAACTTCAGTTTTCGTTCATTCGACATTAACCAAACCAACCAACCAAAACCTTTCAAGATGTTCAAATTCGTGAGTGCCAAACCAAAGGATACAATAGCTCAAATAAGGACTAATTCATTCAATCAATTTTAGGTTGCTATCTGCTTCATGGCTGTTTTCGGTCTTGCTGCTGCTAAACCAGGACTTGTCGCCCCATTGGCATACTCCGCTCCAGTGGTAGCTGCTCCAGCTGCATACGCTTCATACGTTGCACCATACGCATCAAGCTACAACGCCCATTCTGTTGCCCACTCTGCTGCCTACCCAGCTGCATATGCTGCCACTCCACTGATTGCCGCCCCAGCTGCTGCTTATGCCGCTGCACCAGCTTTCGCTCCAGCTGCTTATGCCGCTGCACCAGCATTCTCGCCAGCAGCTTATGCCGCTGCGCCAGCCTTTGCACCAGCAGCTTACGCAGCTGCACCAGCTCCCCTGCTCTTGAAGTAGACTTGAGAAGAATTTGGACTGATTTTGAAAAAATAAAATGACGATCTGAAACAAACAAACAAGTGTTATAAAGTTCGTGATAAGCCTACATTCTGGAAAAAGGATATTTAAATGCCAAAACGAAAGGATTTGCTTTTTAAAATAATATTATATTTCGAGTAGGCCTACAACCACGCATCCGTTAAAAAAAAGAAAGAAACATGGCCGAAAACGCAATGCTATAATTTATGCAAACGAGCTACATAATTTAACATTCGAAAGGAACTCCTCCCTCCCCCTCTCCCGCCTTTTTTGGGGGTTTATGTTATTTTCAATGACACACGTCAACAACAGGATGCCAACATTAATTGATTGAGGTCCTTTTATAATGTCGTTGCACAAGCCTACCTACCCTAATTCGTTTCAACTAAAATATTAAAGAGAAAAAAGAAAACATTCTAAACGAAGGTCACAAGGATTACGTATTTAATAACTAACTCAAATTGAGTGCTTATTCGTCTCCTTTCCCTCCTCGCAATTCTTCGTCTTTTTCGATTTTATGTTTTGGTTGTGCCGAAAAGTCAAAGATTCAATAATTAAGTTTAACGTTCTGGGGAGGAAAAGAGGGAAAATGGCGTCGCAAAAATGATTTCATTGTAGGTATAAGCAGTTTTTGTGTATTGTCTATCCATCCTTTTTGGTATCTATATTCTAAATCTCATCCCAGACCATGTAAATTCAATTAATTCAATTGCTCTTCAAAACGAGAGAACTTAGATTTTATTATTTTCGGTTTTTCATTTTTTGTGTGTCTTCTTTTGGGCAGGAAAAAGGATTTTCTTGAGTCATAGATAAAATTTAAGTGTCGACGAAATTAAATTGAGTTGATTAAATTATTTTGCATGTCTAGGTAGTGCTGAAGCTCCGGCCGCGGCGCCGCCGTCGTCTGTGGTTTCCGGTTGATTTTTAAACGCTTCGGTTCGTTTAGTCCCAAATTAACGTTAGCCAGACTTCTTTGATTGAGAGTTATGCAGGGTAAAATGCTTTCTTCCATTTTTTTGTACGAGATTTTTGAACTGTTACAAATTTTGTACAGCTTTCAATTTTCATACTACAGAAGGCTATAATTTTTTTTTTGGAAAATCGGTCATTTAAAAACTATGATGACTGGAAACATATTTCAGACACTAGACATATAACTGAGTTTTCTTTTATTCATGAACAGTAGTGGCAATAGTTTAGAGACAATGGGCCACCATCAAGAAAAAATCTTTAAGAGGCCAGTTAAGTTCTTTTCAATTTTACTCTGGCACTTTTAACGAGTAACTTAGCCTTTTGTTGATATGGAGAAAAGACCGATTGCGCTAAACGAGACTGAGGGATTTTTTTTGATTAAGTTATCAAATTAGGCAGAAATTGAGTTCAGTAATTAGTTATCTATCAAAAACAAAAACGTATTTAGAGAATTTCTTGAATAACACACTCCAATTTAAATAAATAAGCAATTTCTTACCTATATGGAATTATATAAATGAAGAATTATTTTGCTTCGTTCTCCATGATTCTCATCAGTTGGTGTCTTATAAAATTTCTGTTTTTCAAAAACGATAAGATCGAAAAAGGTACCAGATTTCGATTTTCTTTAATTTTCACAGCTTTGAGTGATGAAAATGAGTGGCTTCTCGCAGGGCAGGATTTGTTGCGGGCAACTGGGTATTTGGGGAAAAGTACTGCAGGAAATTTCGTGTTGCGAGATTTTGATTTGTGGTTTTTCGACCCCAACACAAATGAATTCTTGAAAATGAAGAACGTGAGAGTAATGATTTATTGACTTATTAACAACATTAATAAGGTTACGAGCGACTTAAAACCTGGGCCAAAGTTGGGAAATATTCAAGTAAAATTATCAACTAAGAAGACTTGAAGTGTAGTACTGGTATTGCTTTCGAGAACTACACAGTAGAAAAAATGAAAAATTTGGTCCAAGAGCCGTACACAAACTACACAGTACACAGAATATAAGGTATTATATTCCCGATTTTCTTTTCATAAGGTAAAGAGACCAAAATGTCGATCAAATGGCCACCTTTATTGCGGATGCATTTTCCAGCGTCACGGGCGATATCGCAGTGATTTCGGCTCGAATATTATCCTTTCGCCCGTTTAAAGTCTTCACTTTTAGGCTCAGAACAGTAGAAGGACCGTAATCGGACCATTACTCATATTTTATAGAAAATGTATAATGTATAATTTTAAGATAACAAATAACCAATATGTGAAAGTATGCTATGCGTTGATAAATTATCCAAAAAGTAGGCTATAGAATATTTCATGACAAAAATATGCTTTAAAATATTTTAATCACTTGAAAGGGTGCTTTGAAATTATGTCATTAATTGAAACTCATCGTTACTTTACTTACTATTAAAATTATATTGTCAAGGTCAACACAAGCATAAAAATCATTTGCAAACAAAACAAATTTACCAAACAAACTTTTATTATTCCCACTTTTTATCTTGCATTCCATTTGTCTTAACTTTGCGCTGGCCTTCCTTTTTTGAAAATTGTTTGAATTAATTTCATGCCTAATCTGGTTTTGTGGCACAAGTTTACAAATTATAATCATTCTGAATGGCAAAACAAGGGACCTACAAAAAAGTCGATTATTTTCTTTTTGATGTAAAAAAAAACTTTTGCTCTTTTATAATTTTTTGTTAATTCGCACCCACTTAAACAAAACGGTGCTTAATTAATAGCAGGTCATAATACATAATTTTCCTTTAGTTCTGTTAAAAACGACCTTCAATTAGTTTGTTCAAAAATAAAAAAAAAATAAAAAAACAGGAAAGGAAGTTAAACGAAAAATAATTTGTTCAATTTTTTTGTGTCAACAAAATTATTATAAAATATTCGATCTGAATTGACTCTTGAGCCGTATTCCTTTGCAAAAGTTAAACGAAAAGTGTTTGTACTTAAAAACCCTTTTTAACTGCAAACAAAGACAATGAGGATCTTATACAACCTCTTTGAAAATGCTAAATGAGGCAAACGACCTTGGACAAAGTTTGCGTCAAAAAGGCTACCCAAATTAAAAAAAAAGAAACAACTACACAGAAGCTCTTAAGGAAGGCAAACTCACTAAGCAACGCAAATGATAACTAAACCACAAATTTAATATCGATTCATATCACGAACAATTTAGTTCGTAATCTTCACTTACCGTTCGATGAGTTGTGCTTGGTATAAAAGCGACCGACTGGAAATGAATGAAGTATATTCAGTTCACAACCTGTAAGCAATCAAAACCCTATTCATAATGTTCAAATCCGTAAGTTGGTTTTATTCCAAATTTCCTTTTTGCGAATGTCCAACACTTGACTTATATGAAGTAAGTAAAGGTCAGCCAGCGAAAATATGGTTCGTGTTGAGTAGCTTGCCATTCACTTCTAATGCTTGATTTAACAAGCACTATACTTAGCTATAATTTAAACACCAAATCAATAGTAAACGCAACGAATCACTCAAACGGAAGGAATTCTCGAAGACACATCAACAAAGAAAAAAAAATTAAACCCATCGGAAA
>CAKKXW010000001.1:109410397-109425663 GCA_920937365.1 Sphaerophoria rueppellii | reverse complement strand
CTTACTTACTTAAGGTGGCGCTACAGTCCGTTGTGGACTTGGGCCTCAATCAACAGGCTCCGCTAGCTAGCTCGATCCTTAGCTAGTCGTTTCCAGTTTTGCACTCCGAGTTGATTGAGGTCCTCTTCCACTTGAGTGCGCCACCTGAGTCGCGGTCTTCCTCTCCTCCTACGTCCCTCGGGAATAGTGTCGAAGGCTTTCCGGGCCGGAGCATTGGTGTCCATTCGCTCTAAATGACCGAGCCATCTGAGTCTCTGGACATTGACCCTTCTGGCTAGGTCCATGTCGTTGTACAACCCGTAAAGTTCGCTGTTGTATCTTCTTCGCCATTTCCCTTCAATGCACACGGGGCCAAAGATAACCCGAAGAACTTTCCTCTCGAAACAGCCTAAGGCATTTTCAACCGATTTTGTCAGGGTCCATGCTTCCGCAGCATACAGCAGGACTGGGATGATGAGTGAGTTGTACAGTTTTACCTTAGTTGCTCGAGAGAGGCCTTTCCACTGAATTGCTTTCTTAGCTCAAAGAAACAGCGATTAGCAAAAGTTATTCTTCGTCTGATCTCGGCGCTGGTGTTATTGCCCGTGTTTATAGCGGAGCCTAGGTAGACAAACTCCTCTACTACTTCGAAGTTATACGCGTCTATTGTGACGTTCTGTGACTCACCGTGTAAAATATTCACAAAAAGGTTAGAGTTTGCTTTAAGAACCTGATATCCGTATCATGCTTTAATGAAAGAGCAGCCATCCTACCTCCTACCTTATATTTTATGCCCCGGACGGACCACGGAGAGAAAGTTTGCGGAATACAAATTTTATGCAATAACGAATAACAATGCTTGAAAAGGAGCCTACATCTAAGCGTGATAGAGTATCAGACCTTCGGGTAGTTTAGGCATAGGCACCAATCAGATTGGGATTAAGTCCCCGGTCCTTTAGCTTTAAGGCACAGTTTACAGTTAGGTTCTCTAAAAGCCCTCTTCTAAAAGAATTACCAATACCAAGCGCCTTACTGGCATGTATTCATATAATTTAGTGAATATTTAGTCCGCCCTTGCACACTAAACAAGTTAGAAGAAAACGCACCATTAGTCTCTCAATACCTACCTTTACTTCATAATTTTGGGACCCATAGGCAATGTGATATGTGAATCAGAAAAGGCAAACACTAAAAATCCACATATCAACAGAGCGCGCTTGTGCGTTCACATTAATGTGTGTATCCATTGCTTGCTCAACAATGCTGGCAGCCATCATGGCGCAGTGTACTGTGTTGTTATTTTTATTGATTTTGACTTTCTCGATTTCTCTTTGTGTTTGATCTTTGATCTTTGATGTTCTATGTGCGCTGGGTGGGTATTGGGTAATAATTATTGGCGGCGAATATGTTTTCGTTTCTTTTCTGTAATATTAATGGAATTTACCGCCGTCCTACAATTTCAAGAAGTTCAAAATTTAATTAGGAGCCCTTTCTTTCTCTATCTCTTAGGATATTATTTGAAGCAAAAAATGTTATCTCCCCAACTCGAAATTTTAATTTTTATTTCCTTTTTTTGATATTCAAAAGATGTATACATAAGTCAAAGCAGATGCGCTCTTCCAAAGTTAATTTGAATAAAAAATAGTAATCGAATAAAATTCTGAATTTTTTCGGTGTTTCTTCAAAGATTCACGATGACGAAAAAACTTATATGTACCTAGCTTTAAAGAGTTACCATCGCTCACATATTTCCTTTTCTTATCATTTCATTTCATGTCTATCTTCATGCATACATCAGATGCATTAGTGATTTCATTTTTTAAAAGCCAAGATACCACACAAATGGAAAGCACATTAAGGTCATGTCACCAACATATCTGCTGTTGCTGCTGCTCAAAAGATATTTGAAATTCAAAAAAGCCAAACAAATTTGACGAAAAAGGGATGTTTAACAAGATGCAATAGCATCAAGACATTTTTCTATAGTTGAGTTATAAGTTGTCGTCATCGGACAAGCAAAGAAGACTTCCCATCATTCGTTTTCCTTTTTAGAGAAGATTTGCTGTTTTATGAAGGCAATTTTGCTTCAAACTGTCTCTCTCTTAAGCATTTGCATAACTTTTTTTTTGCCAAAAGTCGAGGCGGAGACGATAGACGTTCAAATGCTTCTCTTGTATCCTTTGATAGTTCTGTTTTGTAAGATTTCGCATAGTCAAATCTAATCAACTTGAATTCAATTTGTGTTTCAAATTCACACACACATTGATAAAAACTCATTCACACATCTTTGTGTCAAGATGTTTCCCAAGAATGTTTCCGGAAATTGAGTGGGCGCTCAACAGAGTTCCCTTGAGAAAATGAGAGCCAAATAAATACATTTTCGTTTTCTTCTATCCTGGGTGAGTCCGAGTACATATTCTTGTGCAAGGATAAAGTTTGGATGGAAAATGTTCTTCTAGTCTTTTGGGACCATAAAAACGCACGAAAACGATGGAAGCGAGGACTGTCGACAAGAGCAATTGCGTTTAAGTGGAGCAGGACCAAAGGACTTATTGTGTTTGGACAAGTGGTATACAATTTAGGAGAGAGGGACTGAGGATATGAATAAATTTGATTTCCGTTACTTAAGCAAGCGGACAAATGTGATAACCGCTGTGTTCGCAAAACAAATTGACCAAACTACAGAGAGTGACCCGAGGGAGCCAAAAACAAATTCATAAACTAATTGACTGAAGCAGGGATGGTTTTTTTATATTTTCATCAGGTTAGTACCAAGGAAACCAATAAGTGCTGGAGTTGTTGTTGTATACTTTTGTTGATGGCAGCCTGACTGAAGAACCAGTAGTGGGTCCTGGAAAAGGCAATGCTCCACATTTTGGAATCACTCAAAAGTGCCTTAAAAAGGCCCCCCAAAACCCTGTGGGTGTTAGAACTACGTGATAATTATTATTATACACTCGACAGCAGGTTTGTGAAATAGGCCTTAAATGTGTCTCGTAGCTTGTATTTTTGTCTGTTTTTATTCAAAATGTATTTTATCGACCACGTTGTCCTGAAAAAATAAATTCTTGAAACAATTTAAAAATTTAAGACACTTGCGTTCTTTCAGCAGAACCACAATTTTTCAACTTCGCATGGATGCCCATAAAATAACAAACTTAAAAACCCAACCGCAAGAAAAATTCGTTTTAACCAACTTACATCATGGCCCAGATAAAATGTTCTAATATCGTTCCTGCCTTAGCCCGCAAGTGTCGATAAAAATCGAATGCATTCACTTTACAAAGATCTCAAATCTACAACACAAATACACCCCCTTCACCCACTATCCATTCACATAACGAAATAGAATTCGATTAAAATAAAAAATGAACCCTATGTACCTACCCTTATTTTCACCGAGCAGAGGAGAACGAAAACCCTTTGGCATTCGAAGCCGACTATTCCGTGGTTACTGCTTCAGTGCTTAAAATAAAATATACTTACTTAAAAAAATAGAACTATACACACTCAACGGCTCTAAACAACATCTTGGATCCTTCTTGCAGCTTCATCCTAGCAAATCCTCTTTATCCACCTCTCGATTCTCATCTTTTATTCATTTTTCATATTTTGTGCTCTTGAAGCTGCTTTTCTATTGGAGGTGCAGACTATCTCTAGATAAAACTAGAACCTACCGATATAGTTGGAGATATCTTATTATTCTAGAGGTTTGAGTTACAGTTCGTTGGAGCGAGGGATATAGTATTTTTTTCTCTGTTTTTAACTTGCACAATTCCTGCTTGAGGATATACACTTTACTACATATTCAATATATTCTTGGAAGGGTGTTAACTTAGAAATAGGACAACAAACCTGATAAATTCGATTCCTTCCTTAGTAAATATATTCCGATGCTATTTGATTTATGGAAAATTTATTGTTCAATGAATTGATTTTCGTTTCGGATCGGATCAGAGGCGAAGAACGACTGCACCCAGTTGTAGAATCTAGATGATGTTATGCTGCAAGCTATAAGTTTTGTCATTCTGTTTTCTGTTTTTAATTTTTCTTCTCAATTTTATATTGCAAAAGGAATTTTTTATTAAGGAAAAATACATCCGGAGGATTAATAGAAAAGTTTCAGGGTAAAAACACAAATTGGAAGGAATTGAATGATTGCACAAATGTATTTAGTTGACTGGGCTTCAATGCTGGATAGAAAAGGGGCCAATTGTTCGGTGCTCTTCAAATTGCATTGTGCGGAAAACTCATATCATAAGCAACAATATAAATTATGTATTCAAAAGAAAAGGGGAATTTAATTGAGAAACCTTTTTCCCCAATTGATGTATGATATAACCTGAAGAAAATTGATTGTGAAAGTGAATGAGGACGCATTATTGATTCAGTTTGACTGGCAAGGTATAGGAATAACAATGGAATATTTTTTTATTTTGGGTATGTGAAGGGATACCTTTACTTTAAAATTCAGATTATAAGAAAATATGACCCAAAATGACGGGTCTAAAAGTGCAAAGTTATTAGGAGAACTTTTAACTTTAATTTGTTTTGCTTGGAAGCAAATTAAAACAAAAGGATTTCGCCTTCAAACAACTGAATATTCATAAAATCAAATAAACAAAGAATTCATATGCTTCGTTCTCCATGATTCTCATCGTTCTGAGTACCCTGAATTTTCTGTTTTGAACAAAAGATTCAGGGCCAAACGTTTTCAATAAAAAATGTTTTGAAAACAAATTCAAAAACTGTGACCAAACTGAAATAAAACAAACAGGCAAACAGACACCGGCCGCCGCACCAACCGTCGTCAAAGGCAACAATTAAATAAAACAAAAAATTGAATAAAAAGGAAAACAAGTTAGCAATTATAAGCAAATTATTCAGTGTAGTTTTCATATTAATTTGTTTTCGATTCACACTGACTGTTGGCAGTAAAAGGGTGAAATAGATGTAAAATTTTAATAAAAGACCTATGTCAATCGTTCATTTTCAAAGATTCAATCGTTCACATCTCGTTCATTTCAAAGATTCAATCTTTCCAATCGTTCATTTTTCCAATCATTTCTCAAATTGAATATTGCTAATTTTTCGGATCGTTCCATTTTTTAATCAATAATTATTTTGCACTTCGCTTTCCTTCTCTATGGTTCTTTTTACAATTGTTCCATGTTCTTGCTAGGTTTGTTTGGCAATTTTCTTGTTTTGTTGATATTTTGCGGTTGGCGGAACGTTTATGAATTTATGTTACTTTTTCAACGTTTTGGGATTTTTGTTTTTGTATGTACATATAAATTTGTTGTAAGGTTCTCATTTTCAATTAAAGTCAAATCAAAATTAGTTAAATTATTTGATTAATTATGGATCTGACCAACAAAAGAAATCCAATATGGAGTTGGAGAAAATAAAGTGAAGTGCGTTCACTGCCGCAAGACAATAAGTATTAATGGAGGTGCCACTGGGAACATGGGTAGGCACATAAAAAGTCAGCACGTAGGCGTAACAGTGGAAAAGGCCCAATATAGTACTGCGAACCAAAACTCCCAACACTCTATTCCTACATCCGCAACATCTTCCAGAGCATCCACAATAACAACTCACACAACAATGCCTTCTACTTCCAAAGCACCACTATTCAGGTCATCAACACAAACACCATCAATTGTAGCATCAATCTCAACAACACCAACTTCCACCACTGAATCAACATCGAAAACACCACAACAACAAAGAAGACGACAGCAAACATTATCCACATTTATTTCCAAACCAATTTCCTTGCCGTAAACAGTAAGATGAACAAATAGTAAAAAACAATTGTTAAACAATATTATCCATTTACGATGGTTGAGGATCCGGAGTTTAAACTATTTGTGTCCATGCTTAATCCTAATAACACCATGATGCATACCAGAAAAACGATCTCCAACTCAATAATTCCAAGGTTTTATGAAAGCGTTAAGCTAAGGATCAGGGCATAGCTTTCATTGGTTTTCATCATTGATAATTTTCATTCGGGTTTTTAAGCAATTAAACAAGAAATAATTGTTAAGTTTGGTACCAAAATGAAGGTAAGGAGTTCAAGAATTTGTGTTGTCAATTAAAATATTTAATTTAGCCCAAATATTTTGCTTAAAATTCATTTTAATATTTAAATGATGTAATCGTTTTCAATGATCAGCTGATTTGCCATTCCTCGTTTCGTAGTACCAGTGGACCAATGAAAATGTTCGAATTTCTTTTTGTTCCACACTGTCAGTGGTTCTCTCAATGATCTAGTCTAACCTCAATTGTCCAATTGACGCACAAGCAGTGTTACCATATGGACTCTATAGAGTCAAAATGGACTCGTTTTTTCTTCTTTGACTACGGGACTCATTTTTATCACGTTTGACTCGTTTTTTTGCAGACACAAATAGGTAATTACTAAGAATTTTATATTTTAAAAAAATAGTCACATGTTTAAATCGTTATTTCTTGTCCTAAACGCTTGTATTTCGAACGTTCAAACCACACAATTAATTTCTTCTATGTTTAAAGTTAAAAAAATATTGATTTCTGAAAGAGTTCAAATATTTTTAAGTGTAGACTCGTTTGTTTTTGTAAATTACTCGTTTTTCAAGCTTCTGGGACTCGAAAATATTTTTCCCTGTGGTAACACTGCGCACAAGGCACAAATATTTTCCATTTCATTTTTCACTGACATTTTTGTTCAGTAACATAACATTTCAATGATAGCTATGACAGACCTGTCAAAAAAAATCAAAAAAAATCCACTGATTTGTTTCAATGATTGAAACCAATGAAAGCTATGCCCTGACCCTATAAATGTGCAAAATGTTTTATCCAATGTCCACGCTGTTTCTGAAGTGTCCTACTTCAAAATGTGACAGATTACTGAATGGAATTAACGAGACATTTCTTTTTAATATGTTTCATTCGTTTTTGATTGAACGAACGAAACGACATGGAAAATGACTGATTCTATCTTGTATTGAACGAGATGGAAAAAAGATTCGATCTTTGAATGAAGGAAACGACATGGAAAAAGACCGATTCAACCTTGTATAGAACGATTGTTTGATTCGATCTTTGAATGAACGAGATGGAAAAACGATGGATTCGATGTTTGATTGAACGGATCTTTATTGAACGGGTGATTGCAATCAATCGTTCTTTTAAGTGAACGAATCAAAATGAACGAATCAATCACGAACGATTTAGGACTATAAAATAAATGTATGATTTTTCATCCAACGGACTTACCTCGTGACTCGTGAGCAATGATAGTCATAGCATACACCGCATGTTTGCCAGCAAGGACAAAGTGGTTTTGCTAGCTAACTCGAAAATAAATTGTGCCTTAACCGGCCGGGGAATCTATCCGACTCTAATTGTGCTCTTCCCAGCCGGGTAACCTTTCCCATTTAGTCTTAAGGTATCTTAAGTAATTTCTTAATTATAAGTTATGAAGTGTAAACCTTAACTGTTAAATAAAAAAATATTGTGCATTGAAAACCCTGGACATCCTGAGTTCTACTTCAGCTATAAATTAAAAAGCATCACAAATAAGAGGTCAATTTGATGTTTTAAACGATTTTAGTGATTTAAATTGGACGCGTTTTGTAAAAAAAAAAATAATGTTTCGCGAGTAATGGCTCTGCGTGAACTTGTTTCCTGACATTTCTGTACAGTTCTGCAAATAATCGTCACTAATCTTTTTTTTTATTTGTTCTTATGTTTTCAAGCCAAGCAAATTTTAATGATTCCATACAGACGTTTAACTTTGTGGAACGAGAAAACAGACCTTTCTCATTTAGTTTAATTTATTGTTTTTATTGTTAGACAAAAAAGATGTCAACTGATGCCAGAGACCTTCGAGTTAAATAAGCTTTTTTCATGTTACCTATACACATATACGACGCTCTATTCATTTTATTTATCTCAATGAAGCTTTTGACATTAATTTTTGAAAAAAAAAACACACGTTTCAAAAGATATTGTAACTGAAACGGTAATTTTAAAGAGCACAAAAGGTAGAAAAAAGCCACACACTACACACATGTATCCTTTAGTTTCCAACATTCCAACTCAATGCTTCAAACCAACTCCCATCCTTTCAAAAAACAAAAAAAGTTAAACAAAGAAATATGAAACTGCTCTACAAGAAATTAAAACAAAAATGTGCACAACATAAAACACCTCCATGTCTATGATAAAAGATACATTCACTTAAAGTATCGCACTCGAGTAAAACAAAACAAAACAAAAAAACACAAAAATTCACACAACGTAGTAGAACAAAAAAGAATAAAAACAAAAAAACACAAAAAACAAAATAAAAAGAGCAAAAAAGCACACTCTTAATGTAACGAATGCGCCTTATCACAGGAACAGGACAATATTCTCGGTCACCACCGACGCACCCACTCCTCCCTAGAACAGCCAGCCATCCAAAACAAAAAAGCATCTAATCCATTCAGCTTGAACTCGAATCGACTCCCATGACGAACGTTTTCATTCCATTCGTCTAGGAACAGAACAGTTCCGACTTTCATTCAGACACGTTGTTGTGTTGAATGTGAAGAGGTTGTGTTATAGCACATATAGGCGCAGGTGGATATGGATGAGTGGGCGAAAGGGTGGATGTATGAGTTTTAGGTTAGGTAATTTTCGGCTTCGGTTGGGTTTTAGAGAGCACTTTTGTGCTGAGCTAAATTGGTTCCAGTGGTGCCACAACAGTGGCTCCTATTCTTCTAGTACCATCAGCCGTTCTCGTCATTCAGCCACTATACCTGCTTCATTATACTAGCTATCATGTATTCCGCTGGCTGGTTACAAGCGGACGCTATGTCATCTCATGCCTAGTTTTAATATAGAAGGTTTTGATGAGGAAAGTGTGAGGGATGTATACATAGGGATTGATGCCATGATGCTTGTCGGATCATTTCGCTTGAAACGAACATCACTTACACTTATTACCTATGGGAGTGTCAAGTGGGGCGAACAACAGTATGTTTCTGTGTGTGTACATACACCCCGACAAAAAACTTTGTCTGACAAGGACGGCTTCCACCATTCGGGGCCTTAATTACAATTTGTACCTCAAAATACAACATTTTATCAATTTCAGAAATTTGTAACGTAACACATTAAGTGTTACACTTTTGTGGTCTAACTCGAAGTATTAAACAAACTTGCAGTTAATATCCGACTTGGGCGCCCTGCAACTTTGCTTTAGTGTCTCCATCCCTGGTAGAGAAATTGCTCAGATAAATTTTTGTTACCTTTCTACCGGTTGCCATATGAACTCGTAAAAGCTATAGAACAGTTACAACAATGAATGTGGACTTTAAGTATTTTTTGTTGTTCTTTTGCACTTCTGTTAGGATTTTTTTAATTTTTTGTTGTTGTTGTTACTGAGCGCTGATTGAAGAGATCACATCACTCGCAATGTACCATAATGTACATAGTATATGATGTGACATCGGAAGCCATTAGTATCTGCTGGATGAATGGCATAAACCAAAGGGTTTCGTTTCCATAGCTTTTTGCACATACGTAACAGTAACGATATCGGTGTGATGGTACTTCTGTTGGTAAACTTTTGTTTTAAAAGAGGATTTCCATTCAAATCGAAGAATTAATTGGCTCTGACTCTAGTCGACTCCCAAATAGAATGTGAAGAACGAACAGAACATACACACGTGAAGTTCTGCTTGACGTATCATTTAAGCGACCCAAGTTTTTTTTTTCTTCTTTTCCAATTGTCGAGTTGTGATGGTGGCTTTTGGATTTTAAGGTGAAATAATAAAAATCATTTGAAGTACAATCAAAAGTAAGGAATCCGAAAAAAAGAATTTTGCTGGATTGTGGATTGTTTGAGGAGTTCTGAGAATCTCTTACAAACATAATCAGCGGTTACTACTTTTGAAACAAGTCGCCTGAAAATGCGCTCTCGTAGAATTATTAAAGCGGAGCTTAGTGCTATTGAGTCGCAAAAAGAAGCTGACAATCGATTTCTTTGAGTTCGTGAACCGAAAAATAACGATACTTCTTACTTTTCTCCGTTCTTCTCACAAAGCGAAAGAATTAAATTTTCATACAGATACTTTTCTCGCGAATCGAAAATTTCTAATCTCGCAAGGAACAAATTGAAAATCTTGTTTCTTTGTTATAATTCGTGGAAATTGGAAAAATAAAATTCCATACGAATTTTTTTCTCCCACGAAAAGAAAGAAATTCAAAAGAACATTCTTCGGATGTGTTTTGTGGTGTATATATGATTGATTTGTACCTATGCTATTTTTTCAGTATAATCTCGATTGCTAAAAATGGGGAGGAAAAAAAGAATTGGAGTTTTAAAAGCATGGTTCTTTTGGACACGAAACAAACGAGTAAACTTGTTTGAGATATAATAAATCATTTAAAGGACTACTGACTGGCAATATCAAAAGACATTTTATTAAAATGCATCGTGTTAGTTGTAATAATGAAGTAGATGTAGATCCGCCGCCGGCCGCCTCCGTCGTGTCACGTCACGAAGTAGAAGTACTACCTTTTCCAGTGCCGGATTTAGATCTGTTTGTGTTGATATAGACAAGATTGATTATACCTATTACTAACTCTCTTACTTATTTAAGGTGGCGCTACAGTCCGTTGTGGACTTGGGCTTCAATCAACAGTCTCCGCCAGCCAGCACGGTTCTTAGCTAGCTGTCTCCAGTCTTGCACTACAAGTTGATTGAGGTCCTCTTCCACTTGAGTGGACCACCTGAGTCGTGGTCTTCCTCTCCTCCTACGTGCCTCGGGAATAGTGTCGAAGGCTTTTCGAGCCGGAGCATTGGTGTCCATCCGCTCTAAATGAACGAGCCATCTGAGTCTCTGGACCTTGACTCTTCTGGCTAGATCCATGTGGTTGTACAACCCGTAAAGTTCGCTGTTGTATCTTCTTCGCCATTCCCTTTCAATGCACACGGGGCCACAGATGACCCGAACTTTCCTCTCAAAACAGCCTAAGACACTTTCATCTGATTTTTTCAAGGTGCATGCTTCTGCACCATACAGCAGGACTGGGATGATTAGTGCGTTGTACAATTTTACCTTAGCTGCTCGGGAGAGGGCTTTTCCACTCAATTGCTTTCTAAGCTCAACAGGGATTAGCAAGAGTTATTCTTCGTCTGATCTCGGCACTGGTGTTATTATTGCCCGTGTTAATAGCGGAGCCTAGGTAGACAAACTCCTCTACTACCTCGAAGTTGTATGCGTCTATTGTGACGTTCTGTCCGAGCCGTCGGTGTTGGGTGTTCTTCCTCGAAGACAGCACATACTTCGTTTTTCGCTCATTTACCGCTAAACCCATTTTTGCCGCTTCTGTCTCAATTCTCACAAAGGCGCCATTGACATCACTCTGTATTCTTCCCATTATATCAATATCATCGGTGTACGCGAGAAGTTGAACAGATTTTTGGAAGATAGTGCCTCTGGTGTTGACGGTGGAGTTCTTCACTATTTTTTCAAGAACGATGTTTAAGAAATCGCATGACAGTGCATCGCCTTGTCTGAATCCTTTTTTGACGTCGAAAGATTAGGTAAGCTCGTTGTCAACCTTGATGGATTAGCGTGGGTTCTCCATCGTCATTTTTCACAAGCGAACGAGCTTGGCAGGGACGCCAAAACTAGACATAGCTTTGTATAGCTCGTCTATGTAGATGCTGTCATACGCGGCCTTAAAATCGATGAAAAGGTGGTGGGTATCGATTTGGAGTTCATAGGTCTTTTCCAGGATCTGCCGCAATGTGAAAATTTGGTCGATGGTTGACTTTCCTGGTCTGAAGCCACCTTGATAAGGACCAATCAGATTGTTGATGAAAGGCTTCAGACGCTCACATATTATACGGCAGTGAGGATCTTCTAGGCGACTTATTCCTCTGTAGTTGGCGCAGTTTAGAGGATCTCCCTTTTCCAGGATGCCTATGAACTATTTTATTTATTTTTAATGTTTGTTTTTTTGTTAGAAAAATTAAGAAAAACTAACAGCATATCATTTTTATTTGTTTTAACTATTTATTATTTTCCATCTAACTTTTTTGTGCATATTGCTCGTTGCAAACGCAACGTCATATTGCAAAATTCATTGCGAACGCTGCGTACGCTTAGAAAATCTCATTGCGAACGCTACATACGCATGCAAATTGTGTGGCGAATGCCGCGTTTGTATGCAAATTTCGTTGCAAATGCTGCTTACGCCAGCATATTTTGTCGCGAAGGCCATGTACGTATCCACATTTTTTTTGCGAACGGTGCGTAGGTACGCATGCCAATTTTGTTGCGAACGCAGAGTTCTGAAAAATGAAATTCGCGACCGAATTTAAAATTAAGTTGAAGTTATTTATGTATCGCTTACGAATTAAATTTTAAAGGTCTCCGAACCCTGTTTGACCAGCAATTGAGGAGTTATGAGAATCTCCTACATATTTAATTAGGGGTTACTAATTTCAAAGCAAGTCGCTGAAAATGCGCCCTCGTAGAAATATCAAAGCGAAGTTTAATAGTGCCGATTGAGAAGCTGACTATTGATTCCTTGAAATTGCAATTAACTGACCAAATGTTTAAATAAAGAGGACTTGGACCAACTGAAGATTGGCCTTCGAAAGTGGAGACAGCAAGCGTGCGCAAAGTTGGAACTGTACTTTCAACATAGAGAAGTAAGTTGTAAATTCCATGTACGTACTTAAAAAAAAAAAAATATTTCAAAAGTCATAATGATCCTCTGCGTTTCTTTTACAATTTTGCTCAAGCTTCGTTAACATTTTATGATTTCACTATCAATTGGATTCAAAAGTCTCCAATGATAAGTCATGAACGAAATGCACACACAACTCGCCGCCCACTTAGAACAATCGAATAGCCCCACAACAACCATTCAGAAACCAGCCATTAAAATATATCCAACTAAACGCTCTTGTAATCCCTTGTCTTGTTCTCCAACAACGCGTTGCTTTCTGTTTCTCAATGGATTACTTCCCTATGAATACACAATTTCCATTTCCAAATCGACAAGAATAATCTTCTTTTGTTATTCCACGAAAATGTTCTCCAGTCGACAATAAATGATGATTCCGCCCAGGCGCTATTGTTATTTCAACTTGCATCAGCTCCCATTAATATTAACTCTAGTTCAATACTACATACATTTTGTTCCATAATACTTTAAATGTGTCCTGTCCTGAAACTTTTACAAAACATACAATGCAGGCAGAGAAGACACAAAAACAAAAACAGCAAAAAAAAAAAAACGACTGGAAACAAGGATTTGGAGGATAAAGAAAACGAAAAACTTTCCGAACTAAATCAAATCCATCGATTACACTTTATATGTCCCAACTTAGCTAGCTACCTGTTGCCGGCTATTGTCCTTGCTGCGCATCAAGTGGGTGGTGGACAAAGTGTCCTGCTGCTGCTGCCACAACCCCCCATGACTGCTTCAACTTGTTCAGTTACCATATCGAACATCCATATACACATACTGAATCTTGAATGAGATTCCGAATTATTGAAGGTACTTTGTCTTTCGATTTTATTCCAACATCCGGTGCCATTTGGGTGTGCTCTTTCGTCCTTGTTCATCCTCCGCCTTCCCTCACTATGAAATTCGAACGTGCATTGTGCAACTTTGTCAGGATAAGGATTTCCCAAACGAGAACAAGAAGAATATTTCCCTACCGGGACGAGCAGCCGCTACTGCGCGCCGAAGACCAACGTTAAAGTTGTAGGTGATTTGAAATTTTCTATTATAGACTCGAAGTTTTTTTTTATTGTTCAATTTTCGACTTTGAGCAATTTTCCTTGATGCTTGAGGATCTTATCGTTTCGAATCGCCTCTATAAGTTGAATAGAAATGTGAGCACAGCCCATTCACGAAAAATGGAAGACAAATTTTTATTACCGTTCGATTATCTTCATGTCGTCTATTCCAGCGTCCTTGTCGTAATTTAGTTTTTATTCTGTGTTCATAGTTTTGTGTTTCGTGTCTCTGACTGTGTTCTTGGGAGCATAGTTCCGGTTGCCAAAGTTTGGCATACTTCTTCTTCAGCAGACGACGACGATGCTACAGAAGCTACAGACATTGTTGGCAATGGCGAGAGTCCTTAAAGATGGATGAAGTGAGATCGAAAGACAAGAAGTGAATTGATTTATTATGTGGATAAAAAAGTTTTCTTATGATAATAACAGAGAAGGAAAGCGGAGATAAAACTGGAAGCAGATGCACATGGTGGCAGCAGAGCGCACCATAGGAGAACAACAACTTTGTACAGAAGTTGTTAGAGAGTTTTGTAGCTACATTGAATGTCCTCGAGGGAGGTGGGAGTGGGAGGAAGAAAATGACGCCCAATTTTCAAAATGAAATTGTTAGAAATTTTTGTTTGAGTGAATTTGTCACATCGCATGGGGATTTCAAGAGCTTAAGGCTATTTTGCTAAAGATTGGAATAGGTTAACGGTAAGCGGTAAGGACGTGAATTCGGGAAGTAAGCGAGAGGAAATGATGCTAGAATTCGAGTTAATAAACTTTTGGCGAAATTGGGTTACAAAAGAGGTGAAAAAATAGGTAGATATCCGTTTGGAATAAAAGGTGAAGGCTGAAGTCCTTGAATGTTGTGATGCTCTGGCTCTGCAGGATGGTTCTGGTACTATGCATATTGAAAAGTTTGGGATTAAAGTTTGAAATTGGGCCATGAGGGATTATTGCTTGGATTCTTGGATGGCAGTTTTTGCAGTAATTATATCTGCTTCGGGCGTTTTAGTAATTGTGTCAGGGAGTTTTGGAGCACGAAGATGAGTTCAACTTACGCTGCGTACTTATAGTGCAGAAAGTTAGATTTATGGTACGTGGTATTTCTTTTAGAATCCTTATATACTGTCTTGTTTCATTTGAAATCACTACCATGATTGTAGAGATTGAATTCATCGTATACCTTTTTCAATATGTTCAGCAAAATGAAACCTTTACAGCACTCATTAACATTACATTTTTTACTAAACAACGTTAAATTAGTGTTATTATGTGCGTATAGATTCCAAAATGGTAGTGGAGATGTCTTTTTTGAGGAGTTAAATGATTTGTTGTTGCAATTTAAATCAAAAAACTGTACACTAAAGTTTACTTTGTTCTGTCATATATTCCTAAGATTTTCTTTATGGTGCATGGTATTTAGATTGAAAGACGTGATATTCATGCGTCGCATTCAACTTGAGTAGAAGCACGAGGTTTTGAGGGACTGTGTTA
>CAKKXW010000001.1:109394329-109410387 GCA_920937365.1 Sphaerophoria rueppellii | reverse complement strand
AGGTGGGAGTGGGAGGAGGAAAATAACGCCCAATTTTCAAAATGAAATTGTTAGAAATTTTTGTTTGAGTGAATTTGTCACATCGCATGGGGATTTCAAGAGCTTAAGGCTATTTTGCTAAAGATTGGAATAGGTTAACGGTAAGCGGTAAGAGCGTGAATTCGGGAAGTAAGCGAGAGGAAATGATGCTAGAATTCGAGTTAATAAACTTTTGGCGAAATTGGGTTACAAAAGAGGTGAAAAAATATGTAGATATCCGTTTGGAATAAAAGGTGAAGGCTGAAGTCCTTGAATGTTGTGATGCTCTGGCTCTGCAGGATGGTTCTGGTACTATGCATATTGAAAAGTTTGGGATTAAAGTTTGAAATTGGGCCATGAGGGATTATTGCTTGGATTCTTGGATGGCAGTTTTTGCAGTAATTATATCTGCTTCGGGCGTTTTAGTAATTGTGTCAGGGAGTTTTGGAGCACGAAGATGAGTTCAACTTACGCTGCGTACTTATAGTGCAGAAAGTTACATTTATGGTACGTGGTATTTCTTTAAGAATACTGTCTTGTTTCATTTGAAATCACAACCATGATTGTAGAGATTGAATCGTAGACCTTTTTCAATATTTTCAGCAAAATGAAACCTTTACAGCACTCATTAACATTTATCGTTCAGTTTTTATTGTGCTTACTAAAAAATAATCAATGTATGTTTAAATTTACAAAACAGAACCCAACATTTTAAATTTGATGCCATTGTCCCCGCTAGACAGACTTAAATCAATGCTTGCCTCATCAAAGCCATTACATTGCTGATGTTGATGATGATTTGAGTTTGAATTTGAAGCAATTTCACTGTTTTCTCCAATTGAAATCGAAGAAAAAGCGGATTAAACAAAAAAAAAGCGAACTCAAAACAATATCCAAATGAAAACCAAAGTAGAGTACTTAACCGATCATGGAACGAGAACAAAACCGAATGAAGTGGAGAAAAACAGTATTCACTATACAAAAAAATAAAATAAAATACATGCCTACAGACAACAGCACATTAGCAAACGTCCCCACAAAATGGCATATCCCGTCGCACTCATCCATCCGCATCCGTCCAAGTTTGCACCGCAACCAAATAGCAATCAACAACGTTCATCATCACGACAGTTACAAACAGTAAACAACAGAAAATGAACCAAATAAACAAAAAAGTAAAAAAAAGGATATTTAAAAAAAAAAACGAGTAAAACTGCCGATGAAACAAAAGGATTTAATCTTCGGAATACCTACATTTACAAAACAGCAGTCGTCCTCACCACCGTTCTTCGTCGTTTTTTTTTTCGTCCAGCCACCATCAACCACAAAAATTGTAACTAAATGCTCAATATGGAGGAGATTTCAAATATAGATATACATACAGTTCGTATAGGTGTAGTTTAATGATCTACAACTATCAACAGACAATCTAAGGCAAAAAAAAACACAAGTTTCAGTAAATATCACATCTACTTCGTCACACCATCAAACTTTAAGGAATTGAGAACGAGTGCATGTTTTGTATTAATTTTTTGTAAATATCGTCATGGTGCCGTGGTGGGTGAACATTGGATTCTAAAGAAGAAAGAAACTGGGAATGGAATAGCGAAAACTTAACGAATTTTACATACAAATAAAACCTTACGGGTTTAGTGGCTAAACAGCTAAAATATTATTCCACAGAATAAGGGTTTTGTTATATTCTGTGTTCATTATTTTAGCTGATTGATTTTTCTCAAATTAATAGCTGACCTAGCAAACGCTGTTTAGCCAAATAAATGTCTATATTACTCCTTAATTGTGTTGTTTATTTTACATTAAATGTTTATATGAGCAAAACTCAAAATAATTGGCCTAGTGCATTTCAGGCAGATAGTGTTTGTTCGACAGATAACGCAATATTGGATTTTTCAATCGTCAGATAGACTTTATCTGACGAACAACGCTTTATTCCACCGATGAATACTCAGATAAGTTTATTTGCCAGTTCGTTTAAAAATAAATAAATAGAGTGGCGCAACAGCTCTTGAAGAGCCAAGGCCTAAGTGGCTTAATCCCATCAACAATTCTCTGGGTGAGTGTGAAGAATTGAGGGATTTTTGTTCTCATGTCAGTAAGATCCTTAGCTTTATTTAACCTCAATTCTTTTTTTTATTTTGCCCCACAGAGTCTCTATGGGAGAAAGATCCGTGCTGTTTGCAGGCCAGGGTAGAAGGGGAATGTTGTGTTCTAGTTCTAGTTCTCGAAGCCAGCTCATGTTATTTCTAGCTGTGTGACACGACGCCATATTGTTGAAAAATAAAATTACCATCTTCTGTTTGCAATACAGGTATTGACGTTTAAGTTGATGTTCCAAGATGTCTTGATAGCTACTGGCGTTCACAGTACCGTCGATGAAGCAAAGGTTTCCCACTCTTCAAGCTGACGTACACCCCCAGATCATTGGTGAAGCATGAAAAGCTTCAGATGGAATTTTTAAGACCCTTGATCTCGAATCTCCCACACAAGACTGGAATCGAGACTCGTCGCTCCATATGATACTTCTCCACCATTTAATGTCCAGTTTTGATGATCAGTGATCCTGATCACTAATCCGTCTTAAACGCTTCTTTTTTCGTAAAGATGTTAAAAATGGTTTTTCTCTAGCCTATTGGTGAGTAAAACAATTTATATTATCTTATATATATAATTCTCCTGTGCGTTTGTTTGTGACCCTACTCCTCCCAAAGTACTGGAAAGATTTTTCTGAAATTTGGTGGGAGCGATAAGCTCCATCCAAGACAGGTTTTGCTTCATAATTGGATTCGGTAGGTAGCGCTGTTCTGAAGTTCTAGACAAATGTCATGTCTGGTACCCAAATGACTCATATTCTAATAACGGGAAAGCATGTAGAGGGTAGTGGGGTAGCGGGCAGTAAGAAGCAATTACCGGTTAAGCGTGTGTAAGTATTAGGTAGCGTGTAGCGGGGTAGTGGGTAACATTGTAACTGGGTATAACGGGGTAGCTGGTAGACGGTAGTGAAGAGGGTGGTATTGAAGCGAGCTTTTTTCATGGAATTTTTCCATCTTTCTTGATGACTCTTTTTAAAATTCGTCGGTCTCTACTTGTAGCAATTGTTGGCCTTTCAATTTTCTTCAGTGTTTTGTAATTTTGTATTGTTTGATTTCGCATATCTTCAGACAAAAATTTGTCACGCGCCATAACGAACCTCGACTGCAATTTTTTTGTCAGCTAAGCACAATTCAAATTTAGAGAAATAAACGGGCCAACTTGTTTGCGATGGTAATGACTGGGCTTACATGGAGAGAAAAAATTAAACACTATGAAATAATTTGATAACGTAATCGATTTATTAGAAACCTGTCAGCGTTTACCATTTTAAGAAAAAAAATACTTTTTTTTATATATTCTGTCTTATGATTATTAAACTTAAAAGGCAATATTGTAAAATTCAGAATATAGAATAGGACAACTGTTTTGAGTTTGGTTCATAATCAAAACACTGTTTGCTGGGTCAGCGTTTATAGATATATACCACGGCCACCATTCAGATTTGCCAATTTTATTAAAACGTCTTCAATTATTATTTAGGCTGGTATTTGCAATAAAACCAAAGTTCAAACTATGTCTATATTATTTTATCAGCTTGTTTGTTGTGATAATTTTAAAGTTGAAAATAAAATAAGTCAAAAAAAAATTCTTGGGGTTTTGTTATTCTTATATCGTCCACAGCACTCCTTGCCTCTATCAATTGCATAATATAACACGTCTTCACACTTATAATGAGCTAGTTTTGTACCCTAGAAATTATTTGTTTGTTAAAACAACGTTTACCAGGTCAGCTAATAGGATAAAAAGTAATTAACATAAAGCCTTCTTGTGGTTCTAATTACCTCCGAACCAATTTTGAGCCTTATCAGTCCAGCCGTTCTTAGAAATCAAAACACGTTAACTGGGTTAGCCAGTATGATAAAAGCTATTCTCTAGGTGCTTCCTGGTTCAAAGCTACCTCCCCACCAATTTTAAGCCAAATAGATAAAAATAGAGTGGCGTGGCAGCTCTTGAAGAGCCAAGAGCCAAGGCCTAAGTGGCTTACTCTCATCAACAATTCTCTAGGTGCGTGTGAAGAATTTAGGGGACCTACAATTTAACGCCGATTCCGAACGGCAAAGTTGAGAAGCACTTTTTCATGACAGATTGATACTCCTAGAAGTTTTGTCAGTTCTTCGCAAGAGGCAGTGCCCGTGAAAGATGAAATAAGAAATATTGGCACGGACAGGTCTCGAACCCACGACGTTCTGCTTAGCAGCCAATGCACCTAACCACTAAGCTACGGACACTACAAATAGACAGTGGTGAGGCAGCTATTGCGATAGCTGAAAAAGATGGTAGAAAAAAAGTGTCCTATGGAAGATTCCCGTTTTATTAGGTACCTTTCCACCAGTTCAGCCATTCTTGAGTTACACAGTATTTCTTTTATATGCATAGATTGACCAAACTTGACTCCGAATAAATAAATTAATAAATTTGGCCGTAATGAACCTTATATTCAATTCCAAAGTTAAACATGACATAAGAACATTAATATCATAAAGGAGTCATAAAAAATATCTAATTTGCTTAATATTTCAAATAATAATGCAAAACCAAGTTCTTCTACTCTTGTGAACAAACAACCTTTACTTTTTTGAAAATTAAAAAAAAAAAAATCAATTTCAGTTCGCTTATATTTCGCTGTCTCTTGGTTCACACTCGTTATATTTCATTAATCTTAATTGAAAAACTTTCGCTGACACTATACAATATCTCTTGAATCTACTTTCTTCATATTTTCATGTTTTCGATATCCCAAAAGTACAGCTAACTTTTGAATCTGTCCTCTCCTTTGAGGCATAAGAAAATGTTGATAAAAAACTTTTCAAAGGCTTTTTGTTCTCACAGTAAAAATTTAATGCTCCAAAAAACAAAATCAAAATTTATTGTTTTTTGAATTAAAATCCGTCTATAAAAAGCGCCCGGCAAAACTTTAATATTTTTATTACTCAAGCCAAAGTAACTACTAACTCATGCCATTCATTTTTGTTTTTTGTAAGGATATGAAAATATGAGAAAAAAAATGTCTATTCAAAAGTGTGTTTTTTTTTTCTCCCTTACCTAAAGTCTAAATTTTTTTACGACCAATGAAGGTGTTGTTTTTCCAAGGCAAAGTAATTCCAAAAAGAAAAGGAAAACACTGTGAATTGAGACTCCCTCGTTATGGGCTTTCTTTTTTGTATTGTCTTACCACGACGATATAGCCACAACCCTTTTTTTGTTGGTTCTTCAAGTTTCTTGAATGGTTAAGGGTTGAATGACAAGACGAAAAAGTAAAATTCCACTTCCTCTCTAACTTTACATATAAAAATGAGACTCAATTATTTTTGAAAAAAGCCAAGATACATCCGCCCAGTTGGATACTTGAATGTTCTAAGAATTAATTAAAACTTTTGTGCGGTAAGGAGATCTTAGGACGAACAGGGATATATTTTTTGATTGGGTTTTCCAAATCTTCGAAATGAGATTTCGTTCGTTTTTGATAGGAGATTGATAAAATTTAAATTCGGTTAGAAACAAGCACTGGTAGAGCAGTCAGGCCCCTTGGTCTAATTAATAGTGCCTAATATTGTTTCCGCAGCCTGCGGCAATTTTATTACTTCCACTTATATATTTTGGTATAACCTAAGCCATTTCGAGCGTGCTAATTTCTGTCCACATCACTGAACAATATTCACTGGAATGTAAGCTAAATATCATCATTGGTCGGTTGGTGGTGTCCAGCTCTAATGGCTTATGGCAACATGTTGGTTCCGAAAATTTGATTTGGTCAGGAGTCAGCTATTAATACTGGCGAGTGCTTGAATGTAGGAACGGAATTTTGTGTTATTCAATCTGTTTTTTTTTTTTTTTTTGGGAGCTAAACCGAAACCGAAACTCACTCACAATCGAATTAAACGAATATGCAAAAGTCAATTAAGGGAGAGACGAGAACGAAAATGGGAATATTTGTTTATATTGGTTTGTCGTCCTGTTGGTGGTGTGGTAATATGTATCGATTTGCACTAAAAGCCCGTCAAATGCTTTTTTAAGCCTAATGCCAATGGTATATTGGATAATGAAGGTGCAGCGCAGCGTTTGTCAAAAGTTAAGGAGCTGAAGAAAACCCAAACCAGTAATTCGATACGGACAAAGGATTATATCGGTAAACATTGGTCGATGAGTTTTAAGGGAGAATAGAAATTACTTTGAACAATTTAACGGGAAATTGTCTTTCTTTGTATTTGTTCACATTTTGTTGCGTCACATTTCTTAAGGATCAACTTACAAGACAAACAAAAGCGAATGAGGGAGTTGTTGTCGTGATTTTGATTGATGACTTAACACTTTAGGGTGTGCATGACTTTGAGTTATTTTCTCATTTCAAATATTTTGTAGAAATAAAGTGGCGTAAGATGAGACAAGAAACAATAGAGATATCACTTTCGACAAGGTCTTTAAGAATGTCACCTACTCTTTAAGACATTTTGTGTCTTCCAAGTATAGCAATATCGATAGCTACAAAGTTTTGTGATGAGTGGTAACTAGAACTTTCCGATTTATTTCATAACTTTAAGTACTGATTTTAAATTGATCTTACAAACCTTGATATTATTACTTACTACTGTGGTCCATTTTACCACATCCATTTTATGAAGGAAATGAGCTGCAAAAAACATTTTTTTTGGATTTAGACAAGCTATCACATGATTAATGATAAGAAAAACATCAAGAAGATTCCCCATTAGGTAAAACCAAAACCAAACTAACCAAAACCATATATGTCACATTCCAGTGTCGGAAAAATTCATTTAACCTGACGTGTTTGTGCAATGGAGCAGTGATAATGCGGGTATTTTGAGAAATCGAGTCAAGATTTTTCTCTTCGTAAAAAAAAAACAACATAAAAAGGACAAAATATAAATTGATGTCAACCTCGTCACGGCTTTTAGCAATGTTCATCGTCGTCTTCGTTTTAAAAGTCCCTTAAAAGCTCCACACTATACACGCCATTAAACGACCGACCGCGCAACCATTTTCTGTCATTTTGATTGATTGGAATTGGAACGAAAATATATCCTCTTGGTTAAGAGATGATTATGCAGGATCATTGCACAAGCAAAAAAAAAGTCCTTCGATGACAATCATCTCATTCATGGAACATTACTTTTGGGTAAATTCTTTCGGCTCGTGTCGATGTTGTCGGTCCTTCCACAACACCTTGTAACTTGAATCCCAAGCATAAATTTCCAATTTTTACCTGATGGTTCGAAAGGGAATTGCTTAATATCCTGAATTTAACTGAATGGGATGTTAAAAGGGAAAAACCAATTGGAAAAATCAACTTAAGCAAACCGAAGACAACAACAAAAGAAAAAAAATTATTTCCTATTTTGGGCAAAAGTTTATCTAAGTCCTTTTATCTATGTCGGAGATTATAACTCACACAACACTTTGGGAATGAAATTTGTTGTTCGGTCGTGTTTAGGTGCGGCGGCGTTGGAGACGTTTTATGTTAATGAAACAATATCTTTGATGATACTTCGGTTTAACGAGGGGAACCGAATACAACCGCTAATTCTGAGTGGGCGGGGGTTTTGTAATTAAAACTCAAGAAGAAATCTCAACTTAGTTGCTGAGTATTTTGTATTTGTGGGTTTTATTTTGAGTCAAGAGCTAGGAGAGAGATATTCAAGTTTCAAGTTGTACTGGCAATTAGAGTGAATTGAAAAGATTTGTATTGGATTATGAATTCAGTGGGAGAAACTCTAGAAGTGGTATTTCTAAGCCATTAATTAATTTTGGGAGTAATTTCCGCCATTAACTGCGGGAGTAATTAAGAGATTAATTTTCGAATGGAGTTCTAGATGGCTTTTGACAATTTGGAATAGTGAAATTTCATTATCATGTACAATTGACAAAACAGGAAATTCAAAACAAATCGGCGAAACCAAACTTCCTTGAGGCTCCAAAAAAGTGCAGAATCAAAGAAATGGGTCAATGGGTCGGGTTCTTAGGATCGAATTATTAGTCCACTCATAAGCATGCCATACATAAAGATCGGAGTGATGACTTTAGTTGCTTGGGACTTTACTGCTCAATTAACTTCTAATCCCAAAGAAGCAGCGATTGGCAAGAGTGATTCTTCGTTTGATTTCAGCGCTGGTGTTGTTATCTGAGCTTATAGTGGAAAATAGGTACAGAAAGTCCTTTACTACTTCGAAGTTAAACCTGTTTATGCTGACATTGGCTGCAAGACGTAGATGTTGGTTGTCCTTCCTTGTTGACAGTAATTATTTGGTCTTGTCCTCGGTAACCGCTAGACCCATCTTCCTGGCCTCCGTCTCAAGGCTCACGAATGTCAGTGGAGCATTCGTGAGCCTTGAGACGAAGGCCAGGAAGATGGGTCTAGCGGTCACGCCATGTTACTCCAGTTATGTCAATGTCGTCTGCGTATCCTAGTAGCTGGACGAAATTTTGAAAGATTGTGCCTCTGGGTAACGAAAAAATGACGAATAAAAAATCGTTAAACGTGGTATTCTATTAAAAACAAAAAAACAAAACATTGTCCCCTCCCCCCTAGAAAGAACAATCTGGAACTGTCTGATTTCTCAAGAAAAAACAATCAATTTATAATATAGAATTATTTGAACGAAGATTCTCAACGTTTTATGTCTCCGAAAATTAATGTTATTGAAAAACGGTATTGCCTAACTCAACGCTGTCAGAAAAATTGAAAAACGTACCACATTGATCTTCTTAATTCTCGTAGCTTTGAGTGACAAAAAAGAGTACATTCGCATGAAAAAAGATAGAATTTTTTTCGGGCAAATGATACTTTACTTACTTAAGGTGGCGCTACAGTCCGCTGTGGACTTGGGCCTCAATCAACAGTCTCCGCAAGCAAGCTCGGTCCTTAGCTAGTCGTCTCCAGTTTTGCACTCCAAGTTGATTGAGGTCCTCTTCCACTTGAGTGCGCCACCTGAGTCGCGGTCTTCCTTTCCTCCTACGTCCCTCGAGAATAGTGTCGAAGGCTTTCCGGGCCGGAGCATTGGTGTCCATTCGCTTCAAATGACCGAGCCATCTGAGTCTCTGGACCTTGACTCTTCTGGCTAGGTCCATGTCGTTGTACAAACCGTAAAGTTCGCTGTTGTATCTTCTTCGCCATTCCCCTTCAATGCACACGGGGGCAAAGATGACCCGAAGAACTTTCCTCTTGAAACAGCCTAAGGCACTTTCATCCGATTTTGTCAGGGTCCATGCTTCTGCACCATACAGCAGGACTGGGATGATAAGTGTGTTGTTCAGTTTTGCCTTAGAGAGGGCTTTTCCACTCAATTGCTTTCTAAGCCCAAAGAAACAGTAATTAGCAAGAGCTATTCTTCGTCTGATCTCAGCGCTTGTGTTATTGCCCGTGTTTATAGCGGAGCCTAGGTAGACAAACTCCTTTACTACCTCGAAGTTGTATGCGTCTATTGTCACGTTGGAAGAATTAGTCAATACAAAACTGTCAAATCACTGGAATATAGGAAGAATATTTTTCGCTCCGCCGTGAATTCGTAAATAAAGAAATACGACGCGAGTCAAATCTGAAAGATCGAATTGAAAAAGATCCGCCGCGAATCCCATAATCAGGCCCCATAGCTTTTGCTGTCGCACACTTCGATGACTTTTAAATCCAAGTCTTCCCACAAACTTCACTATCTATCTAGTCAAAGAAGAAAAAATCTATCGACAAACCTTTTTGACGTTGAAAGATTCCGTAAGCTCGTTGCCAACCTTGATGGAGCAGCGTGAGTTCTCAATCGTCATTTTGCACAAGCGAACGAGTTTGGCAGGGACGCCAAAACTAGACATAGCTTTGTACAGTTCGTCTCTGTGGATGCTGTCATACGCGGCCTTAAAATCGATGAAAAGGTGGTGGGTATCGATTTGGAGTTCAAAGGTCTTTTCCAGGATCTGCCGCAACGTGAAAAATTGGTCGATGGTTGAATTTCCTGGCCTGAAGCCACATTGATAATGATAGGGACCAATCAGATTGTTGACAAAAGGCTTCAGACGTTCGGGCAAATGATATGCGGGCAAAAAATACTACGGGAAAGTACTCACTGCAATTTTGCTAGCCGGGATTTCGATCTCCGGTCTTTCTACCAATTTTCAAAGAAACATCGATATATCAAAGTCTCTCAAAAATCGGACTTAACTTATTATCTGCTCAAATGTGTCATCTTTAAGTTTTTTTTTTTTTTTGTTATTTAACTTTATTTAAACGCAGACACATTTAATTCCTTGAGAAGCCACTTTCTACTAATCTTTCTTTAGCCGGGTTATTTATTTAACTAACTGCTTGCTTTTCTTAGAAAATACACACCATCCCTAAAAAAGAGAACAAAATTTTAAGGTAAAAGGACAACAGCAAAAAAGTTTAACTGGGTTAAAAAATAAGCCAAAGTCTTATTGTGTCCATTTTTCATTTTATTAAGATGTGCCTTGACATAAAAGACGGAGAATGGTAACAAAAAAGACTTCGTTTAATCTAGAAACCACAACAAAAGTTTAAGGAGATACATTTTCATTTATGATGAAAACTTTTTTACTTCGCCGAAAATGAATTCTATTTTTTTAATCATCTATCCGAACTTGTCCCAATTTCGGAAAGATGAATAAGAAAAACAAAAACCACCAAAAAATGTCCTTATTACGAGTTTGTATCTCCTTTTGGTGAATAAACAGCACTAAACAGTCTTATACTAACTTTTTCAACTTGTCTAGCTTTTGTAATCTTATTTAAAAAATGAAAACCTAATTAATTCTGGAAATTAGCTATCCTTCGCGAAAGCGGACGAATATTTTTACGTTTGAAATTTAAATTCCTTTTTTTTCTTTGTTTTTTGTTCAATTTTTAAAGAGAAATG
Source organism: Sphaerophoria rueppellii (assembly GCA_920937365.1). Taxonomy (NCBI): domain Eukaryota; kingdom Metazoa; phylum Arthropoda; class Insecta; order Diptera; family Syrphidae; genus Sphaerophoria; species Sphaerophoria rueppellii. Next base: position 109,399,381 of record CAKKXW010000001.1, on the reverse strand, counting down.
TTAACTCCTTTAGAAAACGTAGCACCTTCTTAAGGTATAAGCTGTAAGGTACATTCACTTTTATAAGAAAGAAAAGTTAAACTTTATACAGAGTGCGCAGGAAGAGAATGTACATAATTATGTTACTTGTATTTTGCTGCAAGCGATTTATAATTATAAAAGTGAGAAGAATTAAGTTAAAACAACGACGAAACAAGTTCCTTAATTAGTTGTTGTTCGCTCAACTCAAGGACATATCATGTAAGCGAGTCATACCTACTTCAGTGTTCTTTGGTAGATTGCAGACAAAGAAGTCACATACATATTCCATTTTGAAGGTTCGGTTTACTTGTTTGCAGGTAAAAGTTTATAGAGGACAAAAGTATGTAAAGGGATTTTGTGAAAGTGTATTTCGAGGGAAGGAAATTACCGAAATTGTATCAAAGGACGTCGCCAATTATGTAACTTTGCTTCTGCTTGAAGCTAACATTTGCCAAAAAGTATTGCTTCCCGATGTAGAAACTATCTTAAGATTTGATTGCTTATAGGTGTTCTAATTTTTTGAAGGTCCGCAATTTGAGCTCGCATGAAGTTAGATTTGGGTTGTTGCTAAATAAGGAGTCTAATTTCACGGTTGCCTGGATAAATTAATTTCGCGTTAATCTATGTTGATTATAATGTGCATTCCTGAATAAGTGTTTCCAATTATATAATCCACGAAAAGTGCATTTTGCCTTCTGGAAAACATACAAACAGGAGTAATTGTTACTCAATCGTTTATTACACAGCCTTTGTTGTGAACAGGAGTCAGGGGCCGAATTACGGCATCCGTTATCGAGTGAGTGAGCCTCATCAGTGATCGAACGAACGAGTAAAAATTTTGGGATGATGACATACTTTAGGTCACGTATCGTTTGAGAATTCAAAACAGTAATAGTTTTTATCGAGTCTCGATTATTTTGAAGGAATTTTGAGAGGTTTAACAAATAAATAAACAAAACTTGAGGTAAATAGTGAAGGCAGAAATATTAATTTTTTTTTTATGAAAAAACACAGCTTGACTGTTAACAAAAGACGAGATAGGTGAAGCTTTTGAGAGGAAAATCTTGACCTTATTAAATCATTGGCTAAAAATTTCATAATAAGATAACTCAAAGAAAAAAATGTATTTTTTTCCTAGCAAGTTGCCCCATTAGTGAGCTGTTTGTGTGTCGAATGAAATTAAGCTCGATAGCTGAGCAGAAAATTTAAAATTATTGTACTAGAAGCTCGATATGGATGCGAGAATTCGGCCCCTGATTTTGAATAGAATCGGTTCATTCTTTGACCCATACCGTCCGTGCGTATCAACGACAGGACGAAAGCCATAGTCATATAATCTGACAATTCACCTACGAGGAACAGCGTAGACACCGAGACTCCCTGGAGGCAGAGAATATCTCATCGTCGCTGTGGCATTATAAGTGCTGTAAGCTTAATTTTCTTCAAAATAAATTGGAATAAGATTCTGTTAAACCTAAGATATTATTAAATAAAAACCTCTTAAAAGAATAGTGAAGGTTGATTGTGTTATTTGGTTTGGATCTTTAATTCGTCGTTAGGTGCTTAGTCGAGAACACCCCAAAAAGACTGAGCAGCATACCTCAGCCTTAGAAAACAAGCATCACCATATTAGATTTGAATAAGTGCGAAATCGAGGTGACGAGGCATGGGGGATGTTCTGCGAGTAACGTTGACAGAAAGTGACATCTAACGTCCTTACGTTAGTTTCGAAAACTAAATAAAATGATGCAAACTTGTCAAAAATATACGCAAGGAAGTCATTAACAGGGTAAATCATAAGTTATACTCTAAGCCCCCGGCTAGATCTCATGACGACAACGATGACGTTAAAAAATATCACACTTTCAACCTTCCATCCTCTTTTTTTCATCTATTTGTCAGCGTTAAAGTTTGTTTTATAAACAACTTCATCTTCTAAGGAAAATGTCCCGATTCCCGGATCTCAGCAATTGCCTTTCCGACAACAAGCAGAGATACTCATTATCGAAACAAAAACAAAAACAAAAATAAAAACAAAAAACTCATATATCTATGCTCAGATGCTTGTCTCATAACCATTAACTTAACCCGTGCACGTCATGAGATAGAAGAAGCTCGAAATTTACGATGCCAAGACTTGACTCAACGAAATCCGCACAGAAACCATAGCATTCAGCGCTAATCCGCCATTCAAAAACAAAAAATGACTCGCCCTTCCGTTGACGTGCCATTCAACAATTCCATTTAGCTGAAGTATATAACTCCGTCGACGATAGTAGCGCTGCTGGTTGACTGTATCTAATATCCCCGCAGACAGTCTCCTGGAATGAGCTTGTGACATTACTAAATGAAGAATTATTTTTTTGTTCCTCTTTTTTTTTCAAATGAGCAAAAAAAAATAGAATTAAGAAAAATAATGTGGAAATCAAGAAAATGTTCAAGTAACGAAAGAACACTCGAACTGCTCTGTTTGGTCAAATGAATACAAAAAAAATACGAAAATAAAACAACTGCACTGTTAAATATATAGTAAAATAAGCAGGATGAAAGGAGGATGATGGAACATGGAAGTGAACTTTTTAATGAAGTTTGTGTTCGCATTTTATTTCGTTTGTTTTTTGCGTTTCCTGAACTCATTTAGCATCTCGCGCGGCGTTGCTCCTTCTCATTCTCACTTTGTTCTTTTTTTCTCGTTTCATGGCTTTGCTTTCTTTTTCAGGAAGAACAAATAAAAGATTCTTACAAAAAAATAAAAAATTAAAAACAAAAAAAAAATATTTACATTGTCTTCATATTTTTTTCTTTTTTTGTTCTCATTATGGACAAATACAAAAATCTGAAGAGAACCTTTCAGTATTCGGATGCAGAATGCCATGACACAAAAGATTTTCATCAGGGACCCAGAGTGCCAGGAACAGAGACACATGTAAATACAAGGGTTAAAAGTAACACCACGTTCATAATGCACATCAGACATGGTCTCAATGGTTTCCGTTCTGCCGTTCTGGAACTGTAGCGAGAACAATTTAATAACACATTCTAGTGTGTCGTTCTGCCGTGAAAAGTGTCAAGGAATGGATTCACGTTGCAGTGACTTTATGATTTCGATGGAAGTTTTAGCGTTGATGAATTTATGGGCGAAGTGTCACGTATGCTTACCTTTTTAATTATTTATTTAATTCTTTTCAGCTTTAAAAAGTCAGACTTGCAAACTTTGCATTCGAAATTTCAAGAAAAAAAGCTTCAGAATGCGTTTATAAAAATGTGCACTTTAAATTTCATTACAAATATAACTATAACGACGTTTGTGGTTTGGAGACAGCAATTTGAAATCAAATACATAATTTCTTGAGGAAATCTTTTAGAAGCATCAATAATTGCTCAGAATATTTGTTTTGCAACATAAATGCAGTAAATACAAAATTTAAAAGAAATTAAATTCAAGCTCAGATAACCCCTTGACCATCACTATTGCCGCTAACAGAGTTTTTAATTTGTTATCAAGATTCATAGAGCTTCCGATTTTCGTACTAAGTTTTCTTCAGAAAAAGCGGGATGGTACCCCAGCCTTCTTTTTTGTTTGCTAGTTCGCGATTTGACATTTAACTTGAAGAGATGTTGACGCCTGCAAAAACCCCACCTACAGACTATACAATAATCATTGTGCAAAAAATATCAAAAGGGTTTTGCTTTTCTACAATACATTGCAAAATGCTTCAATATGGGCCCTAGACAATCACTTATATTGTGTAACATCAAATACTTTACAATAATATTGATAGTCTAGGGGCCGTTTGATATTAGAGCGTGTAGTCATAATCTGAATTTTCTCTTGAATTTAAAAAACAAGATTCTTTATCAGTTTTGACAGCAATGCGTTTTTAGGCCAGCTAGTATTCGCCTAAAAAAAAGAAATATATGGCCAACTGAAATTCGCCACAGCGTCCGTGGCTTAGTGGTAAGGTTCGTAAGCTGCTAAGCAGAACGTCATGGGTTCGAGTCCTACTCGTGCCCATAATTTATTTCATCTTTCACGGGCACTGCCTCTTGCGAAGAACTGACAAAACTTCCAAGAATATCAATACCTATATCATGAAAAAGTGCTTCTCAACCTTGCCGCTTGGAATCGGCGTTAAATTGTAGGTCCCTTTCAATTCTTCACACGCACCCAGAACCCAGCCACTTATGCCTTGGCTCTTCAAGACTTGTCGTGCCACTCTATTTATTTATTTACTAGCCTACCCGCCATCATTCAGATCAACTCCAGAATAATTAAAGTTAACACAGATATTGTTAAAATACTTCTTAAATTATATGAAAAAAACTTGATTTTAGGTCTTGAAGTTCGTCGAGCTTTTGCATAGTTCTCGGAGTTCCAAATAAAAAAAAGTTCCATCATTCCATTTGACGACCAGTGCACCTTCAATTACATGCGGTTTTCCCTTTGATAACCCATGAGTATTCCGAATTTTTCATTAAGAACTTTCTATTTTCCATTGGAAAACCCATTTACATATCGCGAATGACACAGGTACAGGTAAATATACACAAAATTGATCTAAAAAGTTATACTTGGCTTAAAACTGTATTGCGTGGAGTGGTTCATTTCAGGTTGTTCAGTCCTGGTTGCCTATTGTGGGTTGGTTTGGATTAGGTTTCGGCATCTAGCCGTGTTGGTATGCTGACTCCAGGCCAGAATAAAAGGAAACTGCTTCAGCGTTGTTCATTTTCAATTGCTCGGTGATATCCATGGCACTCAGGTACCTTGGTGCGGGATGTCGTTTCTCGTTGGTTATCCTTCTTAGCAGCGGATTGGGGTGATTGGTATAACATCTGCAAACATCTTCCTAGCTGTATCAGCAAGAAATATCTCGGGATTCCTCGTAGAGTCACTTGTTGCTGTAGTACTTGAACCTTTGACTATGGAAGTGTAGTGTGAAAATCCTTAGCAGCTTCCTTTCAAATAATAGCAGTTTCTGCATCACTGTCTTGGAGTTTGTACACCATACTGGTTGCTCTTTGCTGTAGGGC
>CAKKXW010000001.1:109380722-109393846 GCA_920937365.1 Sphaerophoria rueppellii | reverse complement strand
ACGACCGAAGTTGGGCTCAAGGGTGAACTGATGGGCATTCCTGGAGGCGCGGGTATTACGGTTGAATATCTTTAGGGGAGGAATGCAACTGGCTATTTCACTAGAGCAAATACCGTTGAAGTAACGGTAGAATAGGGTGAGGCATGAGACATTACGGCGATGTTCGAGAGATGTAAATGACTCAACGATGGTAAGATCACCAATCATCTTGAATGCTCTTTTTTGGATACTGTCCAGAAGACTTAAGTATGTCACTGGAGCGGGATGTCGTTTCTCGTTGGTTATCCTTCTTAGCAGCGGATTGGGGTGATTGGTATAACATCTGCAAACATCTTCCTAGCTGTATCAGCAAGAAATATCTCGGGATTCCTCGTAGAGTCACTTGTTGCTGTAGTACTTGAACCTTTGACTATGGAAGTGTAGTGTGAAAATCCTTAGCAGCTTCCTTTCAAATAATAGCAGTTTCTGCATCACTGTCTTGGAGTTTGTACACCATACTGGACAGCTGAAGCTAATCACTGGCCTGAATAGTTGTTTGTAGATCAGCAGTTTGGTCGGCTAACTTACACCAGTCTTCTTCTTTAACAGGGCAAAAGGCTAGGTTAGATTTGACTAGCACTGCTCTGCTCTTGTATGCGGGTGGAAGCGAAATAGCTCGTTGAAGTTGCCTCCTACAGCGGTTGCGGTTAAAAACCGGTTTCCTGAAGCATACCAACTCCAATTAAGCGGTATTTACCCTTATTCCCCATTTGTAGTACTCGAAGAGACTGCTTAGTAGGCTTCAACCTTTAGGATTGTTAAGATGGGTGAGGCGTCATGAGAGAGTCATCTGCAAAAAGCAAACTGTTCCTTGTTGTTGACTTTTTATTTTCAGCTTCCACGAAGAATTTCCTGAAAGATAGAAAAGAAAATAATATTAGGGTCGGAGACTGAGAGATACCTAAAATGCGGAGATTGTGGATGAGAACCTCGATCCAAACGCTGTCGAATGCTTTCTCAACATCCAGAAAGCATCCTACCGTAATACGGTGACTGTTGAGAGCGAAAGTGACGTCGGCGTCGGTGTGTAATTTCAGTGACAGATGTAGGGTGGATTCGCCTTTGCGGAATCCAATGAACTGCTTCAGTATTGGGTAATTGGGTTTCTGGATTAATTGGATGGAAGCGTCGATATCCATACGGAAGGCTTGCTCTGCTGACGACGGAAAAGATGTGAAGATTATTCAAAGTGGTTGGCAAAGGCTTCGACTTTATCAGCTGTTGTTGTAAGCTCGTTGTTGTTTCTTCTGGTAGTGGCTTGTATTTCCCAATTTGGCGGTTTTTTTCCTTGAATACATCTGGTCCTGGTTTGATGGCCTGCATCCTCTCACTGAACGCGATGTTTTAGATCTCTGGAAGTATAAAAACATAATTAGATGAAGCTAGGAAGAATAAGTCTAATGTCGATGGGCTGGTCTTCCAAAAAGCAATTGCTTATATATAGAATTATTTGAACTAAGAATTTTAATGCTTTGTTCTCCATGATTCTCAGCGTTTAGTGTCTCTTAAAATGTCTGTTTTCAAAAAAGGGTGTGGTCTAATTCAGGGCTGTTAGAAAAATCAAAAAATTTACCAGATTTCGATCTACTTAATTCTCATAAGTTTTAGTGATGAAAAGGAGTAGATTCTCATTATAAAACGTGGGATTTTTTCCTGGAAAATTTTACGCGAGCAAAAGTTATGCAGGAGAGTACTTTCCAGGATTTAGTTATGCTAGATTTCGTCATCCGGGTTCTGATTTCTAGTCTTTTGACCACAATCCGTTCGACACATGAGCAAAAATATGTCATGCAATCATGTTTGATCTTTGAAAAGTTTGCAGAGTTTCTTAAATCTTACAAGTATGTCTAAAAGAGGCAGACAAAAATCAACTTATCTACCTCACCTATCTATATCTGGGAAAGGTTGTAAAATTATTTGTTTATGAATTAGTTTTTCCCAAACCAACTCTTTGCACAGCCTTATCTCTTGACGCTGTTATATTTTGATGACACCCGCTTCAACAACGCACTGAAAAAATTCGCCAAGAAAAATAGAAAAGAAATAGAACTGACTTCAGTGAAGCAACTTCTCGGTCTGCTGAAGCCTGGAGTAATAACAAAACGTTTTGTAGTTTCCGAATCGATCTTTGAAACAACGCATTCCAGAAACGACGCAACATTATATTTTGCAAACGTTTATCAACGTCTTATCTTCCCTGATTGATGGGTCCCCAAAATGATTCGGATATTCAAAAAAAACCACTTGTGATGCTACCCTTTTTCATGATAGTGGCTTAGGAAGTAGACAGAATTGTCACCTGTGGTGCTTCGATAAATATTGCTGAAAAACCTTTATACCTGTCACTATATGTTTATCTTTTGCTTGTTTTATATCACATTCGAAAATGAGAATGGTACAATTGCTATGTTGAATAAATTGCACTTTATTTCTAAAAGACGGAGCAGTACGCCAAGCAAGTAACTAAGAAAGGTAACCTGATCGTGTTACTCCTACAGAAGAGTATGATCGTTTGTTGTTACATTTGTCTGTGATCACATCGATTCAAAAGACCTGAATTCTTGTTTCCACGAAAATGTTATTTTCTTAAGGTAAAATCGTTGTACATTTCGAATCTGTGAAATAACCATTTTTTTAAATCATTTTAATACCAATATGACAAGCAAGCGTTGTTTTCGTGATCCCTTAAAATAATCTTCTTAATGTCTTCCCCTCTCTCAAATTTTAACACTGCGGCATTATGATTTCAACTTACATTACATGAACATCCACCTTAAAAATTAATGCAAAACACGTACCTACGACGTATGAGTGATATTTTCAACGAAAAAGAAGCAGAGAACGAGTTCACTTTCACTCAATTAATGAATTCAACTCTACCACCGACACTCGAAATGCAATTCACCACTGAATTGCTGTGATTCTTCATTCATTTCATTCACATTTCACAATTCCCACTTGTCGTCGTATCGTTGTTGTCATCGTCGTTCCGCTATCACATGGTAACACGCATTTTTCAGTTTTCAGTCAAAAACAAAATACCGAACAAATCCACCCTCACATAATCAAACATTTAAAAATATGCACCTGCGCTCCATGGAGCTGGATTCTGTAGACGTAGACAACATCCAGATGAATTCTTCCTTGCAGACTCCATTTTCCAAAAGAACATTATCCTGGAAAATTCCCATAAAATCATAAGGACATGGAGCCAGAATCAGAAGCAGAGCCATGTGTAAAAGGTCTATCGAAAAATATTTTCAGTCATAGTTCATCGTCTCTCTCGGTCGGTAGTGGTAAACGGAATAAAACGGATACGCGCCTAATAGAGGAACCCCCCTTTTGAATGTTCAGACATAGAAGCACAAAACAAAATTGATATAAAAATCAGAAAAGATAAGAAGCAAAAAAAAAGAGAAAATCCTTAAACTCAGTGGTTGTGTGAGTGAATTAGTATAAAAAAAAAGTTCAAAACAAAAACAAATGTACGTCAGAATCCCCAAAAATTGATAAAAGGATATAATTTTACATTTTTCATATGGTTAGTATTTTTTTGAATCTAATCTGTGATTTTCTACCAATCAATGTCCTTTTAATCCTATAAGTGAAATTGCAATTATCTCTCTATCCCATTGCATCTGTGTGTTTGTCGATTTGATTTTGGCTGTGTGAGTGTTTTTGCTCGAGAAAATTGCAATAAATCAAATTTGCCGGTGTTTTTTTTTTTTTCAATTTAAGAGAAAAATTCAGGACTTTGAACTAAGCCAGCAAAAACCTTTTTAATCTGTGATTGATTGTAAGAAATTCGTTTCGCTGTCGGAGGAAATTAAAACGAATAAAATCTGGTGGGAATGAAAAGTGCAGACTCGGAAAATTTTAAAAGTTTTTTTTTTTTTTTGCGAAAAAGCAGAGCAAAAGAAGAACAACAACAAAATCGATAAAATCCTGCGACTATACATATGTGACTACGATAACGATGCATGCATATATTGAAAAGGCGGCTAAGACTGCTTCGGGACACACAAAAGCATGTGCCTATGCCCCCCTTTTGCATTGCATTATGTATGTCCATGTGCATTTTTATGTGCAATGATTTTTTATTCTGTTTCTTTCATTTCTTTTGTTTGCATACTTTTTCGTTGTTCCTTTATCCGTGTGTTCGTTTGTGATAAGAAAAGAATCCTCTTTTTTCTGTTGTTTTTTTTTCTGATTTTCAGCAGCGTGACACTAGCATTGCATGTGGTCTGCACTTTTTTCTGCTTCGCGTTGTTGCATTAAAATTCGTTATAAAAGTGAGTCTGTCTATGTGAGCGAGAAACTGTGTATGTTTTGTGGATTTTGGTCCTTTCTCTGCTGCTGCCTGATGCATATTCATTTTTGCTAACGTGGTCGAAATTTTAATTTTTGTTGAATGGAAGACAATTCCTGTCGCTATATTCTGTTTGGCTGATGTTCATGCTGATTTCGAAATCCACTCACTCTGAAGTGTGTAATCGATTGTGTAGTAAAATTTGTTTTTCGTTCATATGATGGTTTTTTGTGTGTGTAAAATGATTTCAATTTGTGTGTGTGATGGTGTTTGTTTATTCGACTTTCGGCAGAATATCCGTATCCAAACGTATAGTAAATGTGTCCAGTTATCCCTGTTATGGAATTCTCTAGGAAGAACCGACTCTGTAGACAGTACCATAGTCAAACAATGAATTTGTAGTGAAATACGCTTACTATACAAATTTTCGCATATAAATTCCCAAAATTCTACACTGCAATGCTGGTTGTATGGTTGTCACCATGTCGTGCGTCGTCGTCACCGAAATGCGTATTTTTGTGGGTGTAAGTTCTCGTGTGTGTTATGTGTCTGACTATGAGTGAGGATGTTTTTGTTGGACTATTTGGAGGATTTGCATGCGAAATGCAGAATTGAAAATACATAAATTCGTGTTTCGTGTTTTTACATAATGTTTATGCAGGTAAATAACTACCTGTGTATCTAAAATTGTGAATACGTCGATATTTTGTGCATGCTCTCCAAGGGCAGACAGAATTTTTCTGATTTAAATTTAAAAAAAGAAAAAGATGAAATTGGCATGAATGCATTTGTTTATCCGAATTAATTAGTTTGTTTTTATAAAATTATACACAAAGAAAAAGGTTTCTATGTATTGTTCTTATCGCTAACTTCCGTGTTTCGTTCAAGCGGTTCCTTCTTCCAATGATTTGTAATGAATTTACGAAGTCACAACTTATGCTTTTTCCTGTTTTGCTTAACTCAATAACTTTGTTCTATATCTGTGGCGGCCGTATTTTTTGGGTTACTTTCGAACTTATATTGTCTAAAATAAAATGGTTTGATATTCGTGCTCATTATAAAAAAAGGTATGCAACAGAAATAAAATGTGGCAATATAAATGTTGCTTGCTCTTAAGAGAAAAATAAGAAATTGCCTATTTTTGTTACGTATACGCCACAGTGTCTAAGATCGAAGATGCCACAACCATCTGTAAAAGGCCATGAAACATGACAATTCGTCAGTTGCTACGTTTGTCACATTTTGCGCTCAATTCACTTAAGAGGCATTCGAATGAAGTTTGCACAAAAACCGAAATCGATTATGATTATAATTATTACCTATGTTTTAAGCATTAAAGCGCTTTTGAAAACAAAGGTCTATGTTTACAAATACCTTAAAGCTTGCTCGCAATTAGGTTTCAGAAAAAATTATAAAACATTTTGAAACTGCTAATGTCTCCAGGAGCTTGGCATGGAAATATTTTAAATTTGAGTTCTCGGACCAAGCGGTTTTAGGAAAAGTTCTAGTTGTTTCTTTGTAATTTGTAGCAGAATATGCAAACTGTCAAGCATATTTTTATTCTTACCACATATTTTTATGATGTAGGGTCAAGCACTGAAGACAAAGTTTGTGGAGAGCACTCTACATGCCTAAATTTCGAAATTGTTTTGAGAAGTTTCTCAGTTTTCAATTAATAAAGACAAACAAGATTTACAACTGAAAAGCTGATCGAACTCTGAAATCGAATTTTCTGTTCCAAAACAAGGATTTTCTTTTTCAAAATATTGAATTCGTTTCAAATATACATAAGTCAAATGAAAAAATTGTTAATTTACTTTTCAGAGTTCAGCGACTTATTATCATCATAATACATTTTTTCAAAGTCTTAGGCTGAAATTCGGGTATCATACCAAAATTTGCACCCTATAAAACGCATCACACACAAATTTAGAGTAGAAAGATAGATAGATAGATTTCTTTATTTTTTCAGTAATAGTTACAATATTTTATAAAAAGAATACGGACGTGGCTACCTGAGCCGTCTGCCGGTATTGACATTATTTGTTTACATTAACAAAATTATAAATAAAATGAAATACATTTAAACATTAAAAAAAAAATAAAAAGATTTAGAAAATAAGAAAGGGTTTAATTGAGAATAAGTCATATACATTATGTACAATAGATACTGAGAATTATTATTTCAATGGAAAAGTTTGAATTAAATTCTTAGTATGAGATATCAACGCGAGAAAGATGGAAGAGCAAGAATATTAAGTGAGCAATTTTAATAATTTGTAACATAAAATCGATTAATTTTGATATGATTTAAAACACAAACATATTTAGAAGCTGTTGTGGTAAGATAAGGCGTGCTTGCAGTATTTGAACAGACACTCCCAGCTCCGACTGCCGTTCAGAATCTCATAAAGAACGTTTTGGTTGAGGAAGATTTCGTTAAAATACAATTTTCTTATCTCCTGCAGGAAAGGGCAGACTGCGAAAAAATGGTTCACATTCTCAAGTTCCCTTCTGTTACATAGATCATAAGTTTGCTGTCTATCATTTCGATGTGGGATTAAATTGAGATAAAATAGTTCAACCATCGCCTTAAAAATCATACTGATAATTTCTGCAGAAAAACAGTTATGGAAGTACTTGTTTTCTGTTAACTTTACATGATTAACGTTTTTGTAGACTGCTCTGGACTCTGAAGAGCAGGTTCTACTGATATGTTGATAGTTGATTGAATATTTGTTCGTCAACCTTAGCAATGACCCTCTTAAACATATATTACCAATCTCCCACGTTAGCTATAGACGTTGACATTGCCAGGTTATGCGATAAGGCCATCTGATTCCAATTTAGAGTAAGAGTTAATAGATAACAATTCAATACTTCATTCAATTACTTCAGTTGATGTAACTTTTTAAGTTAACTTGGTGTTAACCCAGTATTAGTCGTGTGAATACTCTGGAACTAAATCAGAAGAAAGGATAAGAAATGTTGGCAGCTAAATCAAAGTTTATTTGAAAATCCATTTCTTTTTCAATGTTTTAAATAACTCGAAGTTCATTCCGAGTAAAATATATCTTAATGATTTAAAATCTACTGGAGGACGACCGCAATTACATACTTTACTTCGTTCAAACACAGGTATAGCGAACATCCAATCACGAAAAGAAGTCGATAATTTTTTGATTGTGAGTTGGTCGGACCACACAACGCCAACTTTGACTCCGTCTTATATTGAGTTTTTGCTGCGCAACAAGTCTGTGTAGTCATATGTCGGTCAAATTTTATACATGATTAAATGCAAGTCTCTATAAAACAAAAGTTTCAAAGTAAGTGCCGTTTAGATAAACTGTTAGTTGGTCAGTTATAATACATGACTGATAAAAATGAGTCAAATTACATCAATGGCTCATTTTCATGTTTGGTTGTTTTAGTTATCAAATAATCAGGAAACCACTTCATGTTAAATAACGTTAGCGTTGACAGAAGAGTAATACAGGTTTATCCATTTTGAGGTTTCAAAAATAAACGTAAATAAATTACATATGAAATATTTTTGTTCATGATATTACTATTCTATTATAAAGTTTGAACGTTAACGTTATGTGTGAAACACTACATCATTTAAATGATCAGCATGCGGTTTGTAGCAAGCATCAATTCTTTTGAATTAGCTTGACGAATGTTGGTTTTTAAATGCTCAAAAGTTAAAGGTTTATCTGTATATCACAGTCTTTCGCGTAGCCCCACAAAAAAAGTCTATCGGTGTCAAATCGCATGGTCTTGGTGGCCAGTTGATATCGCCACAACGAGAAATTACGCGATCAAGAAATGCCTCTTGCAATAAAGCTATATTCGCTCGAGTTGTGTGGCATGTGATACCGTCTTATTGAAACCACATATTCTTCAAGTCGTATTATTTAATAGCTCTGCTCTGAATTGACGGGGACAGTCGTTCCATCGTCGTTTTTGAAGAAGTAAGGTCCAATCACACCTTCAGACCAAAGAGGTCACCAAACAGTTATTTTCCGTGCATATAATGGCATCTCTTTAATTACTTGAGGATTCTCAATACGACAATTTTGTTTATTAACATACCCACCGAGTGAGAAATGTGCTCCGTAGGTAAAGAAAATTTTGTGTTCAAGCACCGATTCGACGTATCTTCGACGTTGTAAATGGTCAGCTGGCTTCACTTGTTGCGTGAGCTGGACTTTATATGAATTAAGGTGTAGATCCAAATGCAAAATACGCCATAATGTGCCGTAAGACAGTTCTAATTTCTGAGAACGACGGGGAATCGACAAATTACGGTCTTTGGCAACACTTCCACTTACAGCAGCGATATTTTCATTAGTACGAGCAAAACGATGATGCACAGGCCTTGGAATATCTGTAACCAATCCAATATCTTCAAATTTCTTCACAATTTTGCCACTTGCTTGCTAGTTGGACGATTATGTAAACCATAATGTCCTATAGAATCACCATTTTTGTAGTAGGTTTTAACAATTTGTATGCGTTGTGCGATAGTTTAACAATCCATTTTCGTAAATATCAGACTTTCAACTGAAAAAAAAAATTGGTTTAACAACTTAGTTTGAGAGATGTCGAATTCCAGCCCTATACTTTCCGTTTCTGTATCTAAAATTAGAATCTGAACGGGTGGTAAAACATTTCGGGTGATATTTTGAAATTATTATTTTATCATAATAAGAAGTATTTGAGATGAGCTTAAGTAATAGTTTAGCAATTCGGCTGAAAAAGTATACATTTTCAGCTTTTTCAACTTTTTTTTTTTTATTATCAAGAAACAAATGTCTAAAATGTCGTCCTGAGTTACTTTAAAACAATGAATCTAACTATTCTTCAAATTAAGTCAAACGTTAACGTTGAACATTTTTCAAGAGACCTTATACCCTGACCGTTAATAATATTAAACTCGTTACTGTTCATTCGGATAAATAAAATCGTTATAAGAATTTTAAAATAAAACAAAATTAATGTTAAAAATAACAAAAAAAAAAAGAAAAACGTTGGAAAGTTCGCCTGCTTTTTGTTCATCGATACCTTTAAACCTTTTTGGTTTCTCACTTTCGTAAAGTTTCTCAAAGGCTCACAATTTATGACATAAAAAAAAAAAAAAATCGAAATGAAAATAATTTTTCGAAACGGTTTTCGCTCCTTGAACAATCTTTGCAATCTGTAATACACCCACTCTTCCAAAAATTCTCTTGCAGTAAAAATAATTCCCTTTTAAACGATATCTCATCTTTAAAGAGAAACTGTAAGTCAAACGCAATACCTCCCATCCGGGAGACCCTTAAAAATCATTGCATCCTTAAATCCTGTTCATAAAACACTGTCTAGCTCATGAGTGATTACGTGCTGTAACTTTTCGACTTTACATGAGTAATTTCATGTACATACACACTAGACGTGTATTTTCGAGCCAGGAAATGTTTAAAACAAAAACAGAAAAAAAAATAATAAAAGCGAAGAAGGACGATCAATATTGCTCGTAAAAAAAGGAAGAGGAAATGAGCACATGTTTTCTCATTGATTTTCCGTTCGCTGTTTCCATCTCGCATGCTTTTGGCTTTTCTATACTGAAACATGGTAACTGACACACGCACTCAACTTGGAGATGGTAGGGAATGTCTGTTCGACATATACGGGGTACAGACTGCACATATTTGGCTCGAAGCTCCATCTTCTCGCTCGTCGTTCTTAACGCGCGTTTACTGCATACAAAAGCAGCTACACCAACCGCTATGCCACCATCGCCAGAGGTGCATTACAATTTCTGCAAAATTAAATAAAACTTTACCAACTGCTTGCCGATGTGCCAATACCGATATGCTGCCGAGGTCAAAGTGAAGAACATTATTGCTATCTTATCAAGAAGGTACTTTTTTGTTGGTTGTTGCCTGCGGATGATTATTTACTTCATCCTTATACTTTTTGAATGTTCATCCTCTTCATAAGCATCTCTGACTTCTGACTCTGCCACATTCGAACCAAAGTTCCAAATAAAGTTCAATTTCACAATGGAATTCTGTTTCCTCTTTTTTTCATTTTGGTCGACATCGACCGGCACAATCGAAAATTCCATTTAAATTGAAGGGCGTGTCGCCTGTCTGACAGTCAGGAAGTCAGACGGAACTGAATTAAAATATTGCCAGTATACTTTTTCGCCACCAAGCCGCGCCGCCGGACTTGGGAATGTTGCGAGAAGAGCATTTAATTAGGCCACTAGTTGGAATTTTGCAATTATTTACGTGAATTTTTGCGGTCGATTTGTTTCGTGATTTTCAACCTTCATGGTGTTTATCGCTTTCAAAGTAGATATCCTTTGGTAAATAACAAAAATAAAAGATATTTAATCGTTGTTTTGTGTAATTTGGCTTTTGAATCCTTGAATGTATAGCCAGAGCCACCATCCGCCCGTCGTCGCGCCGAAAGCATCCTTGCAGGCCAGGCTCTAGTGAATACACATTATTGCACACCGAACGGATGTATTTATTCAAAATGGGGTTGGCAAATTATATTCAAAGTGGAATCACATCGAAAGGTCTATCCCGAGGCAAGTCTTTGTGCATTAAGTAGAATCCAGGAAGGTATTTGGAGAAATTGTTAATTTGCATCGTTGCGTTTGAATGCATTTGAATGTGTTTCAGTCAGAGAGAGACGAATGGAATGTGAGTGATTTTTTTTTTCGACGAAATCCGTATACGAATGATGATTTTAATTCACACGTTACGAATTTGAAGAGGAATTTTAATTGAAGTGATGCTTATGGATATGTTTGGTTCGAGTGCCTGCATTTTACTTTTTCCCCCCAGAGGAGGAAATTGTTTATATGTATTTTGTTGCTGGTGTTGCTTTGCTGATTGCGTTATGGGTCATGAACATGTTTTTTTTTTCTGCACTCTGACTTTTATTTCAGTGATTTCCAGTGAAAAAGGGTGGTATTTAAATAACTTGAAACAAAAATTCATACACCATCAGCAAGTTATTTATGTTCCAATTAAAATTATTTAAATTTCTGTAAAGTATGCACGATTCGTAAATTAATTGTTTATTGATTTACTCTTCAGTCCGGGTGCATTTGAGATGAAAAGTAAATAAATTGCACGACTGGGTCATATATGAATATGCATTAATTTGTGGAGTGGCTTTTCTCGGAATAAAAACATTAAGATTTACGTCAGATGTAAGTAAATAGGTCCACAATAAATTGGATTAAAAGGTACAGGTAGCGAAGCTTTCAGTATACACTTTTTCATTGACATTCAAGCTTTTGATGATGTAAGCGATTAAGACATGAACGCGTTAAGGGTCACACATAGGCATTAAATAAGATGTCAGCGTATTCCGATTTTGTCTGGATTATATTTATTTTTTGAAAATATTTAATTCAGTCCTTATTTATGGTTGGATTAGTATCAAATGACTGGAAAACGAAATCCCTTAAAACACGTTTGTCCGGCAAATAATCCTACCTTTTTCATGAGAATCTACTCCTTTTCGTCACTCACGTCACTCAAAGTAATGAGAATTAAGGAGATCGAATTCTGATTTTTTTTTTCTATTTTTCTGACACTCCTGAGTAAGACCACTCCGTTTTTCAAAAACAAATTATGGAGCATCAGCTATAAGAAGATTGAAAACCTACCTGCGTTTTACGATCCAAATACCTCAAAACTTATTTTTTTCATACACATATACTCTTGCAGCAAACTTGCGCTTATGCAGGCAATTGTATCATTATTACAATAAAACGCATATACCTGCTTCTTTTAGTTTGTATTACACGCACACTCTTACAGCTAACCTGCTCCCTTAGCTTGTAGGCAAATGTCATTTTGACAGCAAGCTTTCCCATCTTGTTATAACTGATCAGTGGCACCAAGCATTAAAATTCTTCGTTATTTTTCTTTATAAGGTTTTTTGGGAAATCCATATCAGTTAGTTCCAAATTATTCATGCAAAGGGGAGTACACGACGACTGGTTTTCTTTTTTAATTCGCGCGAGTTTTAAACTACAACCTTGTACTTTATTTAATTATTTATAAGCTATGGGCCTTACTAATAATCAAGCGTTCAATAATTGTTAAAAAAGATTCCTGCTTAAATTTTAAAGTCGTATTTGAATGTGTAGTTACTTATAACAAATTTAAACACGTCTTTTAATTATTACCGCTCTATTACTCAACCTTCTACCTACATGAGGCAACAAAACGACAGCTGAAGAAATGACATTTTTCCTTTTTTGAGAATTTAGCAATTTTTTTAAATTCAAATAATTGATAAATAAATTGATAAATAAAAGACCTAAACTGCTACCCGCTACTCCGGTACCACGTTATTCGCTATCCTACCCTACACGCTAACCGCTGAGTTTAACCACCTAACTCAGCTTGTCACCGAGCCCTCTCGAATATCGGACATTAATGGCCAAGCGGAAAATACTCTTGACTTGTTTCTTACGTCTGACCCTGATAAATACACTATCAGTGTATTAACGCCTCTAGGCAGATCAGATCATAGTATTATGTCTGCAAATTTCTCGTGTCAAGCTAATCCAGTTAGAGAAAGAGCTCCGAAGAGAACCGTGTGGCAATACGAGAAAGCCAACTGGGACGGTCTCAACAACTTTTTCCGCATCTTTAACTGGTCAACTGTTCGACTCAATCCACCAATTTGAGTCGCCAATCGCACATCCCATCCTATCGCTTATTGCACCATGGCCTCATCGCCCATCGTCAAATCCAGA
>CAKKXW010000001.1:109320759-109360917 GCA_920937365.1 Sphaerophoria rueppellii | reverse complement strand
GTCCTTAATTTTGAATGACGTGTGTTTTGTCGACGACGACGACGACGACGCGGCCAGTGACAACGATAACTGCTATAAATGGAACTTGTCGTGAAATTTATAAACAACTTGATTTTTCCCACCCACCATCCTCCCTTTCACAACTTCATTTGCTGTTTATACCAGCAATCATCTTGATTTTTTCGTCCTTTGCTGCGTGCTGCCTTCAAAGTGGGCACGCTTGATTTAGCTTATTAGGATTTGGGAATACGATGGCTGCGATTGGGAGTGAATAAGAAAGTATCTTAAATTCGAATATAATAACAGTTTATTTGATATTTTTCCTGACAACCCAACTCCTATCACCGATGACAGACGTAGCTGGCCTGCGTGCCTCACTCGTCATTCGGATTTCGGATAAAAGCCTTGACGTTTTTCTGCTGGACGATATTAGGATGGAAAGCTACAAAAAAGGAAATCTCAAAGAAAAAAGGACCTTTTTTCCTTCATGCTTGAAAGAATTAAATGCTGGAAAATATGTTTGCTAAGTGGGTTCGAAAAGAAAATTCGAAAAATTGAAAACCATTTCAGGCGAAAAAAAAACAAGCTTCGAGGTGTGTTATCCTTGTAAAGTAGATGTTTTTTTTTAACAGTCTATTGAAGGCGTGTTGCTTTTAAGGATTTTTTCTACTTAAAGATTCGATAAAGAGCTAGGTTAAGAAGGACGAGAGAAAAAAATGAAAATGAAAAAATTGTTTTTCAATGATCCACTTTGATTTGAATTTATTGTGTGCTTAGAAGAGTAGAGAAGGTTTTTTTTTTCTTTTTCTGCTCGCAATACAGAAAGGAAATTAACAGGATCTTTGGATTGCCGTCGATATTTTTTTTTCCTATTTCCTTGTCCCGTTTTGGGAGCCTTTTTTGTGTACATAATTGGAAAAGGTTGTGTTATTTTTAAGATTTTTTTATAACTTGTTTTGGAGGAGGAGAAATTTTGGAATATTGAAGAAATATCACGTTTCGCAAAGTTTGGGGTTTTGATACCAAACAATGTCTCAATAGGTAGCAACGGAATCAAAGGAAATACGACACACATTGAGTTTGGTTTGGAGGAAATTTGTACGAATTTACTTTAATCGTAAGAAATAAAAATATAAAGTTCATTTTCAAGAAAAAGAGACTGCCAAAGGACAAAGGTTTAAATCTTTCGATTTAAGAACACGTTCAACCAATTTCAATTTTCAATTGTATTTCGAAGTTTTTGAGTAAAATATTGATGGAGAGTTTTATGATTTTCAACAAAGAAAAGCGAACTTATGGAACTTTTATTTCCATCCCAATTGTTATTAGTAGGGTAACGGCACTAGTCCCGGAGACTGGGGCCCCAATGTTCCGGACGATTTTGCACTTGATAGGAATTAAAGAGAAACTTAACATAGAATTTGCAAACAACAAAAAAATACATTATCAGTAACATTTTTCACATACACATACGATATTTAAATCCTGCTGCTGTTTTTTTTTTTTTTTTTAGCAAAAAAATGTGTCAGACCTTGAAATATTATACTGATTTGATTTTATGCGATCTTGCAATCAAATGAAGTTTGTTTCAATGAAAATATAATGAACTCTCTAAGAAAACTAAAGAGAAAAATGAAATTTACCTTTAATAAATCGATTTTTTCAGTGTCAGGGGCACTGGTCCAAGTAAAGCAAGAATCTAGTCTCCAGACAACTCCAAGCATTTATTTTATTATTTTTTCTATGTTCAAATTATTTATGAAACGTTGAATTTCATTGGCCAAAGTTCCTTTTTTATTCAGAATACCTACAAATTCTCCACTTATCACCCCTCTAATGGATTTTAAAAGAAAAATAACAATTTTGTCTTCGATCGTCCAAGAGACTTAATTGTCCGGAGACTGGGTAGAATTTATGTTCGGATGTTAAAATTTTACTATCATTATTTATTCTTTGGCAGACAGTATTATGAAATTATTTGGGTATCAATCCATGGGGAAATATCAACAATTTAAGGTAATATTTTTCCTTTTTATCGAAACCTGAACGTTATAACGTTATTCTATATTGGCATACAAACAAAAAAAAACACAAAAAGAATCCAAATAGACGATCACAATGACTTTACGTTTTATAGGGATAAAAAGTATGTGAGAGAAAAGCAGTATACTTCAGTTAAGTGTTGAAGGCTTCGTTCCTTTTCAGTTAGATTTTGGAAAAAAGAAACAAAAATTAGGTGACCTTGAAACATATTAGTATAACAAATGCAAATTCAATTAGAAAACAGGAGACTTAACTGTCATTTATGCGACGAGTGGTGAAGTAGGTTGAAAATCGTCCGGAGACTCTGTTTTGATCGTCCGGAGACTGGTGCCAATTTGGTTTTATATTTCGTCTGAATTAACAATAACTAGGAATTATTTTTTAAATTATTTGGATGCCAAACAATCAGGAAATAATTACCGATGTAGATAATAGTTTCTTCTATACTCAATACTCAACAGAAAAGAAGATATAGAGTTTTCAACTGGAGCTGTCCGGACAATCGATTTTCAGTCATCTGGAGAGTAAGACTATCGTCCGGGGACTGTGGAAAATCGCCCTTTTATAGAATTCATCATTTAAAATTCATGTTACAAGTTACTTCCAATTCATGTATACATCAAACTACTGCGAAATATTTATAGTTTAAGAAAAATATAAAGATTTGAGTGAAACACTAATAGAATAAGGTATTAACATTGAAAGTCAAAAAAAAAAAGTTATATGTCCTGAGACTAGTGCCATCCCTTTTCTTCTAGTCTTTTTTTTTTACAAAAATTCGACAAATCGAAAATCTTTTCTTGCTAAAAGAATGGTTTCTCTGATTTAAAAGATATATTTTTTTCCGTTTGAATGAGTCATACTTAAGCAAATACCACCATCATGCCCATTGGAGTCCATAAATATCCAATTCAAAGCAAACAAAGCCCATGAAACATAAAACGACATATACTTCTTCAATTCAACCTGCACACCAATATAGCACACAAGTCCCATTAGAATTTGTCATCACACAAAACCATCCTGCAGGATGCAGGATATCTCAACCGTATTTCAATATAGATTCCGAAATTTTGATAACAAACTTTTCAAACTTTTCTTTCAATTACAAAAACAAAAAAAAAAAACAAAAAATAGGAAAAAATCCCAACCAGGACGAAGTCAGAAAAAAGAACCACCCCCAAACCAACACCATAACGATAAAGTTGACTAATTGGACGGTTTGCAATTTCCCATATAAGAGACAAAGAAGTGTGCATGCATAAGAAGCGCAGTAATTACCCATACCGTTCACTTGAACAGAGTGTCGACGAACGACCACCACTATAGAAACACGAACGGAAAGGACGAACAGAGAAAAAAAAATCAAACAAGCGACATTCGACTGTAATATTTCTAACTGATGTACGATAAGTCATGAAGTAATCCTTCGAAAGTGTCCTTGCCTTGCTATACTTTCGCTCATTTGAAAGGGACTCTCGTCCAAAGATTAAATATGTAACAAGATGGGAAACTGACTTACGTTTCACTCCCTAGATCCCGCAATTTTCATATTCCTTCATTTACTTTATTCTTTTCGTCTACATAAATGCATGTGAGTTACAAAAACACAGAAATGAGCTGAGATTTTTCTATTCTCTTTTGTTTGTTTTCACATTTTCAACATTTCTCTTTTGTTTGTTTTCGCATTTTCAGATGGTTGGACCATAATTACTGTGATAGTATTGGTAAAAACACGCATACTTTCACAGTAACTATGGTCCGAAGCTTGTAGGCAACTGTCACTTTGACAGCCTTGTTTCCCATCTTGTTACTTATTTAATCTTTGCTCTCGTCTCTCCTTGCTTGTTTGCCATATTGTGTTTTCTGTTTTTTTTTTTTTTCTTTTGCAGCCAACATAAAAGAACAAAATATCCTTTGATATTTTTATGCACTGCATGATTGCAATGTCGATGCGCTACATGAATGGTTGTTATCTATTTTTGGAATCACTTGAAATGCAATGCCCTCATCGAGTATTCTAGTATCTGAGGACAAAGTGTACACATGTGTTCAGCGGCGGGCGGTTCTATTGAATTCGTCTCGTCCTGGAGATTTTGTTTCTTTTGGTATGCAAATTGCTGTGAAAAAGGCTAGAAGTTGTCGGGAATCAGCAAGTTGCTGTTATTGGTGTCATATTATTATTGTTTTTTTCAATACCTTCGTTCCGATCTTCTCCTAAGCAGCCTTCAGCAAATTTTTAATTTAAGATGGATGACGGAGGAAGCTGGATCATTAAAAAAATCTTCAGAATGTGTGTCTAGCTAGGTATAGAATTTATGCAGCTGCAGCAAGAAAGAGCGCAATATCAGTGTTCATGTTCTTGCAATGAAAGCAAATTTCTGCAACCATTGTAAACACCATGACGATGACGGGATAAAGTAATGGAATCCTTTCCTAAGTAAAAACCACCACCACCATCATCATGGTCGTTGTGTCATCTTTCCCTTTTCATTTGGCATTTGTTTTTGTCGTATCGCGCTATTGAGGACACAAAGCAAACAGACTTAATCACAAGCAAAGAACTGTTCCTCGCGATATGACGGCATCCATAGCTCTCTAATACCGATTGCGACCGGAAGAGCTATGCACTCATTAATCGTATGGTACAAAACTAACGTGAAAGGACATTCACACCATGAGGGTGTGTTGAACTTGGTCCATAGTTGAGCTCCCATGAATGTTGCAGATTTTGTTGGCTCGTGATCTAAATTTGCTGCCGTAACATGCCATTGAATGTTGTTGTCAGCAAAGGCAATATCAACATGTAACGCCCGCGCCAAACACCAGGCAACCATATCTCGCAGACAAATCTACTTGAATTCATATGTGTGTGGGGTGACTGTCAGGATATTGAATATCTTTTTTGGTGGCATAATATGTGCCTTCAAAGAAAAATGGAAGTTATAGCTAGAGGGAATCGTATGCTTCGACGCGACGTCTTTTGTTTAGTTTTCGAAGAATGTCTTGACCTTGACGGAACAATATTTGACAAGTCTTTTTGTGCAGTACAAGGAATATGAAATTTTCAAACTGAGTTGTGGAAAGTATAACCTTATGTTTTCGGAAAAACTGATGATTTTTGAAGAGTTATGAGAATACACACCGTAAGCAAAAGCAGAATCAGTGATGGGACCAAAAGAAGCGAAGCATTTTGAACAAAAGAAATTATTCGACTGCCTGATTTTACCAATTCGTTTGATCAAGAGCCAGCAAATGTCCGGTTATAGCCTTAGCAACTTCGGGAGTATTCATCACTGGTTGGACAATTTAATTGGAATTTATCTTACTTACTTAAGGTGGCGCTACAGTCCGTTGTCACGGGCTTTGTATATACATTTAACAGGTATAATCGAAATGGAATTCGACTGAAGCGCCAACTGGTTCCAAGCCGAGATAACCTTTTTTTTTACATATGTTTGTAATGTGTGTTCTCTGCTTGGTTTGACAGAAGATCTGTCAAACCAAGCAGAAAACCAATCTTGATAGTACCCCCCAATATATATACAAAGGTCACGGGGCCGAAGATGACCCGAAGAACTCTCCTCTCAAAACAGCCTAAGGCACATTCATTCGATTTTGTCAAGGTCTATCTTTCTGCATACATACAGCAGAACTGGGATGTTATATACTTTTACCTTAGTTAATCGAGAGAGGGCTTTTCCAATAAATTTCATTAGCAAGAGTTATTCTTATTGACCGTAGACAAAGTCCTCTCCTACCTCGAAGTAATATGTGTGTTTTGTTACTTTCTGTCGAGCTGTTGGTGTTGGATGTCCTTCTTCGAAGACAGCATAAACTTCGTTTTGCCCTCAATTACCGCTAAGCCCATTCTTGCCGCTTCTGTCTCAATTATCATAAAGGCGCCATTGACGTCACGCTGTGGTCTTCCCATTACATCAATATCTTCGGCATACGCGAGAAAATGGAGAGACTTTTGGAAGATAGTGCCTCTGGCGTTGACGGTATAGTTCTGCACTATCTTCTCAAGAACGATGTTAAGGAAATCGCATAACAGTGCATCGCCTTGTCTGAATCCTTTTTTGACGTAGAAAGATTCCGTACGTAAGCTCGTTGCCAACCTTGATGGCGCAGCGTGAGTTCTTCATCGTCATTTTGCACAAGCGAACGAGCTTGGCAGGGAAGTCAAAACTAGACATAGCTTTATACGGTTCTCTGTGTAGATGCTGTCATACACGGCCTTAAAATCGATGAAAAGGTGGTGGGTATCGATTTGAAGTTCATATGTCTTTTCCAGGATCTGC
This sequence comes from Sphaerophoria rueppellii, assembly GCA_920937365.1. Classification (NCBI taxonomy): domain Eukaryota; kingdom Metazoa; phylum Arthropoda; class Insecta; order Diptera; family Syrphidae; genus Sphaerophoria; species Sphaerophoria rueppellii. Next base: position 109,354,570 of record CAKKXW010000001.1, on the reverse strand, counting down.
CGCAATGTGAAAATTTGATCGATGGTTGACTTTCCTGGCCTGAAGCCACATTGATAAGGAAGGACCAATCAGATTGTTGACGAAAGGCTTCAGACGTTCACATATTACGGCAGAGACGATTTTGTAGGCGATGTTAAGAAGGTTTATTGCTCTGAAGTTTGCGCTTCAGGATCGGACAAACAGCATTAACTGCGATTCTACTATGATGTTCCCTTGTTTATCTCTGCAGGCATCAGTTCTTGCTCGATGACATTGAGCCAGCTGTTCTACCATCCGATAAAACCTCCGAATTTCATTCCTGCTGTTGTCTCTCAACGTCAACATCCTCGATCGTACGTTTCTCATGATCCCTCTTTTCTCTCCTGAGAAGCCGGCATTCCTCTCTCCTCTTTTGCTCGTAGAGCTCACAAGCAGCTCTTGTCATTCTATGCAGCGTCGCGTTGCTTGGCTGCAACAGCAATGGTGGCAAAACCTGTGAACTTGGCAGCAGTAATTTCGGATGTGTTCTCTGCTTGTTTCGGGAGTTCTTTGGCTAAAATGAAAAGAACTTTAACAGGTTTGGGAATATTAGTTGAAGCAACTCTGATACAATCAATATCAGCTGTGTAATCACTTGAGTATCATACAGCTTCGTCGACTCAAACAACGTCCTTCAAACTGTTAACCGTTGATAGACACACATATGAGGTTGAAGGTGTCAAGCCTGCCCTTGAAGAAACCAAAACGCAAGTTCTGGTTTAAGCACTTATTATGGACACTCCGAAAGTTGCAAAGGCACTATATATGCATGTATACGTTTGTGCAAACTGGCTTAGTTGGACCTGGACTTCAAGGACGTCAAATGTTAGTTAATTATTACTTGTTTTAATTATCCTGATTTCCATGTTGCATTTAAGTAATGATGAAACCACTGTGGCTAAAATGAGCTGATTAGTAATGAAAAGCATGCTTTCCCATGATACCCAAGCATTGGATTTGTTTGTTATTGTTGTCATAACCATAATCATTCGCAAACTATACTCTTTTCGAGTTTCAAGTTATGAAAGAAGCATATAAGCATTTAAGGAGAAAGAGGGTTAGTTGTTCAATCGAAAACAGCAAACCTTAATTGCCACAAATAATATAGCACGGAGGTTAAGTTAAAAAATTTGATGTTTGCTGGAAATATTTAGAAAAGAGCCGATCTTTTGCCCTTTCCACTGTCTAGTCGTATGCAGACGACCGTTTTATGTCTTGCACGTTCGCCCATTGTTAGCCTAAAAACATCACCAGACTCACCCGCCCCTGTACAACGAACAGTTCAAAATGCTGTGCCATGCTTCTGAGCAGTTCTTAATGACATGGCGTTGCAAAACTCGCGAGCGTTATACACAACATAATATGTGTACACGAATTCAGGATGATGACACTTATTAGCAGCAGCAGCGCAGTCAGTGGTTCGCCCTTAAGGTCCTTATTTGCTGTTTTCTGCAGCATAAAATGCATTCTCGTGCTGATGCTTTTAGTTTTGTTGAACTGCTGCTATTGTTGTGGGCGGCGGCGTGGCGGTGGTGGTGATGATAAAGAGATGACGGTAGGGTTGGTGCCATTAAATTGGCAAACACGCTTCAACTGGTGCAACCCTTTTAACCTGCTTGATGTGCTTTAATTTTGCTGCTGCCACCACTGCCGCAGCCGCCGACGAACTCGAGGGTTGTTATTTTACGCGCTTATCACATGCAAGCACACACACGAATCCAAATTGAGGACATTAGATGCACGTGTGCTGCACTCTCCTTCAAACAGTCGATTGTTGAGTGCTTTGAATAAACAGCAACAACAACAGCATGCATCGCATAAGCAAAAAAGGCTCGACTCAAGTCCTTGAGGTAGGTGGGTCGTGTCGTCGTCGTCGTATGTCGTATGTCGTGTGTTGTTGTCATTCATATTGAAGTACATATTATTTGCTGCTACGCCTAAATGCAAGTGTTGTGCACTTTTTAATGTTTAATTAATATTTTTTTCCTTCGTTTTGTGTTTTTAATTTTTAATAGGCAAACGTATTCAAATATTTGCAAAAAGAATATATCCTTTCGGTCGATTGGTCGAGGACCTGCCATGTGATGCCTTAATTGGTGATTTAACTGAAAATATGATAGGCGGCGCGGCGGTGGTGGGTGCACGTCATGGTAATCAGTGCAAGAGCCTAATGGCTTAAGTTCCCGTGAATAAAGAAGATAATTAGATGATTTTTTTCTTGTTTGGGCTCGTAAATATTTCTTCTTGTGTGCTTAATTGAAAATGTCACGACAGACGAAAAATGTCATTCAAAGTTTTATCTACCTTCGAAATCATTATATAATGGCCTTTGGTTGAAAAAACAATCAAGTCTGAATGAACCGCATTTATACCCTTGTCAAAATGGTTATCCTGCTGTAATTAGAATGTTTTTTGTTTTTATTTGGGATGGCCGGCTTAAAATGATGGATTACACGAAACAAGTAAGACATGCTTAATCCATTATAAGCTTTTTTCAATGACAACGATGGAACAAGGGTGCTTTGCTTGATCTGTTTGTGGAAAGAAAAAATATATTGGGGTCTCATAAGCAGAAGAATTAAGGTAGACATCTGGTTTCTGTTATTTTAATTGTTGTTAATCCAACTGGCAAAAGGTAGTATATCAATAAATTTATCTTGAATCAAACAACTAATACAGAATTTATTGACGTTGCCACCCATTAAAAATTGTATTTTTCTTGCAATTTAAATGAAATAATTAAAAATAAATAGTAAATATCAACCATTTTACTAAAACCGATCTTACGTCTTTGCTCTCCCCTTAAACTGAACAATCTGGAAGTGATAGATTTCCCAAAAAAGTAATTGCTTCATAGTATTATTTGAACGAATAATTTTAATGCTTTGTTCTCCATGATTCTCAGCATTTGGTGTCTTCAAAATTTTCTGTTTTTAAAAAAGGGTGTGGCCTCATTCAGAGCTGTTTGAAAATTGAAAAAGGTTCCAGATTTCGAACTTCTTAATTCTCTTAACTTTGACTTTTGTTTAAATTAAACAGAACCCAGATGGAAGTATTGATCGATACAAGGCGAGACTGGTGGTGCGAGGTTTCACACAAGACTATGGAATTGACTTCGAAGAAACGTTTAGTCCCGTTGTGAAATTCACTTCGATTAGAACAATTTTGGCACTGGCAGCATCGAAACGCATGAAACTGAAACAGTTTGACGTGAAGACAGCTTTATTGAACGGTGTTTTAGATGATGATGTCTACATAAACCAGCCGATTGGATATGAAGATGGTACAAAACAAGTTTGCAAGTTATTCAAAAGGTTTAAAGCAAGCGTCACGTTGCTGGAATAAAAAGTTTACATCCTTCATAAACAAGTTTGGTTAAAAAGCGTGCAACTCTGACCCATGTGTATTTGTGTACAATGGTAGAGAAGGTATGGTGATTCTGGGCATTTATGTCGATGATGGTTTGATTGCAGCTGAAAGAGAAGAAGCAATGGTATCTGTAATTCAACATCTGCAGAAAGAATTTGAAATAAAATTATTTTCATTAAATTGTTTTCTTGGACTCGAAATAATCCAACGAGAAGTTTCTATTCATCATGTGCTTACTAACAACTAACACCACACTAAGTGATGAGCCGGTGGTATAACACAGTCTCTGTGTTGGCAAACCATTGGTCGTAATATGGTGCTTGCTATAAGCCTATACGACCAAATCTGATAGTGTGATACAAAATCTGCATCAACAAGGATACGCAAGAAAAATCTTGGATCGTTTAAAAATGTCAAATTGTAATGCTGTAACAACACCATCGGACACTCAACAAAATCTTGGGGATTTCAAAGCTCAGGAAGATGTAATATTACCATATCATGAAGCTATCGGTAGGTTAAAGTATTTGATGGTAGCTACTAGACCAGATATCTGTTTTGCAGTAGGAAATGTTAGTCGTTATATGGAGAAACCAGCAGTAGCACATGTTAATGCAGTCAAACGCATTTTTAAATACATAAGGAGGACGATGGACATGGGAATTACATTTGAAATCGAAAATAATATCAGTTTATCTGGCTACAGTGATGCAGATTATGCCGGAGACATTGCTACAAGAAGATCAACATCTGGATATGTTTTCATGCTTGGAAATAGCATCATCACTTGGAGTTCTTAGCGTCAAAAATCTGTTGCTCTATCAAAGACAGAATCCGAGTATATGGCAGCAGCTCACGCGGGTCAAAGAAATGATCTGGTTGAAGAATATAATAGAAGAATTGCTACAATCTACATTACGGGCACCAATATTCTATATTGACAATCAGAGCGCAATACGTATCATCAAAAATCCAGAGTACCACAAGAGAACCAAACATATTGACGTTCGATATTCGTGATAAATTTGAAGAAGGATATTATGAACTTAAATATGTGCCCACAAACGAACAATTAGCAGATGTTATGACAAAATCTTTGTCCAAGGTTAAGCATCAACATTTTCGAGATCTGATGAACGTTAAATCGAAGAATCAACATAAATTTTGTTTGTTTAATCTTTACTATTTATACGTTTATCATTTATATTAACTTGTTACTAAAAGTGGGAATATTGAACTTTTACTTTTTAGTTTCAAGTTTCAAAAATAACTAAGAATACTTTTTAGTATTTATCAAAATAAATATATTTGATCTTCACTTCAAATAAAACCTTCGAACTTCTTTAAAATAGCTAAAGCTTATTTTTTATTTGGACATTGATTCAATTGGCTGTGGAAAGACTTAGAACAAAAATATGAGGGAAAGCATTTTGCGGGATTCCAGTAAGCGGGATTTTAATTTACAGGCTATTGACCTTAGCCCCCAATTGCCATATGGCCAACTAGCCGACCCGTGGGACGTTACACCCGCATTACATTGTTGTTTTTTCGCAGGATTTAGAAATGATAATTGGGAAAAGTAGCATGATTTGACTGGTTTAATGTTTTTTTTGAGTTTATAATACTTTTTAGTCACGCTCGGTATGAAAAATAGATGAGTAATAAAATCAATCGTAAACAATAAGTGAAGGGTAACATTTTTTCTAAGCAATATAATGGCGCATTCTGTTAGAGGGCATCAGACCTCTGTTCGGTGGTGTTCTTTGTTATCAAATGCTGGGGTGTCCTCAGGGGATCCAAGGTTAACTAAGGTAGGACAAGTTAAACTTAGTTCGGTCTAATAGAAAGAAAGATAAATGTTTCTTCATTCAAAAATTCTATTTAGATCCGATTTCTCAATCGTCAGATAAACAGGCAAATAGTGTTTATTCGTCAAATAACCAAATATTGGATTTTTCAATCATCAGATAGACTTTATCTGACAAAAATCGCTCTAATTGTATAATGCATTGCATAAGTTTATTTGCCAGTTTTATTTTTATTCGATGATTGAAAAATCGGCTCTTATTTAACTAAGTATTATTTTCAGTTTGCATATAAATATATGACTTCGTACATAATAGTTTCATTTGCGGTTGACTGGAGTTCTTCCTGGTGATGGCTTTCTTCCTCACGGCTCGGAACTTCATGTTCTTCTTAGATTTTAGATGAGTTATATTTATGCATGCGTCTTGTATAGTGTATCAACGGAGTTTCCTCAGATTTTCAACGGCTTGGTAACCGGTTATCAACAAGGTTTTCCTTAGCTTATTAACGGAATTTCCGCCGGGTATCAACTACCTTTCGATCGGCAATCAACAAGGTTTCCCCCATCAACGGCTTTTGAACCGTTTTATCAACGGAGTTTCCACCGGTTTTCAACGGCGGTTAACCGTTTCAACAGCTTATACTTTGACCGACTGATCGGCTTCCGTATCTTAGGAGGCATGGAGTATTACCACTTTTCAACCTTTGTCGTCGAATATTCGTTCCCTTATGCACATTTCTTAAAAAAATTGGGTGTGAATTATATTCGGTCGAGTTATAAAATTTCTTAAAAAAGTCTTTCGCTTACGATATAAATTATATTTTGTTGGAATAATGAATGCTATTTTGGAATTTTTAATGTATGCAGCTAATGGGTCATTATGGGGTTATCGACATCGTGCATCTCGTGGGAAAATTGAGAGATCTGCAATTTGGAATTGTAAGAAATTTCCCGATGGCAGAAATCGAAAGAAATTATATTTTGCATTCGCAGTCAATGGATAAAAAATACTTGCTAGCTTTTATTTTGATGTACAATTCTATAACTGCTAAGGAGGAAAATTGTGAGATATTGAATTCGAAATTACGGCAAAATGTTTGCGAATAATTAACTTTTTTGCTTATATCTCGTCCACCATCAAGCCTTCAAAAAACTTGTCCCCCATTTTGATGAACAGATTTTGATTAGACTTTTTATTTGATGTACAATTCGTTGGATTTTTGAAGAAGTTTTTGTTCTACCCAAAAATTTTGGAAATCATGAGGAAATTGAATTCGCTAAAATTAACACCCTTCTGAATGCCAAACTCAATTCCGAGCCTTGGGTGCCGAGATATTTTCATCAGTAGATATAATTCATATGGGACTAGTTTAACTCCGCGGTTATACCCACTATAATCGGGATAAAAATTAGCCTTTATCATTTTATAATTCCTCATCTACTACTACTACTACTACTATGAGAAAAATCATGCATTTGCTCTATGTGCTATTCCAGACTATAATCTATCTGTGTGCTAAATTTCATTCAGCCGTTCTGGAGTTCCGGAGCAACAAGCATGCATATATCCATCCAAACTTTCAGATCTATAAAGGTATATACATCTCATGATGCAAAATTGCAAATCACTACTTTTGTACTAGTGAAGTTTTTGGCACCAAATTATGAGGAAATGGTCGGGTAGTGCCGTAGGTGGGTCTTAAGAATTCGCACAAAATTAAAGAAGCCGTTCATGAGGTCAGCAGGGTGACGGTAGTGGGTAGCGTTCGTGGGGTAGCGGGTTCCCGAGCTGGGTAACGAGGTAGTGGAGTAGCTGGTAGCGTGTATAAAAGTTAAGTTTTATTTATTGATTGAAGCAGTAGGAAGTCTACCGGCTCAGCTAGATTATGAAAATTTTGAATAGACGCTTCGTTAAAACATATCAATATTCGTTGTCCTCTTGGTTTTCTTTTTATGATTAAAGGACCCTCACTTATTTTAATTGCAGAAGTGAGCATTGCATATAAATGGGACCATTGATTTGACGCCAAGATAGAGTCATGAAAATTTATACCATTCGCATATTAAAAACGGCCATTGAAAATATTCCAGTTTTGCTCTTTAGGCATAATAATTATAAATTGACAGAAAGACAAAATTCCATGTGCATTACAACAGATTGAAATATCGTTGGGCTGAAATTGTTCATAAATATTAGGAATAATAAAACCTCCTCATCATGAACTTCGTCAAAAATATATATTCCGCCCGATGAGTTCTTACAAACTATCAGTATCATACTTTATCTAACCACTTATTTTATGGTCCCGGTTATAAAAGGGTCATTACTTATAAGTTCATAACAAACAAATAGGCAAATAAATTCAATGAAATAACAATCTAAATGTCAAAAACCCAAAATCCCCACATTGGTAATAACAAATCCCCCACCACTCACACACAAACACACTCACTCTGTCAATTGTCGACTTAAGGGAATCCTTTTCCATATGAAAAATATATATTCATCGAACAAAAACAAATATCCTCATCGTCGTCGTTGTCGGTCGTCCGTATTTCCATAATATTAACCACAAAAACCACATCGCAACTTGTGTGTCATTTACCCAAAATATTTCCTTCATGAATATTATAATGAAATATCCTTGAATACTGAATGAAAAGTTCACTCCACCGCGTCGTGCGTCCGTTGCCGCCATACAATTTCCCTATCGCACTTTGGTAACATCAACATCGAAATGATGATGCGGAGAAAAACTCATTTCATCTTTTTTTCTTTTGAAATTTGCACCGAACTACTTTTCAACTTTACCTTCATGAAGCGAATGAATGTCCTTATGATGCGATGCGAGGTATCCTTATCTACTTTCATATAGTTCCCGTTCCTCGTTGATGTCTCAAGTGGAATGATGGAATACTATACGAATGAATACTTTATTACCCAAAAGTCAACGTTCATATTCACACAAAAAGTAACTCAAACTCAACGAACCTCTATGCTCAACCACTCTACCATCATCATTGGTGCTTTTGGTCCACAAAAAAGAAAGATGATGTAAAACAACGAAATTAACTTGGGTGATCCGTTTTAAGGGATACCAACAACCATCGAGAATAGCAAAGAAAAAAATATTAAAATTGTTTCTTAAAATTTATTCGAAGGATATCTGGGGATCATCTAATCGGGAAAGCAATAAAACAAACAAAACTTTTATCATGTCAACGAAATGTCTCAATAAAAGTCCTTGTGATGATGTCTTGTTTGCGTCTTTCGTCTTCTTCGGTTTTTGCCTTGAATTCTTACTTCGTCGCCGCCGATATATTGTTTTCAATGAAAATTGAGTTAACTTCAAAACAAAGGCCTTACATCCCATTTTGATGGGGGCAGCCCCTCCTCTCGCCATATCAACAACCAAGTCATCAGGGAATCATGTTGGAAAACAGAGTGCGAAGAAGGAGAAAACATTTTTATTTGTTGTCAGCTTAACCTGCCTCCTCCACTACCGCCGCCGGCCGCCCTTACATAAAAAGGACGATTATATCATCAGTCGTTGCAAAATATTTTGAGACATTTAAGGATAATGAAAATCCATTGAATTTCATTTGCATTTATAAAATGGGGTAAGTCGCTCTCCTTTTATCCTTGAGGAGTGTTCCTCAGAAAAACACAAAAACGTTTCAAACACTGACTTTATTTAAATATCAAATTTGCAAAAAAAATGGAACCCTCGAGGACTGGATTGTTTTTACTTCCAACATATCCCAATCCCATCTTGATCCTAATCCTCTAAGCTCTGGAAATTGTTTTTTTGTTGGTTTTCTCTTTTTATTTTTGTTGTTGTTGTTTTTAAGTTGTGCAGTTTTTACAATGATTTAATGAAAAAGATTTCTTTGTTTTGCTTGTTTTTTCGTCCTTTTTCGTTTGGAATACCGCCGCTGCTGCTGCCGCAGCCTTTAATGGACTTGACCTTCAGGGACCAATATTTCTGCATGAGCCGCCGCATAAAATTGAGTTTTCAAACAATTCAGGAGGACTGATAGAATGTTCGGGTCACGGAAGTCCACAGCCGGAGGTGAGAGTGACAACGATTAAATATCTTTTCGTTTTGATAAGGGACATTTTCGTTTTGGGGTTTTTATTCATTTTTTTTTGTTTGTTTGTTTTGGGTCCCTATTTTATTTTACATTTGTTCTAAAATTACACAAAAACGTAAAAACGAAGAGATATTTGGTCCATTAAATGGGATTTGAATGTTTTTTTTTTACCTTTTATGACCCTTTTTTCTCTTTGTGCAACATTTAGATCGAATGGACACCAATACCACCGCAACAGGATTTAGTTTTTACTCTATCAAATGGCAGTCTTATGTTTTATCCATTTACAGCGGAAAAGTATCGACACGAACTACATTCAACAGTTTATAGGTAAGATAAATCAATGATTGGGTTGTTTACTCTTCAGCTTTTGTTGGTTTTTGTGTTTTACGACGTGTTTCAATTTTTATGAAGGTATAACATTTATCGACGTTTTGTTTGAAGTTCATTTATTAGCTTTTAGACTTTGTTAGCTTAGAGCTAGCTATTCGTTTCGCAATGAAAATGTTGGGTTGGGTGTAGACATTTTGAGTCTTATTTTTCTTGTTTCTTTAAGTTTTTCAAGTAGAAATTTATTAGGACAACTGAAAAGCAATACACGCCTGAGGATGAACCGCCAGCGAATTCTTTTATGGTGGAGCTTTGTCGGCAATTGGTTGGTTCTCAACTGTGTCAAAAAAGTATGTGTGCAATCAAACAGCTATAGATATTGTTAAGACTTTTTTCACTCGCCCTATTATTTCTTCAAACAGAACAATACGACTGCAATAATTTTCTTAACAGTCCTTTCTTGTCGACAGCATTAACTTGGTCTTGCCCTCGTTAACCGCTAGACCCATCTTCCTAGCCTCCGTCTCAAGACTCACAAACGCTCCACTGACATCACGCTGTGTTCTTCCAATTATGTGAATGTCGTCTGCGAATCCAAGTAGCTGGACGGACTTTTGAAAGATTGTGCCTATCTGGTGTTGACGTTGGAGCTTTGCACAATCTTTTCAAGTATGATGTTGATGAAATCTCATGACAACGCATCGCCTTGTCTAAAACCTTTTTTGACATCAAAAGCATCTGTTAGGCTTTTTCCGACCATGATGGAACAGCGTGAGTTTTCCATTGTCATCTTGCACGGGCGGACGAGTTTCTCTGGGATACCAAAACTCGACATTGCTCTATATAATTGGTCTCTATAGACGATGTCATACGCGGCCTTGAAATCTATTAAAAGGTGGTATGTATCGATTTGAAGTTCCTTGGTTTTCTCCAAGATCAGCCGTAAGGTGAATATCTGATCGATGGTGGACTTTCCGGACCTGAAGCCCCACTGATAAGGACCTATTAGGTTGTTGACGAAGGGCTTCAAACGTTCACACAGCACGGCAGACAAGATCTTATAGGCGATGTTAAGGAGACTTATACCTCTGTAGTTGGTGCAGTTTAGAGGATCTCCTTTTTTGAGGATCGGGCATACGATGCTGAGGTTCCATTCATAGGGCATACTTTCCTCCGACCAAATTTTGCAGATGAGCTGGTGCATGCTCCTAACCAAATCATCTCTAGCTATTTTGTAGAGTTCGCCGGCTGGCCCGTCTGCTCCAGCGGCTTTGTTCGACTTAACTTTAGATATCGCTATCTTCACTTTGTCAAGGTCGGGTGGGTGGAATTGTCGGCCTTCCACACCCAAATTGAATGGTTCTGTATTGCTGACGGAGTTTTGGTCGTCATCGCCATTATACAGCTTGTAAAAGTGGTCTTTCCATATCCTCAGCACTGACTGCGGTTCCACTACGATGTTCCCATGGTGGTCTCTACAGGCAGAGGTGTATAAGCCCTGGAGGTTTGTTTCACCTTTTCGTAGAACTTTCGAACCTCGTTCCTGTTGTGACATCCCTCTATCTCCTCGATCGCGCGCTTCTCATGCTCCCTTTTTTTCTTTCTGAGAAGTTTATGCTCCTCTCTCCTTTTCTGCTCATAGAGATCAAGAGCAGCTCGTGTCCTTCTTTGCAATGCCGCTTTGTATGCCTCTTGTTTAGTTGCATGATCTCGCCGGCACTCATCGTCAAACCAGGGGTTTCGTTGTGGTGGCCAAGTAAAACCTAGCACTTCAGAGGCGGCATCTCTGATGGCTGCTTGGCAGTGTTGCCACTGGTTCTCTATATTTTGTGCTGACAGCAAAAGACTTCTAAGGAGATTTTCGGATACACGATCGGAAAAGGATCTAGCAATCTCTTGCGATTGTAGCCGTTTGACGAGTCGATGTTGGCACCTCGGAATGTGCGGACATCTTGCATGCTAGAGAAGTGTCATGTGTCGATCGCAATGTGATCAATCTGGTTGACGGTTAATTGGTCAGGTGATTTCCATGTTCCAATGTGGATATCGAGATGTGGGAAACGCGTTCTTGCTGCCATTACGTCTCGCCCCGCAGCGAAGTCGATTATCCTAAATCTGTTATCGGAGGTGGTGTCGTATAGGCTATGTCGTCCGAGTATTCCACCAATGATTTCTTCTCTACCCTGCTTAGCATTAAAATATCCAAGGACGATTTTAATGTCATTAGCTAGGGCATTGCACATAGGTTTTGTCGAGGAGCGCGTAGAACCTGTCTTTGGTGTCATCATCCTTTTCTTCAGTGGGGGCGTGAGCGCAGATGAGGCTAATATTGGTGAATTTAGCCTTGGTACGGATTGTAGTGATGCGCTCATTCACTGAGTTGAAACTCAGGACCTTCTTCCTGAGTCGAGTCCCAACTACAAATGAACATCCAAATAGACGTTGATTTTGTTCCCGGTAGCAGTCGCCGTAGTAAATATCGCAATTGTTCATTTTACGTAGGCCCGGACCATCCCATTGTTTTTCTTGGATGGCAGTAATATTTGCTTTATAGCCGTCAAGGGCTTCCGCTAGATGTTCGGCTGCACGTGGTCTGTTGAGGGACCTAACATTCCAAATGCAACACCGAAATTCGTTGTCCTTAAATCGCTTGCGTGGGTCGTCATCATTAATTCCGTCCGTATCCGACGCACGATCCCCAACCTGGAGGGTCAGGTCTTTAGTTTAACTCTGAGACGAAGAGCCGGCAAAACCGCTCCTTATAGACCTGAGCTGCGAATATGTCGTATAGTAGCCCTATAAGGTGTTCAGTAAGTAGTTTATCCTGACTGAAAATGTAGACGCCACCTTTGATTCCATCTTGGGAGTTCTTCCCCTGCCGATTGTTGAAAAGAAGTCATGCCTTAATAGGCGCATACCTCCTCCTCCCCCCCCCCCTCTCTCTTTGCTGCTGCCAACAACTTCACACTGGGATTTGAACCCAATCTTCGGTTGAAGATACTGGGCACCCGATGTTGATCACGGGGAGGTGGAGAGTAGAAGTTGATAAACAGAGGTTTCTTTGGACGCTTGTGTCCCCTTGATTGCACGTGTCTACCCTTCGAACATCCGCCTTCGCTTTTTCTAACAGCCCTGAATAAGGCCACACTCTTATACAAAAACAGAAATTTTATGAGACACAAAATGCTGAGAATCATGGAGAAGGAAGCATTGAAATTCTTCGTTCAAATAATTCTACTGAAGAAATTATTGCTTTTTAGTGAAATCGGTCAAATCTAGATTGTGTAGGGAGAACACTCAGTTGATTTTTTTAGTATGTACATTTTAAAAACGATTTAGTCACATAATAGTCCATGTCTTAAATTTTGTGAACTAAAGAGTAAATGGTATTATAAGAAAACAATTAGACAAATTTGTAAAACACCTTTTTCCATAAACAAAGATAAACTCCATAAATTCCAAGTATTGTCGAAAGCAGGTTGCGTTCTTATTTTCGATTTCCGGAGGGCTTTAAATAAAAGTCAGAAAATGTCGAATCAGAGGGCATTCTTCTTTTATTCAAATAGATATTGTTGTAAGGACTCTACTAAAACATTAAAAATAACAACAGCTACATTAAAATTCACTGTATCATTTCAGATGTAAACTCCGGAATCTTGTGGGCACCGTATTGAGCCGTGAAGTGCACGTTCGTGGCGGTAAGTTTCCACCCCAGTTTAAAACAGAACAAAGCCCAGACCCCTTATAAAAATAGTTTAAAAAATTCCCTGTATTCCGATTCACTGTCTCCTGAAAAAAAAAGGAAGAAAATGTACAAAACGTTCATGAAAAAAAAGCCAAATACCATCAACCAAACAACAACTGTGTCTGATGGGCCAGAAAGTATGTCATCAGGGGAATTCAATGAACTTTGTTGAATGCTCGATTTGCTTAAAAGTTTAAATAACATCCGCACGGCTTCAAATATGCGGTATATCATCGAGAGACGAGATCCAAATCCGTTTTACAAAAAATAATCCTACAAAAAAGAAAAACAAAACCAGCTCAAGTCCGAAACTTTTAATCACATCCATCCCTAAAAGAGAAGAAAGCGACAGGCTTTTGCCCCTAAACGAACGCCCAGTATAGTCGTCGAACCCTCCAATCTCATTTCAAAAAACCAAAGTTTAACTTCAGCTCCATTTAACATACGCTCTTCACATCAAAATACCATCATACCTACCATACCTTAGTCTGTTTGTTTTTATGTGTGTGCGTCGTTATGTGTCCTGTCGACGACCTAAAGCAAATAAGGCAACAACCAGCTAGCTTCGGAGCTATAACCAGTGAAATTGATGGGGAGCAGGCATGTCGATTATTCTGCCTGTCCTAAGTAAATATGGGTGTAAAATTAAGGAAAAGTTCGGTCATACGTGAAACAGGATATGATGGCGGCTGACATGTGGGAAACAACTTGCGGCCAGCAGTTGTTTTCAAGTCAGTAAATACAGGAGTTCTGGGGCAGGATAATATTGAAGATATCAGGAGATTCAAAGTGAGGTTGAGGCTTTGTATGGTAAAACAATGAGACATTATGTTTCATTAACCTCCCATCTTTGACTGATTAAAAAAAAATTCTATTCGAAGTTAATTTAAGTTTGAAAACGTGCTCTTTCGGTTTTTCATTTCAAAAACATTCGAAAACAACGAGTTACATGATTCAGTCACTTCGCGCTTTGAGAAACTCAAAGGATTCTTAAGAAAATTCATCAAACGTTTGAATGCTTTTTTTCTGAAAAGAACCCTTAAAATAGAACAAATATGAAATTGACACGGAAAACCTTTCCAAATTTTGTTCAAGGCTTAGAGAACGGTATTTCAAAGACACCAAAATAGAATAAATTAAAACATTCTTTTCTTCTGAAATATTTCAAATTTCTTCAGAAAATTCATTCATTCATCGCCAACATCAAAAAGGGACTCTACATTGATTGGGCCACAGCAGCGCAACCGCCGACCATCAAAACGAAGACGACAAGCAACGAAGCACAAGAAAAACGTCTCCAAGTGAATATCTCCATAAAGGCAATCAAATAAACCGCTCATAAAGCACTTTACAGCCTTCCAATACACAAGCTAGACAATTTTCTGCATTTTTCCACCTCATTTCGGTCAGCATCCGGCAGCATATCCTTCGTCGGTCGTAGCGTGCTTCGGTGCGTTCACAGTTTTCCTAGAAAATAAAAATCACCATTTTTGTGTGATGTTGGGAAAAATTACGATACAACAACAATTCTTCATTATTTTTATAACGTTGCTTGGTTGTACTTAAATTCCGCCCATCTGATGCTTTCCATTAAATTAATTGAAATTACTTTTGCTAGGACACGCAGCTTTCGCTTGAGTGATTCCTGTCGAATCCAATTACTCCTTCTTCGTTTAACCCAGATATAAAGAGAATGGTAAGGGAGCGGATAGGCCGATAGGCAACCGTAGTCCACAGGAATTGGAACTTAAAGAAATTAAAAAAAAAAGCAAAGAGAATAAAATTCAGTGCGTGTAATAAAGTATGAGAATTTAATTATCCTGTTTGGTTTTATAGTGTTTCCTTTTAAACGAAAAGTTGATGCTGCCCCAAGCCAGAGTAATCACAGGCGAATGCCTGAACATCAGTGAACATGTGCGTTTCGAGTTAAGGTTTGATAGCGCAAACAATCAGCTGTTTTATGTTGCACACTAGAAACGGTACCACATGTTAAAACTTTCCCAATCAACGCTCGATGATGGGGGCCTTAAAATTGAATGCAAGAAAAAAAACTGTACTTGCTTTTACCGTTTATGCTTTGATTCAATGTGATTTTTGAACGCATACACAGAGAATACAAGCAAGACGCTTGCAGCCATATTAATAAAAAAAAGTCCTATTCCACTCTTATTCCTTAGGTTAACTAACCCATAGAATAAGCATGAATCCGTAAGTTAAAATTCCTCATTACTTTAAATAATTTATTCCCGGTATAGTAAAGTGAAATTTACCGAAAATTTTTGTTAAATCCTTCGGTTAACCACCCTCCACGGTAGTAGTGGTAGAAATTGGTGAACTTCAGTTAAGAGAAATTTTATTGTGTTAATAGCATTTTCCACTTAGTCCATAGAATAAGGGTTAATCCTTCGCTATTCTGTGTTAACTAATTTGGCTGTTGGTTTTTAAGTTTTTGAACAAAAATAGTGAGAATTAAAGCATAGGGCATTTTGTTCTGCGGTTTTATTGTAATTATATGGTTGGACCCCCAACGCCAACGTGTGTCGCCACCGGAAGAATAATAGTTTTCGGACAACTTCTATGGAAAAAGATTCATCTTCTAAAAAGGGAAAATGACACTGTCGCTTTGTGTCATCGAGTGTATTTGGCGTGGTGGGTTGATGGAGATTATGACTAAAGATTTTGCTGTTGTGCGATGTGATAGGTAAAGAATAAGAAACTTGAAAATGGGAAATCGCCTAAGAAGGACATTTATTTCCAAAAACAACACTAAACAGTACCTAACATACAAGGAGATTGTATAGAAATTTTAAGGATTTACTTTGTGCATGATAAAAACCCATATACGCTGAACTTCGGTGTTTGAAACACATTTCATCAACCACCAATTTATGTGGCGGACGGTGGCGTTGACATTAACATTTAAAAAAAAAAAAAAAACGGAAAATTGAACCATAAAATGTGAAATTTCATATATTAATGCTTAAAGCTTGAATTTAAAAGGGTTTTCTATTGGCGTGGGTAGATTTTGGTGCCCCATGGCTGCCATTTTGTTTTGGTGACATCTGTTAAATAGCTTTCGTTGTTTATGCTAAATCATCATGGCAAGTAACACGATTGAGCAGTACATTCAAATGACACAACTTTCTTATCAAAATGAGTATTCGTTTACGGAAACGTTGCGTGTATTGCGCCAATTACACCCATTTTACGCGTGGTGGCCCTTCATAGTCGACTCTTCAACGTTCGGTGGTCAAATTTAATACGACCGGTCAATAAACAATTGCCCAACACCCGTACGTTCAGGCCGAGAACATCGCCGCGGTCCGTGAAGGGTACCGCAGAACATGAGGCAGTCTATTCCTCGCAGTGCACAAGAACGGCCTTTCGCAGATTTCAACTTGCCGAATTTTACGTCGGTACTTGCCCTTACACCCGTACAAGATCCAACTTACCCAGGATTTTGTCCATATTCAGTTCATGACTATCGACAACGCCGTTTGTTCGCTGACTGGGATCCGAATCACATTTACCCGTCCTAATAATTAAATCCGCAGACATTTTTATAAAGAATGTAAAAACCTACAAAACTGCATCTTCAAATTTTCATAATGGTTAAATTTTTTATTCAGTTTATTATGATACTATAATTGATGCCACACTTATCATGCAATAAAGTATGCAAATTGGAATCAAATAGCCATAACTTTTACATCGATTTCAAGTCTAAAGGATGGTGCTTCTTTAGATACCTTAATCTTGTACATCCGATTATTATTAGAAGGTTTGCTAGCACGTTTTTAGTCGAACAACATCGAACCGATTTTGGCCATAGCGGGATTCTTCCACTATTGGTGTGAGGTGTCATTTCAAACAAACAAATCAGGTCGTTTGTGGGCGATTACGTTTATTTTGAAATCGAGATCGTGAAATTGTGATGCTTGTAGGAGACGCAGCCTGACAAATGCGCAGTGTCGTATTATCCTAAAGCCAAACTAGGCATGTGCCTAGGGGAGCGAGGCAACAAAAGGGCGCACTGGCGCAATAATTTTTACAAGTGGCAAATAATGGGAGTTGATACGTGGTTGTTAAAGTAGCAAACTTATGAATTCGAACCGCACTTGCCACTTTTGTTTAAATAAAAATCGGTCCTGAGCAACTTACAGTACCTACAGGGTATTTGATTTTCAGCAATCGACTTAGCTTCCTTAACTTTTTTATCACCTAATTTCTTGAA
Source organism: Sphaerophoria rueppellii (assembly GCA_920937365.1). Classification (NCBI taxonomy): domain Eukaryota; kingdom Metazoa; phylum Arthropoda; class Insecta; order Diptera; family Syrphidae; genus Sphaerophoria; species Sphaerophoria rueppellii. Next base: position 109,336,972 of record CAKKXW010000001.1, on the reverse strand, counting down.
AAAGTTCTACCTTTTAATACTCGGGTTTATTGAAATTTTAGAACTCATTCAAATGAGTTCTAAGTCAGTTTTTCTGACTTATCTTTTCTTCAGCATCTTTTCGATTTCAACACGTGCATCGGTTTTGATCAAACTAAAGAACCTATGAGATATTTTTCAATATAGGGGCGCCGATGAGATGCTTGCCTATGGCGCCCTCAACGCTTAATCCGCCACTTCAAATGCGGTATCACAATCACCGTTATTTCAAATAGATTATGCATATGGAAATTTCAACAATCCGTCTACAGAATTAAAACTTGTAAATTAATTTATGTTCAAATGTCTACATTGACCGTATGCATGAGTTACCGTTATAAAAAAAGAGTAAAATAGATTGAAGTAGTGTCCGTAGCTTAGTGGTTAGGTGCGTTGGCTGCTAAGCAGAACGTCAGAACAGACAGAATTATTTTATATGCACTATTCATGAGCATATCGCAATTTTTGGTAACGCAAAATCATTATACATATTACTAACTCCCATGCAAAAGTGCCAAATGCATCTAAAAATGTTTTCATTTTGGAAATAGAAATCATAACGATCTAGGTGAATGAATGTAAAACGTACATATGTAATTCTTCGGTCGATAGTTCTTGATATTATACCAGTCTATAAAAAGGCAGATAAGTCCTCTATCGCCAATTATAGACCAATATCTGAGTTTTCCTGCATTGCTTAGGTGTTTTTGAACAAGTTATATGTTACAGTTTGGCAATTCGTTGCAGGAATATCATTTGTCACCAACATGTCATGTAGAAACGTTCTTCTGTCTCAAATATTTTTGTTTTTATAAATCAATGTGTTAACACTTTTGAAATTGATTGTGTCCATACAGATTTTTCGAAAGCTTTTGACCAACTCTCTGACGCCATAATAATATTCAAACCTCCATTTTACATCGCTTGGATATCCTCATATCTCGAGAATATGTAGGTCTTATCAAGTGAAAGTCAGGCAATTTATCCCTAAGACATTTTTTGTTAATTCAGGAGTTCATCAGGGTAGCCATTTAGGACCTCTTCATTTTAATTGAGCTATAAACGATGCTCCATTATGTGTACGTAATAGCAAAATTCTCATCTCTTCTAGTAATGATCACATTCTTCTACAAGATACCATGAATATTTTTGCATTCTGGTGTGAGAAAAATAGTTTTAATCCAATAAAATGTCAAACAATGACCTTTCAAGGAAGCGTGCACCGTCTTCATATGACAACGCTTTCTCAGAGCATATTCTAGTCCGTGTAACTCCCGTAAGAGATCTTGGAGTTTTTTTTACTCCAAGGTAAGATTTCTCTGTGCACAAAAAGAACATTATGAATAAATCCAATTCAATGCTTGGATTTATAAAGCGTTATCCAAAAGAGTTCCACGATCCTTATGTCACCCGCGCTCTATATAATTGCTATGTTCGTCATCACTTTGAATTCGCTTCCCATGCCACCTCATAACGATATTCATATTGAGAGGCTAGAATCTGTTCAATGAAATTTTGTCCCAAAAAGCTATTCCATATGGAGTGATTAAATGTCCCCTCTTATGAAAACCGTTTATTTACTCTCCAGATGGAAACATTGAGACATAGACGAAGCAACAACGACATGGAATTCTTCCACCAAGTTTTTACTGGTGAAACAGATGCACCGAACCTACTTGGCTCTTTATCTATCAACCATTGGGATGACGACGGTTAAGATCTCCACAGGAAAAACCTGAACCAGTTATGGATTTTGTGAGAACTTGATACTTATGAGCATACTTTCAAACTGCATTTTTGAATTATTTATGTCTAATTAATGTGTGTACCTATTACTTACTTGCTTACTTACTTAAGGTGTCGCTACAGTCCGCTGAGGACTTGGGCCTCAATCAACAGTCTCCGCCAGCCAGATCGGCACTTAGCTAGCTGTCTCCAGTTTTGCACTCCATGTTGATTGAGGTCCTCTTCCAATTGAGTGTGCCACCTGTGTCGCGGTCTTCCTTCTAACGTCCCTCGGGAATAGTGTCAAAGGCTTTCCGGTCCGGAGCATTGGTGTCCATTCGCTCTAAATGACCGAACCATCTGAGTCTCTGGACCTTGACCCTACTGGCTAGGTACATGTCGTTGTACAACCCGTAAAGTTCGCTGTTATATCTTCTTCGCCATTCCCCTTCAATGCACACAGGGCCAAAGATCTTGTTAAGGTCCATGCTTCTGCACCATACAGCAGGACTGGGATGATGAGTGTGTTGTGCAATTTTACCTTAGTTGCTGGAGAGAGGGCTTTTCCAATCAATTGCTTTCTTAGCCCAAAGAAACAGCTATTAGCAAGAGTTATTCTAAGTCTGATCTCGGCACTGCACTAGTGTTCTTGCCCGTGTTTATAGCGGAGCCTAGGTAGACAAACTCCTCTTCTACCTCGTAGATGTATGCGTCTATTGTGACGTTCTGTCCGAGCCGTCGGTATTGGGTATCCTTCCTCGAAGACAGCACATACTTCGTTTTTCCCTCATTTACCGCTAAACCCATTTTTTCCGCTTCTGTCTCAATTCTCACAAAGGCGCCATTGAAATCACGCTGTGTTCTTCCCATTATATTAATATCATCGGCGTACGCGAGAAGTTGAACAGATTTTTGGAAGATAGTGCTCTGGTTTTGACGGTGGAGTTCTTCACTATCTTCTCAAGAACAATGTGAAAGAAATCGCTCGACAGTGCCTCTCCTTGTTTGAATCCTTTTTTGACGTCGAAAGATTCCGTAAGCTCGTTGGCAAACTTGATGGAGCAGCGTGAGTTGTCCATCGTCATTTTTCACAAGCGAACGAGCTTGGCAGGGACGCCAAAACTAGACATAGCTGTGTACAGTTCGTCTCTGTAGATGCTGTCATACGCGGCCCTAAAATCGATGAAAAGGTGGTGGATATTGATTTGCAGTTCATAGGTCTTTTCCAGGATCTGTCGCAACGAGAAAATTTGGACGGTGGTTGACCTTCCTGGCCTGAAGCCATATTGATAGGGACCAGTCAGATTGTTGACGAAAGGCTTCAGTGTTCACATATTACGGCAGACAGGATCTTGTAGGCGATGTTTAGTAGACTTATTCATCTGTTGTTGACGCAGTTTAGAGGATTTCCCTTTTTTATGTACCTATTAGTTATATATTAATTTTGGTTTTTTTAACTGTCTTGTTTTTGTTGTGAGTGTTTGTTATGTTATGTTTGCCTGCTTACAACTAACACTACACTTAGTGATGACCCGGTGGTATAACTAGTGTTCTATGTTGGAAAACCCTTGGTCCTAAGACTGTGATTGCTTAAAGCTCTCTCCAATCTATTCTGATAGTGTAAATAAACAAACTTCCAGAACAAGTTTTCTGATGGTTAATCAAAAAGCAGACGCTTGTAAACAAACAAGTTATTGTAAGAATACTTATTTTACATTCGTTCTCCATTATTCTCATGATTTTGAGTCTCTTGTATAAAAGTCGTTCTCCGTGAATTTTATTATAGTGAAAGTCGATTGTGAAACAAAAACAAGCAAAATGGATAACAACTCTCGAAAATTAATTAGTGGTGGCTTGAAAAAAAATAGTCATAAAAAGGAAAAAAAAACTGTCATGCAACTTGAAAGTGATCAAAAAACCACATTCAATACTAAAATTAATTTTCGGACATTTCTCGCCAAATGAGTTTTTTTTTGTCACTTGTGACACTGAGAGAAGTTATTTCATGGTTTCAATTTGTCCTTTTTTTCATTTTTCTCATAAAATCAATTAAAAACGTTGGCCACACATTATACGTCAGCTCAAGGATTACCACACATTATTGGTCAAACAACATTTATTTGACACTTGAACAAATTGCATTAAATAAAAATATAAGTGTATTATTGTCGTATAAATTCACATACACACCTACACTTCAAAAAACCAGAAAAATTCTTACAAAATGTTTTAATAGTAACCGAAGCAACGATAAATGAAATGAATAGGAAACCACAAAATGAAAGAAATTATATACCCAAACCTGGTCCGACATGACCAGCAGCTGGTCTCACCCAAGGACCACCATACAAACACAAATACAAAGCCTCCAACCGAACTAAAGACAGAAAAATAAAATCAAAATGGTCATTGCACAAAACTTTAATTTGAAAAGTTGTCTTGCACATAACGTCCAGAAAAGTCATTCTGGTCATAAATAACTAGCAGCAATAGGAGCGAGCAGACGGAAGTTCATTTACACCGAAACTATATAAATAACGGTTCAAGAGCGGGTTTCAGTGGAGAGGGGCATGAAAAAAATGGCAAATCGGTAGGGAATGGAACAAAAAGGATACAATTTTCAGGCATGGAAATTGCCATCATGGTGAATGCTGAAGCCGATGCAAAAGCCAAAGCAATACAATGCACGAAGGACAATACAGTTATTTTAACGAATGATAACAACAACAAAAATACCATTCCATTGCAGTTGCAGTTAGTTCAAAACCTGGGAGTGGCTCGCGTTTATATTTTTATTTCTGTTTTTATTTCAAGCTTTTCAAGGCGAAGCTCGTCAAAATTTCGAAACAAAAACCCAACAGAATAGACCATAAGACAACATAAGAAAATGAAAGATGGAACCGTTATTTCTATGGAAATGAAACACTGCACACATACAGTCAGAAGAAAGAATAGAGTTGCAAAAAAAGGAGCAAACAGGACTTCAATGGACAAAAAATTGAAAAAATAAAGAGTGAAAATAGAAAAGACTAAGAAGACCTCAAACACGATGACTTGCTCGAATATATGGATGAGCACTAACGCAAGTCCTTTTTTATGTTTGTATCTGACTGAAAGCGATTATTTACACACACAAACGAGGAGAATAGAAAAAACAATAAGACAACAAAAAAATGCAAAGAAAGTGGTCGCTACGCTACACCAGAGTTCTGTGTCATTGCGAGAGGGTGGAGTGCAGTGATGGAGAATGTGGTACATGCTGCAGGAACAAGAATTACCTATTCATCAGTCAATGTCATTTGGAGTGGGAGATGTCGTTCGTCTACTAACTACTTTGTCCTTTTTTCCGTTTGCTTTCAACATAAAATACAGAAGAATGTCGTTTGTTTCGGCTATATTTAGTTACAGTCATGGCCATGATGCATTTGACGGAATTAACCTACCCTCGAACAAATAATGTTGTTATTGTCTTGTTCACTATTCTTTGTGAATTTGCTTTTAATTGTTGGTTTTTGGAATTTGAAAATTCGCTATTTTCTCAAGCGGAAGTGTTTAAATTATATTTAAGACTCAAACAGCAGCGATGATTATGTTGGTAGAAATGACTAGTAAATAGTTTTGTGCTTTGAATCTTATGTTTTTGAGTAAAAAACTAAACTAAAAAATATAAAATTGTATTCAAAATGCCAAGAAAAAAACAAGTATACGTCATAGTGAACGTTATTGTCAGTAATGCGATGTTTTTGATAATCTCACAATGTAAATGATGAAAATACAAGATGGTAGTGAATATCAATTCACTAGTCGCCTTTTTCGAAGTTGCTGGAGCTTGTAATATGAATAGGGTTAAGCTAAATAAAACACACATAACGATACATTTTCAATGAAAATTTTATTTCATTATAAAGTTTTCACTTGGCTGCCTCGGGAGTTTTCGCACCATGCGAATCTTTTAGGTAAATGTTACCACTTTTTTGCACATATCAAAGGTCATTTCAACCAAAACTTATGAAATATTGCTCAATTCGCGTAGGTCGGACAATGGCAAAGAAAGTAAGGGACCGTTTCTTTTTCGTCCTGGTTCTCACAGCTACGGCAGAAAGAGTTATGTGGTGAACCCAATTTTGCCGCATGCTCCCCTATAGACCAATGCCCTGTGCAGGTAGCAACAATCCTGGCAATGCCCTATGCAGGTAGCAACAATCCTGGCAATGCCCTGTGCAGGTAGCAACAATCCTGGATATGTCATGCCTTGGTTTGGAAATAAAATTGATTGATTTTGGTTTGTTGTAGGCGGGCCAGATTTTCCTACATATAACGCAATTCGTTGAACTATTCCACCTATGATTTGCTTCTGATTTGTATTTGGTCAGGATATAGCCCTTCAAAACTCAAAGAGGAGCATATACTCTCACTGCCAGTGAGTTGTGAAGGGGCTGATCCTTGCGTAGCTAACTCATCTGCCTTCTCATTTCCCTCAAAACCCCTATGGCCCGGTATCCAGATTAGAGAGACGCTGATATCAAGTTTCTTGAGGGCCTTTCTGCATTGCTGGACCAGTTAAGAGGATGATAAAGCTGAATCAATGGCTTTAATAGCTGCCTGGCTGTCTGTTAGTATAGCTATACATTTTGGTTCTGTCAGATATTTTTAAGGGCTATACAAGCTTCACTTATCGCTAACAATTCTGCCTGGAATACAGTGGCAAAATCGGTAAGTCTATAGGATTTTGAAATCTTAAGAGATTCGCAGAACCAACCGTGAAGATAGTTGTGTCGAAGTCTTTCGTCACATTGCCTTCCTGTAATAAGCATGTTTGGTCATTTGTTAAAAAATATGAAGAATTCTTCTTCTTCCTCGGTCCCTGCGCTCGTTAACAATGACACTCCAGTTATTAGCTCTCTCGCGAAAGCTAACCTTTTTGCTAGGCAGTTCGCCTCCAACTCTTCGCTGCCAGAAAGTGTTGACTTCTCCAACACTTGAGCGCGTTGATGATTCCATGGGACAAATCTTCTCCCGCACACGTGCTGTGGCGAGAGTTCTACAAGATTTCAACAAACATAAATCCGCTGTTATATATTCGCGCTATTATTCTGACGATGTTTTCTTCCACGCTGGCATAACCCCTGCGTAAGCTTTTCCAGCTATTACATTCTTGGTCTCGATCAGTTGTAAAACAGCATTTGTCCAGCCAATTCCAAAAAAAGGGAATCTTCTTTTTCCTCCAAATATCGTCCGATTGTAATTACGTCCGTTCTTTCTAAAGTCATGGAAACGCCGATAAAATATCAGCTTAAAAATATCTCAAAGACAGAAAGCTTCTTAATGACCGGTCGGCGGCTTCCGGCAGTACGGCTTTCGCAGCAGCAAGTCCACTGATGACCTGACGATTTTTCTCAACGAACAGTGGAACAAATCTTTACATCGTTTTGAAAAAAGAAAAATGTTTGCACTTGATATTTCAAAGGCATTTGGTAAAGTCTGACGTCCTGCCCGTTTATCGAAAATGCGTGCTTTCGGTATCAATGAATCCCTCTTTCGTTGTATTAGAAAATTTCTTTAGATTCAATTCTGAAATCCATAAAATAAATGCTGGTGTACCCCAAGGCTCCGTTTTATCTCCGACACTCTTTCTCATTTTTATAAATGATCTCTTGTCTGTAACTTCTAATCCAATTAATTGTGTCGCTGGCGATAGTACCCTTAACTTTTCTTAATCATTTCCAGACTCACATAACTCCTCTTTGGATATCGAACTACAATGGAAAAATATGATAAGCTCATTAAACTCTGACTTAAACAGCATTGAACAATGGGGAATAAAAAACCACTGTGAGTTTAATGCTTTCCAAACTCAATGCTGTCTTGTATCGTTAAAGATATATATACCCCCCTTGTCACTGTCCATGAGTGGCACTTGCATCAGTGAAACCGAACATCTCGAGATTCTCGGTATGTGCATCACTGACCACCTCTTGCGGACCGAGCATATACGCGATGTCGCCAAAAATGCAGCAAGATGTTAAGGTTTTTAAGGTGGTGCAAGAAATTTTTCGAACCGTCTGATCTGGCTATTATCTATAAGACTTATATCTGTCCAAAGCTTGAGTGGTGCTCCAGCTACATACTTAGTGATTGGTGATAAAGACATCACTGACTCATTCACATCTTTAGATCACCGTCGTAACGTTTCGTGTCTTTCTCTGTTATATCGTTACTCCTACGGTTAGTACTCTAGTGAAATAACCAGCTGCATTTCTATCCTTAAACAATTCAACCGTAATACCCGCGGTTCGAGGAATGCCCATCAGTTTACTCTCAAGGTCTCAAGCCCAACTTCGGATGTACTCTCAAGTACAGAGCATCATTCCTTGGTCGAATTACGCGACTGTGGAACTCTCTTCCATGCTCTGTCTCTACCCAATTTACATTGACAACTCCTTTCCAACCGTTTTATTCTTTTTGAAACCTGCACATACTGTGTCTCTGGCATAATACGGGTATAAAAAATCCATTGAGTTGGTGCAAATTATAAAAAAGAAACTTCAGATGACAGTTAAATTTGACACGTATCAAATGCCAGTGCTACCAATTTGAAACCATGAAATGATTGACCTGTTCTCTTAACTGACATTTACTAGCTTATGACATGGTGGGTGGTTTTGCGAAGGAATACAAGTATGTAAAAAAAAAAAATACTTCTCTGTCGATTCATTAGATGGCGCCACAATCAGTTGCCATATGTGTATAACAAAGAGAACAACAACGATTGTCAAGTATCAGCAACAAAAATATTCCAAAAGGAAATTCTTGGGAAGCGTGTCACTTTACTATTTCGGGAACCAACTATTTTTATGAATGAGAAATTTAAACCTGAGAATAGGTTAGATCACCAATGAAATAAGTGTGGATGTGGAATAGACGTTTGTATTCATATGCCTGCAAGTGTATTTTTAATTTCTGAAGATCTCACATATTATTTCTCATCAGAAACTCGGGCTTGATTTGCGTGAAAAAAATAACCACTATTTTGATATTTTAAGGGCACAGTTCAGAAAATTTTAAATGAAGTCTTGAAAATTCAAATTTAACAAATCTGTTGCTATTATTTCTTCTTCCAGTTGTTAATCAGAAATACACAGTCCAGGTGCATGATGAATACGTTATGACTGGCAACACAGCAGTCCTCAAATGTCAAGTAAGTTCTTATTCAAGAAAAAATCTCTTTTTTTGAAAACAATAAATTTTTTGTTCAATCAATTTCGAAAGAAATAACAATATTTTAATTGAATTCCTTCATCACTTTAACTGTTTTATTTTTTTCCAGGTTCCCAGTTACATGTCAGAATTTGTCATGGTAACAGCATGGGTGCAGGACACTGGCATGCATCTGTACCCAAACACAGACATCGGAGGAAAATATACTGTTTTATCCAACGGTGAATTGTACATAAACAATGCTGGGCCAAATGATGCATATAAAAGTTATACATGCCGAACTGTAAATAGACTGACAGGTAAATTGAAAAACACAATGAAAATGTCCTTCATTTGAAATATTTTGCAATTCCTTGAAAACCCATAGGTTGAATTTGGTGCTTCTTGTGCGTCAGAATACAATCCTTTTTTCATATCATGCCAAAAACGGAAATAATAAGTTCTCGAGAATAGTCATACAAAAAATTCTTGAAACCCTGTTGAGTCTATAAAATTTTGTTCTAGGAAAATTATAATTTCAAAACCAAACTCCAGTTCATTTTTTCAAATATTTTCAAACTAAATTCAAGTTAATTCTTCCCCAAGAAGACCGAGTGTGTTGCCTTACTTTGGAACAGATATTCTCCAGTTTATTTCAAACTGACTTGTAGCACTTGCCTTCATTTCTGATTTAAAGGATCAGAAGTTGTTGGATTTCTATCAAAAGAATTAAATTGGTTTACTGACCTTCTCAATCGTCGAAACCAGGCAAAAAGGTGCTTCGACTATGATGTAACATTATGAGATCGTTCCAAATGAAGTACGAAGTTCCATCGAAAAGCAAACCAATTTGTGTCTTCTTTTTCCCGTGGTGTTCTCTTTGGGGTGAAAAATTGTGTTCCACAAAAATTCTAGAACAACTTTTTCTCTTTTTTTAACACCACAAAGCATCACCGCTGCATCATATTGACAGGATGCAGCAGCAGAACGAGTCCCGAGAAGGAAGCGTAATCGAAACCACTATGAAACCAGGTCATGCATTACTTCAGAGAATTCATGGGATAGGTACACAAGAACTAAGTAGGTTGGTAAACCTAACCTAGCAATATATGCACACGTATGCGGATGAAGATTGATGGTATGGCCGCCAACATCATCATCATCATCATCTTCATCGCCATTCTTGGGCCTTGGAGTCATCATCTTCATTGACACCACACAACACGAGACGCCACGCCTCGCCACGCCACGCCACTTATGTGCGGTGTTTGCTCCCTCCACAGGTTCTCTCAAGCGCAACGTTCTGTTCCCAAGAAGATACACTTGACTTCGTCGTTTGTCGTAGAATATTGGTGTAAGTGTCATAGTCGGTGTCGTCGCCCCCATACCCACTTCGATGTGAACTTCTTGCACAGGCAAAAGTCCCTTGGGAGAAATTGACAAGGTAAATGGAATGGTTGTGTGGTACAGTACCACTTTCTTCCATTAAAAGTGACATACGACTATGGCACGGTAACTATGGCTACGAGTGTAGGGAAAAACTCATAATTTATCTATTTCTTTTACTCAGGATATCTTGTGCGATATAATTAAATGCATGAATAGGTACTCAATGGGCGAATGCGGTAACCGACATCCTTTCGGCCGACCCACAACCCTCTATATCTCTGTAGTGTAGTACGCTCCGTTTGTTAGGAATGCGATTTGGTGAATTATGTGGTGCGCACGATTTGTATTATTTAGTTTCCAAAGTAAAAGGAATTTATTGTGTACGTGCGATGGTTCAAAAGGGAGCTAGTTGCATCCTTTGAATTTCTTCTTTTTTGTTTGTGAGAGAATGCAGAGATAAATCGACATAATTCAATATCTAGATAGACTCTCGCACAGTTGGGCTTTTGAAAAGGGATCTGAAAAGAGTATAGAAGATGCTTAATACTCGAACTGCATTTTATTTTATTTGACAAGTTTTTCATAAGTATTTTTGTGCATCCCTATGCCCTACCTACAAACACATATTTTGAATTCTGATCCTGGCATGTGTCCTTCCAATGGAATCTGACTTTTCTTTGGAAAACTATTTGAGACGACGATGCAACAAAGGATGTTCTACATTAAAGGGTTATTTGAGGCCAGGACCTCCTTTATATACACTGAACATTTCATCATAGCACACACCACCACACCCGACCCACTCTATTATCTCTGTACCTTGTTTTGAGCGTATAAGTATTTTGAATTAAATATTCCGTTTCGATGGTGTTTGCTTTGATGCTTGCTTGTTTAACGTTACGTTACGGTACGTCAGACAGGTAAATGGAAATCTTTTGTTTTATGACGATGCTGTCAGAATGGATTTAGATAAATGATTAACGATTACTTTGAGTTTGGAAAATGATGAATGGACTTATATGTCCTCGTATTCATGAAGGAACGGAATGGCATGGGAAATGGATTATTTAGTTTAACAAGATTGCGATCTTTTGGATGTGTTTGTTGTCAACTTAATTGGCATTCACTTGCAAGTCGGTTTATTTAGTGAATAGCATTGCTTAAGAGAATCGATGAGCTTTGTCAAATCCAATTTGTTGTTAAATGTATTTGTTTTTTTGTTGATTGAAATCAAAACATACAAAATATATAGGTAGTACCTTTAAAATAAATTTCTCTCAAAAGGAATAATAAACGATTGGCCTGTCCTTCAGCAGTTCATTCAGCGTTCTTTCTGCCCAAGGTCACGTCTAGACATTGAGTAACTTTCAATGCTAATACAATGAAAATGTTTAACGATAAGCCAATTTATCTGTTGTTTTAAAAATGGCTACCCAAACGATTTTCAGTGAATGTGGAAATCAAGAACTTATCTAATAAAAAGAAGACATTCGTCATTATATTTTCAGTGATAGAAACTGGGCTTTAATTTTGTTTGTTTAGTTGTCTTCTACGTTTTATTCATGACTTGAAGATGAACTGAAGCCTGCTATTTCTCTCGAGTTCGTTCTTACCTTCTTACTTAAGGCGGCGCTACAGCCCGTTGTGGACTTGGGCCTCAATCAACAGTCTCCGCCAGCCAGCTCGGTCTTTAGCAAGCTGTCTCCAGTTTTGAAGTTCGCCACCTGAGTCGCGGTCTTCTTCTCCTTCTACGTCCCTCGGTGACGTTCTGTCCGGACCCTCGGTGTTGGGTGTCCTTCCTCGAAGACAGCATATTCATCGTTTTTTCCTCATTTACCGCTTAACCCAAAGGCGCCATTGACATCACGCTGTGTTCATCGGCGTACAGAGAAGTCGAACAGATTTTTGGAAGATAGTGCCTCTGTTGACGGTGGAGTTCTGCACTATCTTCTCACGAACGCTGTTGAAGAAATCGCACGACAGTGCATCGCCTTGTCTGAATCCTTTTTTGACGTTGAAAGATTCCGTAAGCTCGTTGCCAACCTTGATGGAGTAGCGTGAGTTCTCCATCGTAATTTTGCACAAGCGAACGAGCTTGGCAGGGATGCCAAAACTAGACATAGCTTTATACAGTATCTGTAGATGCTGTCATACGCGGTCATAAAATCGATGAAAAGGTGGTGGGTATCGATTTGGAGTTCATAGGTCTTTTCCAGGATCTGCCGCAACGTGAAAGTTTGGTCGATGGTTGACTTTCCTCGCCTGAAGCCACATTGATAACGACCAATCAGGTTGTTGACGAAAGACTTCAGACGTTCACATATTACGGTAGAGAGGATCTTCTAGGCGATGTTAAGTAGACTTATTCCTCTGTAGTTGGCGCAGTTTAGAGGATCTCCTTTTTTCGAGTTCGTTCACTGCTCGTATTAACAAAGCGTTTTGGAATCTAGTCGTTTAGGGACCGCAAACGACACCATATTTTTTCCCGCTCTCTTGACATTTCTCTTCAGTAAGGTTTGTCATTTCATCATGGAAAGGTATACGATCAAACAACGAGTCGAAATTATTAAAATTTACTACCGAAATTCGGAGTCAGTGGTCAACACTTTAAGAGCGCTACGTACAATTTAAAAATTTGAATCCACAGGCTCAGTACAAAATGTTCCCGTGCCAGTGCAACAAAGAAGTGCCCGTTGTATCGAGAATATTGCTGCCGCTAGCGCATCAATTGCGGAAGATCCAAATTAGTCTCTCACACGTCGTTCTCAAGCGTTGGGCATCTCTGTGACGTCGTTGTGGCGAATTTCGCGAAAAGATCTTGGCTTACATCCTTACAAGATCAAATTGACGCAAGAACTGAAGCCGCTTGATCACCAGAAGCGTCGTATGTTCGTGAATTGGGCTGAGCAACAACTTGAAAATGATCCGGATTTTCAGCGAAAAATCATCTTCAGCGATGAGGCTGGCTGGATGGCTTCGTCAATAAGCAAAATATGCGTTATTAGTCAGGCAGCAATCCACATATACCTCACGAAGCACCATTACATCCCGAAAAAATCACTGGTGGTGTCATTGGGCCGTACTTCTTCCGTGATGATCAAGACCGGCACGTTACTGTGAATGGGAATCGCTACCGCTCAATGTTAACCGATTATTTTTGGAATGAATTGGATGATATGGACTTGGACTTTCAACAGGACTGTGCCATATGTCACACAGCGGGCCAAACAATCGAATTATTGAGAACGAAGTTCGATGAGCGCATTATCTCCAGAAATGGACCTGTGAATTGGCCGCCTCGTTCATGCGATTTAACGCCGTTAGACTATTTCCTGTGGGGCTACGTCAAATCTATGGTTTATGCCAACAAGCCAGCGACGATTGATGAACTTCGTACGAATATCAAACGTGTAATTGCAGAAGTATCGGCCGATTTATGCTTGAAAACCGTCGAAAATTGGGTTCAGGGTCTGGACTTCTGCAAGCGTGCCCGTGGTTGCCATGCAAAAGCAATTGAGTTTCATACATAATGGCATCAAATGTACTTCCACAGAAATAAAGAATTTTATTGATATCCAAACCCGTTTTTGTTTTATTTAAGAAAACGTTTGTAGCATCTCTATTGAAAAACCCTTTATATCACTAACTTTTTCCTTCGAAAGCAAGTGGTTCCAAGTAGAAGAAGCAGGGTGGTTGATATTTCTCCGGTTTCCTTCAATTTAAATAAGGTGTCTTTTGTTGGTTAAGTTCCAAGGTAGGTGAAGTTATGATTTTTTTTTTTACAAAGGCTTTGGTATACTCGTCAGAATCCTAGCCCTGCTTGAGGCAGAGGAAGCACAGTAAAACTCAGTCTCTAAAGAAAACACAGTGCTCTTTCTCAGAAGGGGTTAAGTTCTATCGCCACAGCCTCAAGATGAAGGCGAATCTCGGAGACAAAAATATCCTATCGCCCAGCCTCATGATGATTCGGAATTTTGGAAGGAGGAAAAAGCAAATAATGTATATTCGTTCAAAATGAGGAACAATCTAAATTGCCCTTAGCACCATAATTCGTTGCTAATCACCTTGTAGTGGTGGAAGAACTACTGCTATGGGTCCATGAACAGGTATTAACTCGAAAGAACTATTTCCCAAGTGTTGTCTAACATAGCTGAATCCTGAATGACTGAATTCTATATACGTAACTTTCAAACCGATCGATGGGTTACTACTTGAAGACGAACTGGAACGTGCCGGTAACTGTGTAACAGAAAGATTTCAGACTTCAGAAAGTCGCAAAGAGCGCTGGATAGAGAAAATATGGTTATTCTGTAATAATATAAGATGTTTTTTGCACACAAATCAAAATATGAAACGAGCAGATTATGGCTGAAACACAAACATGCTTTAGCTTTTGCTTTGCCTAACGTTTACGAGTTCAGGCTTCGCCCATAGGAAATCACTGCTTGCTATGACAATGAATCTTCGACCTTTCATTTCATGCGTACTGTTACGTAATGTGACTCCAAACGGAAGCTTAAGTTCAAAAATGTGCTGAACATTTGTTGACAGCTCAAGAAACAAAATTCATTTGTTTTTGGAAGGATGATGATGATGGAGTGAGAAATTTCATTCAAGCCAAACTCTAAGCGGTTGCATTGTAACTTAAACGAAGACGAAGCTTCTTTGCGTTAAAACCATTAATGATCAGTAATGCTTTAAATATCCAATAAGAATTTTCGTAAATAATAATCGGCGAAATACAGCTGGCAACCCAATTTAGAGTAACTTTTAGCTCTTCATTGTTCCATTTGATACCTGTACCAAACCTTGAGTTTGAAGATTTTAAGCTGTAAGCAACCACTACTGACAGTTTCATATGACTTTTTAATGTTCTTCGATGATACCAAAGCAAACAATGTTAAAAACAGAATACAATGGATAGATAAAACTCTATGAAGAATTGAATTCTCCAACTTTAAGATTTTAAGTTGCCGCGAGAGTGATTCGATGTTGCTTTCAATATTTGTTTGAAAGGCATTAATCATCTGTACACTTCACTACTAAGCAGGCATAAGAATTTATCTTTATTTTTCCCTGATAACCTGTTGACATAGTACCTATTTACTCCTTATCACCCGTAAACAAGGTTCTAAGCCTCTTGAAAGAAAAAAAAATGTATAACCTCTAACCCCCCTAAAAGCTTGTTAATCTCTGCCAAATATTTTGTTTTATGACCATCGCCTCCCTTAGGTAAAAGTCCAAACCATCCACCAGGATGACCCTTGAAATATGTACCTTTCTTTTCATCTCTAAGACAAAAGCACTTTAGCAAACATTTCCTCAGGCTCTTAAGCACATCTATACCTACCATGAAAACACACCTCTACTCTAAAGCACACAACAAAATCAATGGACGCTATACTGGTCCATAAGTTTTTATTACTCAGGACAAGCAAAACAGTGATTTATACAATGATCCGAAAAAAATACACAAAACAGCCATCCATAACCCCCCCCCCCCACCGTCCCCCTTAATGCAAAGCACCCAGCTTGTGGTACATCCATAAACCCAAATGCCCATGTCCGAATCTTGTTCCACATGTTTAACTAACACTCCTTGGATTGAATTTCCCTCGTTCCTGAGCTCTTCGAAAAAAACATCCTTCAAATGATTTATCATCATTTAACGCGCGGTTATTCGACTCGAATTTCTGTAATTAAATAGGCGTAACCCATATTTATGGGCAGGGTTTTGCGTTTGCACATTTGTTTTGCAAACGTCGTCGTTATATTGAGGTAGGGTCACCCTTTAAGTTAGGTTCCTCACAATCAATTTGTACACCTTGTTCTAAGCCTGTACCCGTAAACCCAAATACCTACATGGTGTTCGACCCACGAAACG
>CAKKXW010000001.1:109170443-109319157 GCA_920937365.1 Sphaerophoria rueppellii | reverse complement strand
GATTTTGAGGCGAAAGTAAACTACAAGACATGGTAATTCTGTGTTACCTATATATACATAAAGGAAATAAATTCCCATCGTCTGTGTGAGATAGCTTCACATCAAAGTGAAGTTATTACCGACAAAATGTTAAGTAATATCCTACCATAGTTGGGATATAACTTCACCAGAAAAAAGTTAATTCCCATGTGAAGGTAGTTCCCAGTGAAGTTAGTTCCCTGCACCTCCAAAAAATATCATTTGTCACTGAATAAATATCTCAATTCCGCCATTCACAATGGGTATAAATTTGTAGGTCCCTCAATTTGTTAAGAGAAAATGGTGAAGAGTGTAAGTAATTTAAGCCTTGGTTCTTCGGAGCAGTCGTGCCACCCTATTATAATTGATGACTCCATTCTTCAATCAAGGACCAAAAGTGAGGATTTACCTCTCTAAGCATCCAAAACGTCCTCAATCGCTTTTCTTTAACGGCACTTAACTTCGTCTTCGTCGATACGATGCACCCGCTTTGAGTTTACTTTTGGCGTTTTTCTTTTTTAGCACCGAGCGGGGCAAAGAGCGGGGCTCGAGCGAATCGAGCGAGTATCGAGTCGAGCGCGACCTGAGCGCTCAGAACTATTTGAGAAACACAATTGAGCACTGAACTGTCATAATAAATATTTGGTTGACACTTCAGCTTTGTTTATTGTTTGTGAATTTTTGATTAATAAAAATAAAATAAAAATGGACCGCGCGATTGTTATAAGAGAAGCTTTTCGTTTAATATTTGAAGAAGATGAAGAAAATGAGGAAAATTATTCAACAGCTAACATAGTTAAAAACGAAAACTATGCGGAGGAAACTGTTCCCCGATTTTCCGACAGGACATTTAAAACTGATTTTAGAATCAATGTTGATGTTTTCGAATATCTTTATCGCGAATTTCGCTGTCCAGCCGATGTTTGTTTGTATTCAGTAGGTCTACCAAATATGTGGTCATGTCATTTGTTCACTTGATTCCTACAGTAAAACCAGAAAAAAAAGTAAATTAAATAATAACATTTTTCTAAATTCAAAATATTACTTTCCATCACTAGAAGAGCAACCAGCTTCGCCCGCCATTTCTTTTGTTTTGTTTGTTTGTTTTTTTTTTTCGTCCTTCAAAAATTCAACGCTCTTTATTTGCGTACTCGAACTCGGTTCTAAAAAAGTAACACAGATCGAGCGTCCCGAGCTAAAAAAAAATGCCGATCTTTTTTTGACAGTTCGATTCCCGCTCCGTGCTAAAAAAGAAAAACGCCTTTTGAATGACTCTTCTACCTCCATCATCATCATCCCTCAAAAAAAAAATGAATTTTGGTTGGTGACTTTATTTTATACAGCTCTTGAGCTGTCAAACAAAGCAAATGTTCAGCAAATTTTAACAGTAGCTCCCGTTTGGAATCACATTACGTTACATTACGTACGAAACGTGAGGTTTCATTGTTATAGGTTGTATTGATTTCGTATAGCTGAACTCGTGAAGCGTGTTTGTGTTTCAGCCATGAGTAGGTCAAAAAAGGTTATTCCACTCAATTGCTCTCTAAGTCCATGTCGAGACAGACTGGCAAGAGTTAATTCAGCTTCTGTCCAACCACTGTTATGTTTTACTTTCAAGTGCATTTGTTTTGTACATTTTGCATACTCATTCACCGAAAACGTCTGGCAAATTTTTGCTAGCAGAGCTAGTATATAACCCGACGTCTTATGAGCCAATAAGTTTGTATTTCTATCCAACCGAGCTGCATACAAAATCCATCGATGTTTTGAAAATTGTTTTTTGAAGAAATTTGTTTATTTCAATATTTGAGGAACTTTGATACACAATGTAAACCATTGTTTTCGACGGAAAGCATTCCTGATTGAATTTTTGTATATCAAGGTCAAAAGAATTTGCATGAAATAAACATTTTCCATTTCTGATTTATTTTAAAAATTTTCTGCATGCATTGCATATGCACAGATAAATAAGTGCCAACCAACGTTCCGAACGTTCCTTCCATGCAAAGAGCAATTGCAAACAGAATAAAAACAAAACCATGCATCAGCAACATTTTAAATAAAATATCAACGGTCATTCCTTTTGCTTTAATCTTGATTTTGTCATTTAAAGCATTCAGCTGAAAAGTTGTTTCTTTAAAATTAATGCACTTTCATCTCTTTGCATTAAATATGTACACATGTACGTCACGTAGAAAGTGTGCAACTCTCGGGTACATGGACTATGTGTTGTTGATAAACAAAAGAGTGAGAGAACGAAAATAAAGGGCTTGTTTGGATAACATCCTGTTTTTTGGGAAAAACTAGGTCGAAAGGACAACACAAAACTCATCAGAACTTTTTGCTGCATGAACAATACAAAACAACAAACTGAACAAAAATAAAAACTGAAATAAAAACAAAAGGACGCGCATAAAATTATTATGATGATATAAGAATAGAAAAAGGGTATAACAAGGATGCTGTTTCTGTCCTTTTGGTTCTCTAAGTCTAACATGCGGGTGGCCATAGAGATTGGACTTTGAAATGAACGAAGAGAAGAACCCTTTTTTGTATATTATATTAATTGCATGCAATGTCTCGTGGTCCACGTGAAATTTACCACGAAAAATTCCACTCCAGAGAGTTGGTTAGGAAGTCCTTTCTTTTTGGCCATGAATAATAGTTGTTGGGAGTATAGAGTTGGCTGTTTGTCTTGCTTGCCGGACACGTGGGGGTACCTTAATGTTTGTTATACTTGGGCATATTAAAACTTATACCGTTATATGGCAAATGATGTTGGAATTATTCATGAGCGTTAAGGGAAGCAAAACGAGGACCAAACAGAGCTCTGAAATTCTATAAGAGCATGAATGTTTCAGAATAGGGAGTATTTGCATGAAATTTTAATTTTGGCGATTTTTTTTTCTAGTTAGTTATTTTTGTCAAATTGTAACTTTTTTTTGATAAGATAAAAATAGAGGGAAGGAAGAAACAGCACAAAAATGTTGCTATTCTTATTTAAGTTACGTTTTCTTTTTTGTGATACGTTGTTGCCGGTACATGTGGAATATATTCCAAAAAGTGCAGCGCGTAGGATACTGAAGTTTTGTCATAAAAATGCAAGGCCAGAGTTTCCATTATAAAATGACGTTTAAAATATCCTTGGAGGTCTTGACAGCTGTAAATAGTCACCCTCTTTGTCTAAATACCTTGGGCGGCCCCAAGATCCAATGCCTAAATGCCTTATAAAAAAAAAAATGGCACGATTACTCTTGAAGAGCCAAGGCCAAGTGGCTTACTCTCATAAACAATTCTCTAGGTACGTGTGAAGAATTGAGGGGACCTACAATTTAACGCCGATTCCAAACAGCAGTGTTGATAAACGCTTTTATCATAGCAAATTGATACTCTTGGAAGTTTTGTCAGCTTTTCGCTAGAGCCAGTACCCGTGAATGATGAAATAAAAACTTTTATGGGCATGAGTAGGGTTCGAACCCACAAAGTTCTGCTTAGCAGCCAACGCATCTAACCACTAAGCCATGGACCCTACTACTACTAAATGGCTTATACATTTCAATAATTCTTGAGGTCGTGTAAGAAATTGAGGGGAACTATGCAATATTATATTCAGATTCCGAATGGCTGAGTTTAGATGTAGTTTTCTGTGATACATGATACTTTTGGTAGCTTTGTCAGTATTTGCAAGAAGCAGCAGCTACGAAAGATGAAGGGCGATTGCGCTATAGAATTTTCCTCACATTGACTTATCAATCATGTTATGGGTTGGGGTCGAAAAACTGGAAAACAAAATCCCGGATAACGAAATCATGGCAAATAATTATCGCAGTGCTTTTGCCCTTGTAAAGTTTGCCCAGATAAAACCCTACTTTTTTTCATTCATTCCACACTAAAAGATATAAAAATTAAGGAGACCGAAATCTGGTACCTTTTCAATTTTTCAAACAGCCCTGATTCAGGCCACAGTCACAGTGCCACACCAATTTCCAAAAACCAGAAATTTTATGAGATATTAAACTCTGAGAATCAAATTCACCGTTCAAATATTTCTATATAAGATTTTGAGTTTTTTGGAAAATCATTCAGTGCCAAATTGTTCATTCTAGGGGAAAGGCACTTCGCTTGCTTTTGTTTTATAAGAAATATTGCAACAGCGATATGGAATGAGCGTGAAATATAACCTTTTTAGACACGAATAGAATTCGAACATAATTGTTCTACGTACTTACTTATTTAAGGTGGCGCTACAGTCCGTTGTGGACTTGGGCCTCAATCAACAGTCTCCGCCAACCAGCTCGGTCCTTAGCTAGCTGTCCCCAGTTTTGCACACCAAGTTGATTGAGGTCCTCTTCTACTGGAGATGATGAGTGTGTTGTACAATTTTACTTTAGTTGCTCAAAGAGGGCTTTTCCACTCAATTGCTTTCTTAGCCCAAAGAAACAGCGATTAGCAAGAGTTATTCTTCGTCTGATCTCGGCGCTGGTGTTATTGCCCGTGTTTATAGCGGAGCCTAGGTAAACAAACTCTTCTTTTACCTCGAAGTTGTATGCGTCTGTTGTGACGTTCTGTCTGAGCCGTCGGTGTTGGGTGTCCTTCCTCGAAGACAGCATTTACTTCGTTTTTCCCTCATTTACCGCTTAACCCATTTTTGCCGCTTCTGTCTCAATTCTCACAAAGGCGCCATTGACATCACGCTGTGTTCTTCCCATTATATCAATATCATCGGCGTACGCGAGAAGTTCTTCTCAAGAACTATGTTGAAGAAATCGCACGAAAGTGCATCGCCTTGTCTGAATCCTTTTTTGACGTCAAAAGATTCCGTAAGCTCGTTGCCAACCTTGATGGAGCAGCGTGAGTTCTCCATCGTCATTTTGCACAAGCGAACGAGCTTGGCAGGGATGCCAAAACTAGACATAGCTTTATACAGTTCGTCTCTGTATATGTTGTCATACGCGGCCTTAAAATCGATGAAAAGGCGGTGAGTATCGATTTGAAGTTCATAGGTCTCTTTCCAGGATCTGCCTCAACGTGAAAATTTGGTCGATGGTTGACTTTCCTCGCCTGAAGCCACATTGATTAAAACCAATCAGATTGTTGACGAAAAGCTTCAAACGTTCACATATTACGGATCTTGTAGGCGATGTTTAGTAGACTTATTCCTCTCTAGTTGGCTCAGTTTAGAGGATCTCCCTTTTTCAGGACGTTCTATGTACCCACAGCAAATAAGCACTAGAACACCATTACTACAACTTTAATATTTTTTAATTCAAAATGCGTTACAATGCAATTTTTGAAAATTAAAATTTTCACCGTAAGTTTTAATTTCTCTGTTTTGTTGTTTTTTTTTTTTTTTTGTTATTTCAACGTGATTTGTATGCGATCCGACCTGAGAAACCATTTCATGACAAGTAACACTCTTTAACTTATTTTCAGATGGTTTAAGGAAGAAAACGAACAACTACTGCCTCTGCAACTAAGTGATCGAATAACAATGATATCAGCAGGCCTCCTGAAAATCACTAAGGTAAAGTAATTTTCAAACTGTCCACAAATCCCACCAACCACCGATATCCAAATCTTTGTTTGAAGAAGTGTAGAAAATATCTTTCCCTATTTATCTTGCACGTTGACAGACCAATAACTTTCCATTTCAACCGCACTCAATTCCTTTCTTTACTCTTTGGAAATATTTTCAAATTGCTAAAACTCTGTTCAATAATCCAAAAACTTACTTTTTCCTTCATTTCAGGCCCGACTCGAGGACAGTGGCAAATATCTATGTTGGGTGAATAATACTGCTGGCGAGGAAACAATCCAAGTGTCGCTCACTGTCACAGGTATTCAATGAAATTTAATTAAATAAAGGATACGCCATCATTCCTCTACAAAAGGCTCTCCGACAGGCTCTTATAACCCCGTTCTATTTCCTGTGAATATCCTTGTGGCCCATATTTCTTGTATATGTCGACCATCCTATAAGCTTGACTGTCATTAGCAATGTTTGATGCTGGACTCTAATGAAATTTGACTTTAACTTTCTCACTCTCTCTCTCTCTTTCTTGCAATATGAACAGAGTCCGAAAGTAGAGCCTTTTGCTGGGATATTTGTGTATACCTTCGCATAGACTATTCTAGAAAAAGAATTTATCTGGAAAAAGACCTATCAAAAAGGATACCGTATAATTTCTCTGGTTCTTTTTATGTTTTTTCTCTTTGCTCTTTCAGCTCCATTAACCGCTCATCTGCAGCCGCAGGTACAGACAGTCGATGTGGACAAGGACGCACAGTTTCAGTGCATCGTATCTGGACATCCTGTGCACGACATTAATTGGTTACATGATGGAAAACCAATTCTACGAGATAATCGAGTTGAGGTATGAGTGTCGTCGTATGTCTTACCCTACAAAATGTACAAAGCTGAAACCATACATTCTCTAACTACGACCAACCACTCCACCGCTACCTCCCACTTTTTTAAAAAAGCAAAATTTCATAGGTATCCTGCAATCGAGGATATAGAATTAAATTAAAAATACAAGCTAAAAAAAAAAAACTTAAAAACTATCATAGATACATAAGTGAATTTCACGGTAAGTGTGGGTTTTGGTTGAGCTTGAAGAAGCGATGTTGAAAATTCCGCATAATTGAGCTCAGCGGTTGAACTATGATTTTTAACCTGCATTCTTCATCATCATCCTTGATTTGCATCTCATGCATTAAACTGAAAATATGGAACAGGATAAAAGTAATTTAAATCACTTTTCCACGTCTTTCCTGTCTCGATTTCGGTTAACGGGTGGTGCAGAAGGGAAGTGACACTTAATAAAATTTAAAATAATGATGGATGAAATTATGGATGATGGTTGGGTGCACGAATGCAAAACAAAACAAAAAACAACACAAACACTCAATGCAATACAGGATGTGAAATTTATGTTTTGAGGTGAAGAAGGTTTTGACCCACATTTTCTGAATTTGCGCCCCAATAGAATGTTTTTGTTTTGATTCATGAAGGTGCAAACATAAAATGAAGTCAAATGGAAGTCGTGATTGTGCTTAACAAATAACAAACAATAATAACAACGACTATAACTCTTCGTAAGGGGGTTCCTCTATTGTAGTGACGATGTGTGTTGGGTGTTGTGGGTTGGAAGTAGTGGTGAATATGATGATGCTTTATGGATGTTCAAGTGTTTTTTGGAATTTGTTTTATATTTCTGTTTTCGTCTTTTTATTTTCATATTATTCAGATACTCACGGATCCACCACGACTGATTATTAAAAAGGTGACTAAAGATGATCCTGGAATGTATCAATGTTTTGTGTCAAACGAATGGGAGCAAATACAATCGACAGCGGAATTGCAGTTAGGAGGTGAGTTACTATACAAAAGGGTTTACGGATCGTAAATTCATGCTTCGTTTTCTGTAAAATAAAAAGATATCTAAAATGTTGGAAGTAGGTTTTCATCTGATGAAAATTTTTCAGCAAAGACAGCTTAGAAAACGCCTCGAATTTCAACTTCGAATGGTAAGGCCTATAATAAACATGCAACACCGTCCATTTTCAGCAACAAGATTCCGCTCATGGACGAGCTAGGATGAGCGAGTGCTAACAGGACTATCCGTTAGGAAGTTGGCAACCCCTTTTTCAACTGTCATCTCTACGACCGTAGAGAACCTACGCACGCCGGAGTGAATGTATTAATAGCAACATGCCTTCAACATGCAACCATTCTTCTTGTTAACGTTTTGCCTTGCATAAAACTTTATAAAAATAAGGTCAAAGATTTGAGTTTACGTTCTCGAAAAAAAATTCACTCTGGCGTATACTTGCTATTTTTTTAAAAGAGAATACATCATTATTTATTCAACGGAAATCGGTCAGTATTGCCCAAACCTTTAATAACAAATAAGAGCACGTTCACCGCTCTAAATGACATCATTCTACAAGATCCGAGTATTACCGATGAATAGACGCCTAAATAAAGCTTTCAATATTCAATTTGCAATCAGTTTGCTGTTGGCTTCCACATAAAACAAAAATATCATCGAAAACATTCACAACAATTATCTGAACAGCTCCTTCCAGAGAGTCTTAACTATCGATGAAATCTATTAAATTCCCGGTTAACTTGGTATTTCGAGCAATTACTTACTTATCCGGTTCCCAATCCATGAAGTACCTCAGCCTGAGACACTGAAGTCTTCCAACGGTCCCTCGCATGCAGACTCCAACCTCCAAAACCAACCACTCTAGCATTCGCAGTCAATTTTTTCTTGTGTCAGAGGAGGAGGCTGCGAAGAGAAGACTTTTTTGACTGAAGCATTGTAGTCCGTTCCCTCGATTTGGACGAGCTAATGTAGTTGTTTTTCTTGGACTACATCCACATATTGGTACAGCTCGTACAGTTCGCGGTTGAACCTTCTTCATTCGCCATCATCGCATACGGGACCGAAAATCCCTCCGAAGAATTTTTCTTTCGAAAGTGCCCAGTATCATTTCCCCTCATTTACTTATCGTCCAGTACTCGGCGCAGCCGTAGAGTAGGACTGGTAAAATCAAATTGTATTTGCTTCAGTTGGATGTTACAAGTTCACTAGGGTAATTCTTCGTCGGATTTCCACTTCCAAGGGAGGCGCCTTAACTACCTCGAAATTGCTGCCACCAATAGTGAAGTTTTCTTCTAGGCCGTGGACAGATGTTGCATGCATTTTGTTTTGTCGTCATTCACTTCCAGAAAAACGAGTTTCTTCTGTTCTTCATTCGCTATGAAGGCTTTAAGCACGGCTTTTTGGGAGCGACCGTTGATGTCTATGTCGTCCGCATAGACTAGGAGCTGGGTGGATTTGTTATAGATAGTGTTTTCCGTGCTTACACCTGTCTTGCGCACTATCTGCTCCAGGACTATGTTAAGAAATCACATGACAGCGCATCTTCTTGTCTAAACCCTGCGCGTTTTAAACAACTCGGAAGAGTTGTTACCCATTTGCAAACTGCACTGCCTATTGTTTAGCGTCATGCGGAACAGCTGGATCAGTTTTTTCGGCATCCTGAATTCAGACATCACCCTCATAAGCTCTTGGCAGTGAATGCTATCATAATCAGCTTTGAAGTCGATAAAAAGTTGGTGGGTTTGGTCTTTTCCAGGATTTACCTCTACGTGCCGATTATTGTGTTGCAGAACGGTTAAAGACGCTCACACAGTACGTTGGATTGGATTTTGTATGCAACATTAAGCAGGGATATGCCTCGGTTGTTTTTGCATGACATAGGATCGCCTTTTATCTTTTATGTAGATGGGATATATGGAGCTTATCGACCAGTCAGTAGGCATGCATTCTTCCCCAGGTGCATGCGTTTCATCAAAACACCTCCTCCATATTTAGAAAGTTCCGCATGTATGCCATCCGACCCGGCGGACTTGTTGTTTCTTAGCTTTTGGATGGCTCTTTCTAATCTTCTACCCTGGGGGCTGAGACCGGGAATTTCTAATAAATTCAATGCACCGTTGTATCGATGAAATCAATATTTTTGACCGATCTATCGTTAAATATCGAATGTACATTTCTAAATAGAACTTCCATCATCCTTATGGGGACATGCTTTTGAGTGGTAATTAAGTAATAGTTTTGATTGATTATTCAATTGCTTAGTATGTATGTACAAACTCACTAAAAGAAAACAACATCATAAATTTACAAAACATTAGAGACTTTTTTAGTTAAACATTTTTAAAATGTTCAGCAATCACCAGAAATGTAGTTTTCTACTTTAATCCCAACCCTAATTGAATCCACCATAACTCAAATGAACATTTGCTGTTGACATAAAAACCAATTAAATAAAAACTATTCTCAATTATTTTCCTCATTACTCAGAAAAAGCAATTAATTACTGTTTTGCAAGGACAACATCTCCAAATCTAAATCAAGTGCACAAAAACTCGAAATGAAAAATACCAAAATCAACCGCAATACAAAACAGAAAAACACCAAAATAAAAATGGAAAGTAATTTAGAGAATTCCAGAAAATATTCAAATATCATTTATTCAATTGCATTGGAACATGTTGAATAAAATAGTCCTTGTCCTTTCATTCTATTCTGTCAGCAAACAATTTTAAACCTAAATGTGAAATAGAATTTAGTTTGAGAGTAATTTCGAAACGTATTAGAATTTTGCAAACTGTTTCAAATGATATTTTGAGGAACAATCTTTCCCCACGAATCGCCTTCTCGATTATTAATTTAGTTAAATGTTAAACAACTTTCGCTGTTTCCTTCGCAATTTTAAAATATCCCCACTCGACCAAAGTCCTTGAAAATTGAATCAGAGGATAATAAAGTGGCTTTCGTCTTCGCTACGCTTCCAAGATAACGACTTACGGCAGTAAAATTCAATCATTCTTAATGAAAAGCCGCCATTAAAACATAAATATTGGATCGAAAAACAAAACACCATCATCCTTGCTCCTGAACGCTGAACGTATAAAATAAAACAAATTTCCGTCTTATCAGAGGATATCAAAAGAGCTTGAATAAAGAGAAAGAGTGTGCGCCTGTGTGTGTGAATGGAATGGCCTCAATCTTCTTCCTGTTGCGATAAAATTGCAATTTGCTTGGTCCTTCATCATCTAACTGTGCGCGATGATATAGCCACAAATTACGAGTCAAAGTCGATCGATAGGAAACCGACATTTTATGGGCCAATCAAGATGAATATTTGCTTTCCTTCCATTTTCTAACAACAACAAAAAAGGATGAACAAGAATTCATTCTTTTTTGTTATCATAGAAAAAATATAACACATCGGTTGTGCCACTTGCAAATCAAAAATTTAAGAAAAAAAAATCGAATTCGAATACAAACAGCCCTGATGTATAAATACAAACATTTCCCATTTTAGATGCCTCTCCGGAACTGCTTTATTGGTTTTCAGAACAAACGCTGCAGCCGGGTCCGACAGTTTCATTGAAATGCGTAGCAACAGGGAATCCACTTCCTCAATTTACATGGTCCCTGGACGGATTTCCGGTAAATAATAAAAAAAAACTATGAATACAGTTATATACCTTCTTGTAATATTAAGCGATTTTACGCTCTGTCTGTCTGCATGTCTGTCAAGTTTAATATTTTAGATTTACGAGTTTTGCATGTTTTTTTTTTAAACCTCTGTTTTAAATTGCAAATTTCCGATGTTGTTTTTAATTTCTTCTTTTCATTTCACTTTTGTATTCGAACATGCCCTCGGCACATTTTGGAACTGGACCGATGTTATTGAAACCAATCTGATGGATGGCCCGAAACTCTACCAACACATTTATGTGATGTGATTGACCACTTGTTGAATTTGGAACACTTCTGGATGGTTCGGTGATGGTAATGGTATAGATACCGGACAATTCGAGATTTCTTGTTGGGCAATATGTAACGATACACGACGATGTCATCAGTCATGTCAATGTGTCAAATGTCAAGGAAGAGGATGGTGGCGAATATACATGCACTGCACAGAATGCTATTGGCAAGTAAGTGAAGACCCAACATCATGTTATTGTTTTTTCTTAATTAAAATATTACAGAAAGCAGAATGTATGTAAAAAAAAAGTTTAATTAATTTAACTAATGGAAATACACAGTTGAATCTCTTTCTTCGGTGTCGAAAAAACATTATTGGTGCATTGGTATTTTTTATATTTTATGCTGTTAAAATATTAGGTTTGCTTTTGAAAAAGAAACACATATTGGCATAGGTCCTTTTCTCTCTGCAAATATAAGTTGTGTTTTGTTAAGTTTTAACAATTTAAATAGCAAATACAGCTTTCGTTATTATTTCACCAGGCTGGTGTCTGAAAACCAAAATATTGCAAACCGAAAGACCGCAAGCCATATGACCGCAGCAACTTTCCCGTATTTCTTTTGCCCGAATGTCATTTGACCAACATTTTTCATGAAAATCAGTCCTTTTGTACACACCCTCTTTCAAAAAAACAGAAATTCTAGGAGACACCAAATACTGAGAATCATAGAGAACCAAGGAATATAGTTCTTCGTTTAAATCATTCCACATAAGCAATTACATTTGTGTGAAATCCAGATTGTTCATGCCACACGAAGGAGACGTCTATTGAAATTCGTTACTCTTGCTCACGAATTACCGAAGAGCTTTAAGCTCTTTTTCCCTCCTCCTTTGTGCGAAACTATATTGACCTACAGCAAAATTAAAGGAAAACGTATGAATGGTAAAGAATGGCTTGAAATTGATAACATTGAGCTCTTTGCTTTCATTGGATTGCGTATTTTGGCTGGTGTTTTTCGATCACATAACGAAAGCTTTGAAAGTCTTTTTAACTCCGAAACAGAAAGACCAATTTTCACTGCAACTATATTTCTTTAAAGCTAGTGTCCGTAGCTTAGTGGTTAGGTGCGTTGGCTGCTAAGCAGAACGTCATGGGTTCGAGTCCTTCTAGTGCCCAAAGTTTTTATTTCATGATTCACGGACACTGCCTCTTGCGAAGAACTGACAAAACTTCCAAGAGTATCATCTGTCATGAAAAAGTGCTTCTCAACTTTGCCGTTCGGAATCGGCGTTAAATTGTAGGTCCCCTCAATTCTTCACACGCACCTAAAGAATTGTTGATGAGAGTAAGCCACTTAGGCCTTGGCTCTTCAGGAGCTGTCGCGCCACTCTATTTATTTATTTATATGTCCTTAAAGATTTTCAAAAAATGTCAAGGGTATAAACTCGGAGCGAAAGAAGATTGATCTATAAATTTTCTTATACGTGATTTGTGGAATCAGTGGGTTAAAATATTACCAAAGGCTTACAATCCTCCGAAAACGTGACCACTGATGAGCAACTAGCAGCTTTCGGTTCATTTAGGCAGTACATGCCGGCAAAGTACGGAATCAAGTTTTGGATTCTGTTTAATTCTGCAACGAGCTATGATTTGAATATTCAAGCTTACACTGGAAAGAAAATCGCATATTTCTTCTTCCATATTGTTATTGGCTGCTACTGCTACTACAAGCCCAAGGTAATTGAAGTCCTCTCCTTAAAAAAAGTTGTTCTTTCTACAGTCAACTTTGTCTGCAGACATTAGTAAATGTCTACTAGGAGTCCTACTCCTCTGACTTAATAGTTTTCTATTTCTTTCAGTTTTTTCTGCAGACAGTGCTAGCATTTACTTAGTCTATTAGAACTCGTACTCATCTACCTTCATTTTTATTATTCGGCTGTCAACTTTGTCTGCAGACATTAGTAAATGTCTGCCAGAAGTCCTACTCCTTTGACTTAATAATTTTCTTCTTCTTTCAGCTTTTTCTGCCGACAGTGCCAGCATTTACTTAGTCTATTAGAACTCGTATTCATCTACCTTCATTTTTATTTTCGGCTGTCAACTTTGTCTGCAGACATTAGTAAATGTCTGCTAGAAGTCCTACTCCTTTGACTTAATAGTTTTCTTCTTCTTTCAGCTTTTTCTGCTGACAGTGCTAGCATTTACTTAGTCTATTAGAACTCCTACTCATTGACCTTCATTGTTGTTTTTCGGCTGTCAACTTTTTCTGCAGACATTTACTTGGTCTGCTAGAGCTCTTCCTCCTCCACCTTAATCGTTTTTCTTCTTTTTTCAGCTTTGTCTGCAGACGGAGCCAGTATTTACTTCGTCTGGTATATTTCCTTTCTTCTACTGTCAACTTTGTCTGCAGACAGAGAATTCATACTCCTCTTCCTTAACAGTTCCTCTTTTGCTGTAAACATTGTCTGCAGACAGAGCAAACATTTCCTTAATCAACAATTTATTTTGTATAAGGTCAACATTTCTGAAATTCGGAATCAAGAGAATTACACTTTTACCAAAATTTATTAAATTTACCGCACCTTTTTCTCTCTTTTCGCTCGGAGTCAATGCTAAGCGACATGTTGAAAGCAACAAATAAAATCATTGAATAGAAAATAACCTTCATGAGTTATCCGAAGAAATGAAAAAGATCCTTCTTATTCAATTTGAAAACATGATCCCGATGTGTAGCTTTATGTTTCTTTTTCACTCGAAAGAAAAACACAATTTTTTTTATTATTTTTCATACAAAGAACATTTTGTCTGTCGAGCGAAATTTTATCGTTCATCCTCACCGATGAGCAAATTCTACAAATTGATATCAATCACACTCCATAAACCTTGAACTCAACACGAAAGAAAAAAATTGAAAACGGCTTCTTTCGTAACCACACTACTAAATGGCTCCTTGTACAAAAACATATAAAATTTTGTTAACCGATATCAATTTATTTTTTTATTTCGTTGCGTCTTTCTTAGAAATCTAATAACATTTTTTTGGTCTTGTATCTTTTCAGAGTGTCACATAGTGCTAAAGTGAATATTTACGGTCTTCCATATATTCGAGAAATGCCAAAAATAACTGGAATATCGGGAAGCGATTTGATAGTTAAATGTCCTGTCGCTGGTTATCCTATAGATAAAATCCATTGGGAAAGGGGTAAGTTTATGTAAAATGGTGATGATGATTCTTTTCTTTTTCTTTTAGGGGTCGGAATGGCCGTCGGAATGGGGGTCGTGTTTATATAAAAAATTCACAGACAAAATATAAGCATTATACAAAATGCTGCTCTTTATGCTCACATAAGCAGAATTTCCTTCCTTTCGAATTTTTTTTTTTTTTGACATTCGATGTCGTCGTCGTCAATGGTTGGGTCGTTGGTTGTTAATTCTTCAAAAGGACCATACCCTTACCAACGTTATTTTTAATATTTTCCTTTATGCGCATAGTTTCGCTTATGTTTTTTTGTCTTTCTTCGTATCTTTTCTTCTTTTTTCTACATTTTTATACATTTTTTGTTTAAGCTTTCTCTTTATTTTGCATGCTTTGTTATGGCGTTTGCCATAGTCTTTTGTTTAATTTTGAACAAATGTTTGAGATATTTTTGAGAGAGAGGTCGGGTTATAAAGGGGTGGTCGGACATAACGTTGTGATGACTAGAATAACGTTGTCGGTCAGGACTTGGGGCATGCAGAGCATATATCCTTTTTTCATATTGACATAACTAGCATTGTAGAGAGTTTTTTCTTTTCGTTTCTTTTTGTTTAAATAATTTTGCTAGGAGCCATCAGGTTTTTATTCATTAATTATGGTTTTGCAGAGTAATTTTCTCTTTTCTTTTTCCATAAAAAAGCTAGTTGTACAATTTTTTTGGTTTGCATTCATCAGAAATATGCTGAATTTATTAAAATGTCTTGCATATAAATCGCATCTAAGCTTTTGATGGGAATTACGGTGCAGTGGGAGGACATACATATTTTATGAGATCTAACAAAAATAGAACCGTCGAATAAGCCAACTTAAAAAGTTCAACAAATATTTAAAATTAAACCAAATTAAAACACAATTTCAGTGAAGGGCAATGTAAATACTATCTCAGGGAAATATTTTTCCGACTTTAGTCAAGCAGGGAAAAGATATTGTTTACTTACTTAAGGTGGCGCTACAGTCCGTTGTGGACTTGGGCCTCAATCAACAGTCTCCGCCAGCTAGCTCGGTCCTTAGCTAGTTGTCTCCAGTTTTGCACTCCAAGTTGAGTCGCGGTCTTCCTCTCCTACTACGTCCCTCGGGAATAGTGTCGAAGGCTTTCCGGGCCTTGACCCTTCTGGCTAGGTCCATGTCGTTGTACAACCCGTAAAGTTCGCTGTTGTATCTTCTTCGCCATTCCCCTTCAATGCACACGGGGCCAAAGATGACCCGAAGAACTTTCCTCTCGAAACAGCCTAAGGCACTTTCATCCGATTTTGTCAAGGTTCATGCTTCTGCACTATACAGCAGGACTGGGATGATGAGTGTGTTGTACAATTTTACCTTAGTTGCTCGAGAGAGGGCTTTTCCACTCAATTGCTTTCTTAGCCCAAAGAAACAGCGATTAGCAAGAGTTATTCTTCGTCTGATCTCGGCGCTGGGTAGACAACTCCTCTACTACCTCGAAGTTGTATGTGTCTATTGTGACGTTCTGCCCGAGCCGTCGGTGTTGGGTGTCCTTCCTCGAAGACAGCATATACTTCGTTTTTCCCTCATTTACCGCTAAACCCATTTTTGCCGCTTCTGTCTCAATTCTCACAAAGGCGCCATTGACATCACGCTGTGTTCTTCCCATTATATCAATATCATCGGCGTACGCGAGAAGTTGAACAGATTTTTGGAAGAAAGTGCCTCTATGTGGAGTTGAGTTCTGCACTATCTTCTCAAGAACGATGTTCAAGAAATCGCACGACAGTGCATCGCCTTGTCTGAATCCGTTTTTGGCGTCGAAGTATTCCGTTAGCTCGTTGCCAAGCTTGATGGAGCAGCGTGAGTTCTCCATCGTCATTTTGCACAAGCGAACGAGCTTGGCAGGGATGCCAAAACTAGACATAGCTTTATACAGTTCGTCTCTGTATATGTTGTCATACGCGGCCTTAAAATCGATGAAAAGGCGGTGAATATCGATTTGAAGTTCATAGGTCTCTTTCAGGATCTGCCGCAATGTGAAAATTTGGTCGATAGTTGACTTTCCTGGCCTGAAGTCACATTGATAAGGACCAATCAGATTGTTGACGAAAGGCTTCAGACGTTCACATATTACGGCAGAGAGGATCTTGTAGGCGATGTTTAGTAGACTTATTCCTCTATAGTTGGCGCAGTTTAGAGGATCTCCCTTTTTCAGGATCGGGCAAACAATACTGAGGTTCCATTCATCGGGCATGCATTCCTCTGACCATATCTTACAGATGATTTGGTGCATGCTCCTATCTAGCTCGTCGCCTGCTGCTTTGAACAACTCAGCAGCTAGTCCATCTGCTCCAGCGGCTTTGTTGGATTTCAGCCGTGATATTGCAGTTTTCACTTCTTCTAGGTCGGGTTCACGGAATTGTTGGCTATCATCGTGTCCGATGAAAGGCTCCTGTCTGACGGCGGTATTTTGTTCGTCGTCGCCGTTATACAATCTACAGAAGTGGTCTTTCCAAATCCCCAGCATTGACTGCGATTCTACTATGATGTTCCCTTGTTTATCTCTGCAGGCATCGGTTCTTGCTCGATGACCTTGAGCCAGCTGTTTAACCTTTCGGTAAAACCTCCGAACTTCATTCCTGCTGTTGGCTCTCTCAACATCCTCGATCTGACGCTTCTCATGCTCTCTCTTTTTTCTCCTGAGAAGCCGGCGTTCCTCTCTCCTCTTTTGCTCGTAGAGCTCACGAGCAGCTCTTGTCCTTCTATGCAGCGCCGCTTTGTATGCCTCCTGCTTGGCTGCATGGGCCTGCCTGCATTCTTCGTCAAACCAGGGGTTTCGTTTTGGTGGCTGTGTGAAACCCAGCACATTAGAGGCGGCATCTCTAACTGCTTTCTGGCAATGTTGCCACTGGTCTTCGATACTTGATATTGGCGGCATAGGACTCTTTAAGAGGTTACTTGACACTCGATCAGAGAAGGATCTGTCGATCTCTTGCGATTGTAAGCCGTCCGACGTCGAATTTTCTTGAAGCATCTCCTTGTTTTGACCGTTATCAGGGTACTCGTAGCACTACCTTGGCTACGACGAGGTAGTGGTCCGACTCGATGTTAGCTCCTCGGAAAGTTCGAACATCTACAATGCTGGACAAGTGCCTTCCGTCGATCGCAATGTGATCAATCTGGTTGACGGTTGATTGATCAGAAGATCTGCATGTACCTTTATGGATGTTGAGATTGGGAAACAGGTGCTTGCTACCACAACATTTCACCCCGCAAAAAAATCAATCAGCATGAATCCGTTATCGGAAGTTGTCTCGTGCAGGCTGTGCTATCCGACTGTTCCACCAAAGATGTCCTCTTTTCCCAGCTTTGCGTTAAAATCGCCAAGGACAATTTTAATGTCAAAGCTAGGACATTGCTCATACGTTTTGTCAAGGAGCTCGTTGAACTCGTGTTTGGTGTCCTCCTTTTCTTCTACTGTGGGCGCATAGCTTATATTAGGCTAATGTTGCCGAATTTAGCCTTGATTCGGATTGTCGTGATGCGTTCGCTAGTGAAAAGATATTAGATCAAATAATATGAAAAGCGTTACAAAAAGTATGTTAGTAAGTTAGTACTTGCACTTTCATTAGAAATTTTCCTGAGGGCCCCTTAAACTCTTTCAAAATTATTTTATTTTTTCAATTTGTAAAAATTTGCAGAAAAAAGAATTAAGCTCCAATAAACCCCACAAAAAACACGACTCACTGTAAGAATTGAAAGAGCAAATATAATGCTTGTTTGCAAAACACTTTTATTTGAATTTTGTTAAGCCTATCAAAGGGAAATTAAATCCGTTGGTATGGCAAGAGCTTAATAAACATTCTACAAATACCTTCTCTCTTTACAGATGGTCAAACCTTACCGATCAATCGACGTCAAAGAGCCTACAACAATGGAACGCTCGTTATCGAACAGCTGCAACGCCTTGAAGATGCTGGAACCTACACGTGCATGGCGCAAAATAAACAAAAGCAAACTTCAAGACGTAATGTGGAGATCCATGTGTTGGGTAAGTCTTTTTCTCTCTAATAGGTATCCCCTTTTTCGATTGTGTTAAAGAATAATAGAGTTCCCTCCCATCCCCAGGAGGCAGGCGACTGTTAGAGGGGCTTAAAGGTATTTGAACAATAATGGAATATAATAGATTTATCCTTTGTTTAGAAACGTTCTACGGCCGATGGGTTGCTTTTGTGACTATAACAATTCTTCGACAAGAAATAACGAAAACGACTAAAACTTTTCTTTTGCAATACTAGTCCGCATAGTCCTTGTGCTGTTTTGTATAATTTGTATGAAAAAAACCAACGATACGATACTATGGTAACGGAGAGAAAGAAAAGCAATTTATCCTACTTTTTTCTTTTAGGGATTTTTTTTTTACTTCTTCTTAATGGAGATGATGAAAATGATGCTGATGCTAATGCTGATGATGATGATTGTGAAATGTTAGGCAAAGTTGAGGGGGTCATTCTAAGACCCACTTCACCAACACCCCTGTTCAATTGAGGTCCTTTCGAACTTATAGTATACTCTGGCACTCTGGGGGTCGGGTCAGGTTGGTTGGCTGCTGTGTCGTTCTTATTTTCTTTTATAGCTCCGACTAAGGATTTTGCATATTTTAAAAGGATTTTCTATACATCTCTGTATATATAGCACTAGGAAATAAGGTGAACGAACTTGTATCTGCAGCAATATTCTTTTGCTCGCAGATTGTTATTTGTTCGGTAGATTCTCGGATTTCTGCGTTTGTTATGAAGAGCAATCAGATTGAAAGGTAAATACGTGGAGGCATACCACTCAAATAGTATTTATAGGAGTGTTGGGAGCGAAAGGATTTTCGTTGCAGAATTTATTATATGAAACAGAGGGCTAACGGTTGGGATTTCTTTTTTGAAGGAAGAACAAAAATCAATAACTATAACTTATTCGCTCTTGAATAAAGTGGGCATTTATTTGCTGAAGCTATTCTTGAACGATGCAAAACAAATTCCAAGACCAAGTGCTGTTTGTATTTTGTATCTTATGTTTTGTAAACATCAACATACAAATAGCAGCTGTATTTGCATTAGGTTATTTTCAATTTCAATTTTGAAATGAGATTGGTACGAAAGTCAAACAATCCAAGCCATAAATTTGTATAAAGTGGAGAGTTTTGTAAAGATATTAGAAAGAAAAAGGGTTATACACTGAAAATAATGCTTTTCGTAAAACTACGAAATTCGCTCCAGTTTTTACAATAGCCCAATATAATTTACATTGAATCAACGAAAGATTTCATAAGTTCGTAATATGAACATTTTATACTTTAATGAAAACGCTCACAGCTGGTTTCGGGAATTTCATAAAAACTTTTATAATTTAATTATAGACATTTTACGAATATGTTATGTATATTTAGTGAAACATTTTCGTAAAACACTCTTTTAATGACAAGTTTTCATACAATTGTGAATTTTTTTCATAATTTTATGAAATATCTTGAAAACAGGAAATAATTCTTTGGTTTATGATTTTTTTCATTGACTGATGAAAAATTCTTCATAAATTGATTAACTTTTTTCATTGACATATGGTATTTTTCCATACTTTCAGATTTTTAAATTTCGGGACAAGTTTATTGAAAATAATTCACTGTTTTAAGTAAAATTTCTTACGACAACGAATATTTTTACATCATTTTATAAATTAAATTCGTTGGTTCAGTATACTTAAGTTTTATCATTTTATGAAATACTTACAAAAGAATTTTGAAAATAGCGCTGCAATTGGAAATGTTACCTTAAATATATTCATGAAAAAATTCATACGTTTATGAAGCCCTTCATTAACTTATGAAACAATTTTAATGTAACTTTCGTTGGGCCAACGAAATTTTACATTGTATTTACGCTTAGCACCTGAAAGGGAAAAGATAGGTATAGCGATAGCTACATGCAAACTTTTGCTAAAAGAAACAGCCTTCACGATAACAAGGTCTTGGTGGTACAATTTACATACGTGCGCAGCCACAAAGCACTTGACCTAAAGCGCTATAAGGACTTGTTATCTCAAAGCAGATTTCATATAAGCTCCCAACTCGACTTGGTGAAGCCTCAAATGACTTCTGCTGGAGCTGTATGGACGAGGAAGAAGAGGAAACAATCTCTCACCTTCTCTGCACATGCCCTGCTCTTTCACTAAGACGCCAACTTAATCTGGGAGAATACTTCTATGATAATCCCGGTGAACTAGCTAATAAGGATATCAAATGTCTTCTTCGCTTTATAAAAAGCTAAAATGGTTTGACTAGTAAGAAGTACTTCTCTAGATTTATGTGGTATCACAATGGGCCTTTTCTTTTGGCCTAAGTGTGCGGATTCTGTATCCGCAGCCACTTTAACCTAACCTAACCTAACCTAACCTTACTCTGATAAAAAACAAAATATGATAATCTGAAGAAAAAGTTATTCAAACTAACTGACCCGACAATCGTTGTTCAATTTTTACATTTTCGAATTTCTGGGATTGGGGATACTTTTCATTAGGATGGTCAAAGAGTTGAGAACAACTGCATTTGTTAATTAAAAAAATAAAGAAAAAGAGTGGCGCTACAGCTCTTGAAGAGCCAAGGCCTAAGTTGCTTACTCTCATCAACAATTCTGTGTGTGTGTGAAGAATTTAGGGGACCTACAATGTAACGCACGCCGATTCCGAACGGCAAAGTTGAGAAGCACTTTTTCATGACAGATTGATACTCTTGGAAGTTTTGTCAGTTCTTCGCAAGAGGCAGTGCCCGTGAAGATGAAATAAAAACTATTGGCACGAGTAGGACTCGAACCCACGACGTTCTGCTTAGCAGCCAACCCACCTAAAGGGTTTTTCAATAGGGACGCTACAAAAGTAGACCGATAGGGACAGCAAACGACGCCATATTTTTTCCCGTTCTCTTGACATTTCTCTTAAGTAAGGTTCCATTTCATCATGGAAAGGTATACGATCCAACGAAGAGTCGAAATTATTAAAATTTACTACCGAAATTCGGAGTCAGTGGTCAACACTTTAAGAGCGCTACGTACAATTTATGGTGGTCATAATCGTCCTGCCAGATCAACAAGCGTCTAGTGGAAAAATTTGAATTCACAGGCTCAGTACAAAATGTTTCCGTGCCAGTGAGACAAAGAAGTGCCCGTAGTGTCGAGAATATTGCTGCCGCTAGCGCATCAATTGCGGAAGACCCAAATCAGTCTCTCACACGTCGTTCTCAAGCGTTGGGCATCTCTGTGACGTCGTTGTGGCGAATTTCGCGAAAAGATTTTGGCCTACATCCTTACAAGATCAAATTGACGCAAGAACTGAAGCCGCTTGATCACCAGAAGCGTCGTATGTTCGTGAATTGGGCTGAGCAACAACTTGAAAATGATCCGGATTTTCATCGAAAAATCATGCAATGAGGCTCATTTCTGGCTGGATGGCTTCGTCAATAAGCAGAATATGCGTTATTGGTCAGGCAGAAATCCACATATGCTTCACGAAGCACCATTACATCCCGAAAAAATCACTGTTTGGTGTGGTTGTGTCATTGGGCCGTACTTCTTCCGTGATGATCAAGACCGTCACGTTACTGTGAATGGGAATCGCTACCGCTCAATACTAACGAAGTTCGATGAGCGCATTATCTCCAGCAATGGAACTGATGTGAATTGGCCGCCTCGTTCATGCGATTTAACGCCGTTAGACTATTTCCTGTGGGACTACGTCAAATCTATGGTTTATGCCAACAAGCCAACGACGATTGATGAACTTCGTACGAATATCGAACGTAAAATTGCAGCAGTATCGGCCGATTAATGCTTGAAAACCGTCGAAAATTGTGTTAAGCATCTGGATTTCTGCAAGCGTGCCTGTGGTGGCCAATCGAGTTCCATACATAATGGCATCAAATGTACTTCCACAGGAATGAAGAATTTTATTGATATCCAAAACGGTTTTTGTTTTATAAAAGAAAACTTTTGTAGCGTCCCTATTGGAAAAACCTTTTATTATCAGAGAGAGGATTAACTCTACAGATTGCCTCAACTTTAATATGAATGCTATTGATACCTGGTTTTCTGGGAGTATGCTCGTTTAGGAGACAGAAGAAGAAATTGGTTTTCTTGCGAGAAAAAACAAGATTCTAGCATAGGTTTAACCCCAAACACGCTCAGTCCTTTCTTAACTAGCCAGCTGTGATATTAAATAATCAACTCAAGATTTGTATTTCAATAAAATATTTTCTTTACAGTTCCTCCTAAGATCATGCCAATACAATCGATGACCGATATGCTTCGCGAAGGAATGCGAGCTGCGATATCCTGTCAAATTCTTGAAGGAGATCTTCCAGTTAGCTTTCGTTGGGAGAGAAACGGGAAACCTCTCATTGGAACTGGGTAACATACAAACAGAAACAAATTCTCTTAACAATTTCAACATCAAATTTTTCTTAAAGAAATGAAGTACTTCGTCGACTAGACGAATACTCAGCCAGTCTCGTCATCGAACATATCACATCTGAACACTCAGGAAATTATACATGCATTGCCAGCAATGTGGCAGGCACAATTAAATTTACCGTTCCTCTAACAGTTAATGTTCCTCCAAAATGGATCCTAGAGCCAAAAGACTCAAGCGCACAAGCCGGACAAGATGTCATATTGCACTGCCAATCCGAAGGCTATCCCAAACCACTGATAACATGGAAAAAAGCTATCGGCGCTAGTCCTGGAGAATATAAAGATTTTTTATACGAACCCAGTGTACAATTGTTCAATAATGGATCGATATTTTTTAAGAAAATTAGCAAAGAATCGCAGGGGCATTTTTTGTGCGAGGCCAAAAATAATATAGGATCGGGTGTCAGCAAGGTGATCTTTTTGAAAGTAAATGGTGAGTTGTTTTTATTTGTGTTTAATATAAAATTTAAGAGTATTCGAATGACTTTTGAAAAAAAAAATCATGAATAAATTCCTCGAAGCTAAAAGGAAACCCATTAAATATGATTATCCTTCTTTTCTGTTATCCTGTTCCATTTTATTTCAATTTTCAAGTCGTCTCAAAGTTTCCTCCTCTTCTTCTGTTAGCAAAAACTTAAACCTTTTTGTATCCATGTTGTAGTGCACAAACACCATAACAAAAACTCTCGAATAATAATCTTCAATCATCTCCTTTTTTTCCGAGCGAAGGACTCTAAATTAGAAATAGAAATAACAACAGAAAAAGGAATAATCTTTCATTTTTCGTGTTTCTCTTTTTCTGCATTTTCCAGTGCCCGCCCACTTCACAACGAAAAACAAACAAATCTCTGTGCCCAAAGGCAAGCAAGTCCACGTCCAGTGCAATGTCCAGGGCGACAATCCCATTGACATCAAATGGAAAATGCAAAGCACCCAACAGTATCTCGACGAATCCTTGGACTCAAGGTAAGTAAAATGTTTCTTCTTCTTCGTTCTGTTTATTTTTTTTTTTTAACAAACACAATCATACTTGAAACACACACAGATACACTATTCGAGATCAGGTCCTTGACGACGGAATGGTCTCTGAGTTGGGCATCTCCCACACCTACCGACAAGACACAGGCATTTATGTCTGTCAGGCGAGCAATGCATTTGGACAGGTAGGTTTCTCAAATAGAAAAAAAAAACACAACCTAGACAAAATGTTTTTCCTTTTTTTTATGAATACCCAACAAAATAAAAGGACAACATGTCAATTCAACTCATCGTTCAAGAAGTGCCCGAACAACCAAAGAACCTCCGCATCAATACACAACAATCGCGCAGTCTACAGCTCACCTGGAGCCAGCCATTCGCTGGAAACAGTCCAATAGAGGAATACCATATATTCTACAAGCAAATCACAGGCAAGAAAACACATTTACATTTTAATCCTTTTCATTTCCTAATTACCTTCTCGATGCACAGACATTTGGCAAAATGCCGAGCGTCTATCCATCACCGGCTCACAAACGGTTATGAACATACAAAATTTACGTCCCGCCAAAGCATACCATATACGAATGTCAGCCGAAAATAAATTGGGCTCGTCGGAATTCTCCGAGGTGGTGCAGGTAACCACCCTCGAGGAGGTACCATCCGGGCCACCTTTGAATGTTCGCGCCGAGGCAAAGAGCTCCACAGAGATATCTGTCACATGGGATGCACCCGAACGTGACCACTGGAATGGCATCCTACTTGGCTACTATGTGGGCTATCAGATGTCATCGTCGCCCGAGGACAAGGAAGTCAATCCGACACAAGGTTTTAGTTTTAAAACTGTCGAAGTTCGGTCACACTTTGGTGGCGAGACCATTTTGGCCAATCTGAATAAATTCACACAGTACCATGTTATTGTGCAAGCATATACGAGTCAGGGTAGTGGTCCGCCAAGCAAGGAGGTGGCCGTTCAGACTTTGGAAGATGGTGAGTAGAGATGTTTACAATTTTAGTGGAGTTATAATTGCTTTACGAATAATTTGCCTTTGGCAGTTCCGTCATCACCACCAGAGAGTCCGCAATGCGACGTATTGGGTTCAACATCGATTTACATTACCTGGTCACCACCGGATGTCGATGGGCAGAACGGCAAAATTAGGGGCTACAAAGTGTTTTACATATCAGTGGATGAACTCTATGGTAAGTACTTCGTTTCGTATATTTTTGCTGCTACTTCGTAAGTGTAATGAGAAAAACTTCTTCCTACTCAATTTTCAGAGTCGATGATTGAAGAGTCAATCTTCTGAGGGCGGGAGAGTTTGGTTAGATATATTTTTGTGGGGGGGATGTGTCGAAAAGAGTTCATACACCTTCTGGTGAAAGGCAATGTTTCGTGCTTGTTGCAATATTGGAAGGTGGCCAGATTTCGAGAGGGATGATAGATATTTTGGCTCAGTTGAACTGAAATAATCAAATCGTGCTGCAGCCAGGAGTTTGAGTTCAACTCGGAAGCAATGAGGGAAATTAGTTGATTATGGGATAGAACGGAAATTACTTG
Organism: Sphaerophoria rueppellii; assembly: GCA_920937365.1. Lineage (NCBI taxonomy): Eukaryota > Metazoa > Arthropoda > Insecta > Diptera > Syrphidae > Sphaerophoria > Sphaerophoria rueppellii. Next base: position 109,293,589 of record CAKKXW010000001.1, on the reverse strand, counting down.
AGCTGGCAAGAGGCTTGAGGATTTTTTAAAGAAATGAGATTTTGTCCTTTCTTTAAAAATTGTAGGACCAATTTTTTAAACTAACAAGTTTAAGTATTTGATGGGAGTTTTGGATTACGTCACACTTAAATGCCTTACACAAAGTACTGAACCTTCGAATAAGTGATGACATTTTGAAGAGTCCCTATTTGTAATTTGGGTATTTGACAATTATTTAAGGTGAAAATATAGTTTGAGAATAATATTGATAATAGAATATAATAGAGGTTCGCTTGAGGTCTTTACCCGATGGCGGTTAACAATTGAATGCCTGACTCCAAACACATTTTTTTTGCCTCTAATGGTTGAATGTCTTCTTAAATTTAATTGAGGGCGGTATGTCCGCAAATTACATTTCCCTTCAAAGGCAGCTGTCACAATTCCACAATGGCTGTGTTCAGGCATTACATATGGTTTCTCATTTCCTCGCTTGAAAAAAAAATGAAAAAAAAACGTTTTTAAAGTAAATTTGCCTTAAAAATAAAATATTTTCAATTAAACAATTATCTATAGTTTGGATGGACGTTTGTTGCTCAATAAGTCTGAACGGATCTTAATGAAATTAAGCACACAGATAGATACTAGTCTAGAAACGCACATGGTTAGTTTTTTATGGGTCAGAAAATGAACAAAAGCTCCTTTTTATCCCGGTTATCGTGGGTAGCACCATAGCAGATATGCTAGTTCCATATGAATAATATCTACTGATGCAAATGAGTAGATGGAATTGAGTTTGGATTTCAGTGGTAGCCTCATGATAACGAGAATGTAGAATGTAGAATTACTCTTCAGTTCTTAAGCGCGTCAAATCATGGGTCAAATCTTTTTCCGCACTCGTGCTGTGGCGAGAGTTCTAAGAGATCTCAACATACATATATACGTTGATCCGGATGGTATCCTCGCTATTGTTCTAAAGATTCTGTTTTTTCCACGCTGGCTAAAACCCTTGCGTAAGCTTTTCCACCTATTCTATTCATCTGGGCTTATTCCGAGCAGTTGGAAAACAGCATTGTCAGCCATTCCAAAAAAGGGCGAATATTCTTCTTCCTCCAACAATCGACCGACTGCACTTTAGTCCCTTCTTTCTAAGGTAATGGAAACGCTGATGAACCTCAAGAAATATATCGAAGACGAAAGCTTCTTAATGATCGGCAGGATGGCTTTCTCAGCCACAGATCCACTGGTGATCTGATGATTTATGTCACCAACAGTGGAACAAATCCTTCCTTCGTTTTGGAGAGGCATTTGATAAATTCTGGCATCTTGCTCTTTTATCTAAAATGTGTGCTTTTCTGTATCGACGAATCCCTCCTTTGTTAGATTAGACGTTTTCTTTCGAAGCGTTTAATACTGTTGTACTGGTCGGATTCAAGTCTGAAACCCACAACATAAATGCTGGTGTGCCCCAGAGCTCCGTTTTGTATCCGACCCTCTTTCTCATTTTCATAAATAATTTCTTGTCTGTAACGTTTGTAACTTCTAATCCAATAAACTGTTTCTCTGATGATAGTATACAGCTTTTCTTATTCGTTTCCAGACTCATATCCTTCTGTTCGGATGTAGAACTGGAACGGAAGAACATGATAAGCGCATTAAACTCTGACTTAAACAGCTTTCGAAAACTTCGAAAACTCAATGCTGTCTTGTATCGTTGTAGCGAGATATTCTCTCTTGCCACTTTCCATGAGTGGCACTTGCGTCAACAAGACTGAACTTCTCGAGATCCTCGGTATGTGCATCACTGACCACCTCTTGTGGAACGAGCACATATGCGATGTCGCCATTTTATTTGGCTATTGTCTATAAATCCTATATCCGTCCAAGCTTGAGTACAATTCCCATCTCTGAGCTTCAGCTGCTTACTTACTCGCTTGGATGGATTAAAAAAAAAACGGTAAGAACGATTGGTGATAGAGACATCACTGACTCATCATTCACACCTTTAGACCAAGGTCGTAACGTTGCGTGTCTCTTCCTGTTCTATTGCTACTTCTACAGTAATTGCTCTAGTGAAATAGCCAGTTGCAATCCTCCCCTGAAACAGCTCGCGCTTCTAGGAATGCTCATCAGTTTACCTTCGAGCCCAACTTCAGACGTACTCTCAAGTATAGGGAATCATTTTTTAGCGGTACTACGCGAATGTGAAACTCTCTTCCAAACTCTGTCTTTCCCAATCATTGCAATGTTCAAGAATTCAAGACCAATGTACACCGACACATCCTTGCAACCCCTTCTCTTCTTCCTAATGCACTCACTGTGTCTTTGGCAAAGGGTATGAAAAATCCCTTGAGTGGGTGCAAATTATATAAATAAAAAACCCATCGAGTTGATACATCAAAAGAAAGGTCTGGTCGAACTCTATTCATCGAAATGGGTTTTAAGTTTTTTGAAGGCCTGGTATACGAAATAATTCGCAAACATTTTCTCCCAAATTCAAATCGATATACTCTCACAATTTTCCTCGACAACAGTTATACAATTGTACATGAGAACTAGCTGACCCAGCAGACTTCGTACTGCCTCAAATAAAAGACCTAGACTTTTGTACCCGCTACCCAACCACTACCCGTTACCGCTACCAATTATCCCACTACCCCTTACCCGCTACTCTTTATCCGCTTCCCAGCTATCCGTGATGTCTACCCACTACCCACTACCCCATTATCCCGTTACCCGCTTCACCGTAACCACTCTACCCGCTACCCACTGCCCGCTTCCCACTGCCCGTTACAGGTTACACTGCTCCCCGCTATCCTGTTTCCGCGCTAACATGCTACCTCGTCGATTTTCTAAAAAATACTTAAAACCCATCTACACCACTATCCGAACATTCCCTTTGGTACATAGGAGTCAGTAGGTAAAAATTAGGATAATGTATTTTCAATTCCACATAAAAAACAACAAACAAAAATGAGTCCAAAAATAAAAAAATATTTTTTGGGGTGAACCAACCTTAACACTTAGGGTGTTAAAATTAGTTATAAACCTAAATGCACATATGAATTTCATCAAAATCGGTCAAGTCGTTTCGGAGGAGTAAAACCTAAGGACCTATAAGACAGCGAATATTTTTTTTAGTACTCGGTTATCATACTAAGAAAGATAAAGATTTGTTCACCATTAGAAAACTACATTAACCTTGAGTAGCATAGGCTTAATTTAATTACTAGCTGACCCAGTAAACGTTGCTTTTTGCTGTATTTTAGTGTTCAAGGTAGTTGTGCATCAGTTCACGAAGGTTGGTAAGACCAATTTTCGACAGATTGCGCCACTTTCATTGCAATGAACTTAATGCATGTCTCAAATTATCAGTATCATGGTATTTGACTTTGAAAACCAATTTGCGTGTATTTTTGCAATACAATTAGTTAATGGATGTTGAAAATGGGCGAATACCTACAAATTGATGAATCTTTGCAATATATCACATTGCCTAAAACTTCTGTAAGATCACAATGTGCTATATTAGCTGCCAAAAACACCGAAACTATAACATAGAAGTATAGATCAAGAAGAAGTTTTCTATCCAACTGAATTCTGAATTCAATTGATTTGCCAAACATGCCACCGAACCTTGACAGGAATATTTTAATGTGATAACGTACCACTGCCATGTATTCCAATGATCCCGACAGGTATCCAATTTGAATTCAAACGTTTGCTGTTCTCGGTGCGACTTGTTTTCGCAATGATGAACAAAGCACAAGGATGATAAAATAACTGGCAGTTTGGTAAATAAACAGTTTACGATCCACGAGTAACTGAGAAAACATTCCCCAAAAATTTAATATTGGCAAAAGTAAGACAATGATTGAAAATTGCAATAGCCGTTGCCTCTTCCGGGACTGCGGCAACATTGTTAAATGGCAGGAAAACTACACACTCAACCTTCATGTGACCATTTGCAATTTTTTTAAAGCAGGTACAACGTCCCAATGGTCGGCTAGTAAAGTTAAAATCAAAAATAATTTCTTTCGATTTCTGCCCTCAGAAAATTTACAGCGATTTCAAATCGCGAGTTTTCTAAATTTTCGCATGTACCGTACCTCGAATGATAAAAGAAAACAAAGGTTTGTTTATCCTCTATCAGTCACTGAAAACCAAAACTATCTACGGGATCTGGTTGCCGAGTTATAATCAAAAAACCATATTTTATTTTTTTTAGTGTCACGTATACGCCGCAGTGTACATATTATTAAAAACAAACTTGACAACAAAACGAGATATTTATACCAACAGGTATTAATCTTATTGAGCGTCTGTTTCACAATATACAAGTAGAGTTCTAATTAGTTAACCAGCACTTAAATTAGCTGGCAGTTAAATCCTCCTGTTAGTGAGCTTTACGTTTCACATTCATCTTTCTGATAAATTTATGTTTCAGATAGCTAATTGCCAGTTATTCCAATTTTCCACTTGGAAAGATTTTGACAAATTGAAAAAAAAACTTTAGGTTCTTGGTTTTGCTAAATCGAATATGGGAAATATTAGTGAACAAATGAATTTGTATGGAATTACTATGACAACGACAAAAAATAAACAAATATCAAAAGGATATTTGTTGTTGTTTCGGAAATTACTTCGGACAATTTTCTATAGGTTTTGCTCACAACTTATTACAGGTCAGAACCACTATTAACTTTTGTTGGCGCTCGGAAATCAGAAGGACTATACGGAAACGAATAGGTTAACGATAGCGTTCAGACCTTTAATTCTATTAACTGCCAGTTAACTACTTTATAGGGAACTTCATCCTCCCTATAAATTACTTGATACTTTAACTAATAGTTAGCTCTACTCAGATATTGTGAAACGCTATTTTGAATTTTAACTGCTAGTCAGCTTCCAAGAAGCTTAACTGAAACTTTACTTGTATATTGTGAAACAGACGCTTAATTTAACTTAGTTTTTTTTTACGTACTTGACAAGTGTCTTCTACACGCTTATTTGCTTTTTACTTTGTTTTTTGTTTTTTTTCTAATTTTGGACTTTAAAATTTTTGTTTGTGTGTTATTACACCTAGACTTTTTTCAATCTGCGTGTTTCGTAGATTTTCTTTTGAACACTCATTCCGTCAATCTCGAATTATTACACTCGGATGTTTTTCGGTTGACTGTTTTTGACACTTCTCTTTCATTGTTTTGTTCTCATACACAAACTCAAAGAGTGAAAATTATTTAATAATATAAAATAATAAGCTCTCTATTGAATTGAATCCTTGTTTACTGAAGAACACATGAAATTGAAATAAAGCAACTCAAAGAAACAAAGAAAGACGAGAAAAACAAATGTCAAAAAACGTCCGAAAATCTTGAACACACAATTGTGGGGGTTGAGACTTTTTAAAGTATTTCTATTTCACCTAATTTCTCTTTCGCACTTATTTGCGTCTTCCCAAAAACGTCTGAGTGTAATAACACACTTTTTAAAATTTTGTACTCTTTTTTTTCTGTCTTTTTTCTTGCTTTTTTTACGTTTTGTAAAATTTTAATTTAAAATTTTAATTTACTTTTTTGACCCTGCTTGTAAATAAACAGTCCCAAACTCTTGTCTTTCTTATGTTCGTGTCGCCATTGCTTTCTTATTTTTTGTAATTTTAAATAATTTCTAATTAAGTGCCGATACGTCTAGCAACCGTTATTGCCGTCATACTCGGTGAAAATGGACCCAGCGCGTGCGGTATCTGGGTGGGAAAGAGGCGTGGAATAATTAATAAATTAAGTCTCGTGCAGAGTAACTTTATTTGGATTCAAATATGACGTTTGAAAAGTCGTACGTTTACGAATGTGAAAATAATATGATTCGGAAAATTCTCTTAAAGTTTTATTTAAAAACATCAAACGATAACCTTTGCCTCGAATGTGTAACGCTCACATTTAAGAACTGAATCTTTCTTAATCGTTTGAAACGTCTTATTTATTTTGCCGAATATTTTGACTTTTTGTGCATTTTCACACCCTCATACCTTAAGTAAAAAAAGTATTTAACTAAAAACTAGGAAGCTTTAGGTAAAAGATTATATTTAATCAGTGGATATGGTAACAGATTTTTTACAACGAGCCAAAAAAATGTATACAAAAATATTGTATTAAATTTCCATTCCAACTTTAAGGGAGAAATCTAACACTTTGTGATATTTAAACACTCTTTCATTTATTTTGTCTACAGAAAAAGACCCCGAAGTGGTGAAGTCGACAAACCAATATCTGACGATAGAAAACTTACGGAAATACACAAACTACACAGTCTGGGTTTTGGCCTACACCAAAGTTGGCGATGGCATCAAGACAAAACAATTTTTCTGTCGTACCCACGAAGACGGTAAATACTCTTTCTATACAACAACTCAATACCATTCCATGTTTTCCTTTTTTTTCCGCCTGTACAGTTCCGTCTGCACCGCAGGACATTAAAGCCATACCAGCATCTAATACGAAAATAATAATCTCATGGCTGCCACCAGAAAGTCCTAACGGAGATATCGTAAGGAAGTCCATGCACATTATGCGGTAATATATTTTATTTTTTTTTTCTCTATCCATTACAGATAGGATACACATTCTATATGTCGGTGCTGGAGGGTGGACGTGAGGAGGGAACTCATAAAAGAGTTCTCGGTCCTTTTGTTGAGATGCACGAAACCCAGCGGCTGCAAGAGGCAGCAACATATCAATTCTGGTTGACAGCTTCGACAAAAACCGGCGAAGGCGAGAAAACCCAAGTCGTCACTGTTCCGCCAAATAATAAAGTCCCAGCAAGGATTGTTTCGTTTAGCCAGAGGATAGTAACCCCATGGAAGGAGAATCTTGTTCTGCCATGTCGCAAAGTGGGTGCTCCTGCTCCGGTTACTATCTGGCGACAAGATGGCCATTCTATGGATACAAACTCTCGCAAGACCATTGCTAAGAATGGGACACTCTTCATAAGGGACTGTCAGAGCACCGATGCAGGCAACTACACTTGCAGTGTCGAAAACACTTGGGGCAAGGATGAGATTGTTTACAGTTTGATCATTAAGGTGCCACCAGAACCACCAAACTTGACTGTTGTCAACACTTATACGGATAGCTTGCATTTGGAGTGGGTCGATAGTAGTAATGGAGGTAGTCCGGTCTTGGGCTATGTGATCAACTACAAGAGAGACAATGGCGATTGGGAGGAGTTACAAATCGATTCGAAAACAAATTCACACTTGTTGAGTAATCTGTGGTGTGGAACACGATATCAATTGTATATAACGGCTTACAATAAAATTGGGACGGGACTGCCGTGTGATATAGTGAATTCGTTTACCAAGGGTAATCCGCCGGTCCAGCCGAAGCATTCGCAAATGATAACAAACAATTCGACAAGTGTGACTTGTTGGTTGGACTCTTGGGGAGATGGAGGTTGTGGCATTTTGTACTTTATGATTGAATCAAGGCAGTATGGAAGGTGAGGACGATAGTTTTGCTATTCCGATCGAAATTTGACTACTTTGAAATATTTCTAGGTCTCAATGGAACATGATCTCAAATCACATAGCACCGACTGAGAGGATATTTACTGTAAGTGACCTCAGCCCAGGGACGAAATACCAACTTAAAGTGACTGCCCACAACAATGCCGGATCTACGACGGCTGTGTACAACTTTACAACGCTTTCTCCACAAGGAGGTATGCCTCAAGGTTACACTTTTTCAACCACTTACTGAAATCTATGCTTTCTTTTCAGTCCTTTACAACACCGATCATTCAGATCCTGTTTCCCATATGAGTGATAGCCCATTTTATGCCAATTTCAAGATAGCCCTTTCGGTGTGTCTGTCATTGTTGATCATTGGCGCCCTAGTTGGGGTGGTTTTTCTCATTCGAAAAAGAAGTAAGAACTCTTTTCTCTATTTTCGAAACTTTAAACACAATTTTTTTGGAAATTTGTCACAGAACTTGGTAACCAAACTCGTGCGCAACAATCATCGATGACCGAATCCCCATCGCTGGCCAATTTGCAGAACAAACAAAACCGAGATCAACAGTACCTAGCTGTACGCTGCAATCCCGGCAATCGAAATTCAAATTCCAACGATTCTGGTAGCTTTAAGGCTGAAGGCAACGAATACATCGAGGACATTTGTCCGTATGCGACTTTTCAACTAAACAAACAAACCTACAGCGAAAGTTCGTACAGTGGAAATGTGTACAGTGGTCCTTACCACTCTGTGCGAGGGTCCTTCGTTTACCATGACGTCAAGCCCGATAGTTATCATGTAAGAACTCGAATTTTCAACATTTAAATCTTGTAATTTAGTATGTCTTGTTTGTAGACTAAAGAGCCGGAGTACACAAAAGTGCGACGAAAAGGCGGACGCCTTCGGGATCCCCATTCCGAAAGTCAAGGTAATTTCAAATCTATGTCATAAGTGTCCTTCAATAGCCCCATCCTTAGCTTTAAGGCCTGTTGGTTATTTTCTATTTATCGAAATTTTTTAAACACCATAATCATTCACAAAACCATCATCTTCATTATCATCATTTTTTTATTCGCTTCTTATTTATGTCCATCGCAACATTCAACATACAACATCTATCATTCATACATAAATCCATTCAACATCAAACACATGTGTCCCCCATTCCGCCCCTGTACTTTGCCAACGAACAAAAACCTGATCCGATGCTAAAAAACAAAAACCCCTTCCCTAATTCCCTCCCCGCAAAAAAAAAATCATATCGAATGTCATCTTGCAACAAAAAAAAAAAAAAATCGCCCATCAAATCGTACTAAACTTTTTAGAATCGGACAATCCAGGTTCAACAGATTCCGAAGTTAGGAAAATCCTAACACTTCACATACCAATTACAGAATACGACACGCTCGGCTCCGAGTCAGACAACGATGTTAGTTCACGTGCCGTCAATGCGGCCAAATATCGACCGCAAAGGGGTGAGATGACAATTTTTTAACGAACCCTTTCAATTTAAAATCTAAATGTTTAATTTTTCTGTTTCTTCTTCTTCGTTATTTTGTTCGTTTTGTTTTTAAGAAGATCCACAAGAAGAGACTTCTTCGTCATCGGAGACAACGCCTACAAGTATGTCGCGCAAATCGAAGCCGCCGTTTTCAGCTCGCAAGTCAGGGAAGTCGGCGGCAAATGTGCCAAAGCGACACGTGCGTAGCTCCAGTGGGTACTCTAGCCACAACGAAGAAACCACTTTTAGGTAAGATATGGTAAGCGATGTTGAATATCTAGTTTGCATGTCCGTTTGAAATTGATGTTGTTTGATTTGAATTTTAATTTGAGCCACGTTTTAATCAAAATTTTTGTCTGCAAGATATAGAATTTAACAAATAAATGCGTGCCGTTTTCTTTTGTTTTTATTTCTAGAAGTAGAGTAGTATTGTTTATGCTACGGCTTCGCAAAACTTTTCAAAAACACGAATTTTTTCAAACAAAACTGTTCGAATATCCGAATTCAAAATTAGTGATGGGTATAATCGAATAATTTCAATAAACGACAAAAATGTCTTCGAATGATTTGAATAGTCGAATGATCATCCGAATTGTGAAATCGTATGAAAATCGAGTTTTAGTCATGGTCATTCGAGTTCTTTTCATTAGAATTCTCAGCATCGTCATTCAAGTTCTTTTTATTCGAATTCTCATAATTCGAGTTTATTCGAGTTCTTGTGATCGTCCTTCGAGTTCTTTTCAATCAAATTATCGTCATCGTCAGTTGAGTTCTTTCTATTCGAATTCTCATCGTCACTCGATTTCTTTTCATTCGAATTGTCATCATCGTCATTCGAGTTCTTGTCATCGTCTTTCGAGTTCTTTCCACTCTAATTCTCATAATCGTCTTTCGAGTTCTTATCATCTTCATTCGAGTTTTTTTATTCGAATTCTCGTCATCGTCATTCTATTTCTCGTTATCGTCTTTCGAGTTCCTTCCATTCGATTTCTCATTATCGTCTTCAAGTTCTCATGATCTTCATTCGAGTTCTTTTCATTCGAATTCTTCTCGTCGTCATTCGAGTTCTTTTAATTCGACATTGCATCACTGTCATGCGAGTTCTGTGCATTCGAATTCTCGTCATCGTCACTCGATTTTTCGTCATTCGAGTTCTTTTCAAATTTGAATAGCAACTGTAGTATTAGTATGTTTCAGAAACCATTCATATTTTTTTCCAGAGCATAATCTAGGCATCTCGAATAGTTCTTTGAATTGATTTTAATCAATCGATTAAATTCGGATGCGCTCATCACTAGTCAAAAACGAAAAAGTCAAAACATACAGTGTTTATTCACTTAAAAATCTACATCTTTCTCCCTCTCCCCAACAGCAAAAGTTTGCTTCCAGTTTGTCAACAAAACTGAACAGAATTCATCGCCAATTGCCCGGGGACTAAAATGACAGCTGTCAAAAATTTGAAATTTGTATGGAATTCGCCCATCTGCAACAGAATGCGTCGTTCGTCGCCCGACGAATCGCTTTAAAATTTAACTTTTTTCAACTTTGTCGCGCGACGAGTTTGACGTTTTTTAAGCAACTCAAGTAATTTTTGCTGATACCTTCTAATTTGTAAAACGGAACTATGCGCAAATTCATTGCATGTAAGAAACACAACATATCTTCTTCATCTTTTATTTTTGATAATGTACCTATTGTTTTATTTTGATGTGCATATTTACCGTCACACGACTGTATTGATTTGAGAAGCGAATTTTTGACAGCTGAATATTTTCTGTTGAGCTCTTAGGTCTGTTCCAAACTTTTGTGCACTAAATTAGGCAATCTGTCAAATTCTGAGGAGTGGGGAGAAAACTCTCTCAGAGAGAAAATTTACAAATTCAAGAAAAAATTTACAAAACTGGATTGTTTTTTTTTCTGTTTGACGTATGTCAAATTCTCATTTGACAGAACTCATATTTCTGCCGGAAGAAATTCTTTGGGCTAAATTTGTCAGGGTGGGGAAATTTTTTACTCTCTCGTGAGTGCTCTCTTCTACACAATTTTTGAAGTTGGGAACAGACTCTGACCAAAAATAACCAAATGTTACGAAATTTGACAGTTTCAAACTGAGTGTGGAACGGAGCTCTTAAAAAATTGGTCTAGCAAGATGTGACAGTTGATATAGCGTTGCCAGATAAAACATTTAAACAAAAAAAAATGCAATAAAAGGACATATTGGGAAATATTAATCCGAATATAAGAAGTGTTTGTTCCTATACAAGCGTTCTTCCTGAAGTACCTGATTGATGAAACAACGCCTGTGAGCCACTCGTTTTTTTATCTCTTTCTAACCACTCGCTCTACAGAATGCCTTTTCAGAAGGTGCTGTAAACAGAAAATTTGGAATTATTTTCGTGCTTTCGTGTTACTAGGTTTGAAAAGTTGATGTCCGAAACAAACAAAATTGTTTTGTTTGGCTTTATTCAATTTTGAGTTTTAATAGTTCAATCCAATAAGCACGTTAATTTATTAAAAACATAAAAAGACGTGTTTCCTAGCATGAACAATTTAACCTCTTTTGTTTATTTTTAGAGCACTCTATAAACCCAAAATTTAAAAGAAAAAATTGTGTAAATTTGTTTATAAAATTTGTTATAAGCTACAAATGTACAGGGTGGGCCAGAATAAACTCCCTAATTTTAAACGCTCGGCAAAAAAATACTTAACGAGTTACAAATGTGGCAACACTGCGGGGTGATTCTATAGACTATGCTATTTCGACAGATATTTTTTGTTAGTCAAACACACAGTACACAGAATACAAGGTATTATATTCCCGATTTTCTTTTTGTGCCTTTTCTCACTTCTGTCATCTTGGTCTCTGACAGATGCGCAATATAATACCTTATATTCTGTGTACTGTGAGTCGAACAGTCTGTCGCTTTAAAAATTCCCTCTCTCCGACGTAAACATATTCGACTCGCATGCACTTTGTTTCAACAGGACGGCGCGACGGCGCACATTCGTAGCGATGTTTCAACGTTTCTGAGGAAGAAGTTGCGATATTGCGATATCGTTTGGCCGCCGCGCAGCCCGGATTTAATACCTCCGGATTTTTTTTTTATGGGGCCAAGTGTATGCTGAGAAACCAAGTGGCATCTCAGCCCTAAAAACAGCGATTACGAACCATATTAACCAAATTTAGCGCGAGATGTTGGAAAAAAAAACAATGGAAAATTTTTACAAAAGTTTGGAAGAATGCAAAATGCAGCGGGGAAAACATTTGAATGGAGTTTTATTTAAAAAATAAATTTTATGTGAAATAGCATAGTTTGTACTTCATTTTTCTATCCAACTTTCTGCCATTTATCCCTTTTTTACGAGCGTTTAAAATTAGGGAGTTCATTCTGGCCCACCTTGTAGTTTTTTTTATCGAAAACTTAAATAAATTTAAATATAAACTTTTAAAACACTGCACAAAAACCTTTTTCTTATTTTCTTATGGCCACTCCACACGACACAGACTTTGTCATCGACTTTTAATGAACTATGTCTGCGCAGCAAGTCTGTGCAGACTTTAGTCGGTACGCTTGATTGAATGCAAGTCTGTACAGACAAAAATCTGAAAGTCTCTGTCATGTGGACCCACCATTATTTAGAAAATACATATTTTACTATATTTAACTGCACATTTTATTCTTTTTCTGTAATTAATAGTTTGTAAGGCTATTAACAGAGCAACAATACCAGATTAATGATGCTTTTTGTTTAATTTTTCCAGAAAGTGAACCAATTGCTGTTTAGACAAGAAAATTCCGCATCATCTGTAACTAAAGCATTTATCATTGTCATGGTACTGTTGCTTTGATATCATCTCATTTTTATCTCAATTCTTATTTGTTTTCTTTTCTTTTTAATCGCTTTTCTCATTAACACAAACAAAAATCTTGAATTTTATCTAAATTTTCTAGTAGAATTGTTTAATGTTTAATGCTTAAAAATAAAGTTAATTGCATGTTGCTTTCGTTTTTGATTAATTTTGAATATTCAATTGAACTCATTAAATTAACATGTTTTCTGTTTTGTTTTTTGTATCATTTCAGCATATCCAACTATCCAAATTATCAGGACCATATAAATCCGCCAGCTAGATTCTCCGACAATGGTGAAAAGAAATCACAAAACTCCCCTCGGATACGTGCCAATCCAAAACTCCAAAGAGAAACATTTCAAATCAATGTGTAAATTTTGACATTTATTGGACATTTTAAATTTTTACACATACTACAAACTGCAACAACAAGAACAACAACAAAACTATTTTTGAAATAAGAAATAAAAACTAAAAACAAAAAAAATAGAAAATATACTTCCATAAACTAATTTCTCAATAAATCGATTAATCTATTTCTTGCATGCCAAAAAAAAAAGAAAATACAAATACCGACATAAAAAACATCTTTTTTTTACCGAATGTACTGTATTAATTGTAAATCATTTAATAATTCTTAGAATACAAAACAAAACTAATTAAAAGACTTACTTTTAAAAGAAAAATAATTATAAATTAAATAATGAGTAGATTCTACTGAAATACGCCTTAGACTATCTAAGAATAAAAATAATTAAATATTAACCGAATATTTAATAACAATAAACAAAATTTTTAAAACAAATTAATTATTTTTATTAAATATTTTTTTGCATTAGTTTTTATATGTTTTTTTCTTAATTCCTTTTGTTTTTGTTAATAAATTTAAATTTACAGATATATTTACTAAAATATTAATTATTTGTTAGATAGTTATAAAGATAAACAGAAAATTAATGAAAATATTTATATATACAGACACAGATATAATAAATAACTAAATATACACATAAAACACTTTAACAAAAAATAAAAACAGTTGTAATCATTCAAAAAAGAAAAACAAAATTGTAAATAGTGATAAATTATTGTAATATAATAATTGTAATATTTAGAAAAAAATAAGGAAAACCTATTTAAAACTAACAATAAAATAAAAATCAACAAATTAACAAAATGTATGTAAATTAAGATTCAAAGTCTTTTTAAATAAATAAACAAACATTTTTTTTATGTTCCCTTTTTTTAAAAGAAAAAACAATTTTGTTTCAATATTTCAAATTTTATTTAAGAAAACAATAGTTTATAGCAATTTAAATGTAATTCAAACCATATGCCAAATAAAGTTATTCACAACCATAAACATACTTAAGGAAAAATGTTGTTTGATTTGTTTTGAAAACTCGTAAGTCGGCTGGCTGCATTTCGCTTTTAATAAAATGAAAAATCGCATTTTGACAAAAATCCATGCCTATCTAAAGTCTGGAAAGACAAGGTTTACGGGGTCGGCTAGTCCCATATAAAGAATATTTTCTGATGCAAATATAGGTATCGGCAATCAGAAGTGCGTTTTTGCGCTGACTATATTTGACTATTTCTCGTTTTTGCACGCCAATAGTTACGTTTCGTAACCACAATTGTCGTTTTTGCGGTCAGTGTTAAAGTGTCAAATCGTAACTATTTCTAACTATTCCCAATTCTACTCAGAAGGTGAGTTTAAAATGGTTGATGTGTCAAAGTCTTTTTTTCTGTTTAATGGTGTTTTTAATGACTGTTAATCTGGAATCTAAAAAAACCATTCTGTTCATGCATTTTTTACCGTCGTAGTCGTCCGTATCCGTGCCGCCGCAAATTTAATTCCAATCAAAGGATTTCTGTTCGTCTTCAATCTTCTCTATCTCTATATATATAAAAATGGATGTTTGTTTGTTTGTATGTCTCTTATAGACTCCGAAATGGCCCAACAGATATTTGTGAAATTTTCATGGTTGATAATGTTGTAGTCAGTGATGATTTCTGTGAAAAAAAGTTGGAAAAACCTCATGGAAGAGCGGGAAAACCGGAATACCAAAGGTCGGAAATAATGCTTGGAATTTTTTGGTTCAAAATGGGTTTTCGAAAGGAAAAATAGAAAGGTCTTGATGAAAAACTCGGAAAGCTCATTGCTTTTCAAATGGAAAATTGCATGAAATTGTTGATGTATTGGTTTTTAAGTGGTAAACTGGAAAATTTCAAATGTAAAACTGGAAAATTTCTAAAGGAACTCGGAAAACTCAAATTCAAAGGGAAACTGGAAAATTTGTGATGGGGAACTGGTAATCAAAAACAAGTAAAAATAAGAAATTGGAATAATGGAAAAATTGAAATGCAAAAAAAAATATGGTTGCTATTACCCGCAACCAAGTGGGTTTCTGCCTAATGCATTAACGGTAAGCGTGTAGAAATAATTGGTATCGGGTAACAGAGTAGTGTCGTAACGGGGTAGCGGATATGGGTAGACGTACTGGGTAGCACAAGGGGGTAGCGTTTAAAGGGTAGTGGGTTGGGTAGTGTGGTAGAGGGTTATCCTTATCGATTGAGGCAGTACGAAGTCTGCAGGGTCGGCTTATAACAAGAGAAAATATAGTCGGGACTATTAAAACTTTCTCGCCATTCAAATCTCCAGGTCCTGATGGAATACTGCTTAGAATGCTACAGAATCAGCTTGAACTAGTTAAAAATATTTCATTACAAAAATATAAAGAAAATAAGGTTCCTCTTACAAATTTTAAAGCTTCACGAGTCAAACTGAAAATCTTCAGTCACTACGAGGAGATACACACCAAGGAAATGATCGCATTTCCAAGTCACTTAAAATTCAGCGTCAATTTCAAGAATCTCAGCGTCTATGTTCTACAAAAAGTCATCGAAAAACTCGAGGACATGGACATGGTTTTGCAGGATAAGCCACTGCCCATGAGCATAATGATTGTCGAACGTCAGTGGGCACGAACGGCAAATGGAAGTTGCTCTGCATGAGAAGAAATGGAGCTGACTGAGGAGAAAATTACGAAGATCACAGGAGAGAAGGACAATTCGGAGAGGAAGCTCAAAAACGCTCTAGCAGAAGCCGACGTTCCTGTCTTCTCTTTTGCTCGTTGAACTCAAGAGCAGCTCTTGTCTTTCTATGCAGCGCCGCTTTGTACGCCTCCTACTTGAATGCATGTGCCTGCCTACATTCTGCCAAACCAGGGGTTTCGCTTTGTTGGCTGCGTGAAACCAAGCACATAAGAGGCAATGCTTATACTTGATGTTTGCGGCAAAGGACTCTTTAAGAGCTTACTTGACACTCGATCAGAAAAAGATCTGGGGATCTCTTGCGATTGTTGCCGTCCGACGTTGAATTTTCTTGCAGCTTTTCCTTATTTTAGTGTCCGTAGCTTAGTGGTGAGGTGCATCGGCTGCTAAGCAGAACGTCTTGGGTTCGAGTCCTACCTGGCATAGTTTTTATTTCATCTTTCACGGGCACTGCTTCTTGCGAAGAACTGACAAAACTTCCAAGAGTATCATCTGTCATGAAAAAGTGCTTCTCAACTTTGCCGTTCGGAATCGGCGTTAAAATAGTAGGTCCCCTCAATTCTTCACAAGCACCAAGAGAATTGTTGATGATGATGAGAGTAAGCCACTTAAGCCTTGGCTCTTCAAAAGCTGTCGCGCCACTCTATTTATTTTTCCTTATTTTGACCGCTGTCGGGATATTCGTAGCACTACCTTGGCTGGTCCAAGTCGATGTTTTTTTTCTGTTGCAAATATCGCGGCAACCAGTTTGCCGGATTCTCAAGATTCAGGAAAAAAACACAGTTATTTGAATTATTTTTCCGTTTATTAATTATTCACACTTATATATTTTTTCTCTTTATACATAACCAGGTCCAGTTCCTGAACATTTCCTTTTGTTTATTTATTGTGTTTGTTTTATGTCTTTTTCTTAATTTCTTTTTGATTCCTTAATGAAAAGTTTTAAATTTTACAAATATACTTTGTGTTGTATATACATTGAATGGAGATAACAGAAAGACCAATTCAATAGATCTCATAATGTTCCAAATATTGTTTTTTATAAGTTCAAAAATTGTTACTTTTATTCAAAAATAAAATATCGTTAACATTTTAAATCACATACAAAGCTATCAATAAAAAACCTTAGAAAAAAGCGATGGCCTAAAAAGATATTTTCATGTTATTTTTGTGTATGGTTATGTGCATGATACCGTTATATAAATAAAATAATAAAGGGTTTTCCAATAAGAGTTGTTATTTTGACATTTGAAAAGTAGAAACTACGCCATTAATAAAAATGGAACGATACACGCTTCAACAACGCATTGAAATTATTAAAATTTACTATAAAAATGGTGAAAATTTGGCAGAGACGGTTCGTAAAACTAAAACATTTTTGGGTCGTCGTGAAGCACCTTGTCGGACCGCAATACAGAAATTGGTGGACAAATTCGAGCTGTTGGGACAAGTTAGTGATGTGAAGAATAAAACCCGTGCACGTCGCTCAAGAACAACTGAGAATTTTGCTGTTGTAGCCCAAAGTGTTGAAGAAAACCCAGGTTTGTCCATTTCTCGTCGTTCTTTGGAATTAGGCATTCCACAAACTTCATTACACCGTATTTTGCATAAAGACTTGGGTCTTAAGGCTTATAAAGTTCAGTTAACACAAGAACTCAAGCCGGCTGATCATCAACAACGTCGTGTCTTTGCTTATTGGTCCTTGAAATGCATCCGGAATCTCATCGAAAATCATCTTGACTGATGAGGCCCATTTCCACCTCGGAGGCTACGTCAACAAGCAAAACTGTCGCATCTGGGATGGGGAAACCCAAGAGTTATTGTTGATAAGCCTCTCCATCCTCAATGCGTGACTGTTTGGTGCGGTTTATGGTCCGACGGGGTCATTGGACCTTACTTTACGAAAATGAGGCTGGAGCAACAGTTACTGTCAATGGATTGCGCTATCGAGAGATGATTAATGATTTTTTATGGCCGGAATTGGATGGTATTGATCTGGACAATTTTTACTTTCAACAAGACGGCGCTACGTGCCACACAAGCAATGAAACCATCGATCTTTTACGGGAAAAGCCTCTGGACCGTGTTATCTCTCGAAGAGGTGACCACAATTGACCACGGAGATCTTGTGATTTAACACCTTGCGACTTCTCTTTTTGGGGCCAAGTGAAAGATAAGGCCTACGCCCACAGCCCAGCGTCGATTCAAGACCTTAAAGATGGAATCGTGGCAGCCACTTTACGATTTGGTTATGGAAAATTTCATGAAAAGGATATGGTCCTGTAACCTGTAAGCGTGGTCGTGGCGGCCATTCAGCTGATGTTGTGTTCCATTATTAACGGCATACCTTCCTCTTTATACTGAAATAAACATCCGATCATTTATCTCAAAAAATTCCATTTTTCTTTGAATATCAAAATAACAGCTCTTATTGGAAAACCCTTTATAAAGGAATAAATGACAACAAAACAGAAAAGGTTTTGAAAGGCGTTTTCTTATTTTAAATATAATCGTATCGAATCGTATCGTACACAATTTACTGATTCTTATTATAAAAAATGAATTGTTATTTTTTTGTTTTATTTATCAAAAGACACTTAGGATTGTTATGAGTGAAAAAACAAAAACATTTACTCACAACAATGTCAAAAACATTGAAAAAAATGCAAAATCCAAAAAAAATACTCGAGTAAATATTAAAAACAAAACGAAAAAAATAATTATTTATAGTTTAGTGCAACAGTTCCATGTGATACTATGTTTCTATATTTGTTTACAAGAAATTTTATTGTTTAATAATTTTTTTCTTTTTAATTGTATATAAATTGTATAAAAATAGTAAATATTTATAAACACAATTAAAAGCTTTTACAAAATTAATTATTGTTTTTAAACAAATACATATACACATACATTAAAATAGGCTTACAATAACGGTTATACATTTTTTTTTAAATTTTTGATTGTTTTTTTTTTTTATTTATAAATACAAAAGCAATAAAATTAGGCGAGATAAATATCAGAACATAATAGGTTTGTCTTTACACTGGTCTATCACATAATGAGTGAATCGTTTGAGGAACTTGGGATATTCACGTTTGTAGATTGCCCGCAACGCTGATGCTGGGGCCCAACCACCAGGATTCACTAAGAGATTAGTAATTTTTTTATTAGAGAGCTTCAAATATTTCTTAGGTTCATTTCGTTCTTACCAACTGAGCAGTATGTAATTTTACACGTCAGATCATCCCTTGTGAGTTCATCATTCTTTGTTTTTCCTGGCGTGAGATTTGTTTGGCAAACAAGAATGACAGTCAGGAATATCCGAATGCATTTTCCAGTGTTGGGCTTCAAACACAAACAAAAATTAAAATTGTCTTCAAAAATAGTCAATAGATTTCTTACCGGGTAACCAGCTCGTTCAGTTGAATTATTACAAACAATCCAAACATCTGTTGCGTCCTTTTCCAAGTTGTCTGTAACTTTCCTCATGTGCGACCAGAAGAGAGCATCCCTCTGATTTGCGGGCCAGACTCGTTTGTGTGTTTGCAAAAATACTAAAGTTTCTGGAGAGATTTTCTCTAAAATTGTGCAGTCTTCCAATGTAGCTAAGAAAAACAAAACATTTTAAAATTAAATTTGACTTTTTAAGGGAAACATTCAAACTCACTTTCCCAATCATTTCGAAACTCTGGCATAAAGAAATAATGACACATCTCGCGGGCAGTTACACCTTTGACAACATGACAAGCCTTCAACGGATCCATTACCATGCCATTAACTTCTTCTTCGCGTTTGTACATTTTCATTTCACCTTCGTCGGCAAATATTTGCCAGCCATTGCCACCTTGGCCGACACCTTCACGGGCATAATGTAGTTGCTCTTTGCATACTCGATCGATCTGTTAATTTGACAAATCACAAAAAAAAATTAAAGAGGAAAACGAAACATTAATATCCAATTTGCACTTCAATATGATTGCATCAACGACGAAACTCACCTCCGGCCAAAGTTCATGCTGTCTGGCAATGGTACCTGATCCGAATTCGTCCTGTCCCTCTTCGGTGTCATTCTGTGCCTGATGTGGTACATTGACTAACGTTTGTGATAACTGCGATTGCAGTTTCAATTTAACTCTCAATTGCATGTCCTCTTCGATTCGATCCAGACCTGTTTCGACGGCATCAAAGAATTCATCTTCTGGTAGAGTTGAATTGGGTCCTTCCTGTCGATGAGACAATTTTATTGAATTCATGTTTTTCTATTATTTTTGTATTTTTTGGTTCTGCTGAGAAGTCACACGATGTGTAATTGGATGGAATCAGATTTGTGTATAGATGGTAGGAGGCAGGTTGGTTGGAAATGTAGCGTGCTTGATTCAATCAGTGGATTGAGATTAACATTTGAATGGTGCGACATTTCTTTTGCATACAGAAATGCACTTCCGTGAAATTTTTTATTGCATTTTACACTTATCTAGATTATTTTGTTTTTCTCATTAAAAGTCAGTAATTTTCATTGTTTCAATTTTTATTGTGGTTAGGACTGTTGATCTGTGACTCATTCGTACACAAGCTTATTAGGAAAGAATAACATGAGGTTGAAAACCATAATTCGAAAGATGATCTATTGAAGTCGACTATTGACTATTGAGTGCACAGATATGCAACAGCCAACCTTGGCTCGTTTTATGATGCACGGGTTAGGTATGACTGCAAAGGAAAGGCTTAGAATGTTACGATACAAAGCTTTAGGCTGTCACCTTGTTTGACTATTTAAAATCTCTTTGGTATAAGTAGAGGAGTCCGCGTTCCTAAAATAGACTTATTCTTCACTAAAACAATTAATAAAACACTCGTTCTACAGCGTCCGAACGGTCAGTTCAATGCATTGGCTAAGGCCTTTTATTGCTGATAAAAGCTTTGTTCTTTGCTTTTTCCTCGTATGTACTATTCAAATTACCATATGAAACCAGTATCAGTGTGCATACATTATAAGTACATACATTTTTACAAGACAATGAAATTGAGACAAGTGTGATTGCATGAATATCATTGGTTGCACTTTGTGACCCAATGCTGATAAGGAATGAAATAAAGAGATACGCATTTGCACTTTCACTGATCAATAGACTTCCCAAGTTGTCAACAAAATATTTTCAAAACACAATAATTTGAAACAGAAAAACCAAATCTACTAAGAATACTCGTGAGTTCGAGTCCTACTCGTGCCCATAGTTATTTCATCTTTTACGGGCACTGCCTCTTGCGAAGAACTGACAAAACTTCCAAAAGTATCAATCTGTCATGAAAAAGTGCTTCTCAACTTTGCCGTTCGGAATCGTCGTTAAATTGTAAGTCCCTTCAATTCTTCACACGCACTCAGAGAGTAAGCCACTTAGGCCTTGGCTCTTCAAGAGCTGTAGCGCCACTCTATTTTATTTATTTTTACTAAGAACAAAAAGTTTACGCAAACTGTTCACAAAAAGGTTTTTGTTTTGCAAAAGTATATTGGGTGTGGTGACAGTTCTTTTTTTTATAACGCGCAGGTTTTTGAAGATACTTGATAATGATAACCATTTTATGCCAAGGCACGCAATGCGAGTTTTAGGAAAGTAAGATAAGGTTTTAAAGAAGCTGCAGACTGGTGAAGACAGAGACTCATATCTCTGTAGTTGACAGTACGTCCGAAGTTGACTTGAGGGTATACTGATAAGAGGTTTTGGAGGTGCAAGCTTTACAGTTGAATACCTCCAGGGGTGAGTTGCAACTCAATTAATGGTCAGAAGTTTTTAATTGTTGAATTTAAGGGTTTTTGTTCTAATAACATCACCTCCTTACTGGTCACAGGGCAATGGTGAGCATTGAGAATATAAAACGAAATGGCGCCGACTCTAAGAAAGAACCACATACATTCATTTTGATGTACAGTGTGACGACACACTGTACAACTGGGAGGTCACCTTCAGAGCTATTATTTCTATTTAAGCTCTAAAGCAAGAGGCTTGAACCTTGAACAAGATTAAAAAACAAAAAGGTCCTTCTCTAAGGTTGAAGTATTTGCTAATTTTCATAGTCCGAGATGCAACCCTCAGGTCAGTTTGCGATGTTTTATGTAACAATTTCTATACATATTGAATTCGATAAAGTGAGTTAGGATTTTATTCGCAGTTGATTACTGTACTGGCTATTGAGTAGTGAAAAAAACACAGCTAGAAATTTTACAGCCTATGGCGACTTACAACAATTCCGACTTTTTGACACTTAAACATTTTTAAATTATGTAATTTGTTGACAATAGAGAACATTTTTAGCCCTTGTTCCAGCAAATTAGTAATTAAGGCGTTAAAATATGCATTAAAACTAGACTTGATTAAAACTGGGATCAAATTTAGCTATTTGCTGTGTGAATTGTGTTAAAAGAGATTTTTTAAACAACTTTTCTGCGTAGAACTAAGAAATTTCCTTCATGATTCTAAAAAATATTCCCTCCACAAAAAAAGTTTTTATTTTTCCAAGCAAAATAATTTCGCGTACGAAACCAACCTTAAGAAGAACTGAGTTAATTAAAAGTCACTAAAAGTAATAGATACACTGTGTTTTATATATTTTTCTCGATTTCGCAGTGGTAATTTAATATTTTGAAACAAGAGTAAGAAATCGTCAAAAAGGTTAATTGATTTATTACAGTGGAAAACTCGTTTTCACAGCTGATATCTGTTAGCATCCTGAAAAAGGGAGATCCTCTAAAGTGCGCCAACTACAGAGGAATAAGTCTACTTAACATCGCCTACAAGATCCTCTCTGCCGTAATATGTGAACGTCTGAAGCCTATCGTCAACAATCTGATTGGTCCTTATCAATGTGGCTTCAGGCCTGGAAAGTCAACCATCGACCAAATTTTCACGTTGACGCAGAACTTGGAAAAGACCTGTGAACTCCAAATCGATACCCACCACCTTTTCATCGATTTTAAGGCCACGTATGACAGCATCTACAGAGACGAACTGCATAAAACTATGTCTTGTTTTGGCATCCCTGCCAAGCTCGTTCGCTTGTTCAAAATGATGATGGAGAACTCACGCTGCAAGGTTGGCAACGAGCTAACGGAATCTTTCAAAGTCAAAAAAGGATTCAGACCAGGCGATGCACTGTCGTGCGATTTCTTTAACATCGTTCTTGAGAAGATAGTGCAGAACTCCAACGTCAACACCAGAGGCACTATCTTCCAAAAATCTGTTCAACTTCTCACGTACGCCAATGATATTGATATAATGGGAAGAACACAGCGTGGCGCCTTTGTGAGAATTGAGACAGAAGCGGCAAAAATGGGTTTAGAGGTAAATGAGGGAAAAACGAAGTATATGCTGTCTTCGAGGAAGGACACCCAACACCGACGGCTCGGGCAGAACGTCACAATAGACGCATACAACTTCGAGGTCGTAGAGGAGTTTGTCTACCTAGGCTCCGCTATAAACACGGGCAATACCACCAGCGCCGAGATCAGACGAAGAATAACTCTTTCTAATCGCTGTTTCTTTGGGCTAAGAAAGCAATTGAGTGGAAAAGCCCTCTCTCGAGCAACTAAGGTAAAACTGTACAACACACTCATCATCCCAGTCCTGCTGTATGGTGCAGAAGCATAGACCCTGACAAAATCGGATGAAAGTGCCTTAGGCTGTTTCGAGAGGAAAGTTCTTCGGGTTATCTTTGGCCCCGTGTGCATTGAAGGGGAATGGCGAAGAAGATACAACAGCGAACTTTATGGGTTGTACAACGACATGGACCTAGCCAGAATGGTCAAGGTCCAGAGACTCAGATGGCTTGGTCATTTAGAGCGGATGGACACCAATGATCCGGCCCGGAAAGCTTTCGACACTATTCCCGAGGAACCTAGGAGGAGAGGAAGACCGCGACTCAGGTGGCGCACTCAAGTGGAAGAGGACCTCAATCAACTTGGAGTGCAAGACTGGAGACAGCTAGCTAAGGAATCAAGCGGGCTGCCGGAGACTGTTGATTGAGGCCCAAGTCCACAACAGACTGCAGCGCCACCTTAAGTAGTAAGTATAAGTATATCTGTTAGCATTCTCAAAAGAAAAACAATAATATCGTTAAAGGGTTTTTCAATAGGGACGCTACAAAAGTTTTCTTAAAAAAACAAAAACGGTTTTGGATATCAATGAAATTCTTTATTCTTGTGGAAGTACATTTGATGCCATTATGTATGGATTTCGATTTCTTTTGCATGGTCACCACGGGCACGCTTGCAGAAGTCCAGACGCTGAATCCAATTTTCGACGGTTTTCAAGCATAAATCGGCCGATACTGCTGCCATTTCACGTTCGATATTCGTACGAAGTTCATCAATCGTCGCTGGCTTGTTGGCATAAACCATAGATTTGACGTAGCCCCACAGGAAATAGTCTAACGTCGTTAAATCGCATGAACGAGGCGGCCAGTTCATAGGTCCATTTCTGGAGATAATCCGCTCATCGAACTTCGTTCTCAATAATTCGATTGTTTGGTACGCTGTGTGACATGTGGCACCGTCCTGTTGAAACCACATATCGTCCAAGTCCATATCATCCAATTCATTCCAAAAATAATCGGTTAGCATTGAGCGGCAGCGATTGCCATACACAGTAACGTGCCGGTCTTGATCATCACGGAAGAAATACGGCCCAATGACACCACCAGCATGTAAACCGCACCAAACAGTGATTTTTTCGGAATGTAATGGTGCCTCGTGAAGCACAGGTGGATTGCTGCCTGACCAATAACGCATATTTTGCTTATTGACGAAGCCATCCAGCCAGAAATGAGCCTCATCGCTGAAGATGAGTAGCGCTCTTAAAGTGTTGACCACTGACTCCGAAATTCGGTAGTAAATTTTAATAATTTCGACTCGTTGTTGGATCGTATACCTTTCCATGATGAAATGGCAAACCTTACTGAAGAGAAATGTCAAGAGAGCGGGAACAAATTGCTGTCTCTATCGGTCTACTTTTGTAGCGTTCCTATTGAAAAGCCCTTTATTTTATTTGATTCTCTTAAAATATCAACCCAGGAACTAGACAAAACGGAGAAGACCAGAAAAAAAAACAACAAAACAGCTTCTTTCTCTGTCTTCTCTGTCAAGCATGAGAAAGAAAGGAAGGTCAAATTTGTAACCCATTTAACCTGAGCTAAATAAATATTAACTCATTTGTGGTAAATAATTGTCAAGTTTTAACCAAAAAACCAAACTCATGTACAGAGAATCGTTCTTTAACCGTACTACGCGAATGTGGAACTCGCTACCACACTCTGTCTTTTCCAGCCATTGCAATATTCAGGAATTCAAAACCAATGTTCACCGACATCTCCTTTCCCTAATACTCGCACTGTGCTCTTGGCATATAAAGGGTAATGAAAAAAGATAAATCAGAGTTGTGAAAAGCGCAAGGATTCAAACTTTAATAGGCGTTTGTGATTCATGTTAAAATTCCGCAATTTAAAAAGTAAATAACAGCAAATGACAACATAATGCCAAAATAAGACAAATCATAACGACATGCACTTAAAATATTTTGTGCTTATTCAGTTGACGC
This sequence comes from Sphaerophoria rueppellii, assembly GCA_920937365.1. NCBI lineage: Eukaryota > Metazoa > Arthropoda > Insecta > Diptera > Syrphidae > Sphaerophoria > Sphaerophoria rueppellii. The sequence goes on along the minus strand of CAKKXW010000001.1, from coordinate 109,268,101 downwards.
GGAGTGTATTCAAATACCAAACAAGGCCAAAAATTATGTAATTTTAATTGATCAATTTAATTTAACTTTCTTAAAAGGATCCACCACCGTCATGATGACCTTTTTTGGTAGAATCGTTATCTTCCCAAATAAAAAGTCACCCATTACAATATCATTTCATACTAAAATTAACACTTTTTATTTGATGTTAATAAAAATGAATGACTTTTCCATTTGCGATTTACCTCTGACGTTAAACATTCTTATTTTGCAAGGACTGTTTTTTACGAGTTTCTAGTTCATAAGTCATCAATATTCAAACATTTTTTATTCACAAACTCACTCAATTCATAAAAACACACTTAATATGAAAATATTATTGTCCAACTTAAAACCATTTGGAATGCCTTTCAGAAAGTCTAGACAACAGTGTTTATTTTCACTTTCAGAACAATTCAGAATTTTTAAACACTCGAGGAACAAAAGCAAATGTGCGTGTAACTTCAAAGTAAAATTAATACATTTTTTTTGTTTGCGTTTTATTGTTTGTAATATTTGTTTTGCTTTCATCCGGTGGTGGTGGACTCTACCTGTTGAACGTAAAAGGCATGCAGTAAGTTAGAACTTTGAATTGCTGAATAAATTAAAAGTCGTTGAAAAGATTTTTTTTTTATTTTTTAGCGGACGTGATACAATTCGATGATGAAAATAAATCAAATCATTTATTACACATTTGCATGTGGAGGTTTATTTTTGTACAAAAACAATAACTCATCAGTTAGAACTTTTTTGTATTCAAAAGGAATATTTTCTAAATGATAATTTCAATTACGTGGTTTGATCTACCAATTCGGTTTTTTGGGGTGAATGACGGAGGATGTAATTAAGTGGTGATTGACAATTTTTTGTAACTTTTAGGCGTCAATTTAATAAAGAAACATAGTTGCAGTTTTAATTGCTGCCAAATTTCATCATTTCAAGTCGTTAAAAAAATTCTTCCTATTACAACAGTAATGATAATGAGCGTTGAGATAATAAATTCTTAACAGGCTTATTAGTTAAACACAAATGGGAAATTTAAATAAATGTGTTTTCCATAGGACATTAATATTGTTATCTTTGTAGCCCGCTTTAATACCACCCGTTATACTCTCTCCCCGCTTCTCCACTACCGTCTACCCGTTATCCCGTTATACCCAGTAACCACGTTACCCGCTACCCCACTACCCGGTACCCCACTACCCGCTACCCCACTTCTCACTACCCAATACTTACACACGCTACCCGCTTAATCGGTAATCGCTTCTTACTACCCGCTACCCCACTACCCTTTACACGCTATTCCGTTATTAGAATATGAGCCATTTTGGGCAGACATGAAATTTGTCTAAAACTTGAGAACAGCGTTACCTACCGGGTCCGATTATGAAAAACCTGTCTCGGATAGACCTTATCACACCCACTAAATTCCAGAAAAATCTGTCCAGTACTTTGGGAGGAGTAGGGTCACAAACAAACGCACAGGAGAATTATATACATATGATAATAGTCTTGATGTCGAATAAGGTGGGGGTTAAATCATGGACCTGGAAATTTAGAAAGGAAACATGTTTCCGAGTACATATTATACAGTAAGTGAACGTGCTGACCTACACTTCTAGCGGTGCCTCTGAGTCTCAGAGTCTGAGAGGTTCTTGTCAATTTATTGGTATGAACCTGCGGACGTAGGCAGCTTTAGTCTAATAGAATTGACGGATTGAAGCAGGACGTATGATGAAAATCAATGCGATGGACCTTCGCGGGGGTTGTGGTTGTCTGAGTTTGGCCCCAACTGCTATTCATAAATCACGGTTGACGACTCTTCTTTCGGTAACTGAAAGTTGAGTGCAGTGTCCGTGACATGCGGTTTTCCGTGGTGTTACATAAATAGTTAGTCTAGAATCAAACCAAGATGAATAAGAGCTGGCACTAATTCAATTGATACTGGCGTGAATCTGGATACGGGCACACTTGATTCTTTCTTTTCAGAAAGTTGATGACTGCTTTGTAATTCAGGAAGAGGTTTAGTGTCCTATCTAATATAACATAGTGACTTACCTGAATTCGGTTGGAATTTGTCACGCCAACAGAGTGGATAGGTCCACCGTGATATAAGGCCTAATTGCTGGGTGCTCAAGTTAAACTTCATTTACATCTGTCGAATAAGAGTCCTATTATATCATCACAATTTAACTCCTGTTACAATCTAAGAGGTTTTTTAAAAATTCATCAAGTACTTAATTTAGAGTAAGTGGAATATCGTACTGAATATTCAATGATGCAAGCCCATTTAACCGTTCTGGGCAAATTGTACTTTGCAAATATGTTTTGAGTCTTTTGAGTGAAGAAAATGAACCTTCAAGCGTCGCAGTTGAAACTGTTCACGTTTGGAAAAGCATCGTGATTAACCAACTGAAAAAAATCGACATGTAAGCTTATAAACGTATGAAAATAATCCATTCATCAAGTGCTTCAAATACCTTCCGATCTCCAACTCGCCGTCTCCACATGTTGACGTCTGATACGAACCCATTTTCAGACCCCTTGCACTTATCAACATCGAAATAATTTTTCGGGAACAAGGTACCAACATTTTCGAAAAACATTTTGTGTTTTGTGAAACGGAAACGACTTCGAAGATGAGTAATATATGTATCGATGAATGGGTTGGAAAATGCAATTCTGTAATAATCCTCGACAGATTCAGCAACGACGCACACTGGGGAAATTAGTATGGGAGTGCGGAAAAAATTCTATAAAAACTGAACCACTTGATGGATTTGGATGAAATTTTCAGGAATGATAACTTGGCACGTAAGAAATCAAAGTTATGAATTACCGCCCACTGCCACGCCCCTTAATATTAAAAACAAATAAATTTTTTTTCGCAGAATTATAAAAAATTTAAATAAATTCATTAAAAAATGACAAAAATGCTATTGTAGTAATATTAGTAATCGCAAATACAGATATCAAATGAAACACAAGAAAGTATAGTGGAAAAATACAAAAAAAAAAACACTTTTATTGCATTTTATTGAAATTTTAGTCTTGTAGAAGAGCCATAACTTCTTCACTTAATTGATCATGATTTTTCATGGTAAAAGAAGGGGTGAGGTTTGAGATTAAGGGGTCAGATGTCACCATCAATCGGTTCATTACGTCCTGATTTGTTGCAATGCGGCTACATTTCCGAGAATGTCTAAGTCGGTATTTTTTATAGTCATTATTCCGACATTCTTGAGCCTCTTCAGACAATGTTCCAACAGGGAAAATACATCTTACCATTATGGATCAATAATTATTTTTAATCAAGAAAATCTCAAAATCACTTTTCCACAAATTATTGACTTCAAAAGATTTCAATAATTGTGTTTGCAGAAGATAACGGACCATTTTTCTTTGAGCCAAGGTCAAATTATCATGAGTAAATTTTTGTAGTAGATTTGCAAAAATGAAACATTACATGCAACAATTTTTTGTTTCGCTAATCTACTCTCTTTTACTTATTTTGTATTATATTCAAATGCATTAGTATAGATAAGAGAGCTTTTCGTCGAATTTAAGAAAAAAATGCGATTGTTAGCCAAAGATGTACCATAGCTCTTAAACGATAAGTTTTAAGAAAAAAGTGTCTTCACAAATTCTATAGGAAATTAAATTTTCTACAACTTTGTCGAAGGTGATTTTTCTCTATCGTCAAAATTGAGCCAGCTATGAGCAGCTTCTTAAATTCATTAAAAACAAAATGGCGGTTCATCCGGTCAAATTTTTAGTGGATTTTTTTTAAATATTGTTTGACTATTGATGTACTTCCATATTTTCGTCAAAAATGCAAAAATAATTTACTAAAATAGATTTTGTAACGCAAACAAAACTTTTTTTTGAAATTATAACCATTTTTATCGTTTATTTGTAACTAATTGCAGTTTTCCATCTGCAATAAAATACAGAGTGGCACCTGGTGGCACCTAAATTTGGTACCTATCGAAAGATAAACTTGAAAGGATTGAGATGACACAAGTCTCTGACTGTAGGCAAATGTAGCTAAAATTGTATGTCCAAAAATATAAAAAAAATTACAAATTTTTTAGTGCTTTCTTAAAATAATCATACAATGAAAACCAAATTTGAAAAATCATTTTTTTCTTCGGTTTAATATTGAGACAATAAAGTTCTTTAAGAAAAAAATTAAGAAAAATATTGGGGCGAAACCAAAAAACAAAAACAAAAGTTTTCACTTTAGTGCTTTTTTACCATATAATCAATACCACTGACAAGTTATGTCTTTAAAAAGCTATAAAAACGAAACCAATGGTCCGATTTCAATAATTTTTTCTGATTTAGGTGCAGATTTTATTCTGGAATCAGAAAATATCATCACAAATTCTGTTTTCAAAATTTTATGTTTAAGACTTTTTTCCGCAAAATCCCCAGTGTGCGACGTTGCATCTTCCTGTTTGTTGTGGTTTCTTCATTTCATTCATGTGTGCCGTCTGTGGGCTGGCGTGAGCAACATTTTTGGTGTTCGATGGTTCAGCCTTAAAAATCAAAACTTTTTGATTTTTGTGTGTGTGTCACGGTCGGTTTGATGTCAATAGGACATGTTGCACACACACTTCTTATTTTCTTGTTTGCACACAAGGGTGCTGTGTATGGGCCGTTTTACTTAAAAATTCCATAGACTAGATTTACACTGACATTTTTTCAATCGAATCCCCCCCCTCCCCTCCCCCAACAGATTTAAATTCTAAATCCGCCGCTGGTAATGAATCTAGTAGAATAAATAATTGCACTCCCAAAATGGAGGAAAACGAAAAAAAAATACATTTTCATGTAATAACATTTTTTTTAATGACAATTAATACTGGTGTACTGTGGCGTATGTGGAACCTCTTCATTTCGAAATTGTTCATCTTTTCTGCATAGCAATTTGGGACACAAGCTGAACCTTTCACAAGGAATTAACAAAAATTAATATGAAACATTATTACATTTGTCCTCTTCTAATCAAAAACCCATTAGCAGAAATTCAAACCAGACCTCGCGTCGCACCAAAACATAAACACCCGGCATTTTTCTTCTGTTTCTTTTTTTTTACCGTAAACAAAATAAGCCCCTTGGGGTATTTCCATACCAAAACAACATTCTTTACAATCTTTCGATTTTGTTTTTTTTTTTTCTTTCTTTGTAAGTTAAAAAGTGAATCCCGATCCACAAACATCAAAAGAAAAGAAGAAAAAAAAAGATATAAATAAACGCAATCTTGACCTCCAAAATTAATTTGGCCCAGAAATATGCTTGCGGCTATTTTATTACAAAACCATCATCGCCACCGTTGCGCTCCGCATTCATTGACCAAATACAATACATTTTGTCTTCTTTCTTTCAACAGCATGTTAATTCACGATCGTCATACTGTCGTCCGAAAGCATTCGTTAGTAAAACGTAAAAGCGTAAACCCAGCAGCTGCAATAGCATAACAACAAAAAAAAAAACAAAATAAAACAGGTTGGTTACGTATACGCATCAGCAATATCAGTTGATTGGGCTACCGTGACACAATTTGGTTCATACAGTGTCGAGTTCGTCCGGTCTGGTGCAGTGGTGGCGTACCACATGGTTGACACAGCTGCCCACTAAACAAGTATATGTTGGTAATTGTATGAAATTACTCTTTACTAGCAGGTCTACCGTCCTCATCATGATTTGTGTATTTTTTGAATGGTTTCAAATGTCTGTCAAGTTTGATAGTAACAGGTGTCCGATTACCCTGTACTGTCTTGAGTTACTTACAAGCTTCTATCAATGACATTCCATAAGTTTATGTTTTTTTTATTTTTTGTTGTTGGAAGAGTGAACTTGACGTCAAGTTAAGTGAGTAGATGGACACATGGTGTTTATTATTTTGTTTAACGCGCTTTTAGACACTCATTTAATCGGTTTCAAATGGTATTAATATTCAATTAGAGATGCCGATGACCTAGTGGTCATTAAAAAAACTAAGTGCATGTCGACTATTTGAACCTTGGAAGACACATGATTTGATGTTTCTAATTTACATTGTTTTTTTTTTTTATTTGAAGAAAACATTCGAGTTGACTTGAGTAAACCAGAAAAAGATCGAAGGAAATATCTCTTTTAAATCGCTCGAGATTATCTAGCGTCTTGCGAAATTTATGTTAACAAAAAGTAAGACTGAATATTCCAGATTAATGTTTTCTTAACTATTTAATGGACTTTGGGTAAAACAGCATTTAAGATCAAAATCACGTAGGCACTTAAACCTGTTCTTATCAGAATTGTATAGGTTTTTACGGAGACATATTAATTCTGATATGAAATCAACAGATTAAGACTTATCTCTTGAAAATCATTGTTTTTTAAATTTTTTAAAATTTATGTTGGAAACACTTATCGTTTAGAAAAATGGAGTTCAAACATTAAAATAGAAAAATTCTTAAAATAAGAACTACAAAAAGTTATTCAAATTTAAATGACTTCCGTTTAATAATGGAAAATAATTTCATTCATATGGCTGCCTCGGCTGGCTATTCAGAAGCTTATACATCATCGGTCCAATTTTTAAGCACATTATCGATTGTGCGCAGCTGTTTTTCACCAATGGCTTCACGAACATTGTCTTTTAAAGCGTCAGTTGCCTCTGGCTTGTCGGCGGAACACTTATCTTTCACGGCACCCCACAAATAATAGTCCAACGGTGTCAAATCGAAACTCCGAGGTTGCCAAACGACATCAGCTCTGCGGCTTATAATGCGACCTTCAAAAACAAGGCACGCCGTCCTGTTGCAACCAAATGTTGAAAATATCCTCCTCTTCAATTTTTTTGAACAAAAATTCGTTCAACATGGCCCGATAACGATCGCCATTGACTGCAACGGCCACTCCTTGCTCATTTTCGAAGAAAATGGACCAATTATGCCTCTGGACCAAAATCCGCACCAAACAGTGACTCGTTTTGGGTGCGTGCGGGTTTTCTGTGCCCCAAATGCGACAATTTTGCTTGTTTACATACCCGCCAAGATCAGAATGAGCTTCATCTGAAAAGATGATTTTTTTTGGCAAAATCGGCATCTTCTCTAAGTCGATCGCAGGCCCACTTAGCGAAGCGAAAACGCATTGGATGGTCAGTTGGCTTCAACTCCTCAACCAATTGGACATAGTATGGCGTCATACCAAGGTCTTTATGCAAAATTCGTCTCAATGATGTCTCCGAAATGTTCAATTGTTGAGAACGACGGTGAATTGATGTTGATGGCGCTTCACGCACACTTTCTGCCACAGCAGCAATATTCTCGGGTATACGCACTGTTTTTGGCTTTTCACGCTTTGGTTTATCGATGAGGATGCCAGTTTCTTTCACTTTTTTCACAAGATAACGAACATACGGAGCTGACGGTGCTTCTCTTCTTCCAAAACCCGTACGCAATTTTCGCACACATTCTGCGCAATATTACCATGATTTTCAAAGTAATGTCGCAAAATTTTCTAGCGCTGTTCAAGCGGAAGGATAAAACTAATTATCTGTCAAATCAGACATGAGCTAAGTGTTACCATTCACGAAATAAGTACTAGTTGAAAAAAAAAAACCTTATATGGCGGACCCTTTATTAAGTTTGGTAAATTTAAGGATTTCATTGTAAAGGGTTTTCCAATAAGAAGTGTTATTTTGATATTTAAAAAAAAAAGGCATTTTTTGAGATAAATGATAGGATTTTTACTTCATTATAAAGAGGAATGTATGCCGTTAATATTGGAACACAACATCAGCCAAATGGCCGCCACTACCACGCTTACAGGACTATATATTTTTCATGAAATTTTCCATTACCAAATCGCAAAGTGGCTGCCCTATGTCCTCGATAGCCTCACGAATTCTCGGTGGCCAATTGTGATCACCTCGTCGAGAGATAACACGGTCCAAAAACTTTTCGCGAAAAAGTTTGATGGTTTCATTGCTTGTGTGGCACGTAGCGCCGTCTTGTTGAAAGTAAACACTGTCCAGATCAATACCATCCAATTCCGGCCATACAAAATCATTAATCATCTCTTGATAGCGCAATCCATTGACCGTAACTGTTGCTCCTGCCTCTTTTTCGAAAAAGTAAGGTCCAATGACCCCGCCGGACCATAAACAGCACCAAACAGTCACGCGTTGAGGATGGTGAGGGTTTTTCGAGCCCCAAATGCGACAGTTTTGCATGTTGACGTAGCCACCGAGGTGGAAATGGGCCTCATCAGGCAAGATGATTTTTCGATGAAATTCCGGATCATTTTCATGCATTTCAAGGACCCAATCAGCAAAGACACGACATTGTTGATGATCAGCCGGCTTGAGTTCTTGTGTTAATTGAACTTTATGAGCCATAAGACCCAAGTATTTATGCAAAATACTGTGTAATGAAGTTTGTGGAATGCCTAATTCCAAAGAACGACGAGGAATGGACAAACATGGGTTTTCTTCAACACTTTGGGCTACAACAGCAAAATTCTCAGTTGTTCTTGAGCGACGTGCACGGGTTTTATTCTTCACATCACTAACTTGCCCCATCAACTCGAATTTGTCCACAAATGTCTGTATTGCGGTCCGACAAGGTGTTTCACGACGACCCAAAAATGTTTTAGTTTTACGAACCGTCTCTGCCAAATTTTCACCATTTTTATAGTGAATTTTAATAATTTCAATGCGTTGTTGAAGCGCGTATCGTTCCATTTTTATAAATGGCGTAGTTTCTACTTGTCACATGTCAAAAATGACAACTTCAAAAGTGACAGCTACCAAAATAGCGGGCTATTCAAAATAACACCTCTTATTGGAAATCTTTTTACCATCAACTATGGGAAAAATCATGTCAACCCATTGCAATAAGTGCCATTCCAGACTATAAACTATCAGTGTGCTAAATTCTATCCAAATCCGTGTAACCGTTTTTTTACACTTATGGCGACTTCTAAACGGAGATCTATAATTTAAAATACTTGGTCAAAATGAACTATAAGTCAACTTAGGCGGTTATGACTTATGGTCCCTTAAGTCAATTTATCTTTCCATTTAGAAAAGTAGTAACCCATTTTCGAACGTCTTTTGAAAGTCGTATAATAACTCGACTAAGACGGTTATGGTTTCTGGCCAGAGATCCATATTTATTAATTTTAAGAAAAGATTAAAACTGTATAATTTTACACTAAGAAAAGGTTGGAGGGGATAAGCCATTTACGATAACCCAATCATTTGTATTGAATATAAATAACATTGTTTACAAATTTCTTCTATATCCATCAGTGGCATATTATCGTAAAGGCAAACAAGGCATGTGCCTAGGGGCGCTGGTTACAAAGGGCGCGCAGGTGCAGCGAGTTTATACATGTGTGGTTGTTAAAGAAGCAAACTTATGAACTCGAACCTCAGTTCCAACTTGGGTTAAAATAAAAATCGGTTCCTAGCAATTCCACTTACAGTGTCAACTCGGTTGCCTTTTCGGTTTGCCAACTCACTAATCGATTTAGCTTCCTTGTATTTTTTTAATTTTGATTTTACTTATAGTAAGACTTAACGTAATGGTCGAATTTCTTTAAGCGGATGGCAAGGATTTTGACGGATTAAAAACCTCATTTTTCTGCTCGTTAAGTACAGAGTGTTCGCCGCAAAGGTGTACTACTTTGTTTGTTTATAATTTTTGATTAAATCAATACAATATCAGGTAAATATCCGCTTGTTAGGCCTTTTGAGCACATTTTTCATTACATTCTCACACATTTCACACGGTTTTTCATTAATTTCATCACGAAGACTTTATTTGAGTTGCTCAAGCGTTTCTGGTTTGTTTTGCATAAACCTATACCTTTTCAGATATACCCACAATAGGAAGTCCGGAGCAGACAAATCAGGCGATCGTGGAGGCCGATCAACATCACCATTTCTTGAAATAACTTGTTGTGGTGTTGGGGAAAGAGGTCTCGCAGAACCTAATTCCTTTGTAATCCTAGCTATATGCAATGTGGCACCGTCTTGTTGTTAGCACATTTTAATCTAGCCCAAAGCATGCAGTTGTGGCGTTTTCAATCGCTCCCCATTCACAGTTACCGTTACACCGTTTCCATTTTCAAAGAAGTAAGGATCAATGGTTCCTCATGAATCCTGACCAAATTGTACACCAGACTGTAACTTTTAAGGGATGCAAACCTGACTGTTGAATAATTTTAGTTTTTCTCACTGCCCAGAACTTTTTATTCTTTTATTCAAACTATTTTATTATTAAAACACGTAGGCTTATCGAATATATTTCTATAATAAATTCGCCACGTGTCTACTTCACGACTGCCAAAAATATGAACTGTCAAGAGTAATGTTTACCCAAATGGCGGCAAAATAAAGTAATATAGGTTTCTTCCCGGCGGACACCCGAGGAATACGATTTGGCCCCCATTTCAACGCGTTTTTAAGGCACGGTACAGCGGTTTCGGTCAAACTATACTACGAGTTATTTCTTATATAGGATGAGATGCTTGCCTATGGCGCCTTCAACGTTTAATCCGTCACTGCAATCCATAATGATAAAAAAATTAATGACATTAATTGTGCATTTGAGCACCTGTTTAATGTTCATTTTAATTCTTACGTCATCAAATGTCTTTTTCATATCTTTTGTTTTAATGTCAAACAAAACAAAAAGATAACAACCTTTGATTACTCTCCCCAATAAAATGGTTCCAAAATATCTATTCCGCCTTCTTAAGACAAAAATAGTAATGAAATGTTTGCCTTGCTAAAATATCTAAAAATAAACAAATCAAGTCAGACTTTTGTGTGTCATAAGAAGACAATCTAATTACATTTTTTTAACTACCCCAACAAATCAAAGCAAGTTCGTAAGCTGTTCCACATTGTGGCGGGGCCCTATCACCCGATTAGTCATCACAACAAAACTTACAAAAGAAATAATTGATTTGAAAAAGAAATAAAAACAAATCGAAAGCTGTTTGTAAACAAAACAGAAATCAAAACTGAGCGTAATCTGTTTCGTGTTGACAGATTTTGTTAAGTCAATCGAAATCCATTTGTATGCTTGAAATTAAAAGAAAAAAACACATTTTCCATTATACATCTCACACAACAACAAGTCTCGGAAACGGAAAAGGATAAAAATAGAAATGCAAACGTAAACAAAATCTTCATCCCTCAAACTGTTGCTTCCGTTTACATGTGCCAACAACAACAACAGTGCTACTGACATGTGTTTCTCCACCACATCCCCAAAAACGAAAATCAACCACTCCCAAAATAAAAGTTTGATGGCAGGAAAATTTACTTACAGCAATTCCACTTTTATTTCGAAATTTAAATGTTTTTGTTATAAATCGAACTGATGGCATTCTCTGATAGACAAATGAATTAATTCAAAACCAAAGAAACGAAAGAAAAAATAAAAAACAAAACAAAAACTGCACTTAATTCGGTTCGCTTAATTGCAACACAGAGATTAAAATATTGTTGATATCGAAAGAAAAAAAAAAACGATAAAATCGACGCGATTCACATTCACTACAGAATAAACAAAAACAGTCTTCACACGAGCAAAATCTATTCAGCACTGACTACTGGGCAAACAGAAGAAGATTATCTGGCGCCGATATGCAATTTCCCCATGGAGCGGGCCGACTATATACCCAACTCAACACAGTCTACACTCCACATACTTCTACATTCAACAGCAACAACACAAAACATCAGAGAGTCACCAGACCCTACTCATGCGTCATGCTACAAAACAAACCATGAGCCACCAGTAGAATTGGAGGTTTGAGTGCGATAGCGAGTGGGGATGGAAACTCAGGGTTTTATCTTTGAAGCCCTCACCCAACACAGAAACCAGCCAAAAGAGTGGCGAGGCGAGGGCAAGACAGTGCGTTGGGACGTAGTTGTTGTTGTTGCTGCTGCTACTGCCATTAAAATAACGAGGCCATTTAAAAGCACATTAAGCTCTGGCATGGTCTACATTTCAACCCGATGGGGATGATGTAGGAGAAATTGAGAAGCAATGAAGCGGAGTTGAATCGGGGCCGCAGCAGCACCTCTCGAATTTTGTTTGGCAACTTGACAGTCATTTTAATTTACAAACTTTAAGAAAGGACGAACCGAAATCGTTTAGAAAATCTCAACACTTTTTTGTTAAATTATTTTTTCTGGATTATAAAGGAACCCAAGTTTTAAAAAAATTACTACGGCCCTGACTGCCGCAAGTCCTATTCAAAACAATTAGAGTGAAAACAAATCGAGGGCAATGAACGGGTTGTGAATATGAAAATCCGACTAAGCTAAGACAATACCACCCATTACACTCCGTCACCACTAAAGGACTTGGCAAAAGAGAGCTTTTCTCATTAAAAGGGTATAGTCAACAACTGAGAGGGTGGATGATTTATGATGAAAGAATCGAAGGCGGAAAATGTTGCTTTGGAGTTCTTGAATGGAATTTATTAAAAATTGATTAAATTCACAATTGAATATTATAAATGTGATAATTTGAAGAGAAATTCACTAACGATATGATTTATTGAATTAATGGAATTGAAGCATTCAGCTTGTACAACCATTGAGCTCCTAATAGGGAGGAAGTGGAGTTAATCTTGCAATGTCAGTTTTAAGGGTGTAACTAGATATTGATTAGGTTGGTATTAACAAAGCTTAGTTAAAGAAAATAAGCCATAAAATGGGGAAGCAATGGCGAAGAACTCAAAGAAATGACATCATAGTAGCGAATGTATCTGAAAAAGAAAATGGTTAAAGTTAAATCAGAAGACGAAAGAGAGTCTGGAATAGAACAAAGATGACTAATGAGATTATTGCTTTTTTCTTGTCGTAAAATTTACAAGTTAATTGCTCGAAGAATTAAGTTTTTGAATTGAAACGAAAACACAGAATGCCTTTATGGTGGCAAATTTATTGAATCAGAGAAAATGATCGTCGAAATCTATTTTTTTTTTTGTTTTACATTTCCAAGAACAGATCATCTTCTGAAAATGCGATCAGTTATACTACGAGTTGGTTGCCGGAAAGCTTTTCGAAAACAATATCGAATTCATATTTTCCAAATAATTAGTAGTTTCAACAAAATAAGAATAGCCATCTGATGAAGGTTGTTCAAAAATTGCTCTTCATAATGCAAAGAAATCCAACAGAAAAGTCAAAAATATTGTTTATGTGTGTTTAATATTTTCTCAAATGGCAACAACAATTTACTGGCTATTTGGAAGCTACATGTATAAAAAACATAGAGATGATATAATAGAGCACGGAAGGTAGCCCGAAAAGTGAAACATCGTATGAGAGAGAAAGAAGATCGATGAATACCCTCGATATTCATCTGACATCTTTTGTAAGACAACAACAATTTTGGTTTTGACTTTTCTTCATCGTTAGAACCATTGCTCCGATCGGAGCAAATTTGCTCCACTTTTAGGGAAAAATAAAAATCTACTCCGACGCTCCGATTTTTCAAGATTTGCTCCACTTTTTCCACAAGAAAAAAAATTGTTAACCTAAACTACATGTTAATAACATGTATACCTGTATATAGCTTAGCGTTGTTTCTTTGAAGAAAATTTAATTTAATAAAATTGTTGTTCCTGAACTAATCTTAATCAAATCAAGACGTTGTTTGCCTTTTATTGAACATTGAAGAGGTTACATCGATGGGTTATGGGCAACCAACGACGCGACGTGAGATTCATGATGGAATTATTCAATTTAATGGGAAGAATACCGAGAACTGGAATATGTCAAAAATTCCAGCTACTTACGAGGTTTATAAGTACTTTGTAGTACTGTTTAATTAAGAAAAGACAGATTAGTACAGCACAGAATAGCACAAGTAAATGAAAACTGTCAGAACAAGTTAGAACAGAAAAGGTCAGCTCCCTGTTTAATCTTTTTGACAGAATAAAATCAGCTGTTAAATAAATATTCCAAGTCAAATCAAAATGAATAAAATTTTCATAATAATGAATAGCTTATTAAAATTTTTACTTGGCGTAGTAGTAATATTTTTACTTCCTCGGAAACTCGTCCATCGAGATAATTTAAAAAAAATGTTTTGATTGAAAAAAAAAATAAAAATAATTTGGCTTTTGAAATTTTGACATATGATAGTTTTCACAAAGCTGCACCACCAAAAAATTAGGTGCAGAAAAAATTGTACTTAACTAAGCTGAACAACTTCATGGAACACAAAATGACAGATTGTAGAGCAAGTTGGGGCAAGGTTTTTTCTCATGGAATACACAAACGTTCTCTTTTTGGATCTTTTCTGTTATTTTCTGTGCGGAACAGATTCATTAATTAGACCTGTGGCATTTTTAATTGGCAATTTGGAAGTTCAAAAAAGCATTCTGAATGCGTTCAATTGGTCAAAAGTGACAGTTCTGATGCTGAAAAGAAGAGAATTCCCTTCTGATTTTAAAACCAGAATTGCTTTTTTTCCAGATTCCACTTAAAACCGCCACTAGTGTATTTAAGAAATGAATATACCCGCTTCGAATTTATTTATTTAATAAGAAAAAGTATGAAGCTTCAAAAATACGACAGCACTACGAACTGCGATGTGACCAGGGTCGTGATGTTGTTCATTTCAGCAACTTGCATTTTACAAAAAGAAGGGAGTTGTTTACATCGGTGAAATGTCACATGCCTCACTCTATTTAACCGTTACTTCAACGGTATATGCTCTAGTGAAATAGCCAGTTGCATCCCTTCCCCTAAAATATTCCACCGTAATACCCATACCTCCAGGAAAACCCATCAGTTCACCCTTGAGCCCAACTTCGGACTTACAGACATGTATATAGAATCGTTCTTTAGCCGTACTACGCGAATGCGGAACTCGCTTCCACACTCTGTCTTCTCCATCCATTGCAATATTCAAGAATTCAAAACCAATAATCACCGACATCTCCTTTGACATCCTCTATGCCTTCCCTAATACTCGTACTGTGCTCTTGGCATATAAAGGGTAATGAAAAAAACCTTTGAGTGCGCGTTAATTATAAAAAAAAAAAAAAAATACAGGAATACAGCTAAGTAGACATTTATTAGAGAAATTTCCCTGAAAGGTAAAGATCTTCTTCTCGTTACAAATCTACTCCGAAAATTTTGCATTTGCTCCACTTTTTTTTCAAATTCGCTCCGAAATTGTAAAACTGAGGTTCTAACTCTGCTCTTCTTCTTCTTTTTATTTTTTCTATTTTATTTTTTCTGTCCATTCTTTTCTTTACTTCAGCTAATCAGTGTAAGGTTCAGAGAGAGAATGAGAGAACCCGTCGATCTTTTCTCTCTCTCCCCCGATGTGTCAAATCTATTATATTATCTATATGGTAAACAAGCATTCTGTTTTTATTTTTTAATCAGAATCCGAATCAGAATTCAGAACTGTCACTTTTGTGCAATTTAAGGCATTCAAAATGTTTTTAACATCCAGGTTGCCAATAAAAACGCCAAAAATATCAGCTTTCGACTTTCTATCCCACTTTCATATCCATGGTTCCTATCCTCATTCAAAGGAAGACACTTCGATGAGTGAATTCAGAAAGAAATCATTATTTTAACTTTGACAGTTGACAGCGACCATCTTGTTGAAGTTACATCCATCAAATTTGTTGCCACCTCGTGGCGTTTTCCATTGGACGTCCAGAAGCATTCGAAAAATTCCAGAAGTCTTCTGAAACCATTCCATTGGATTGACTTTAACAGACGGAATGCTTCTGAGAAGAGAACAACTGTTTCGTTTCGAAAACAGAATCGTCCGCAGAATAACACATACATGCATCAAGAAAAGAAAATGTCAAAAGATACGTCAAATCAAAGTTGTTCAATATTTTTATTTTCAGTTCTTTGAAAATGTTGAATTCTTCAATAAATTAACGAAAAATTGATATTTTTGAGATGAGATGAGAGCAAATTGTCAGGAAGAAACGTCAAAAGAAGACCAATGGAAAACGACATAGGTCAGTTCCACCTGACAAAAATCTCACTGATATCTCAATGTCACTTGACTGAGAAAAATAATTAAGTGGAACATATTTCTCAGTTACGGCAAAAAAGCTTATGAGAAATGATCGCAGAAATTTTTCACTAAGGACTCAGAAATCTCAATGAGATATTAGTCAGAGAAAACTGGCCTATTTATCAGCCTGTTTTATCAAATCACCGGGGCAAGATACAGCGTTCAACCGCAATTTGATAAATGTTTTATGATAACAGGCATTTTTTTTTAGTTCAAAGCACTTAACTCTGAGTCTTCACTTCAGAACATGCTGAACACGCTCTGAACGAATTTAGCTCTGAACATTATTTGAGCATTCTGATTTAATTTAATTTATAGGCGGGGAGCCCCCATACAAGAAATTCTCGTCATCGCGCCCATTAAAATTTTAATGAGTAATAAAAGATTATGCCAAGACGAATAAGATTTGCTTGGTCGGCGTGAATTTAGTTAGCCGGAGAGGCCGCGCATACCTGTTGCAATATGGTGAATGACGGTGAAATGTCTCCATTATCACGGATTCCATTCTTGTTTCTTTCATTACACGCGTCCTTATGTTAGATGTAGAAATACTTTGGTTTGCTCGCTTTCAAGCTGTCGAAAGTATCACGCAAACCAGATTTTATTATGAACTAAAGCACTGTGTTTTATTTTAAACTACAGTAATTTAGTTCGAACTCTGAACACTCAGAATCAGTGCTCTGAACGAAAAAAAAGTAACACAACTTTGATGCTCTGAACAGACGGAACTACAAAAGAAACATAATTTTGAGTTTGTCAGTTCAGGTTTTGTTTAGATGTAAAAAAGAAACACGCTTATTGGGTGTTTTCCTCGGGCAACGTTCCCGTTGTACGATCGCCATAATCGGTTTAATTCGAGTCCACTGGTTATTAAAAAATCAACAAACTTCCGCTAGGAGAATCTGAGGCAGCTGAATTCTTCTTGATTTATCCTCTAGACCGAAGAAAAGAAGAAAAGCCGTAGCAGACATTTAAACAATCTTATGGAATCGGTAGGCTTTTCAAACGATATTTAACTTGTTTTCCAATCTTATAATAGCAAATATGTAACCCAAGGAAATGTTCCTGACAACGGCAATGATACTTTCTTTCTCCTCTTATCAGATACTTATTTTCAAGGGCGAATAAAACGAAATCTATCATTAAAATGAATGTAACTGCATGAACCTCAAAGTAATCAATTTATTGCAACCTTTACTTTTTTTTTTGAAAAAGTTACCAAAATTACCAACCAACTGAAGAATTTCAAAAGAAAAACCAAAACAAAACAAAAGATTCAAAAACAAAAAAAAAGAAGAAGAAACAATAACCAGGTAGGTATTTCCATAAACATTTCTACATCGTAATAAAGTAGACCATAGTCAGCTGATGACCAGAAAGAGTAATATAGGTCAGTAAATATTTCAGACACGCACTATGAACTCATTAAAATACGTAATATGGCGAGATGTTTGTTGTGTTGGCTTCACCCGGCTTCAACGTCAACATATCAACAGCGAAAACCGAATATGCGTTTTCAACCGTTTGCCATTGAGTCAGTTCTATAGACAGCGAAGAGTTCATGGCAACTATAAATGAACAAAATTTGTCAAGTCTCGAAGAATGTTGTTATTATTTTTGTAATTTTTTTTTTTTGCATCATTCCGTTGGTTTTATATTTCTCTTACTTTGGATATTACAATAATTCCTTGTAACAGTTGTTGTTAGTTTAGATGCTACTTAGATAGTGCAGTTATTAATGATTTGTGTATGTGTGGTTTCCGATTAGATGTTTT
This sequence comes from Sphaerophoria rueppellii, assembly GCA_920937365.1. Classification (NCBI taxonomy): domain Eukaryota; kingdom Metazoa; phylum Arthropoda; class Insecta; order Diptera; family Syrphidae; genus Sphaerophoria; species Sphaerophoria rueppellii. Next base: position 109,250,229 of record CAKKXW010000001.1, on the reverse strand, counting down.
CTACCAACCCACTATGCCGCGGGGTTTCATTTTGACATTGTTTTTATTTTATCTTATTTATTTCTGCTTTGCTGATTCTTCTATCAGTTTTCAACTCAATAGAGGGGTCAACGTTTTCTTCTTGCGTTTTTTTAGCCTTGAAATATGATGTGGCGTCATTTATCTCGAGTTAATGAATCGGTCGATGATGTATTTCATTTTTAACTCGTTTGAAATTAGTTAATAAATAAGAATTTTCGGAAATTAACCTTTTTTCACAATTGAGGCATTAATTGAAGACTTACACTTTTGTTTGATAAGCACTCGTAGACTTAGAGGCCGCTTATAGCTATCATTGAAATGGATCCGGAAAAATCTTTGAATGGATATTTAACTATGTTTTCTTTTGAATAGAAGTGCAAATTATATACCAATCGGTCGAAAATCACTCCAAGAATTTTTATTGACATAAAAATGTTAAAATACACACTTAGAGGCCAGGGGGCCAATTCTGGTTCTGTGAACACTTTTCGTGAATCGAGAAAAAACTTTCATTTTCGCTTTCACACATTCTTTTCACTTCTTCGATTCATTTGAAATGAAAAAGCGATTCTCGTCCTGCGAATGAAAACATCGTGTTGAATTCAAGAACTTTCACATTGGTGAATATTTTTTTCTACTGGGATTGTAATTTTGAACTGTTTCAAATGTCAAAACGAAAAATAATATTTTTAAACTCTTTTTTCAATTTGGTTATTATTTCGTAACATTTATTAAAATACCTTCAATTTATGTTAGACTTCTAATTCAAACAATTCGGAGGAATACGCAAAATTTCGATACATAAATATGTGCTGTATTACCATACAAATAGATTTATTCTCTTCTAGAAATATCATGAGACTAATCAGAAGAAATGTAAGAGACAACGAAACGATGATAACGGAGGAACATTTCATACAGCTATACCGCTTTCCAAAACATTTATGCAGAGTTCTAATAGATGAAATAATCCCATTTCTTGAATCATCATCAAGGATACATGCACTTCCAGCGCACACTAAAGCGGTTTTGAGCTTCTTTAATATCTGCATATTTTTTATTGCTGTTTCTTATACACAAAAAATGTAAAATTCATTCAAATGACCACAAAACTAGCTCGGTTACTTTCTTAAAGTCGTTCCAAGTCTTCTCCCACTGTTCATAGGTATTGTTAGCTCCTCCCAAAGGTATTGTCCCTTTGACGAGCTCCATCTACCGATACAAATCTACCAAAATCATTAAAACGCGATATCATTTTTAAAAATAGTTTTCTTATTTGTCATGTGCAATTTCCACATTTTGTTCCCAATAACTTATTAAAAAATGTTTTTGGGCTTGTGTGACGCTCTTTCCTTTACTTTTTTTTTCAAAAAATTATCCATATTAAATGTTTAAAATATTCGATTTTCACAATCGAATAATTTAGTGAAAGAAAAATATTCATATGAATATTTTTGATGTTTGTTTTCATTTTTTCACAGAACGAGAATCAAATTTATAAATGAACAAGTGAAAAGCTTTTCATTTCACTTATTCATAGAACCAGAATTGGTCCCCTGTTATAGCGATCATTAAAAACTATCATTAAAAATTTTCATTTCGATAATGTGGTGTGATGTACTTTGGTTTTATATACAAATCTCATACCAATCGATGGCTAATCCATTGAAATAATTTTTTCTGGTAAAAAATAGTCCAACAAAGGAATATTTTTGATGAACAATGCATTCATTTATTTTAATGATGAAAATTCGTTTTAATGACAAGGTAATAAATAAAATTTCAAAGAATGAAACACTTTGTTCCAGTGTTTTGTTTCCTTTTTTTAATGTTCCATCTTTCATTAAAAAATTTAATGAAGCATTTTCCATCATTAAAACAAATATTTGGTGTCAAAAATAAAAATAAATGCTTGAATGACATAAAAGTAATCACATTTTTTTAATGATCGCTATAATCACACGTAAGTAAAAAAAATCAGATTTTCATGTATTCCAACTTTTAATGATTGTTTTCAATGATCGCTATAACTGGCCCCTTATTTTTTCATTAAAATATGTTTTTCCTTTTTCCGGTTTTAAATTCATTTTCCTGAACAGCTGATTGTATTATGTCAAAAATTGAAACAAACCGTTCCAATTTTGATTTGCGTTTCAATTTTGTACAGTTCCAATGATCTGTGTTTCAATTTCTCACAATTCCAATGATAGAATTACGGTAGGAAAAAAATTCCTGACAGAAATTTTCAATGATTGCTATAACCGACCTATTAGAAAAATTCCAATGATGTGTTTCAATGATGAAAACCAATGGCTATGTTCAATTTATATATCGGATAGGCTATCAGAAATACCCGTATCTGGGATATCTTTTTGGACGAGACAGATACCTGTATTCAGATTGCTGTCAAAATGTCTATGAAAAAATAAACAACAAATCAATCGCTTGAGAACAGGAAATTGTTTATGGCCGTGAATCCGTTGGCAAACTTCTTCCGCACACACTTCGATTTTGACAGTTGGATCTCAGAAATCATTGTAATACAATGCCAGAAATCATTGTATACGGAATCATCAAGAATGGTGTTTTCGATATTTTGTGCTACATCAAACCCAAAAAAAAAATCCTATACCAAACTTATGTAAAAAAAACAGCACTGTTCCAGGTCTCAAGATGGCACCACAATCGATTGCCAGGTCGCAGGTACTAGCTTAATAGAAATACAATGCCAGAAATGGTTTGTGAAGAAAATGTTCGTGTCAGCTGGTAAACATCAGCGTTACCAATTCACTCCTTTCGAAGTACATATGCAGATCACTTCGATTATTGAAAAATTTTGAAAATCTACTCCCTATGTCGCACTATTCCTAATTTCTTGAAATAATATTCTTTCGATTTCAATGATAGACAAAAAAAAATTAAATAAAAATAAAGTACTCATACGCCAGAGTGTGTCATCATGATTTGAAGAGAGGCGAGATTAGTTTTGCGGGGTCAGCTAGTAATTTATAAATTACCCTTATCTATGCTTGTATATGCGACAATATTTTATTCTCCCTTTTCTTTAAATATTAAACTATAGTCATGTTTTTTTCACTACTCAATAGCCAGCACAGCAAAATTTCCCTCTGCAAACAACAACAATTTGGATTGCAGTCGATAAAAAGGCCAGTAAAAAATGACAGTTATGCCGGCGATAGAACTTTCAATCATTGAAATTAAGACAGCGCTGTTTGCTACGCAAATCCAATGACCTGAGCTTATCTGAGTTATGCACTCGCTTAGGTTGAAGTACTTGCTAATTTTGTGTAACCCGAGGCGCAACCTTCAGGTTCATTTTGCGACGTTGTATGTAACAATTGCCATACAAATTGAATTTGACAAATAAAGTGAGTTGAAGCGTTTTATTCGCACTTGATTACTGTGCTGGGTACTGAGTAGTGAAAAAAACAAGGCTTATTATGTCTATGAATTGCGAAAATAGGAGCTTCTTCTAGCACGATAATTACAGTAGTACATTAGGTATTTAGGTTTGCAGAGCCTACACTTTCTGTGTCACTATGTCGAGTTGGAATGTTCGTAAAAAGGTATAAATGAAAACAACGACAAATATCTTCTGGAACATATTTTCAAAATATGTAGTCAGGGTGCTCTGCATTAACAATGGCAAACCTACAAAGCGAATTTTCAAACTCGAATTTTTAAACCCAACAAACAACAAATGAAACTCGGTTATGGAAGATAATTCATTTAACGCCTTTACACGAGATCAAAGCTGACGAGCAAGGAGAACGACTAAGGATAGGCGGGATATAAGAATTGGGAAGTGTAATTTCCAAACGGAACTCAAACTACGCCTAGCTCTAGTAATAACAAATAAAGAAATCTAGATTTCAAAGTCATGGCGTGAAAACCACATCATTGCCAGCTGTGCAGAAACCATGCCTCCAAGAAAAGCCTGAAACGTAACTCCATTAAATATGTTATGATGCAAGACACAAACAAGTTAAAATTGTTTCTTTCCATTATTTAGCTGTTTGTATACTTTTCTTTCAAAATAAATTCTTCTGTTAAAACTCCAATGAGAACATGTTTTGTTTCAAGAATGACATATGGCAAATAAAAATCCCAACAGATATTCTCAATTGAAAGCAATGATTCATTAATTTCAAAAAATAACAAATACACTTTCAATTTCAATAAACAATATATGAATGCCTAACCGATAATTATTTTATGTATACTTGAATTTCTTTGTTCGACCGTTGCGTTGGAATGAATAGAAGTCATCTCGTGTCAAGGCTAGCCAACCAAATAAACTGTTCATCATTTCATTCTTATCATTTCGCTTAATTGACGATCATTTTAAAAATTGAAATTACCTCCCATTTCTAGGGGAATTTGAGATTCTGAGTTTGCATTTGAATCTGTATATGCAATAGGCAGCATCCAGTTCAAAAAAATAACAAAACATGTAATTTAATTAAAAACAAAAACGAAGATGTGCTTGCAACAAGAACTGTGGAGATAATGCGATATGCAGAACACAAGTATTGGACTGGAATGAGCTTCTCTTGTTCAATTATTGATAGAAACAAATGAAACTTACCTCAAAATCTGGTCCTGGATATGAGATGTTCTTCAGTTTTTCTATTTCATCTTTGTACTTTCTGGAAAATAAAATTGACCTATAAAATTCTGCGTTTCGTTACTTGAAGACAGCATACCTATTCAACTCATCTGTTTTGCGGCGTTTATCAATCTCCTTATCGAGTTTTTTCTTCCACGATTCATCGCGTTCGGCAATTATTTCAAGGCAGTGTGTAAGTGTGGTTATGACACCAGCTGTTGTCGCACGAAAGGTTATTGATTCACCCTAAAACAGAAAGTAAATCGATACTTATAGCAGTTCTACAAAAAACTAGATTTGTTTTGATCTACTTTAAAATCGATTGGTTTCAATCCATCTCCAAGATCAAGCGGTTTTCCTGTTGTTTTGTTTATTTCGGCGCAGGCATCGAAATACCTAAAATCAGACAAAAAAAATCGTTTTAAATCATAAACACTTGTCGAGGGAGCAAAATAATACCTTTGCAGAGTTTCAATCTGTCCGAAGAGAATATCTTTGAATGTTTCAATTTCGCCAACTTTCTCTCGAAGATTTCTTTGTGTCTTCTTCAAGCTACCACCGCTGGCAGCCGATAGGGTATTTGATTGTAAGGACATTGTGCTGCCATGACGTCGCAACGATTGTGTATCTGTACTTGCTGATTCTTCTTTGTACAGCTGCAGAACTTCAACCCAATGCATGCGATCGTCTGGAGTTTCAGCACGAAGGCACCAATTGTTGTAGTTGTTGACCATAACATCGAAACGTAATTCATCGGATTCATAGGTCTAGAAGAAAACAGAAATCAAATAAAGTAAAATGCGTTGAAAAATTCAACCACCACAGAACCGTGTTAAGAAAGGCATAATCTGGCTTAGCACAATGCAAAATCTAATTAAGAGCTGCAAAATTCTAGATCAACCAACATCAAAGTGAGGTAAGTGCCTTACATTCTTATGCTACATGTTTAATTCCTTAGTCTTCTTTTTCCAATCTTCTAAACTAACATAACAAAAACGCCACCCCATGAGTTTTTCGTTGTTTTGTGCTACTTCTGCATAACAATAGCTCAATTAAAGTGAAGTACATACATTCTCTAACAACCTCAGATGCCGCCCACTGTAGCATTCACTGTCACCACCATCAAACTGGGGTCACTTGAATCATTATAAGTTCAATTAAATTGCTTCCGGCTAATTGCAAATGTCCCCATGAATATTTTTCGATTTGAGAAAATACCAACCTTAATTGTAGCTTTGCTCAAACTTATGGCTCCTCGACATCCAAAATCGCTTTCTGTTTCACTTTTGTAATATGACAAAGTTCCATCCTTTAAAACGATATAACGCGGTTGCCAGCCATAAATGTAGTTCGTCCATTTGCTCAAGTACCCTCGCAATTCGACTGTGTTATCAAGAAATTCCTGGTCAGACTCCTCACTGGCCGAGTTGTTTTCCTCGATGGTGGAAGTAAGAGTATTGTTATAGGTATTTGTAGCCGTCTCGTCCATGGCTTTGAATCTGAATTAAAGATTTCTAGAACTCGAACGACCGACGAGTACGCGATGAAAATGAACAGCCTTCTCCTTTTCAAAGGCCGAAGTCCCTTTGGCAGGGGTTTTATTTTTCTTCACTTAACTTGTCTACGTATATGACCTCACTGGCCAAAAATATTTAGTCATTTGATTTTGATTGCAACTGGAGCGAGCGCACAGTCTGTTATTATGTGTATTTTTATATTACTTTTATTGATATCTAATTAGCGCTGTGCTGTGGCTTTGTGCGTGAATAAAAAAAAAAAAACAAGAGATTTGTTTGGTTTTTTCCTGATTGTCTAGATTGTTTTTTTAGTTAAAAATAAAATTCGAAGATGAAAACACTCCAATAAAAATAAACTTTAAGGAATATACGCGAGTAGAATGGTTTTATTTTTGGGAAAAACAAAAAATAGATTTCTGATTTTCCGTTTACAACCTTCAAAAAATTGAAGCGAAAGCTGTCAATTTCTTTTTTTGTTTTGTTTTTGCAATTTGCACACGGCGAGACTTGTCAAAAATTCAGAACTGCCAACTTAACAGTGTCATTGATTGTGAACTTGTCGTTTTGGATGGTTCATGTAGTTGCTAAAAATGTTCGATGTTTTAAAAATTGTGAATGCCGGAAGTAAACATTTTTGTTTGGATTAAATAAATAATGTTCGTTACATAAATATGAATTTAAGGTTTATATTCACATTCTACAATACAGAATAGAAATTTCAACTTCAAGTGTAATCAAATGAAAATTTTATAAGTTTATCCCCTATTTGTGGCAAAGCCATTCGTGTGCGTTCGAAGTTGCTGATTTGTTTTAAGCTCTATTTTATTTTTTGGATTCAACTTTGATGCTAAACCTAAGCATTGAGTTTTGAATCAAGCAAATCTTTTAAAGAATCAATAGGTTTGTTCGATGTGCGCTCTGAGTCGCTATGTGGCGCTCTGATTTCACACTGAGCTGTTCGACGTCGCTCTTTTTTCCCACCAGTGCGTTTCCACCGTGTTCGATGTGTATTCAGTGCTCGCACCGGGGGCGCTCTGAATCGACCCAAGTTTTTTTCGAGGCGAGAATTTCGGAGCTGTTCGAACCAGCTGTTGCTGTACAACAAATAGAAAAGACAACAGAGTGCTATCAGTGCCGTTTTATGTGAAACCAAACACAGAGAAATTTTTCAGATTTTTGACAGCTCCGTTCACAGTATGACAAGCACCGTAGCGCCCCGGGGTTGGTTACATCAGAGATTGTCTGGAAGTTAAGAGTTGGAACTCGAACTCGCAAAAGAGCATAAATCCGATTATTGGAATCTCAGAGTTTTTCTTTTTACCTCTGAGCAGATCACAGAGCTGTCAAAAAAAATCTGTGTTTTATATCGGAGCTAAACATTTTCATGCTCTGAGCTAAATCTATTTGCTCAGGATAAAATGACCGTATAGAGAGAGATAAAATGAGCAAATAGAGCAGATAGCTGAGCGAAGACAACTTCACTTATTTTTTTTTTCGGATTTTACAGACAAAAACAAAAACAAAATTAAAATTGGATTCCCAAGACAGTCGCGCGTCTACTGTAGGTAAACAAAAAAATTGTAAAAAAATAATTAGTAAACAATTACTTTTTAGTGCTCAGGTTTGTTTCTTTATTAAATCGGAGGATATTGAATATGATCTGCTCAGAGCTTCGCTTTGACACATCCGTGATCTGCTCAGAGGTAAAAAAAAACCATACAATGCGATTTTGTTCACGCAAGCACGGTTAAATGAACCAGCGAATACACACGAACCCTATGAGGAAACCTTAATGTAATTAAGCTACTTTCGTTAACTTTTCGTTCACCTTTTACTTTTGTGGTTTCATTCGCTCATTGTTTACGTCAATTTAACTAAGAGAAGGCCAAGCCTACTTCTTTTGCTAACTTAAGAAAATGTTCGTCCAGTTTTTTGACATTAGCTTAAGTTCACTGAAAGGTCACAACTTTAATTGCTTAAATGAACATAAGCTACAGTCCAAAAACCGTACGAACATTTTCATTAAGCCAGAACTATAATGAAGGGAACGTCGCGGGCGGAGCCGTTCGTAACCAAGCGAGAACAAGAAATTCATATATTGTGCCTTAGATAGCGGATTGCTCCTCTTAGTCAATTTTCGTTCAGTTTTGCTTACGGACGTAAACTGCGCTCCCTTTCGCTTTTTATGGATGAAAATTTGACAGCTGACTGTATTTATTGATTTTTCTGAAGAAGAATTCGATTTGTTGTTGATTTTAAGTAATTAATTTCTAAAAGTTGCTTGTTTGTTGTATGGCAACCGAAATTCACAAAATAAAGGGTTTTCCAATAAGAGGTCTGAATAGCCGCTATTTCGGTAATGTCGCTTTGAAGTTTTATTTTTGACATTTGACAAGTAAAAATTACGCCATTAATAAAAATGGAACAATGCACGCTTCTAAAACGCTTCAACAACGCGGGGTCATTGGACCTTACTTTTTCGAAAATGAGGCTGGAGCAACAGTTACGGTCAATGGATTGCGTTATCGAGAGATGATTAATGATTTCTTATGGCCGGAATTGGATGGTATTGATCTGGACAACGTTAACTTCCAACAAGACCGCTTTACATGCCACACAAGCAATGAAACCATCGATCTTTTACGGGAAAAGTTTCCGGACCGTGTTATCTCTCAAAGAGGGCAGCCACTTTGCGATTTGGTTATGTAAAATTTCATGAAAAGGATATGGTCCTGTAAGCGTGGTCGTGGCGGCCATTAGGCTGATGTTGTGTTCCATTATTAACGGCATACCTTCCTTATAATGAAATAAACATCCGATCATTTATCTCAAAAAATGCCATTTTTCTTTGAACATCAAAATAACACCTCTTATTGGAAAACCTTTTATATTGAAACTGAAAAACATATATTTTATATTGAAAGTTACTCCCGTACACATCCGTTCATTATGGGTAGACAATTCTGAAGGGAACGGCAGTCGCCAGTCCATAGAGATAATATAATAAAACACGGAAGGTAGCCTGTAAACAGCCAATCAGCGGAAACCTCAGAGAGAGAGAGAAAGTGAGACATTCTTTCTCGCACGATTTGACGTGACTACTCCACCTGTAGGAAGTGCTATCTCTCCCGTGCTATATAATATTATAATTATTATCTCTATCAGAGACAAAAGGAGAGAAATTTGCGGTATCCGGAGGGTTAAACGTAAGTACCCTCGGATACCGCAAATTTATTTTGCCGTTATCTCGTGTATGTGAATAAATGAGAAAAAACAGCAACAAAAATGAGGTGCTCAAGTTTACTGAGATAGAATTGGTTAAAACACGCATACTTTTGCAGTAAACTTGAACCATAGATTGTAGGCATTGTCATTTTGGCAGCTTGGTTTCCCATTTCCCTTTTAAACTCTTCTGTGATCTCTATGCGCCAGTTGCCCGGCAACGAAAATGACAGCTGTCATTTAGTCATTTTTTAATTGCCGGGCGACGACGTGTGACGCATTCTGTTCAGCTCTTTTGAGCGACATTTGTGCTGCTAATGGGCGACTTTCATACAAATTTCACATTTTTGACAGCTGTCATTTTAGTCGCCGGGTGCCTGGCGAAGCATTCTGTTCAGCTCTTTAAATTCGCATAAAAGTGGTGCGTTCTGTAAACAGCAATCGTTGACCATCGCTGATTTGTCAAAAATAATCGTTGAAAAGATCTTGGTTGGTCTGCCAAACAAGAAAAAAAACCATCCAAATTGAAATCACTTTTTATGCTTCTAAAATATTACCTACTCCACTCATAAAATAGAATTTCCATTAAAAGGTATAATCCCCAATATTTCCAAGAAATCCTTTTGACGAATAGTAACTTTTTGACACAGTGGCAATGCGTTTCAGAACGACTTGATGACGTGATATTCGTTATGAATCGTTACTATTTGTGTTCCATAACGAAAAATAGTTGACAATAGTAAACTATAGTTAAATGTTGTTATTAGCAGAATGCACTTCAGACCTTGCACCACGAAATAGCCCGAAACTTTAAAACAATAATCTTATCGGTCTGTATGAGTTTGATTTCGAACCATCGATGTTCAGCACGGCATAAACCATCTTTGGTGATCTTCAAACTGACAAACGATAAGAGTGAAAACAAAACACCACTGTGAAATCATAATTTAAATACAAAGGGATATCGGTCATATATGTACGTCATAGACAGCATTAACTTGGAGCTTGGAGGTATATCTAAACACTCTGATGTCTACCTATCCATCTCTATAAATTCAGTTAACAACAACGATGATGGCTCAATAAAATGAATAATCACTCCTGCCAATCGCTACTGCTTTTGACTTAGAGACATTAGATAGTATTTGATTAGTAAAGCCCTGTCTGAAGCAACTCGTAATTTGTACGTGTCACTTTATAGGTCTTGTAGAGATTAATAGACCTGTTAAACAAGAGTTGAGGGGAACGATTCGGAACGGCTGTGTTAAGAAGCCCATTTCATTCTATTGAATTCTTTGTCGTTTCTTCGCAAGAGGCAGTACTCATAAAAGATGAAATAAAAACATTTCCAAGTAGGATTTCGAACCCACACCTTCTGTGTCGCTGCAGTGACCATGTTCGACGTACAAAACCATATTTAGCTCGAATTACTTTTAATTTCAATAAATTTCACCGCAACACTTCAAATTCTCACGCGTATCAATAAAAAAGCTTAAAGAAAATTATTAATTGAATGAAATAAAAGCTCAAACTTACTGAATTCCAAATTGCTACTGAACAATAAAACACCCGACGACAACGGACATGTCTGCTATATATGACGGATTCGCATTTCCTCGTTCCCCTGCCTTGACAAAACTTAAATTCGTGAACAAAATTCAATAAAAGCGAACCCAACAGATCAACTAGACAGCAGACGCACCAAAATGAGGAAGGACCCACTGTTGGGCAATCAAGCGTTCCACTCCCACTCGACATACATTTTGAACAAACAAAAAAACGATATTACCGCATCATAATAATAACAACACCTTTCGGAAGCTCATCAAATCAAAAACGCAGTTGCATGCTGGCCAAGTACAAAAAAGAGTCAAAACTAGAAAACTTGACGATCAACAGCTATTATACACCCAATCAGTGCTAAGATTCAAGTTTCTGGTTTGGCCAAAGACTCGATTCAAGCCATAGACCGCATTGAAAAGAGTTGGCTTCTATATTGGTTTAGTTTATTGTTGGCCGCGTGCAAGGTCGGTTGTGCGAATTCTTGGTACTCTGGAATTTCTTGATACTATTCGATTCGATTTGAAGTTTTCATCCCGCTTAAATTATAAATAGACACAAACAACTTTATATACACATTGTGTAAAAGTGATCCCTGATTTTGGCGAAAGCAATGGCATAATTGAAGAGAGTTAGAAGCCTGTTTGATTTTTTTTTTTTGCAATACGAATTCTTATCCTTATTGTGATCTTGTGTTGCAACTGGCGGTTATTCTTAAGCGTATACATTGTGTTTGTGCATTTTTACCATTGGTACATGACACTGACTTTTCTTTGTCGGAAGGAGTCTATCTCTTGGTTGTCTTGTGGATTAATTAAATAACGTAAGTTGGTCCCATTGTGAAAAAGTAGTCCCGTTTCTGTGTTAAATGTGCATTGTGATCTAATAGGACCAGTTTACAAGAGGATTGTTGTGTTTCTGGTTTTATTTTTGTGTCTCGAAGCAAGATGAGATAAGGACATGAATTACTTAACCGTTATGACTTTCTTGTTCAATTGTTGTCAAACGTTTTAACCAGGGTCAACCGAACGGTATACGGATGCGCTTGTGAGATGCACTTTGAAATGGTTTGATACAAAAGTCGTCGACTATCGTCTATTATTTTAATTTCTTGTATTCGTATCCACAAAAAGTTTGTGCATTTGTTGTGTAATATGCTAATAAGTAAATCGATATCATTCGATAATCGATAACATTTTGAATTTGATTCAGACTCAAGCATTTTGAATTCTCTACTTTAGCATAAGTTGAAGAGCTGAATTTTTGTAAACTGGTGGAACTTGAATATTATGACATTTTAAATAGATAAAAAGTAACTTGGGGAAAAGAAATGCGATTAAACATTCATGCTTACTTAGAATCACAAAAATTGTCTTAGAAAACACTGTCCCAAAAGTTACAACTTAAAACTTATCTTTCCACCGTTAGCAAAACACCAAATTTCCTCAAGCAATATTTGCTGTCATGATGATTACCAACTTTCATTCAAGCAGAGATTAGTGTCACTACTTTATTTTTTATGTTGTTCGGTGTGTTATCGCAATCAAACCAAAAGTTGACAATACGCACTTAACTCGTAAACTCATTTAACCAAACATCGTTTTGAATACTCAATTTTGCGCTTATCTTCAGATCATTTGATTTCTCATTAATCAAACGATTTACGGCACGTTTATTACTTTTGAATTGCAGCTTCGAATACTTAAACCAATTTAAAGCTTCCATTGACTATTCAATCGTGTTCGACAATTAGGCGACAATAAGTGTTTAAAATGCACACCCTCGACACATTTTAAATTAAAATTCAAATGATCGATGGATTGCTTCAATTGCACTTTCATTTCGTTTTTTTGTTTATTCTTTTTTGTATATTTGTCGAGCCAAAACAAAACAATTACCTAACGGCCGTGTTTGGCACAATTTATCGACCACGAAAAGTCGACGATGATGATAGACGTCAGCTGTCAATAGGTTATGTACGCGATTTACTGTTATTTTTATCGGAAATTCGTCCCAGGAATGCAAACTGTCAATTTAATTTCAGATGTTGCACGTTGGTGGACTTTCTTTTGTTTAAAACGGATTCAACTCAGATGACCAATCGAAAGCCGATGTGTAGGCAGAAACTTCATTTTGACTTGTTGTGAGTCTAATTAGATATTCTTGTCATGGGTCTTACTTGGCAGTAATGCCGGCTTATTGTATGACTGACATGTGAACGCGACTATTGTTTGTGAGTGAACAGCAAAGAGCTACCGAATTTCAATTTGTTTTCTGTTTTTTGATCAGTTAATCTGATGTGAGAGCACAGTGCTTGAAGCTTCTAAATCCAACATTCTTGTTTTATCATTGTGTACTACATTCAATCGTTCCTTGTCTAAGAGGAAACTTGAGATATACCTTTGTAACTTTTCTTGGCAAAAAGTGAAAATGTGAATTCCTAATTGAAGTCTTTGTAGTTTCAAATCAATTTATTTGGTGGTACGTGATGTGAGAAAAGAAAATAATTAACGAAGGACAAGAAAATGATTTACTTGAATATTCAAATTTCTTTTCTTCAATCTGTCATTGAATCTTTTGATTTTCCTTGGATCGATGCCAAAATAAAGGTAACCTTCGAATCTGCACAACTAAACTGATCAAATGTCTCAGTTTGCATTAATCCATCATTACTGGTGGAGGTGTTTCGTGTGAGGAGTTTTAAAGTGAGTAATTGATTGATACTTGTGATAGTCGGCTTTTCAATAATCGCTGTGCAAGTATTCTGTGTTCCTTATTGCTCTCAAATGATTCTTTGAATACATAAGTAAAGGGTTTTCCAATAGGGACGCTACAAAAGTTTTCTTAAATAAAACAAAAACGGTTTTGGATACCAATAAAATTCTTTATTCCTGTGGAAGTACATTTGATGCCATTTGCATAGCCACCACGGGAACGCTTGCAGATGTCCAGACGCTGAACTCAATTTTCGACGGTTTTCACGTTCGATATTCGTACGAAGTTCATCAATTGTCGCTTTTTGTGTGGCTTTTTGGCATAAACCATAGATTTTACGTAGCCCCACAGGAAAATAGTCTAACGGCGTTAAATCGCATGAACGAGGCGGCCAATTCACAGGTCCATTTCTGGAGATAATCGCTCATCGAACTTCGTTCTCAATAATTCGATTGTTTGGCCCGCTGTGTGACATGTGGCACCGTCCTGTTGAAACCACATATCGTCCAAGTCCATATCATCCAATTCATTCCAAAAATAATCGGTTAGCATTGAGCGGTAGCGATTCCCATTCACAGTAACGTGCCGGTCTTGATCATCACGGAAGAAGTACGGCCCAATGACACAACCGCACCAAACAGTGATTTTTTCGGGATGTAATGGTGCCTCGTGAAGCACATGTGGATTGCTGCCTGACCAATAACGCATATTTTGCTTATTGACGAAGCCATCCAGCCAGAAATGAGCCTCATCGCTGAAGATGATTTTTCGATGAAATCCGGATTCTTCAATCAATTTCCTTAGAAAATTTATGAACGCGAATAATAATGCAAAATATACATATTTGTTATTCCAATGGGTTTTCGGCAAACAATAATTTGGGTCGTATAAGATCGGATGTTTTACCAACACATGATATGGCTAACGTTGCAGTAGAAACTGTTGATAGGAATAATGAAATCACTTTGGATCAAAATATCCGATCATTTCAAGTTGTTGCTCACCCCAATTCACGAACATACGACGCTTCTGGTGATCAAGCGGCTTCAGTTCTTGCGTCAATTTGATCTTGTAAGGATGTAGGCCAAGATCTTTTCGCGAAATTTGCCACAACGACGTCACAGAGATTCCCAACGCTTGAGAACGACGTGTGAGAGACTAATTTGGGTCTTCCGCAATTGATGCGCTAGCGGCAGCAATATTCTCGACACTACGGGCACTTCTTTGTCTCACTGGCATGGGAACATTTTGTACTGAGCCTGTGGATTCAAATTTTTCCACTAGACGCTCAATTGTTGATCTGGCAAGACGATTATGACGACCATAAATTGTACGTAGCGCTCTTAAAGTGTTGACCACTGACTCCGAATTTCGGTAGTAAATTTTAATAATTTCGACTCGTTGTTGGATCGTATACCTTTCCATGATGAAATGGCAAACCTTACTGAAGAGAAATGTCAAGAGCGGGAAAAATAAAACCCTTTATAAGAACTTTTTAAGGGTTAGTACTTCTTTTGCTAAACAACACTAGAAAGAGAACGATTTTCACTTGAAGTGACTTGAGATTACTTAGGTCAACAAATTATGCTTTGACTCACGATAGTGTCAAAGTTTTCATTTCAATCGAAATTGCTTAAATTAACCATTAGCTGAAATAAGGTTTCAACCTCAGCTCTTTTGTTTAACTAGAATCGCACACTTTTGAGTTTCTTTTTTTTTGACAAACTCAAAGAAACGTATTAATACTCTAAATAATTTTGCATTTATAGACCTATGAAAACCTCTTTTTATAAGTGAACGTCTATATCTCCCAGTTTATTATCCTGATTTGCGATGTAAATGCAAATACCACTGGTTTCGCAAGTAACATTGAATTAAAAGCGAAGGTTAAAGAAAGTAAATAAGGAAACATTCATTCCTAACCTCATTACGAGTGTATAAATACTAATTTCACTTCCAAATAAGATTGATTAACAAATCTACCACACTATCTAACCAACAACATGCCGCTGATCGAAGACTGGTGTGTTCAATGTCATCGCACAACCACCAATTGACATGGATTCCACCCAAAAGATGAAGCAAAATCGCTTCCTACATAGTTATTACTTTTCACTGTTTACTTTTTATAATAAGCGCAGCGTTTTTGATTATAAAACTGCGTCACTGGTAACCAGATCTGCAAGTGGCAACCAGTTTTGCGCAAATCTCGCAGACATGAAACATTTGGTGCGTACGACACCCAGTGGCACAGAGCAAACAAATTCCACCCGGCATCCCTCATTTTTGTTCTTAGAACTAGAAATTGAAACTGAAAACGAGATATTTCTCCTTTAGCTACTATACTACCGCTTCTAAACAACGCAATGTGTATAAAGTGGATCGAAAAGACTTTTCTGCGTGCTTAGTTACAGGGATATACTGCAAAATGGGACAATCTGAAGCCTCTTGCACAGCTTCGATGATGATGGCTTTTATCGCCCAATGCCTCAAGCCATTAGAAGTGGGTCGCAACTGCGAATCCACACACTTTTGCGTTTATTGTCGTTGTGGAATTTTATTTTTGAATGAAGGCATCGAATTGTGGCAAATTCAGACACATTTCCTCCGTATTTGGTATTTGGAGAAGATGTGCAGCAAAATAAAAACAAGTGACAAGTTTGAAGTGAGAAAAGGAAAGAAAAAAAGTAATCGTGTTCTTGAATCTTGGAATTGAAAGCGATGCGCAGCGAGTTGAGCTCCTTTTACAAAGTTGTTTATAAAATGAATAAAAATTGCTGATTAACGATTAAAAAATAAAAAGTGAACATTAATGCCGCGTTATTTAAAAGGGAAATTAGGTTGGTGGATACTTATTGTTTTTTTTTTCTGCATATAAATGAGATGGCACACCTTTCCGGTTTCGGTAATCGATGTAAATGTGTTGATAAGTGCCACAATGAATACAGTCAAAGCAATTAGTAATATTCAAAATGGTTTGAAGACATTTTATTCTTGACCTTGAACTAAATCTCTTCCTCCTCATCGATACACTTTCTGCAGATCTCCAAGGTGATAGTTGTGAAAAAATGATTGAAACTGTTGTAGGCCTTAAGCGATTTTACATTGTTTACTATAATCTTTCACGAGATAACAACACATACGCTCGTTTCTTCATGTAAAGTCAATTTTACGTTTTTCACCTGTGCTGGTGGTGTGTTAACGCATGATGGACATTTTCGGACCAAACATTTAACGCGTCTTAAGCGTAGTCAGCCTGAGCAGATAAATAGAGTGAAACGATGGTCATGGAGAGATGATAGATTGTGATGTAGATAAATTTGCTACTGCCAGCTTTAAATTGCAGTGAAAGGAGAATTACGCATTTTGACAAGTGTGCTCTCAGGTGTTTTCGTTTATTATTTTTTTATAGTCAAAGTGTGAACTTAGAGTTAGCCTAGTTTAATAAAACCCAAACACATACCAACCTCAGTCCTACTTTTACGAGACATTTTCTGTAAAATCAGGGGCACAACATCGCTTGCTGGAGTAAAAATTTATTGCAAATAATTTTTGTAATTTTTATACTCAGTCAAACGTCCTCGGAGACTGGTCATATAGACTCTACGTAACGCAGCCATCTAAGTGAGATTCTTCGTTTGCTATAAATTGTGGGATTTTGCCCAACAAGGTAGAACATCCATTGATTATGGTTTCTTCCTTTCATACTTACTTACTTACCTAGTGCACGGATTATAGCATACGCTGATGATTTAGCGTTTCTGGAGATTAGAGTAACTGGACTAAGGTATGCGGTCTTAGAGTGAACCTTCTTAAACCAGAACTGGTACTCTTCACCAATAGAAAGAAGATACCTTCTTTTGTAATACCATAATATTGATAGCACCCCACTTAAGATCTCAGACAGAGCGAGATATCTCGGAGTAATCTAAAACAAGATCCAAACATTCAAAAAAGACATAAGATTGCACTCTACTCGTGCAATAGGATTCTTGGAAGAAATTCGGGAACAAATCTTAAAATAATCATGTGGATGTACACCGCCATTGAAACAAATGGGGTTTTCAACCTCGTATAACCTATTGGCTATATACATCGGTCATCCAACCAATACTCATGTACGGGGTTGCAGTATGGTGCACTGCGCTAGAGAAGGTCACTTACTACGACAAACTAAGCAGAGTCAAACGCACTGCATGTTTCTGCATAAGCGGGGCACTGAGAACCACACCCTCAGCAGCGTTAGACACTCTCCTCCATCTGACACACCTCGACATCTTCAGCAAACAAGTGGCAGCGAGTACAGCTATAAGACTCAATGCCTCATCTCAATGGACCAACAATAATATGGGACATTCAATCATTTTGAACTTTTCGGTTCTATTTATTTGTATTTGTATTTAACACCACTCCAAAACCCCAATTTGGGAAAAACTTCCAGGTATCCATTCCATCCAGAGATGAATGAAACAAATCCTGGATGACAAAAGCATCCATTTTTATACAGATGGATCCAAGACAAATGATGAGTGGTAGTGGTGTGTACAGATAAATGCTTAATCTAAGCCTCTCATTCCACCTCCTTAATCATTGTAGCGTCTTCCAAGCGGAAATTTTAGCGATCAAAGAGGTTCTCTCCTGGCTTAGAGAAAACATGATATCAACTTCTGATATCCGCATCTTCTCTGAGTTGACAGTCAGGCTGCTATTAAATCTCTCGACGGTGTCTCAACCAACTCTCAAACGGCCCTCGATTGTCGATCATCTCTTATGGAGATGGCGCAGCAATTTAATATTCACCTCTGCTGGGTACCAGCCACAGGCACATCACGGAAATTGTAGAGCCGACAAACTCGCTAAAAATGGAACCGTCATACCTATCTTACCTGAAAGGGAAAAGATAGGTATACCGATAGCTACATGCAAACTTTTGCTAAAAGAAAAGCCTTACGACAACAAGGTCTAGGTGGTACAATTTATCTACGTGCGCAGCCACAAAGCTCATATGGCCGTCACTTGACTAAAGTGCTCAAAGGACTTGTTGTCTCAAAGCAGATTTCATATAAGCTCCCTAATAGGTGTCCTTACCGGACACTGTCTTATAGGCAGACACGCAACTCGACTTGGTGTAGCCTCAAATGACTTCTGCAGAGGAAAAATATCTCTCACCTTCTCTGCACAAGCCCTGCTCTTTCACTAAGACGCAAACTTAATCTGGAGAATACTTCTTATGATAATCCCAGTGAACTAGCTAATAAGGATATCAAATGTCTTCTTCGCTTTATAAAAAGCTCAAAATGTTCGATAGTAAAGTAATTCTCTAGATTCATGTGGTATAACAATGGGCCTTTTCTTTTGGCCTAAGTGCGATCTGATCCGCAGCCACTTTAACCTAACACCGCCATTGTTGGACCCATTTCTAACTTATGGCAGTTTCTTTTGGTTGCAAACTCTGGAGAAATCCATGAACTTAAAAACCCTTACAAAAGTACAAAAAATGGCATGCATTAGTACTACTGGTGTGATGAGGACTACCCCAACTGCGGGTCTCGAAGCGATCCTGAACCTCATCCCCTTAGGTTTATTTGAATAAGAATCGGCAGCAAACAGCGCTGTTCAACTTAGTCAATCCAATATCTGGAGAACTAGTCAAAACGATCACACACTACAATTCTAACAAAATACGTTGCTAACAATGTCTGTACAGATTATGACCCCTTACTTTGATTTTAATTAAGCCAATGACTCGAATTTTACCATCTTGCGATGCTTTGAAAATGGTTACTTGAGTTACTCTGCCTGAGATGCCTCATAAGCGTGATTATGGGACATAATCTACCACAAAAGATGGGGCTTACCAAAGAAATCATATGCAGAGGCTGAGGTAATGAACGAAGAGCACAAACATACCGCTCACTTCCTATGCCACTGCCCAGCACACTGCAAAACTAGGAAAATTCATTTTCAACGAACTAGAAGAGCTATCCAAAATCCCTGGCAATCGCCTACTGAACTTTGTCAAGTCCTCTAAATGTCTTGACCAATTATAGATTTCATAGGTTAAAAAACTATTTCAGGAGTTACAATACTTATCTAAGTGTGACGGTAACAACACCAACTGTCCGCCTACATAACCTAATCCAAACTACTTAGCCGGCTCCCAATTCATAAATGACCTCAGCCTGAGACAGAGCCAAGCGCTCTAGCATCCGCAGTTGCTCAGTCTTTGTACCGCAGATTCAGTCTTCCTGGTCGTCTCGAATCTGGGGACTGCTTAAAGAAGACTTTCTTGGATGGAGCGTTGTCGTCCATTCGCAAGATGTGGCCGAGCCAATGTAGTCGACTTGGCTTTCTGGACTACATGCACATCTTAGTACAGCTCGTATAGTTCGCGGTTGATAATTCTTCTCCATTCGCCATCGTTGCATGTGAGAAAATCCGCCGAAAAATGCTTCTTTCGAAAGTGCCCAGTATCAATTCCCCTTTTTTACTTATCGTCAAAGTCTTGTATAGCAGACACTTTGTCTTTCGAGTGAGGAGTTTTGAACCCCGTTGTTTTGCCAAACCGAAGTAGCAGCGGTTCGCCAGGGTAATTCTTCGTTGGATCTCCACTTAGGTGTCGTTTGGGGGATTGATGTTTGTTCCAAGGTAGGTGAACTCCTTAACTACCTCGAAATTGATGTTACTATTATCTAAAACAATAATAAATGTTAAAATTAATAAAATTACACTGCGCTAACTTGCCAAGCGCCCTTCTGGTACAGATACGGAAAGCGAAATTAACTCAATACGTCTGACCTCTAAACTGTCATACCTTTGAGCAAGAGGATTTTCCCTGCTCAATGTGTTATAATAATGGATAAGTTACACTATGGCTATATTATGGGTGATCTACACTATGTGTAACACTACCAACAATGACGTTTTGTCCTAGGCGGTGGACAGATGTTGTTTTGTTTGTTGATAGCATGTGCTTTATTTTGCCATCATCCACTTCAAGACCAACGAGCTTCGTCTCTTCTTTAATCGTCATGAGCAGGCTAAATGACTCTTCAATCTGCACCCCATCTGCACAAGGTGATACACTCTCATGCGATTTCTTTAAAATCGTTCTTGAGAAGATAATGCAAAACTCCACCGTCAACACCAGAAGCATTATCTTCCAAAAGTCTGTTCAACTACTACTAATGGGAAAAACACAGCGTGGTGTCAAAGTCGCCTTTGTGAGGAATTGAGACAGAAACGGCAAACATGGATTTAGCGGTAAATGAGGGAAAATCGAAGAAGGACACCCAACACCAAACACGGCTCTGACAGAACATCACAATCACAATCGCATTTAACATCGAGTTAGAAAAGGAGTTGCAAGACCCGGAACTTGAAGAACTGATATTTCTATGTCTTTAACTTCGACTATGCTTCCACCACGATATTTTCCTAATGACCTCCACTGTTTCGATTCGCGCTCTATTAAACTGTTGTAAATTCTGTTAAAATGTTTGAATTGAACCTCAAATCCGGTGTTGTGCATTACTATCCTTTTCATTCACATAAATCCCCTAACAAATATCTAGGGCAACTGAAGTCCTACATTGGAGTACAAGTTTGAATACCTCTACTTAGGGCTACCACGTGTGAAATGTAAATCCAATGGTGGAACGAAAGCAACCAGCCTTGAGACATCCATTGACCTATTTTGGCTACGAATTGGTTGTTGGAAAGAGCGTGAGACTTTTCCGGAATGAAATAAAATAGCCAAACGGCTATAAATATTATCCGTGTATATTTTAGTGGGTACTTAGAAGAATAAACTCATCACAAACAATTAATTTTCCACTTCATTAGATTCTCTTTATTTTCTTTGTTTAATAAATGATTGGTCAAAGAAGATGTCTCCGTTCGTAAGCAGGCGTGATTTCTAGAAGTGTTAAGTTATTGTCTCGTCTTTCAACTATTTGTTTGTTAGTTCTCTTATCCACATATTTGTTTTTATTAACAATTTTAAATACCTCAAGGGTACTTCTTGCAGAGTGTTCATTACTTTCTCTTACATAACCGGATTCTTAAGAGTTTCCAACTCGTACGTTCTCATATCATCTTGACTCTACGAGATAAAACTATGCAAAGATGATATCCTCACAGTATAATGATAATGACATTCATTTAAAATTAAATGACAGTTAAATTTAGAGAGTGAAAATTTAAGCTTTATATGACATATTTTCTTATTCTCACAGAACTCAATAAGATGGTTAATACATGGCTGTGCAATATCACCTCAGTAGCGGGAATCCTACTTCTTATTCTCATACAAAAAACATCTGGCCAAATTCCACAGAAGACATCGTCGTCGTCACAAAACATGGGTGATGCATCAAAAAGAAGTTCAACTATAGCCGCGGACCACGAAGAATTCCTGGATGAACATAATCAACCGCATTCGAGGAGAAAACGTCTCGTCTGGATTACAGACGACGGACGTTTGGCATTGCCCCCAGGCACTACGTTGACATTTACGCCCACAATAGCTCTGCCTTTGGTCAGGCACCCACCAGAAGGATTTTTTTCAAATTTGACAATTAGTTTTCCTGTCACAAGTAATAGTCATTCATATGAAGAGTCTGTATGAGTTTTTGACGGTTTTTGTTTTTTTTTTTTCAATTTAGTTGACTTTGACAAGCTTGGGTTGACAGATAATCAAAATCCACTCGGTGATCTCCCACCGATCTTTGCAAGATCATTTGGTCATGAAGCTGGAGAGGTCTTGGGTATGATTGTTTTTGTATGTTGAAGAATTGCATTCTAACGGTAAGTTTTTAAGGTGGTTACATGGCTCGATATTTGAACTACAAAAAGAAACGAGATATATCCGAGCAGAATTCGGACGGAAGTAACCAATTCGCAAATATTATGCGTGAAGATATAGAAAAGGAAGAAATGCCAAAAATTCCAGAGCGGTTTAAGCATGTGTTTCATGGAGGAGAAAGGTTTGTTCGGTAATAATTGCCAAAGAAAAAAGCGTTTGACATTGTTCATCTATAGGGTACTACTTTATGGTGCAGTTGAGACATTTTTATCGACCTTTGGTATGGATGGAAAAGCTTGCCTCTTAAGAACAATTTGTGAAGTCCATTCGCGAAGTTTGGATCATTTTGGAGTATTTGGAGAGATGACAAAATTGTTTTTGACGTAAGACATGAATGCTGAAACACAAACACGCTTCAGCTTCGTCTTCGTCTTTATCTGCGTTACAATGCACCCGCTTCGAGTTTGCTTTGAATGATAGTTCTCCCTCTATCATTATCACCCCTCCAAAACAGATGAATTTTGTTTTTGCACTTTTTTAACAGCTGTTGAGCTGTCAGACAAAGCAAATGTTCAGCATATTTGAACTAGTTTCCATTTGAAGTCACATTACGTAACATAACATGAAACATGAGGTGCAAACTTCATTGTGATAGCATGCATTGAATTTCTATGGCTGAACTGGAAAACGTCAAGCGAATCCGAAGCTAAAGGGTGTTTGTGTTTCAGACATAAATATTTGACATTTCATCGAATTTTTTCTGGATTTGTATTTAATTTATTTGTATGAATAATTTTAGAGTTAAGAAGTCACCTTTTTCTGATCTAATTCCTGAGTACGTAAAAGCACAAGAAATCGGTGAAGGTAAAGAAGTTCCTGGAGAATGTTTTCCCTACTACAAGGCCTGTCCAAAGAGCATTTTCAAGGCTTTAATAAATAAGAAATACAGGTTAGTCATCTTCATGCCATTTTAAACTTTTCTTTTTACATAACTTTTTTTGTATTTCTAGTGATGAAGAACACAGCGAGTATCACGAACAAGAAGCAGAAGAAATTAATGAAATCAAAGAGAATTTTCCAAGCACTTTTAGAAAAAAGAAAATTGTGTCTAT
This sequence comes from Sphaerophoria rueppellii, assembly GCA_920937365.1. Taxonomy (NCBI): domain Eukaryota; kingdom Metazoa; phylum Arthropoda; class Insecta; order Diptera; family Syrphidae; genus Sphaerophoria; species Sphaerophoria rueppellii. The sequence goes on along the minus strand of CAKKXW010000001.1, from coordinate 109,226,646 downwards.
GTAAATTAAAAAAAAGGGATAGCAAAATAATGTATATTAAATTTAAGTCTTTATTTGCGGCCATACAAAAATTGTTTTTATTTAATTGATTTTTATTATTTTCTAATTTATAATTGTTTATTTATTTATTTAATTTCTTGGCGACTATTTATTTATCATTCGAATTTATTTGTTATTCAAAATATTTCCTTTCCTATGAGCTTTTGTTATTAATTAATTTATTATTTATTTATTTGTTGTAACCTTTTTGTATATTGCAAAAAAATATGAGTGGAATATGAAAGTCATTTTTTAAGGCATAAGACGTTTTGAAAATTGTAAATAAATCGTTTATTTTTAAGTTGTGTACAGAGTGTGTACTTCTGTGAAACTGTGAATATGTTTTTATAATCATGTGAAATATACGTAAATTTAAAATTCAAAACTAACCGTTTTTCCATCATCATCAACAATCATACTGTTCACACAGGTCGCAAGCGTTCGACTCTTTTGATGTCTATCTGCATTGTTATTCGTTCTTTAATCGGGAGTGAGAAGGTGGTCTATGGCTGGCGACTCTAGATCCGTCAATCGAGCGTTAATGTTACATAAGTCTGTTCAATTAGTCTTCTGCCGTATTGGACAGAAACGTACAAATTTCCTGTTCAATGACACTTTTTCTGGCTAGAGTTCTAGAACAGTCTAGTTTGCTGTTCAATGACTTTTTCTAAACAGTTCACGTAGGTAGCGTAAACAAGAACAGATTTTCTGTATTGCTTCTGAAGAAGAGTAACTAAAAATCAGAATCAAAAGTTATAGTTTTTTGTCTTTGGTTATTGTTTTATTGTTTGAGGTTAAGTGAATTAATTCACTTAAGGCAATAATGAAAGATTCTTTGGTTTGCTTCTAAAATAGTAAGTATTATTATGTTTAGACTTTTTAAAGATTTAATCCTTAAATAACATTAGCATTATCAAGGACAGTGTTAAGAAAACAATGCAGAAGTTTTTTGTGCTGATTTAGTTTTCACAATGTAACGCTGACGCATGACTGTTCTAACTTGGTCTGGACATTTCTGTGCTGGATCTTCTACTACACTGGTTTCACCGTGACGTTTCGTACCTAACTGTTCGTATTGAACAAACTTATAATGTGATTCCAAACGGAAGATCTAGTTCAAATATGCTGAACATTTGCTTTGTCTGACAGCTCAACAGTTGTAAAGAAAAGTCAGCCAACAAAATTCATTTGTTTTTGAAGGATGATGATGATGAAGGGAGAAATGTCATTTGAAGCAAACTCGAAGCGGGTGCATCGCATGGGTAAGAAGAGAAACGTTTCGCGTATTGCTTTTCTACATCACACATAGACTGAAAATATCGTTGCATGAATTGAAATTTGTTTCGATATATCGATTACATTTTTCCATCACTAGAAAATTCAACATCGCACATCCACCTATCTCTTTTTAACATCGAACTTGTAAACGTCAAAAGTCCACCAAGCCAAATATGGAAACGTCACAAACTTGTCAGCAATCAAATTTTTTGTTCAAGAAAAAATCATAACAATCAAAGTGGCCACCACTCTAGCAGTTGCATAAACAAATTATTTATCAAATTCTTATCTTATTTCACCTGTTTTTTTATTATTAAAACGACAGGTGCATCTATATTTGTTTATCGATTTCCCATACAATAAATTCAATCAGTTTGTTAAAAAGAAGAACCAAAAATGACTGCCAGGAATCCCCAAACTCTGATGGCTGTGCCAAATGAAGAAAGTTTTGATTTTCTTTTCAAAATCGTATTAATCGGTGATTGTGGAACTGGTAAAACTTGTATTGTGGAGCGCTTCAAAACAGGCAATTATGTGGAACGTCACGGCAATACAATAGGTGTTGATTTTTCAATGAAAACTATCGCCGTTGAAGGCAAACAAGTTAAGGTATAAGTTCATGGACAATTATCATCTTCATTCATCATTATATCGTTATTGTTATCTCTATTAAAAGGGCATCAAATTATTGATTTTTTTTTCTATTGCTTTGTTATGATTTTAGCTGCAAATATGGGATACCGCTGGTCAGGAACGCTTTCGAACAATAACACAGAGCTACTATCGTTCAGCTAATGGAGTTATCATAGGTGAGTGCCTTTTGAATAGATACACCCACAAAAAACAGTTCTACGTCAGCTCTATTTTTAATTGTTCTTCACGGAAATGTTTGCTAATCAATCTTTCCAGTCTCAACATTGAAGAGATTTGTCTGACTCATTTGTTGTCAAATTCTATCGAAATGTAACATTTCGTGTTTGGTTCAAATTCCAAGCAATCGATCGTAATTTTTGTGTGTCATTGCACTGATTTTGGTTTACCAATCAACCAAGCGAAAACACTTGTCTACTTGCAGGTAGATACATAGCTAAATGCAAGGTGAAAGAAGAATAATTGAAGCGAAGCCAACAAAAACCAGCGAACAAAAAATCACGTTTTTGTGTGTGCAATTATTCGCTCATACCGACACTTTTAAGTCAATCATGCGTGACAGAACGCATTAACTTTGCGAAAAGGGATGGTCTCAGTTTTCATTCCCTGCAGAGCCATTGGTATATGGTACTCTTTTTGTTTACTTCGACAAAGAAATTCAAGGAAGGGCAAACATTAATTTGTCCTGTAGGGTCTGCACAATTTTATAATAGCCTTAATCCACTTTTTGTTTATAGTCTATGACATCACAAAACGTTCATCGTTCACAAATCTCCAAAAATGGATTGAAGAAGTTCGCCGTTACACAGCATCGAATGTCTTGCTAATATTAATCGGCAACAAATGTGATCTGGAAGAAGAACGAGAAGTCGGCTTCGAAGAAGCCGAAGAAATGTGCCAATATATTCCAGAAATCCTGTTCGTTATGGAAACCTCAGCGAAGGAGAATACAAATGTTGAAGATGCGTTCACCTGCTTGGCTGCTGAATTAAAGGTTTTTCCTACTCTCCTTTCATTTCATTTTCAATCAAACCAATGATGTCTTTTATTTCAGAGAAAACACAGCGCCTTAGATGTTGAAAATCAAGAGGAGAGCGGCATTCATTTGGGTCAGAGCAAGCCATTGAAGAGCTGTAGCAGTTCCTGCAATCTCACATAGAACCAAATTGATGCTTCTTTTGTTATTTATACTTTTGTGTAAGAGAATGACGAGGATGAGGTGCGTCTCTGGTGATTTGTTTTAATTTTATATTTACGTTTTTAGTTCAATTGTAGAATATGTTTCAATTTTTCAAACATACACATTTGTATTTATGTACTGAATAATCAACAAAATAGTTTTGAGTACAAAATAATCAGCATCACAGTCGCAAATAAGAAATAGACATTACATACATCAGTTGGAGAAGAAAAAAGCAAAACAATGCAAACGATGTCAATTAATCTAGAAATATTAATTGGTTTAAGTTTATCGTGAGCTATGTTCGAGACCAAGTTACATTTGTTAACCTTAACAGAAAAAGAAAGACGAAAACAGTAGCAATAGTAGTTGTTGGTAGTTTGTAGCAAACGTAGATACATTTTCATTAAAAGTTATTTAACGGTTTTGTTCTTAAATCATAAGAATAATAAACAAATAGAGTGTCAAGCCCGAAAACCAAATTGAACAAATTATAAAATTCTGTTTATTCATTGCCATAAATTGACAAATATTCGCAGTTATTGGTTATTCAAATATTCAGTAAAAGACAAGCTTATTTAATGTTTTCAATGGCATCCTACAAACTTATACGTCCGTATTTTATGTTTTTGGAAGTATTAAGTTTAATATTTTATCCGTTTTAACTTTTATTTAACAATAAATGTACTTTCGCATCTGATTGTAGGTGAAATTTATTTTTATTTTGTAATTTCTTACTTACTTACTTAGCCGGCTCCCATTTCACGAAGGATCTTAGCCTGAGACACAGCAGTTTTCCATCGGGATCGGTCCCTCGCATGCGTTTTCCAGTGGTCGAAACAAAGCGCTCTCAGAGACTATCTGTGTCCCACTATAACTTCGCACAATGACATCAGTGCAGAGATAAAGCGAAGAATCACTCTTGTCAATCGCTGTTTCTTCGGGCTAAGAAGGCATCTGAGCAGTAAAGCCCTCTCTCAAAGAGCCAAGGCAAACCTTTATAAGACTTTAATCATCCCAGTGCTGCTGTATGAGGCCGAGGCATAAACATTGACAAGAGTGGATGAGAACCTTCTGGGTTGCTTTGAGAGAAAGATTTTGTCGTGTTATGTTCGGTCCAATATGCATCGACGCAGAGTGAAGAAGGAGATACAATCACGAGCTATACGGGCTTTCAGCGACATCGACCTGGTCAGAAAGCTAAAAATTCAGCGGTTAAGATGGCTGGGCCATGTAGAGCGTATGAACATCAACGCACTAGCTCGGCGAGTTTTCGTATCCAAACCCGATGGACAACTTGGAAGAGGAAGATCTCATCTTAGGTGGCGCGCTTAATTGGAGGAACAATATCAACCAGCTTAATGTGCGCAACTGGAGGCAGCTAGCGAGGGACCAACAGGCTAGTTGGCTGAGCAGGCGAGTTGGATGAGGCCAAGATCCATCCTGGATTGTGAGCGCCACCGAAAGTAAGTAAACCAAGCGCTCTGGCATCCGCATAGTCAATTGGTTCTTGAATCGTAGGTTCGGTCTTCTTGTCGTCTGTCTCGAACCTGGGGACTGCGATGAGAAGACCTTCTTGGCTGGAACGTTGTCGTCCATTCGCTCGAAGAGGCCGAGCCAATGTAGTCATCTTTTCTTGGCTCGTACAGTTCGCAGTCGAACCTCCTTCTCCATTCGCCATCGTCGCATACGGGACCGAAAATCCGTCGATGAATTTTTCCTTCGAAAGTGCCCAATATCAATTCCCCTTTTTTACTTATCGTCCAACACTTGAGTAGAACTGGTTTTGCTAAACCGAAGTAGCAGCGGTTCGCTAGGGTAATTGATGTTGGTTCCAAGCTAGGTGAACTCCTTAACTACCACGAATTTGCTGCTACCAACAGTGACGTTTTGTCCTAGGCGATGGACAGATTTTCTTTTGTTTGTTGATAGCATGTATTTTGTTTTGTCCTCATTCACTTCAAGACCAACGAGCTTCGCATGTTCTTCGATCGCTATGAAGGCCTCAAGCACAGCTTTCTTGAATCGACCGATGATGTCTATGTCGTCCGCATAGCCTAGCAGCTGGGTGGATTCTGTGAAGATAGTTTTTTCCGTGCTCACACCTACCTTGCGCACTATCTGCTCCAGGACTATGTTGCGCATGTTTTAAATAACTCGGACGAACTGGTACCCATTTGCACACTGCAATGCGTATTGTTTAGCGTCATGCGGCATAACTGGATCAGTTTTTTCTGGATCCCGATGGCAGGTAATGCCATCCGACTCGGCAGACTTGTTATTTCTTAGGTCTTCAGTTAATGGTCTCGCTTCTCTTATTCCAGTTAAGGTCTCGCTTCTCTTAATTCATTAGCTTGCTCAACATTATGAGCATTCAGCAGCTGTTGGAACTGCTGCTTCGGGGACTAGTTTAATTCACAATTTCGGAGAGCCTGTGTCCCGGTTCTGAAACCTGAAGCTTATTGCTTCGATCTTTTAAAGAAACGTCGGGTGTTGTTCTTGGCCCAACACTCTTCTAGATTTTTGAGCTGAGAAACTGCGGATGCATTTTTTTTATTTTTTGCTCATTTCTCCTTTTTGTTCGGTACTCTTCTCTTATTGCTTTTGTTCTCCGATGCAGCATCATCAAACGTGCATGTTCCGTCTCTCTTTTCAATAACGCGCATTCATTATCAAACCACGGGTTCTTTTTCGGGGTAGCTGGTAACCTATGGTGGTCTCGGCTTTATTTTTAATTGTTTTGCGATATTGGTTCAACAAGTTCTGTGGTATTTGGAAGGACGGCGGAGAGTCTCTCACTCAGGCGCTCACTGTAGTCTCTGGAATATCGTATAACACTGCAAAAAACGAAAAATTGAGACTAAATTGAGCCTAAACAGGAATTCTCTTCATCAGGGTCACTGTGATGTATACGTATCATTTTTTTCGTGAATCATTTCTTTTCAGGCACTAGGTATTTACCAAAAATAAAACAAAATAAAGCGCAACAGTTCTTAACATTAACTAGCAATCTTGAACATTTCCTTTCTACTGTTCGGGAACGAACGGTTCAAACACAAGCTGCATTGAAAAATTGTATATTTTCTTAAAAAATTGTGAACCTACTTTTTATTTTACACATTTGATTCCATTCTTTACTTGAGTTTTTGTTTTTTCTTCTGTCGTACATGTCGATTACTACCAGAGCTTTCCGATTTCTTCACATCATATCGAAAAATAATCGATCTTGAATCGAAAAAGTATTTCAAATCCTTCGGATTGTAGCGATAACCGATGCTTTTCAAAAACAAATAAACTTCCTGCAAATCGATCGGCTCATAATACAATATCGCTTCATTCAATTGAGTGTTGGACCTAATTAGATTGTACCATGCTATATGTAAAGGCAATGCTGCTGTTGAAATCTGAAATCAAAAATGTACTTTGTTCAAAACCCATCGATAAAAGCATTTTTGTATGGTTACCTTTTTGCTTGTATTTGTTGGAAAAAAGTACTGTTCATCTTTGATTTCCATCGATGGAACATCATCTGGCACAAGAGCATGTCCCCAGCAGTCTTTAAAATTGAATTTGGAACTAGCTTTTGAAATATCGTCACATTCATGCAAATCAATAAAATCACCAACGTCATCGTCAGGTAATTCTGACACTCCAACATCGGACATCGCTGTTGACGGCAAATCAACCTCGTCAACCAAACGCGGATGGGTTTGATTGTAAATGTATTCAAGAATCTTCTCTGCTTGTTTTCTTTTCAGCGGTTTAATTCCAAATTGATAGAGTCTATCTAACAGCGCCGACTCATCCATTTTGGCGAAATTCGGTCTTGTTGCTGATTCAACCATTCGAACCAGGTACGTCCGACCATTGAAGTTGAATTCCTGTGGTTCATCTCTGTCTGGCTTTTCCGGAGATTCAAGTTTGTCATTAATAGGCCCGGTTAGAAGTTGAGTCAACCCGGTTGGCTTTTTGTAAAGCTTTTTCGTCGGACTGCCGTAGATGAGTTTATCAATGTCGTCCAAATCTGAGAAACTATCCTCATCGCTTTTGGCGAATTCTTTGAACTTATTGGAGCTAGAAAATCGTTTGAAGGGAGCTGAGTTTTCCATTGGTGAGCAGAGGAATGATTCAGACAACGTTCGACGGCATTTGGCCTTCGATGTAGATGGTGATGTGCATGTGACTTTAGGACTTTTCGGAGTCGTTGATTTTCTTGGTGTTTTCTTCGGGGTTTTTGTTGGAGTTTTGAAAGGCGACTGCTCTTCGAGTATGCCAAATTCTGAAACCTTGCTCAGATTTAACGAACCAACTGATTTGTTAGGTGACTTTTCTCCAAAATCGAAATCAAAGTCTTCGCTCTGAGTTGGAGCCAGCGGTTGTGTGGCAGTTACGAGGTCAATGAACGAGAACTCTTGTTTTTCTATCGCAATCGATTCAAAACTACTTTCAGAGGATATGTTTTCATCTTTGAACAGCAACGATTTATCCGCCTTGCGGATTGAATAATTTACTTCGTCATCCGACAGTACAATGCAGTCTTCTTTCGCTGTCGGCGTCTATGTCGCTTTGTGTTAAATCGATGAAATTATTCTCGTCTTTTGATTTTTCGAATGAAAAGGATTTGGAGTGACTATCGGAAAGACTGCTGCTAAAAGAATTTGTCTTTCTTCTGAGTTCAGTCAATTTCAGGGTGTTGTCGTTTGGATCCGAACAAAATGAGGAAGGCAGCAATCCGCCTTCAACAGGCTCGGAGGGTGCTACAAGCTGTATCGAAACCGGCGAACAACTACTGTCTTGTTGTGTTAAATCAAATGTGAGTGTCAACGAGTCTTAAAAAAGAAAGTCATTATTGAATAAAGATTTTGAAAGAATGTAACCCACTGTGGTTTTTGTCACAAGCATCAATTTTGGATCCCGAAAGAGTCTTAACTAAAAGAAGAACACAGCAAAATTAGTAAACCAAACACAAATGAATTTGATTTAGTAAGAAGATTCCATTTATCTACCTGTAATAATCGGGCTATGGCCACATCCGTGCCGTGCCTAATAAAAGTTCAACTCACCTTCGTCACTTGAATATAGTTCAAACGTTTCGATGTTTTCTTGAATGGCAGTGAACTTAAGTGTTTCTGTTTTGCTACCTTCATCTATATAGAGGAGATAAAATGTTTCTTTTAATATCAGTATCAGGAACACCAGTTGTTCATTACCTGATTCCATATCAACGTCTGAATCAGCAAATATATCGGGCGATGTAGCTCTTATCGGTCGTAATTGCACGTTAAAGCCAATATCGAGTCCGCTTGGTAATGTTCCACTCGATGCTTGACTTGATTCTATGCCCTTGGTGCCGTTAACTTCTAAACTCAAATCAGTATCAATTGTCATATTTTGAAGATTCATAAGACTTGGTGTCTTTCTCCGTCGTTCAAAAGATTCATCGGGAGCAATCGTTGACGGAGGGATAGCTGTAAGCACTCATTTGATATAACGTCGACCTCCACTTCCTCATCGGCCTTGGATTTTTTAATAGCCGGGCTTTGTAACCGAGGATCTATTTCCCCTTTTATAAAATCCATAGAATCCAGAGGCGATTGTCTACGTTGAAAGTCTATTACATGCATTGGACTAACAGATTTTGGAGAAGATTGGATAATTTTGTGTGATTCGTTGTCTTTGAAACCTGTGTGATGCACTGCATCATCTTTTAACGGTGGAGACTTGATACTCCCTGGAGAATCACTCTGTCCATAGTCTACTACTTGCATTACATCATCTTTTCTATGAGAAAATTTGATAATCTCGGGAGACCTATCACGCCCCGGTATTCGACGCACGTCTTTCAATAAGTGTCCCGGTTTTGTTTTGGATACTTCAAACAGGCTTAAGACGTAAAAATCAACTATTTCCGATCGTTCAGATGAATCCGATTCAATAATTCGATTGTCGGCTAAATATGGTAAAAGAGCTAAAGTTTCCACAGAGTAAGCATGCACAATCTCATCTCCAATAGCAGTGGGTTCTGGGCTTGCATTAAGCGTGAGGATCTCTTCAATTCTTTTTTGAAGTTTCACCAATTGATGTTCTGAATTGCGCAGCGTAAGAGGGGTGAATTTGTTGGCCCATTTACTTTTTCCTTTGGTTACCTTAAACGCTGTAGCGTAGTTAATTTCTAGAAACAAAAATATATACTTTCATACTTTGTTTGATCAGAATCGATTCACTTGACTTACCTTCAGATTCAGCTACTCGAAAGCCAAACTTCTTTAGCTTATCTCGTATGCCTTGGTTGCTGTTGTTGCTTTGCTCTTCGCTTGTTGTTGCCCCAGAAAGTTCAATTTCTGAGCGAGATAAAGCAAGTGCTAATTGCATTTCATCCGGGTTGACATTGTCGACAAGACAATGCTGAGCCGCGACATCGGAAAAAAGTTCCTCGTTCTGAAAAAAGGCACTCTTAATCGTTGGCTGTTTCTTCGACGGTTTCTTGGTTTTCGGTTTTGCTGAGGTTTTGGCCTTTTTTGTTTTTGGTGCCGGTTTGACGGACTTGGCTGCAGTTTCAAAGTCATTTAATTTTCTTAAAAACTCTGGTTGAGGATTTTCGTCTCCAGATGTTGACGGTTTTAATCGCTTCTCCATGGGCAAAAATGTCTTAAGTTTAACTCGTGTCCTGGCACGAGTTGCTTTGTCACCGGGTGGATCGTGTTTTGGTGCTTCGATTGGTGATGGCATAGGAGAATCGTATGGAATCGGCGATGGCATTAACTCCGTTCCGTTCGTTAAATGTTGGTTGTCTTCGTCTTCATCCTCTGTCGAGGCAATGTCAGTTGAAAAACAATTGGAAATTGGTTTTGTGGTCTTTTGGAATCCGTTTCTGTTGAACATTTAATGAACAGAGGAAATTTATAATAAAACCAGTTGTTTTGTTTAACAATCTACATCAAAGTACTTTTATTAACACTTAGAACTAAAGAATAAATAATTTGTTTAGGTACCGTGCATTGGCTTTTGTTTCTGTGCTGGGTAAACGTAGTTTTCTTAAATTTGCTTTTCTCGAGTTCATTGTTGGAGTGTTTTTATTGTTTGGATTCAAGTTCTTTCTTTTCTTCCATTTGTTTGAGAATAAATTCACCTCGCCTTGGAGCTGCATCCATAGAAAATAGGAATTTGCGATCGCGTTCCTCTTCGGTTTCTGTACACAATAGCGCGACAAGTTTTTCGTTAGCCACACGAAATACCGGTGTGCAACTAAAAATTTTTTGTTTTATTTTTATATAATTGCGCTTTGAATTTTAAACAAAGTTAAATGTTTTCTTACGCAAAAGCTGCAAAAGTCGCAATTCCGAAAACTATTACTCCCGCAGCAAAACGATTTCTGATATAGTAAGATGGTGTTCCTTTGGTTTTTCTTGGCTTTCTTCTTGTCACATCTGTATTGGTGTCCATTCCAATTTTATGTTTTCTATTTAATTAAATAAATAAATGCTATGAAAATCCATATTTTCCTTAAAAATGTGTAAATTACGAAATAGTTGTGCACGATTTTTACTTTTGTCTTTTTTTTTCAAATTTATGAAACGTCAAATGATCTTACCTCGATGGAAGCATTCAACACGCATTGGGCTTTTATCTAGTGTGTTCAGTTGACCCTTTTGAGTTTGCAGTAGCTGCTTGCTTATTTTTCTTGTTTTGTCAAACTTTAACACTGGGAAAATCTAATAAAATAATCTTAACAAATAATATTTTCTCCTGTCCAACGGAACCATTGTTATGGAAATGTTGAAGTGAACAGAATACAGTGGTCAGTCTCAGTCGCCGAAAATGACAATTGAAAAAGTTGAAAAAAGTTCAATGTACTTTCGCGGGTTCGTTCGATGTAAACAGGCCTAGGGCGCTTCGGTGCTTGCCACTGCCCTGAACGGAGCTGTCAAATTTATCTTTGTTGTATAGAAACAGCTCGAAATTCTCGCTCCAACTGGAAATGCACCGACACCGACGACCGACTGCCAATGTGCCGACTGCATTCTGTTCAGCTCTTAAAACTTTAGAAATTTAGTCCATCAACACTACTAAAAACAGTTTGAAAAACTCAGTGCATTTATTTGACAGGCCATCGTTACAGTGGTGAATTTATACAAGCTGATAACTGTCACACGAAAAATATAAACAAACGGAAAAGTCTCATAAAATAATCGGAATTCAATGAAAAATCTTTAATTTATTGCAAAAAAAAATAATTCTATTCCCAATTAACCAACAATGGATTATGATTTTAAAATGAAAACCCAAATGGAGCGGACCAAAGTGGAGGATCTATTCAACTACGAAGGCTGCAAGGTTGGTCGCGGAACTTATGGCCATGTCTACAAGGCAAAACGAAAAGATGCAAGCGATGGCAAGGAATATGCCCTCAAGCAAATAGATGGAACAGGTTTGTCAATGTCCGCTTGTCGAGAAATCGCATTACTACGGGAACTGAAACACTCAAATGTTATAACTTTGATTCGAGTGTTCCTCTCGCACAATGATAGAAAAGTATTTCTTCTGATTGACTATGCCGAGCATGATCTTTGGCATATAATCAAGTTTCATCGAGCGGCTAAAGCTGCCAAAAAGCAGGTTGTTGTTCCTAAGGGCATGGTCAAGAGTCTGTTATATCAGATTCTCGATGGTATTCACTACCTTCATAGCAACTGGGTTCTGCATCGTGATTTGAAGCCTGCGAATATTTTAGTTATGGGCGATGGCAATGAACGTGGACGCGTCAAAATCGCCGACATGGGCTTTGCAAGGCTCTTCAATGCACCATTAAAGCCATTGGCTGACTTGGATCCGGTTGTGGTGACTTTTTGGTACCGCGCACCAGAGTTGCTCCTGGGCGCACGTCACTACACCAAAGCCATCGATATTTGGGCCATCGGGTGCATCTTCGCTGAGCTTCTTACTTCAGAACCAATATTCCATTGTCGCCAAGAGGATATCAAGACTTCGAATCCTTATCATCATGATCAGTTAGATCGAATTTTCAATGTAATGGGATTCCCACAAGACAAAGACTGGGAGGACATCAAAAAGATGCCGGAACATCATACTCTTATTAAAGACTTTAAACGCTCCAGCTACTCCAACTGCTCCCTGGCCAAATACATGGAAAGGCATAAAATCAAACCAGAAAGTAAAGCATTCCATTTGTTGCAGAAGCTTTTACTTATGGATCCAAACAGGCGTATTACCTCGGAACAGGCTATGCAGGATCCCTATTTCCAAGAAGATCCCGTACCCACACAGGATGTCTTTGCTGGATGCCCGATTCCGTATCCGAAACGTGAATTCCTTACCGATGACGACCAAGAAGATAAGTCTGACAATAAACGGCAGCAGCAGCAGCAGCAACAACAACAACAGCAGCAGCAGCAGCAGCAACAACAGCAACAACAACAGCAGCAGCAACAACAGCAGCAGCAGCAGGCACAACAACAGCAACAACAACAGCAGCAGCAGCAGCAAGCCAATCAACACCACGAACCGAATAGCAAGAGAGTAAGATTATCAGGGCCCGGGCAGCAACAGGGCCAAGTGAATCAGGGGCAAGAATTCCATCATCAGACCTCTCAACAGATGATGTTCAACCAACAGCAAAACAATTTCCAGCGATTCTAGACAAGAACATATTTTGATTTTGGACATTTTTCGAAACGATTTTAGCAGAATAAAGTATGAGATTTTCTTGCATTAAACAGAAGACATTTTAAGTTGATGTTTTATTTAAAAAAATATTTAAGCACACAATTTTATGGGGTGGTATTGCCGTACTAATTTCCAATTCTGTTCTCTACGGCGTATACGTGCTTTTTTAAAACATTGTACAATATTTACTTAAGGTAGAAAGTACTACAGTCCGGGGTGGACTTGGGCCTCAACCAACAAACCTCTCCAGTCAGCTTGGTCCAGTTTTGGTTGAGGTCATCTTCAATTTGTGCGCTCCACCTGAGTCTTCATCTTCCTCTACTGCGTCGTCTCTCTGGGGTGGATTCGAAGAATTTACGTTGAGTCGTTGGATCTTTACTCTTTTAGCAAGGTCAGTGTCGCTGTAGAACCTGTACAGTTTTTGGCTAAATCTTCTCCTCCATTTACCGTCAAAATATGTCGAAAGGCGGATATCGTGCGCTCATCAGGACACAAGCGTACTCAAGATCCTCTGTCTATCAAGTCCTATCTAAAACATGAACAAGCATGCATACATGTTTACAGCCATTGACGTACTATAAGACAATGCTTATAGCAATGCATAAACAGACAAACGGAAAGCCTCATCGTTATGTCTGGAGTTCGACCATATATAGTTAAGAATAGGTAAAGTAGCGGTCGTGGTGGCTTTAATTTGTGTGGGTTTATTTAATTTGTTTTTGATTTTCATGTTTTTTATGAAGTTTGGTCACCCCAACCGGCTCTTTTAAATTAATCAATACAAAAATAACAACAACTGTTCAGTACGCACAAGTCACAATCATGCACAGCAGTTTCAAAAGACCTTTAACCCGACTGGACGTGGAATATGTAATTAATCTAACCCTATCGTTATACCCTTATTACAATTTTAATAACTACTCGATTGTTGTGCATCGTACAAACAACTCTAACTTGGTACTCTCAGTTTCCATTAACGGGTATCCGCTCTCAACCAGAATATCCACATATCGTGAAATTTTTATCAATCTGTTGAGTGGAGTTACTTGTTTTTCCACACAACAACAATGGCAAAGCTTTCGGGTTTTCAGTTATCATCGGACTATCAGCAGCGCGAAGCTATATTGCATTCAATTTTGAGATAATTTAAAACTGTATGCTTGTGTCGTTGCGGTGCGGCCCAATAAAATGCCTCATTTTTTATTCAGTTGATTTCGATTGATTATTCCAAGCGGACGTGATATAGTGAGTGGTCGCGGCAACTGAATCGAAACGATACATTTGTACAAAGAATGTCGTTCATTGCATCACTGGATGTCGGCACAACATCGTTGCGATGTTTTATTTTGAATGAAAATTGCCAAATTAAAGGTTCAGCTAAGGAATTGGTGGAATTACTCAATCCACAAACGGGTTATTTCGAAATCGAACCGCAAAAATTGTGGCAGAGCATCGTCAGTGTTATCTCAAATGCTATCAAAGGTTCGAACGCTACTAGACTTTGTTCCAATAGTTCAAAACAAGAGTTAAAAATAAAATACAATCATATAATTCAGATTCAAATCTCCAACCTTCCGATATCACTTGCTTGGGGATATCAACGCAACGTTGCACGTTCGTCACATGGGATAGCAACACCCAAGAGTATTTTCATAATTTTATCACTTGGAAAGACTGTCGGGCCGATGGACTCGTGAACAAATGGAATTCAGGACTGATGTTGAAAACATTGAATACTCTTTCTTATGGATTGTATTTAGTAACACGTAGTAAACGTTTTTTGGCGGGAAGCGTATTGAAAATGATGAATGGACAAGTGAGTAAACTTTTGACACCCTGTGGGATTGTTTTCTCTATTTTTGTGCGATGTGTATATACATTTTTTTGTTTTGTTGTGATTATTGTTGTTCTCCACTTAGGTTACGCTGCGGTTGATTCATGAGATTGAATCGAATTTAAAATTGAAAGAAGCTATTAAAAACAAGACGGCTATTGTAGATACTCTGGATTCATGGATATTATATAAATTGAGGTAAATGCTTGTTAGGGCAAAATTAAGTTTGAAAAGAAGCTGGTTTTAGTTATTTAACGGGTCAAGCCAGCCCTAATGTTCCAAGTTATGTAAATGTGAATTAATTCCAATGAGCTTGTACGGGGTTCTTGGGTGTCTGAGTATTAAGTGCATTCAATGACGAACAGTGTAGAGTAGAATATAGAATATTTGTTGGCTTTGACTTTTGAGTTAAGCGAGTGGTGTGAAATACTAATTAAAAGGTTACACTTTCAATTAAATATTGTTTGCTTTAATCTGTTTTATAAAGTGTTTCTAAATGTAGTTTGTGAATTATTTAGCTTTACTTTCGAAACCAAACAATGAATGACCCTCTACTCGTACTCGTCCAAGTATAAACAAATAATTTCTTTTGTTTTAGAACTGGTTCAGCCAAGGATTTAAAAGTTGAACACATAACCGACATAACATCTGCAACGGCCACTGGACTATTCGATCCATTCACACTGTCTTGGTCAGACTTAATGAGAATGATGTTTGGAATAAATGTAAGAAATTTCAAACAAAGACAAAAATTGAATAATCACAAATTTTAACCGTTAGTTGGGCCTTTTACCAAAAGTCGTTTCAAATTCGGATGATTTTGGTTGCACTCATGAATCCCTATTTGGTGCCCGGATTCCAATAGCATCATCGGTAAGCGATCAAACAGCATCGTTATGGGGTTCAAATTGTTTCGATGAAGGCGATCTGAAGATAACCATGGGAACTGGTTCATTTTTGGATCTTGTTACTGGTAAAAACTGTCAAGCATCCATACACGGACTATATCCGCTTGTAGCTTGGCATTTAAAAGACACAAGAAACAATGATGAGATTAAATACTGTGTTGAGGGTTCAGTTCAGGACACCGGAACACTCATATGCTGGGCTCAGTCATGTGGTCTGTTTAATGATCCTGCAGAAACTTCAGATATTGCCGAATCGGTGGAGAATACAAATGGAGTGTTTTTTATACCTGCTTTTAGTGGAATTGGTGTACGTTTTCTCACCGAATGTGTCTTCAAATGTCAATGGATTAATAATTGATTTTTATTAATTTCAGCCTCCAGTAAACGATTACAAAGCAGCGTCAGGGTTCCTTGGAATAACGCCATCAACAACAAAAGCCCATTTAGTGAGAGCAATATTGGAAAGCATCGCTTTCCGAATCGCCCAAGTTTGCGAAGCCACACGAAGTGAAACAAAGTACACTCTTGAGTGTTTGAAGTTAGATGCTGTCTTGTCTTAACAAATCGAGTGTGTTATAATTGAAATTTATTTTCCAGAGTCGATGGAGGAGTTTCGAAAAATGATTTCATTTGCCAGTTTTTAGCAAATCTTGTTGGAGTCAATGTAGAACGTGCTGTTAACTCGGAATCCAGTGTATTGGGAGCAGCTTATGTAGCTGGACTTAATATGGGTGCGTTTTTGCATATGGTTTACATTTTTTTAATTTTTTTGTCAAGTTTCGTGTACATTTTAAAGGTATTTGGAAGAGTCGAAATGATTTGAGAGAGTTCCGAGTGGTCGATAAACTCTTCAGACCTCAAGATGAAGTCAGTCTGGAAAACCAACAGAGAATGAAAGTTTGGGAAAAATCTGTGGCTAGATTCAAAGAATGGTCTGTTTTGAAATAAGAAGCAATGTGGTATTTTGATTATTATATTTTTTCTATAAATTGCAGGTATTGATTTAAGATGCTTGTGACAAGACGCACAATAAAAGAAAACAAAGTTTCCAAGTTGTAAATATGTATGTACGTGTATGTTTTGGATTAAGGAAAATAAACTGATTTTGTACACAAATTCCCTGTTAAATATTTCTATTTCTTGACATTCGATAAATACACACATAAGTCACTGGAGGAGTTGAAGGTTCTAACTTGTACTTACTTACTTAAGGTGGCGCTACAGTCAAGATCTGACCAGGGCTCCAGCCAGCTCGGTCACTAGCAAGCTGTCTCCAGTTTTGCACACCAAGTTGGTTGAGGTCCTCCCTGTCCAGCTGTGTGCTCCACCCGAGTCAAGGTCTTCCTCTTCAGTGACGTCTTTCCCGGTTGAATTCGAAGACTCTCCGAGCCGGAGCATTATTTTCCTTTCGCTCTACATGATCCAACCATATAAGTCGTTGGACCTTAACTTTTCTGGCTGGGTCATTGAAGAGGCGAAGAGCTCGTATAGTTCTTGGTTGAATCTTCATCTCCATTTTCCATTTATGCAGACGGGACAAAAAATCACTCGAATGATTGTTCTCTCGATGCAGACCAAGCGTTTCCGTTCGATGTTGTCAAGGTCCATGTCTCCGCAGCATACATGAGGACCGGGATGGCTAGGGGCTTTGTCTTGTGACACTTTAATTGCTCGAGAGAGCACTTTCATACTCAATTGCTTTCTAAATCCAAGTAGCAGCAATTGACATAATGGCAGGAGTGATTCTTCGCTTTCTAAGTCCCAGTAGCAGCAATTGACAGAATGGTAGGAGTGATTCTTCATTTGATTTCAGCGCTGACGTCGTTGTTTGAATTTATAGCGGATCTAAGGTAGACGAAGTCCTTAATTACCTCGAAGTTAAATCTGTTTATACTGACGTTGGCTCCAAGACGTCGATTAACCGCTTGACCCATCTTCTCGACCTCCGTCTCAAGACTCACAAAAGTCATAGTGACATCACCCTGTGTTCTTCCAATCATGTCAATATTGTCTGCATATCCTAGTAACTTAACGGGCTTTTGAAAGATTGTGCCTCTGGTAGACAATCCTTTCAAGAATGATGTTGAAGGAATCGAATGACAGTGCATCGCCTTGTCTTAAATCTTCTTTGACATCAAATGCATCCGTGAGGTTTTTTCTGACCATCATCTTACACAGACGGACGAGTTTTTCTATAAGGGTGTCCTACGGAGGGTACACTACTTGGTTTTTTTTTACAATTTTTGATTGGAGTGAAAGAGAATTGATCTTGTATTGATAAATGTTTTATTAAATGTCAGCAATTATGTGTGGAATATATCAGGTAAATGTCCGCCTCTGTTAATCTCAAAAATGCGAGCCCTTTTGAAGCACATTTTTCATTACATTCTCACACATTTCACGAAGTATTTCTTCATAAATTTCATCACGAATATTTTGTTTGAGTTGCTCAAGCGTTTCTGGTTTTTTTTATATAAACTTTGCTTTTCAAATCTCCCCACAAAAAGAAGTCCGGAGCAGTCAAATCAGGCGACCGTGGAGGCTAATCAGCATCACCTTTTCTTGAAACATCTTGTTGTGGAAAAAGGTCTCGCAGTAATTCCATTATAATCCTGGCAGTATGCGATGTGGTACCGTCTTGTTGATACCACATGTTAATCAAGCCCAAAGCATGCAGTTGTGGCGTTAAAAAGTTTTCAATCATATTACGATATCGCTCCCCATTCAAAGTTAAAAAGTAAGGTCCAATGATTCCTCCTGACCAAATTGCACACTATACATTGTGATACACGCTTGGGCCTATCAACTACAGACCCTCTCCGAAATCGTTATTTCTCACAAAAATTTCACGTTTCTTTCTCATCCTCATAGTAATCGAGATGATTGAAATGGCGGCAAAACAAAGTAGTATCTATCTGTTTTGGGCCCAACTAAGTAACTAGACGTTGCAAATAAGAGATAAAGCTTTAAAAGTTACGTTTCATAGTTAGAAAATAAAAACAATCATCATAATAGTTCTCATTGCCGGTGATTCCAATCTAAATCTATTAAGACTATTCTCGTTCCAATCACTTATTATCAACTTTTGTAGGCGTAACGTCTCAAGGTTGATTTCATTTTGGGATTAGCGGCTTTCTCTTCCGTCTTCTTCGTTTTGAATTCGACCAATTAACGAATTCGAAGGCGAATTTGCTAGCGAGTTGAAATCCGAGTCCGACAGCATTTTATTGGCGGATTCACAGGCAAAAGAGTGTTTATTACAGTGTTACCACATGGACTCTAGAGTCAAAATGGACTCGTTTTTTTCTTCCTTGACTCCGGGACTCATTTTTATCACGTTTGACTCGTTCTTTTTTTTTTGCAGACACAAATAGGTACAATTACTAAGAATCATATTTTTAAATCGTTATTTCTTGCCCTAAACGCTTGTATTTCGACCATTCAAACCTTATAATTAATTACTTGTATGTTAAAAATTAAAAAAAAAAAAAAATGATTTCTGAAAGAGTTTACGATTCTTTTTTTGCGTGGAATCGTTATTTTTGTATATGACTCGTTTTCAAGTTTCTGGGACTCGAAAATATTTTTCCCTACGGCAACACTGTTTATTATTATAAGCTGGAATATTGGAAGAATTACTTACTTACTTACTTAAGGTGGCGCTACAGTCCGTTGTGGACCTGGGCCTCAATTAACAGTCTTCGCCAGCTAGCTCGGTCCTTCGCTAGCTGTCTGCAGCTTTGCACTCCAAGTTGATTGAGGTCCTCTTCCACTTGAGTGCGCCACCTGAGAAGCGGTCTTCCTCTCGTCCTACGTCCCTCGGGAATAGTGTCGAAGGCTTTCCGGGCCGGAGCATTGGTGTCCATCCGCTCTAAATGACTGAGCCATCTTAGTCTATGGACCCTTTTTTGGCTAGGTCCATGTCGTTGTACAACCCGTAAAGTTCGCTGTTATATCTTCTTCGCCATTCCTCTTCAATGCACACGGGGCCAAAGATGACCCGAAGAACTTTCCTCTCGAAACAGCATAAGGCACTATCATTCGATTTTGTCAAGGTCCATGCTTCTGCACCGACCGTACAGCAGAACTGGGATGATGAGTGTGTTGTACAGTTTTACCTTAGATGCTCGAGAGAGGGCTTTTCCACTCAATTGCTTTCTGAGTCCAAAAAAACAGCGATTAGCAAGAGTTATTCTTCGTCTGATCTCGGCGCGGAGCCTAGGTAACTCCTCTACTAACTCGAATTAGTCAATACAAAACTGGCAAATCATTGGAATTTAGGAAGAACATTTTTCGCTCCGCCGTGAATTCGTTAATAAAGAAATACGACGCGAGTCGAATGTGATAGATCGAATTGAAAACGATCCGCCGCGAATCCCATAATCAGGCCCCATAGCTTTTGCTGTCGCACACTTCGAAGACTTCTAAATCCAAGTCTTCCCACAAACTTCACAATCTATCTAGTCAAAGAAGAAAACATCTATCGACAAACCGTAGACGAATTATTGCAAATGGAATAATTATGCTATTTTCTCTGCACTTAGTTGGAAAGAACAGATTTGAAATAAAAGACTTCAAATTCTTTTTCTTTAAGTTTGTTTTTAATATGTATTTCTTAGGTTCATGCTTTTGAATGAGTTTGCCAATTTTTTTGTTTGTATTCTTTTTTTTCACTCATCTACAATTGAACATACATAGATGCGAATAGTATAGCTAGTACTCAACTACATTTATGTTCAAATATTATTACATAGTTCGATAATAATAAAGTACGTACGCATCAAGCTTATTGTTTTTTTTTTTTAAGTTTTTCTTCTTTTTGTTTCTATCATATTTTAAGAGTTAAAGTTTATTATTCATTTCAATAACATAACATTTTTTTGTTTTCTTTCTTTAAATGTCTTCAAAAATAGTATTATTGTTTGAATATTTTATTAATATTTTAATATTAGGGATCACACTACTCAATCATTAAAAATAAATAACCAGTAGCAGCAGAAGATGATAGGGAAAACGGTTTTTTTTTCTTTTTAGTTTTTAAATTCATAAAAGTGAAAACGTTTGAGACATTTTCTTTGCTTGTGTTCAATTTTGACAGGAAGTTACAGGATAGCAAATGTTAAGAGAAAATTAACAATTTTTTAGAAATAAAATTTAGGAACATTATATTTTGGGATTGAATATGTTAATTTCTTAATCAGCGCCCTTTAGAAACACAAAAATAATAATTGCCTGTAATAATTTTATGCTCATAGTTTCCAAATTATGTTTTTGATCAATGAGCATGTATCTTTACAATATTTTTTTCCGAAACCAAAAATAAGATTAATAGAGTTCATTTTTTGTTTGCTTTCTAAATATTCGTTAGTGTAGTAACTGTTTATTATGTATATGATTAATTTTGTTATTTGTTAGTTTACTTATGAGGAAAGCTGTGTATGCAGGGTATTTAAAATTATGTATGTATTTTTTTGTCAACTTAAAAATTTAATTCTATTTTGTTTAAAATTATACAAACTCACTACAAACCAAAATATAGAGATAAAGACCTTAAGAACCAACAAAGATTAGAAAATAATAAAAAGAAAACCTTAATTTCAAAATTTCCCCCTAAAATGTTAGTGTATTTATTATTGTGTTAATTTTTGTTTGCTTTTTTTTTTGTTAGTCAATCTTTTTTGCTTGCTTATAAGTAATTGTTGAATATTCTTAACGCTAGACCCTAAATTTGATTTGAATAAATTTACTTAAACGTTAAAGATCACCCGAGTAAACGCGAAAAAACGCGACGCGACCAAATTCCCGGTGAATTTGGTTTAGGTACATACGAAATCACGAGATATATTTTTTTCTTATTTTGTTTAGATATTTTTTTTTATGTTTATTTATTAAATCTGATCGATGTTTTATTATAACTTTTTGGAGCTGCTATAGAAAGACAGTTTGTTTTCTTCATTTCAACTTTGGGGTTTCTCTTTGTCACAAATAAAAAAATGAAAGACAACTCATTTTTGTTGTCCCATCGCGTTGCTTAGCTTGTATTGTGGTTCGTCTATACACACATTCAATCACCTATAACATCGTACCAACTTAAAGAGCTGAACAGAATGCAGTCGTCAGTCCCCCGGCGACAAAAGTGACAGCTGTCCTTTTTTTGTTACGATCGGATACGACGATAGGGCTGATTATCAAACATTTTCTTCTTCATTTGTTAACTCATTCAAATCTAAAGTAGATATTTTGTGTTTGGTGCATATGGGCATGCAATGAATTTGCGTATCGGATACATTCCATAATAATTCGTCACTTCTAATTAATCCCATGAAAACTCCTGTATTTTCTTAACCACACAAGAAATTAATATCAATAAAAATTCCTTGAGTTGAATCAACAAATAAATTGCTTTAAGAATACAAGGAAAAAACGACACGATATAAAAAAAAGAAAAGAAACGGCAATCTCGGCGCGCGACTAAGTTGCAAAAAGTTCAACTTTTGGGCGACTAGTTCGGCGACGAACGACGCATAGGGGACTGCCATACAAATTTCACATTTTTGACAGCTGTCATTTTAGTCGCCGGGCGACTGGCGATGCATTCTGTTCTGTCTGCAAGTGTTAAAGTCTGTGCCTTGCGGATCGCCAATTACGGTCGATCACTTATGTATGCATCTTATAAAGGAACTTAATGGAATAATGTACTTTTATTTTATTGATTGTACACAAAAACCTCATCGAAAACCTTCATTTCATATAATCACTCCAAAAGTAAGTTTATTTATGTTGTTTTTCTTCTCAGCAACTCAGATTGGTTGTATTTTTTCAAAGGCATATCATATTTCCTCTCATTTTATTAAATTCCCATGATGAACATTAAGATTTTTTTTAGATTTTTTGATGATTTAGGAACAAAAATATACATTATACAAACATTTAATATGGACTCTTCTTCTTTTTTTTAAGTATTTATGCAATTGTTCTTGGTGGTATTTGAATTTATTTTACTTAAAAGTTTTTGTTTTCCTTAAATGTTAAAGCTGTTACAGTATGTATAAAAATATATTGTCATCTGTAAAACACATTATATAAATATAGGTTGTTTGTTTTTATTGAATTTCATTTAATATTTTTTTTATTGTTAAGTCATACATCTAAAAAATATGTGTTTTTTTTTTATATTTTACAAAGCAAAACACAATTTCCCTTCAGAAAAAAAAAAATAACCCCAATCTGATTGAAGAGAAAATAAAAACAACGATTGATTAATTTTTTCTTTTATTACGAAACGCGAGAAGTTATTATTATTGTTATTAGTTTATTTTGTATTGGGACCTTGGGGCGGAAGTCCATAAAAAACCCGATAACGACCGACGGAAACCGAACACGACGATAATTTCCCCAATTAAATTGTTTTCTTTTTCGTTCTTGTTCTTTTTTTTTTATTGAATTACTTTTTTGTGTATTATTTTAAGTTATAGTCTTATTGTTTTCTTGATAATGTACAACAGTTGTTTTTTTTTTTTTTTATTTTGTAATTCCCTAAAATATTTAATTTAATTTAAATTGTATATTTATTAAAATTAGAATTTAACTTGTTTTCAAAATAAAACGTATAAAAACATTCTATAAATTAGAATAAATTAATTAAACAAAATTAGCACTGGAAGGTAGAAAATTATTATTTTGTGAGATTAACTATTGTTTTTTTTTTTTGTTTTGTTTTGTGTTTAAAATGAATGATTTTTGATGTTGTTGATTGTAAACAAAACGTGCATCTATTTATATTTGAGAAAGATAAAGAGTCAGGGAGGGGAGGAGAAAGAGGGAAAAATAAACAGAATTAAAAAAAAAAATGTAAATGTAATTAATAATACTAATTTGGTACCACAATATGATCACACTAAAGTTTTCAATTGTTTTTTTTTTTTTGTTTTTTTTTTTATTTTTTCTACAAAGACAGTTTTGTATATAATTATTTTATAATAAATTTGATTTAATTATTACGCGATACGCGAGATATATAATTTACGAAAGAGCAACGATAACGGCGACACGCGATTACAATATTTTTAATTACTTTGTTTTCATATTATTTAAACAAAAATCAAATATTTCAAATTTATTATCAATTTCTTCTTATTTTTTTTTTTTTATTTAATTAAATTAACAAATATTTTCTTTGGATGTTTTCTTTTAAAAATATCTTTTCTACTCAAATTTCTTTACAAGATAGAAAAAAGATAAAAGAAACTCCTTTAGTTTGTATAAAAAACAACTAATGTCTAAAATTGATTTAAAAAAAAACTTGTAATTTATTAAGTTTAAGTTTATTTTATTTTTTTGTTTTTATTTTAATTTGTACAAAAAGGAAATTTTCAGTCTTTTTAAATTTCAATAAGTTTTGTGATTTTTCTTTTTATTTCAGTTTAATTCATTTTTTTTTTTTTTAGTTATTCTCCTGATATCTCATTGCTAATATTATAGTTGATGATAAGTAGTAATATCTATCTGGTCTGGAGCTAGATTTTGTGTAGTTCTTTGTTTTTTTTTTACCTAAAAACAAAATGATTTCTAATGGCACTACTCAATTCAAGTAAATAATTATTAAATTTTATTAAAGTTTTTTCTACTATATTCATTAGTATTTTCGATTTTGTTTTTTTGTTTTTCTTTTCTTTTTGATAATAAAAATGAAATATTCAATAATTGTTTTATTTGTTTCTTTTTTATTTAAGTTTGTTTTTGTTTTAAAAACGCGACGCGACGCGAACCCGACGGAATATCAACACGGAACTTAATACTACCCTTAATGTTAAATTTGACATATAAAAGAAAATAATATTGTTCTTAAAATTATTAAACCCTCTACAAAAAAAAAAAAAAAAAAAGATCTAAAAATATAATGAAAATAAGAAGAAGATGATTTTAGAATTGTTATTTATGACAAACTTAAAAGAAAATACAAAACTGTTTAACTTTTATGCAAAATCAAACATGTTTCTGGAAAGGAGTTGAGCTATTCGATGCATGTCTGAACGATTATTTGTCCATAGATGTGAAAGATAGATTAACGAATGAGAGGCAGATTTCAATCTTGATATATCTTGTCAATCACTGCACAGAAAAAATAAGCGTTCAAAGAGGCACCATCGTTTTCACCATCAAAACTGGTTGATCACTATGAACAATATTTGTTTACTTTTGTTTGAATGCGAAGAATTCAAAACTCATGATCATAGATTTTGATGAGCTTGAGAAGTTGGTTTTTGAAAATTCGTTTTTAGATTTATCAAAGTTTCATAAAGAAATATGCTGCTTACTGCCGAATGTATGTGTACTTAACCCACGGCATGTATTTGTTTATAAGGCCGAGGAATTTTCATCAGATTGCTCTTAAAGCTTGAAAAAAGCGTATAGAACTTTTTTGAATTCATGGAGGGAAGCTTGAAAGACGAGTGTTAGGCTTAACTTAAGTAATAGTGGTTTAATCGGCTTAAAAGTGGTCACACATTTATTGACATTATTTTCGATCGACATTACTGTGCGAGTTGTAATAGTACAAAATCTTCGTTTGTCTATACTACTGTTTGGCGATAATGCTTTAGAGCATTTTTTACAATAAAATAGTCGGCCCAATCGAGGTAACCGTAGGAGCGGAATTTTCTCCGATTTCCTCCGAATTTTGATTCGATGTAGTTCTCCGACAAGCAAAATGTCTCCCATGAGGAGTTGTCGGAGAACTACCTCGAAGGATAATTCGGGGGAAATCGGAGAAATTTCCGCCTCGACGGTTACCGCGATTGGGCCAATTACCTCGTAGATAAAGACAGGCACTTTTAAATCCAAATATATCACCATATGATCTTCTTTCTTAAGTTAAAAATGCCGACCAAGCTAATGCGGCAATGGCATTGAAGGTGATTCCAAAAACTAGCATTTTCGAATGCTTCAGGAAATGAAGAATCGATTCAAGCGTGTTACTCAATCAAATGAGGCCTTTTACAAAGTATTCGACAGAACTGATATTCGTCTTGAGAAATCTTTCTTGAAAATAACGTGGATGTCAATTTTAATCAAATTGTTGAATGTTAAAATGCTAGCCGCATTTCCAAAAACCAACCCGTTATGTTTTTGACTCTACTGTTAAGAAAAAAATAAATGTTCTACTACGGGAAACTTGACCAATGTTGCTTTCCAGAGCATTAATTATTAAAATCAGTAGATTACCCGCCCAAAAACAAACCTTTAAAATAATAAAATAACTAATGAATGATTGCATACACAATGAAATCAATATTTAAAAGAATCAAAGAAAAAAAAAATACAACTTAACTGACCACGGGTTACTTTATGTGATAGGTTTTTTACATACACATATTGATGAGTCATGAAAGGTGAGGGGAATGAAAATACGATTATTGTTATTTATAGTTTTGGTGATTTTTTTGTTTTTCTTGTTTGTTAGTTTTTGTTTTATATCTTTTATTTTAAGTGATTTGATAAAGGACACCTAAGGAGAAGAAACCATTTTTCTAATTTACTTCTTTTGCTTTTTTCTTGTTCCTAAATAAAAGCTCTTACACTTTTATATGCACACACTTTTTGTTTTCCATAACTATGTGCTAGTTTGATACTTTGAATCTTTAAAATGTAAATACCAATAGAGACCATCCAATTTAAATTTTTGGGCATTTTTTTTTTCTTTTTCATATTTTTTTGATTAATATAAGTTTTAATATTATATTTTACACATATGTATGTTAAGTTTTTTCATGTAAAGTGTCTTGTGTTGATTATGTGGATGATTTTTTAACGATTTTATCTTATGGTTTCTTTTGTTTTTTTTTGCTAATGTTCTTAAAGTTTAAATTCAGTGTATTTTTGTTTTTATCAATTATCATTTTGTTAACAATTTTTGACAGATGCTTAGATTCTGTTACCTTGTTGGTTGTGTAGTTGAGATGGACTACCTTTTTGGAATTATGTATTGCAATCCGTTTAGATGCTATACATTGCAACAAGACGTTCAGATAGATTTGGTGGAAATTGATCGACAAATCTACGCCAATTTTCTTCACCGACTTGCGTTTTAAATCCATGTAGAATCTACAGAGAAGGGAATGTCGTTTTTAATTTATTTGTCTGCCTTTTTTTTCATTCTTAATTACCTTCTGTATCATTTGATGAAGATCTGCTGGCGGATTAACCCATGATGCAATGGCGTCGCAGAAGAATATAAAATCTGGGACTACTCCAGCCGGATGCACAGTGATCATGTGACACATTCCACGGAAAGCCGAATCCTTTTCATCATTGTCTCTTATATGACGCAAAGACGTGCACCTGAATTTGATTGAAGTTAAAAGTTTATTATTTAGAAGGAAAACCATCACATTCTCTATTTGAATGGTTGTATTGGTTTGCTAGTTTTGGAACAAGATAACTTTTAAATGTTGAACAACGACACCAAATTCAAAACAAAACATTGTTCAGTTACATAAACAGGGCATTGCAAACAAAAAAAGAAAAACAAAACAGTTAAAAAGTCTAGTCGTCTTTGAGGACAAATAATTTTGTTGACACTTATAGTTTGATTATTTATAGAAAGTAAATATCAATAAATGAAGGAGCTGCTTTTTGCAGTGTTTTTTGAATTATTCGCAGTTCAGGGAAACTACCATTAAGGTTATGAATCTCCCGTAAAAAGAAATACATATCTCCGGTCTCGGGGTCATCAGGACTGAGTTAGCTTTGCTCACGAATAAAAGGAAGATTTACCCCTAAACTAAATGGCATTCCTCTGAAACTCTCCAAGGAAGCTAAGTATCTAACTCGGAAGCGAAACACTAGGGAAAGAATGTAAAAAGCGCTATGCGCTTTCTACACATGCAAGAGAACCTTTGGTACAAGATCATTTAATGGATGTACATAGCGATCGTTAGCCCCATATTCACCTATTGTTCTATTGTATGGGGGAAAGCTGTTGAGAAAATAAGCTATCTCTAGAACCTTAACAAGGTATAGAGGTTAACCTGTATAGGAATAACGGGTCTAAATTAGAATAAGGAACAGAAGCCGGGTGTTTTGTCAATCTCTTAACATTATAGAATCATATCAACTCCCGGATGACTCTAGTGTGTTTCAGACTGAGATTTATCCTATTGAAAGAGCATCAGAACTGCTAAACCAAGAAAGACTCAACTTCTCGGAGATTACACTTTTCGTGGACAGTCAAGCTGTTTTCAAAACCTTAGCCAGGGAGACCATAAGATCCAAAGCGATATTAAACTGACGAAATAAACTGAATAACAGTTGCTATACTAACCAACTCTGCTCTGTGTTCCTGGACATAGCAATATAGAAGAGAATAAAATAGCAGATGAACTGATAAGGAAAGGGTCAGAAGTAAATAGAAATATGTAGTAGCAGCCATCCAACTGGGAGACCACGCGTTCCGATTGACATGCTCAAGAGGAAAATACACCTTAGAACAAAAGAACAGTCCAATAACTAAATGCAGGAATAATTGCGTTATCTCTAGAAGTTTATGGTCTTGAATTAAGGGAAAGAAAACTCGGTATATCTTATCGCTGAGCAAAAGGAATCTTGATAAGTGTACCAACAGGTCACTGTCCCATCGGTCCAATGGCAAATGGGATTGGGGCTTCCGCACTCGATTCCTGTAGGAGCTGTCAGGATGAAGAAGAAATCGAAACCATTAAACACTTGCTCTGTGAAAGCCCAAACTTCCAAAACAAATCGACACCGATATCTCGGAAACTGGTTTGTTGGGAAACTGGACGTTTAACGATTAACATTGCCAGCAGGTTTAGGAGCATCACTGATACCATCTTTGAATACGATCACAATGGACCAATATTCCCTCGTGTATGCAACAGCTTTTTGCTGTTCACACCCCTCCCTACCTAACCTAGCCTAACCTAACCTCCCATAAATTATTTCTACGTTTTCGGGACACTGCTTAAACAAGTTTATAACAAAGGAATCACTTTACAAATGGATTAATCAATAACGAAAAAAAATAAACAACACTGGTCTGTTAATTCTTCATTAGTATTTCTAATAAGAAAGTCTTCTTTTCGCAGCCTCAGGTTCGAGACGACAAGGAAGATGGAATCTCCGGTACAGAGACCAAGTAATTGCGGATGCCAGAGCGATTGGTTCCGACCCGTTCCAGATGGAAAACTGTTGTATCTCAGTCGGAGATCGTTCATGGATTAGAAGCCGGCTTCGTAAGTTAGTAAGTAAGTATCTAATTAGACATATTTTTTTGTCCGAAATAATGGAGTTGTTGATTTCAAATCTGACTATAGAAATTGTCGATCAAATCGTGACTCTGAGATAAGTATTACATAACATAGTAAGGTTCTTCCTACCGACCAGTGTAGTAAAATAAAAGTTTAGTTCGGAAAGGAAAATCATTCTAAGTGTTTGTTTTGTTTGTGTTAGAAATAACTTGTGAAAAGACAACAAAAAATAAGAGTTACAATAAAAAATAAACAAATTAGTAAGAAGAAGAAATTTTGAAACACAATTATATAAGAAAAATAATAAAAAATAATTAGAAATTGTTACACACCACTGTCGTACAAATTCTGGCAAATAAGGAGCCACTTCAACGGGGCACACATAACCTAGACGACCGATTGTTATAGCTAAAAACAACAAAAAAAAAAAAAGAAGAAAATAATATGTATATACATAAAAATATTACATAAAAATAAACAAACAACATATTTATGGCCAAAAAACTTATAGAAATGTTAAATTATTTTCTTTACAATTAATGGTTAACTTTTTTTTTTACAAAATTTTGCATCACTTTATTAATTTAACGGTACGCGAACATAAGTTTATGTATTATTAGTTTTTGTTGTTTTTGTTTAAAGTTTAAAAAAAACTTTAATATTTCATAAGACTTGTGTTAAACAAAAACAAACAATGAACGGAAACAAAAATTATTATAAAACAACTATTTTTAAATAAAATTAATTAACACAGAATATGTTGTAAGTTACACGTATTTTCTTTTCTCTCATTTTTGTTTAAAGAAAATCAAGGCTTACCGGTGTTTTCCAATAGGGTTTTAGGTGTGTTCGGACGGTTGATAATGACAAAGAGTTCTTTGAGTACAAGGTGGATGTATTGCCTTGTTTCTTCACCTAATTCAATTAAAACACAACATTGGTTATTTAAAAAACAAATTACAACATTCTCAGAATCCATTTCGATAGCTGTTTAAAAGCTAATATAAGGCTCACCCAGTTTCATGCATATTTCGCCAATTGCCCATGTAGCGTTATTGCACACTGAGATAAAGTCCGGATTCAGATTCTGTCCAAGAATTGGGAAAAAGTCCGACATGAATGGATGGACATGTTGAAAGCAGGCTTTTGTTAGATCCCCAAGCAATGCAAAAGACGATTGCCGTACCTTTAAAAGTACATTCAATTTGAGCAAATAAATTCATACTACTTAGAATATAAAACAAACCTCTGGCAGGGCATCTTGCATACATTGATAAAGTAGCTGCATGATATTACTGTTGGCAACGAGTGCTTCGATGTGGCCGTCAAGTCCTTCGGCAAGTCCAGATAGTAAGTCGAGTGCGACAATCATTCGTTCTTTGTCCGGTTGGTCAATTCCTGGGTTTGTTTTGCAAGCCTTTAAGAAAATACATATTAAGATCTTTCACCAATAGAAAGAAAGAGAGCCTACCATATCCTGATTAATTGTTTGTTCAATAAGAGAAATGCATCGTCTGTAAACAGGTTCACAGTATGGCAGGAAACCAGATTGCAACGCAGTTGCTATACTCGACAAGCATTCCAACAGAGGAAACAGGTCTTTGTCATCGTCTTTCAACAGATTCCACTTCTCTATAAGTGGTGGCATCAAAATGTTAATATACTCGGGAGTATTCAAATGATGTCCCACAGAATCGGCCAATGTGCCCACAGCATCGTATAAAATCAATAAATTTTTGTGTTGGTATTTTGAAAAGGCATAGACTAAAGTTTTCAGAATGTACTCCAAGTATGGAACCAATTCGGTACAAGCTTCTTCCTCGAGTGTGGCAAATGCCGAACAAGCAGCCTCCTGTACTCTCTTGTTCGAGTCCAAAATCCGCTTGAGGAGCTCTTCCATTAGCGGCTTCAAATATTGATCGTGTGGCTGGCTGACAACCCAATTTGCATATCGTGACAATGTCCAGCAGGTAATCGAACGAACAAGTGCTTTCTTGTCTGATAAACAACTTATCAGGAACGGAATCAATTCGGGTAGATGGGGAATCATGCCCTGCATACAACCTTCAGCGATCGCTCCAAGAGCCAAAACCCCACTCTCTTTGATCACCCATTCTTGATGGAAAAGGGTTTCCTTCAATATTGGCAATACAATGGGTAGACACTCTTCGCGGAATACATTTGCCAAAACGTCGAGAGCTGCCGCACTACATTTTCGTAAATTCCATTCGGACAACGAACTATCATCGTCTAAGCCATCGTCAAATTCATCGTCATCGTCGTCAGCTCCATCGCCGCTACTGCTTGGAGCAGTAATTGTGTGGGTGCGTGATTTGTGGAATCGCGGCCGGATATCTTCCTCACGATCGGGCACCATGTCATCCTCTTCAATATTGCCCTTGAGCAGGATAATATCGATTTCGGAGTAGCGCATTCCACGTACCAGCACTGGAGCCAACTGAGGCAGATAGGGAGCGAGTACTTCCTTGCATATACTCTGCTCGGCAAGGGACAGCCAAAATTCAGATGCTTCCAAAGCCACACCTTCATCAGAATCTTGCGTTCGAATAAGCATGTACTGAAACGACACTTAAACTAAGTCGATTTTTATTGAATAATAATTTTCAAAATTCACCTCAATGATTTGGCCCATATGTGGCAGGAGACGATCCATTCGGACTTCAAGCAACATAACTAATCCATGGCATACATTTTTTCGCACTTCGTGGTCGTCATCCGAGGATAGATTAAAAAGGTTTTCAATGAATGTGTCTATGTGCAGCATAAGAGCCTAAAAACAAAACAGTATGTGCAAATCTGAACCCAAATGAGGTTAAAAGGGTCATACCTGTGAACGATTGATAATAAATTGATTTATGCAAGCAATTGCATGGGAACGAATCTTTGGACTGTTATGACTGAAGAATTGCAAAAATTTAGGAATCATAACATTGAGGGGACGATTGAGAACAGCACTGTCCAAAATGTCAGCCGAGTCTTCGCAAATCTTTTGCAATGCACTAAATGCACCCTCACAGATATTATAGTCCTGTGAATCGAGCATTTCACATAGGGCCGGCAATAGTTGCGGCCAATTCTGTAGACCACCATTGCTTGCAATTGTTGTTATTAGTATTCCAACTGTGGCTCGAATAAGAGGTGAAGGATCACCGACTGCTTGCAGACATTCCTGTTTGATGTATTCCAAAATTTCCGGTTTCAAGGTGTTCCCATAGAGGCGTATGTTATTTTTTAGAATCAAACCACTGAGCGAACGTGTTGGCTCATCTTCGGATTTGAGTTTGGTGAGTACGTAAATTAGATAGTTATTGAAGTCCGGGTATTGATTGAGTTCCTCCAGTTTCTGGAAAATAAAATCATGCATATTTGAGTGATGAAAATATTTATTTGAAAATAGTTAAGGAAAGAACTTGACGTTTGATTCTTAAATTAGCTAAAACGTTCCTAAAGCTTTTCGAACAACTGCGCATGCAAATTTGGGTGGTGGTGGCGTGTCTTTGAGTTCGTTAAATTCTCTTGCATTTGTTCAAAATTCCTTAGAACCCTAGAGTTTCATCTTATTCCTACACGATCAAGTTAGCCTTTAAACAACCGTGCCAGATCACTTAAAAAGAATATGAATAGAAGCCTCTGTTGATTGCCAAAGAGCACCACCGTTTTGGCAGATCGTAGTGAAAAATTAGCTAAATAATGAATACGATATTTCCTTCTATAAAACAAGTTGGACAAACGGCAAGTTTCTACTTGTCGAAAGGAATTTTGTTTTCATTGAATAAATTTTACACCCTCCAAATGCGATTTGAAGATTTCTTATTTTTTTCAAGCCCGTTCTTGTAAAATCTAATAAAATTCATGAGAAGTCACGTATTTACACAACCTAATTTTAGGTTCTCGCATAAATTAACGACGGAAGCGGTCGAACTTTGTTAATTATCACTGCATACGAAAGGTTAATTAGTTCGAATTATCTGCTATTACAAAAAAAAAAAATCCAAGTTCGTCCATTACCTTGTACCTATAACACACAAATTGGTTGAACGAACAATGGGTGTGGAAAGTTTTTTCAAGGACCGTTTTTTGTTTTAGTTTTATTCCCAAAATTGGTACATGTTTTGTGATTACTCCCTTTTCAATTGATTGATTTTGGATGAAAATTCTGTTTTTATATATTTTTTTTTTATTGTTCTTACCATTTGAACAGCCAATTGTGTAGCTGTGTCTGGAGACTGAGACTCCTTCAGAATCGTAATGATCTGCTGCAAACCCTCGGCCTGTGGTTCCCACGTCATTTTGAATCTGTCTAGAATATGTTTTCTTTGTTATTTTGTATATTCATAAAAAATATAAAATGATTTTTAAATGTTTTTCTTTTTCAAAGAGCTACTTCAATACATTTAAAAAAATTGATGAAATTCGCAAAATTTTTGGGGGATTTTTTTTTTTTTTCAAGTTCTTTTCTAACAAAAAGTAGTCTTTTGTCTCACTCTGGCGCATTCAGTACGTCTGAAAAAATTTCACCAATGAAAGTGGCTGTGGTTCAATTGCAATCTGATGATTTTTTTTTTTGTCATGTAGTGACTTGTCTGCAGAGATTGAGAAAGTTTTCTTTACTGTCTTAAAGCACCCACCTGCAAGTGTTATTATAAAAAATAAGTGTCACCTATAAAGTGGATTAAATATTTAAGTTTATTTCACTGAAATTGAGTTGATTTTTTTTATGGAAAATTGCAAAATTGAAGACTCGCAGAGAGAACCTCGTTAGCTTTTGTCTTGTGTGAGAAATTTAAAGGGATTTTTGTCTGAGGTGGTGAATAGAAAATTGACATTTTTGGTATTTATTGCAAATGGCGGATAAAGGTGCGTTCAAGGTTGATGGCTCGATATTCAATTTGTTGAAGTGGTTCATTGAATGCATTCGGGTAGCACTTTACGATTTCTTGTTTTCCTAACCCAATTTGCAGTCGCAGTTTTTTTTTAAATCCCTAACAAAGTCTGTTTGACAACCTTTGAATTCCATTCACTTCGTACCAATTATTGAATTACGGGAACAATTACTGTCAACAACTCTCTTTTTCTTTCGCATTGATATTTTCGATCATTCTCGTCTTTTTACTTCGAAGTTATTGAAATATGACATTTTTTTCTCGTAATTTTGGTATTCTCAAGAACAAAAGCGAGAAACAGCGGCGGCCCATTTTTTAGTGCCCATGTATGTAATCGTTCGACACAAAATAAACCAGCAACGTCAACAACGTCGTTTGGTCAAGTTTTAAATTTATTGTTGCGGGTCTATTGCTGACAACTTTCCATCTACGAAATGCAGGGGTGCCAAACAAAAGAAAATAAAAAATACATGTAAAATGTAAAAACAGATGGAATGACGTCGCTGGTGGCAATGCGTTTGAAAAATATTTTCTGGCCGCATGCTGCTTGCTGTTGACGATGCTGGTGCTGTTGCTGGTAATCTCACACATAACAATTTTGTTTGCATACCTACGTCGAATGTAATGTATAAACATTTTTCTCTAAATGCTTTCAATGATTGTATTTCGATATTGTAGTTGAATGCATTCAATGCAATTTATGACAACTGTGGTGGGTTTTCATGCAAAAAAATTCCCTTTTAAAGGAAATTTCAAAACCAGCTGTTTGTGACGTGCCAAAATACAAAAAACCAAGAAGCAAAAAAATACTTTTGGGCTAGACGATTGGATCATTGTAGCATTTTTCTTAACAAATTAGAACCTTTTTTACTAATTAAACTAGTTTTAAGTAAAGAACAAAACTCGCAGAAAATGGTGACCAAAGTAGAAATAAATTTACGTAGCTTGTTAGCCAGTTGCGAAGAATTAGTCAAAGACGAAACAAACTTCTGGAGACTAAAGAAGTTCATCAAGTCAATGGACGTTATGATCGAGGAACTTCAAGAATATGAAGAGTATACATTTAGTGAAAGCCAGTTATAGAATTCTACTAATTGACCTTCTTTCAAGCAGTGCTAGAACTCTGTCATCCATATCAGACTATTCTAAAAGACTGCAATACCTCAAAACACAAACAAACTATGTTGACAACCCACCGCTTCTCACTGAGACATCCCCCAACCGTATGGCATCTGAAAATGTTGATGATGTTATCCGGGAAGTACGACAACTACAAAACTCTAAACATTATTCCGATATACGGAAAGAACTTATAAATGGTAAGTTCAAAGTTTGTAGTATAAAATGTCTATGCTCACAAAATATCTTTTAAGACGATAACCTTCGTATTCGAAAGCCCCGAGAACAAGAACAATCAAATGAAGCTTTGAAATACCACAATGATGTCCAGGAAAAAATAACCGAACACATGCTCTCCCTCACAAGAAGTCTGAAGGAGCAAACAGAAATAGCCAATAGGATTATTAAACGCGATACTGAAGTTGTTTCAAAATCAACCAACATGACCGACAAAAATATAAATTCATTGACAAAGGAGAACGAAAAGCTTCAGGAGCATTCGAAGAATGCTTGGAAATGCTGGACTTTCCTGATGTTTGGTTCCGTTATATTCATTTTCATTGGTAATTACTTTTTGTTCATTATTTTTCAG
Source organism: Sphaerophoria rueppellii (assembly GCA_920937365.1). Lineage (NCBI taxonomy): Eukaryota > Metazoa > Arthropoda > Insecta > Diptera > Syrphidae > Sphaerophoria > Sphaerophoria rueppellii. The sequence continues at coordinate 109,191,192 of CAKKXW010000001.1, read as the reverse complement.
ACCATCTTTCTTTATATTTTTTTTCCATTTTCTTTAAGGTATGGTGTTGTTTATGAAAATTGTTAAGAAAACTTAAAGCAACGGAATATTTGAAGAGATATTCAATGCTTGGATAGAAAGTTTAAATAGATATCATTCCCCTGGAAGTTTTATTTTGTTTTAGTTAAGTCGCTTCGTTTGTGAACTGTCCAACATCTTTATAGGCAGCATGTGAGATCAAATAAATTAGTCTGGCCTTAGAATCTTAAATTATTTTTTTGTTTGCATTTTTTTCGAAATAAAAGAAATTATATTCATATGCAATGCGATTATTTAAATATTCAACTTACCCCGGAATTGAGTATCAGTGGCGTTTATAATTTGTTTTCAACTCATCAATGCAAATCAGACGAGACCTATGATCTTTGATTCAATTTATTGATTCTCGTCGTTTAATTGTCCAAGACCTGTTTGCTGATACACTATGGATATTTTTGTATAATCAGCGATTTGCTTTCCGTTTTAACTCGGAATTAAAATTATTGAAGTCCTAAGAACAGTATTCGTAAAGCGGGCCCGCAACAACTACTATTAAGACCTTAGGACTAGTTGTACCTTCCAAGGTTAAATCTGAACCAGATTTCAACTGAAGAACAAATTAATTAACAAAAAGAATTCTTCACTTCTTAATTATGATCTATTTTACCGGTTTATATAAGTTATGCCAATAATCATATTACTAAAGAAGTGATGAAATCTTTGTTTTATTAAATTGTGCTTGAGTTATCAAATTGTGGTTCAGAGTTGACCCACGACTCTACCTGCTTTGAATTGATGTACTTAAAATTTTACAGTTTACTCCTGTTAGGCACAGTACGATTCCCTTAAAAATTATATTAATTGAAGAGAAACAAATTATGGTCGTGTGCAAATTGGGTTTAAAAGTGGTTAAAACTTGACATTTGGTTAAATTTTGACACTTCGCATTGAATAAGATGTGTTAAAAATTACACTAACTGTGGAGCAGGTTAAACTATGACAGCAAAAGTTAAAAATTCATCAATTTTTTAAAAAAATTAATCAATTTTTTTAAAAATTCATCAATTTTTAACCACAATTCTCCAATTCGCACACGGCCTAAAATGAAAAAATTAGAAACAAGTTACTAAACCATATGAAAATATCTAACCTCTCCCGCAATTCATAAACCAATTATGCATCACCCTGTCCACAATTGTAATAGAAGATACAAAAATTTCCCTCCAACAATCCAAACTGCAACCAACTTCATTCGATTGATATCATAAACTGTCAAAAGTGACACTTCTCAACCAAATTTTCATCTCTTTCTTTTTCCGGTCGCCAAAATGGTAAGACTCGCTCGAATTTTTTCAATAAAAATAAATTCATAAGCATCCTTAAAAACATTTGTGAAAAATGATTTTCTGCCAGTGCTTATGATTCAAAGTGTTCTAATAACTGTATACAATGTTTAATTTCTTGTTTAGGGTATTGATATTTGCCACAAATACGATCGCAAAGTTCGCCGAACTGAGCCCAAATCCCAGGATGTTTACCTGAGGCTTCTTGTTAAGGTATGTGCTCGAATTATCAATTGAGGGACCTATAGCTAACTAATCTTCTTTCTTTTAGCTGTACCGCTTCCTCCAGCGTCGTACCAACAAGAAATTCAACAGAATCATTCTGAAACGTTTGTTTATGAGTAAAATCAATCGGCCACCAATGTCACTGCAGCGTGTTAGCCGTTTCTTCCACAAGGCAAACCAACCTGATGCCACTGTTGTTTGTGTGGGAACCATCACCAATGACTTGCGTCTCCTCAAGGTCCCCAAGATGACTGTGTGTGCTTTGCACATCACAGAAAAGGCTCGCGAGCGTATCCTGAAGGCTGGCGGTGAAGTTTTGACTTTCGATCAGTTGGCTTTGAAGTCACCAACCGGCAAGAAGACATTGTTGTTGCAGGGTAAGCGTACCGCTCGTACTGCCAACAAGCACTTCGGCAAGGCACCTGGTGTACCACACTCACACACTCGCCCATACGTACGATCAAAGGGACGCAAATTTGAACGTGCTCGTGGTCGCAGAAGTAGCTGTGGTTACAAGAAGTAAAAAGCTTATCGATTGTAAGCCAACTTTGTTTTACCGTGTAGAAGTAACCAGAATAAAAATAAACAATAGTGAAACCAAGGTCTTGGTTGACAATTTTTAGAAAAGATGAATCTTTATTTTTGAGCTTAATTTGGTTTAATTTCCCTGCAAGTGTGGACTCCAATAGTTGATGAGTTGCTGGTCTTGTGGCTGCACTCCGAGGACCTTTTTAAGCTTCGCTAATCCACTGGAAGATCTCGCTCGATTGAGGCAAATTACTTTGCTGGAAGGAATACATTAGTCAAGAACGTACAAAGAACTGTGATAACATACTTTTTCCATTCCTCAACCAGAACTCTTGTCTGTTTGTTTAACACCAAATCAGTGAATCGCTCTTCATCCACCGCCTTGATTAGCTTCAACAACAAATCTGGCCCTGAAAGTGAATGGTTAACAATGGCTACGAACGCGCACACGATTGCATCGAACTTACACTTATTTGGCATCTCTCCTGGCCATTTGACGGACACTCGGTCATTTTCATTGTCCAGAAAATCAATTCTAAAAGTGGCACTACTTGCTATTGGCACTGCAACATCGGGCTTCACGGACACAATCCTGCATTCTGAATTTGTGAGAAACTGTTGAGCGTCAATTTGTATTAGTCTGTGCATTTGTTCGGGCAGAAGTTTCCTAAGGCACACCATTAGGTTGAAGGCTCTGGCTGGTGATCCTCGAACAATGATCTTGAAGGAGAACAGTCAATTTTTGTTTGGTTTTGGACAGAAAACTACCTTAATTCCTGTTAAAACGCAGAAGCACGCTGCGGAAAAGTCGTTACGCAGTAATTGCTTGACATACCTCAGCGAGAAGAACTCTTCTTGGTCTTCCTCCAGTTGTTCATCTTCGCCTTTGAGTGGCAGTGTGATGAACTGTTTGGATGGTCGGTTGATAGCCGATGGTGCTGGCGGAAGCCACGGCAAATTACCAAAAGTGACGTGTTCTGTTAGAAATCTCGATCCGGCTAACAGAAGCCAAGAGAAATGTGAGTGGAGTATGGCATAGATGTTCTTTTCCCCAGTGAGCTCTACTAGCGATCTTGGTGTTTGAACAAGCACTTGACTACTAGAGAGACGTCGCTGTCTGGGCGACCCTTTGGCGGCTTCATCACATTTGATTTTTTGTGCGGATGTTTGGATTTCGGTGGAAATTTTCTAGAAACAAGCACATACCTCTTGATTCGAGCATAAAATAAGTACAAACAAACCTGCAGATGCTCGGCGAGAAATGGTTTAATATTGAGCAAGAAATATTTGTCTTTCATGAGAATAATAATCGAAAATAGTTGATAGAATCCTCTAGCCTTCAAGTATGAAAAATAATGAATTACGAACATTTGGTATTATATTTATTGCAGACCTGTAAATCTCCAACATGAAATGTGTGACTTAGCACATGACCTCGTGACGAATCGCCAAAGAAAACAAATCCACCGTCTTTGTGGAAATTGATTTCACAGCTCAAACTCCGAACGGAGGCTTGTTTAATGAGATTTGCCACTTCGGGGAGTATGGGAATTTGCGAACTAAGAAATGTAGCACCACTTTCATTGTCTCTGCTGTAGATGGCATTCGTTCGGCCCAGGGAATTGCATGCCATACACATTTTATTTGGAAATTGCTGATTGTCGAGATTTAAGTCTTCTAACTTGGTGTCGCGTAGAGTTTGAGTGCAAAATATTGCACAAGGGCCGTGGGCTTCGCAAAAATGACATAATGCAATTGCTGCATTCATTGTTTGTTTTGTGAAGGTGGAAGAGATGTTTTATCGATGGGGATTTCTGTGAATTATCTGCGTTTGTTTAAAGGAATAATGAAAACAAAACAAAAATGTTATCAAAAATGCTGCAGTAAATAAATTCTCTCTTTTATTCAACTCTGAAATGTCAAATTAAAAATTTTCCTCACAAACAAGCTGTGAAGTTGTTACATGCATGACAGATGGTATTAGGAGCAGTTGACACTGCGATTTGGTCTTGTACATATTTTTAATTGTTGAAATCGCTTATTTTCATTTATTTATTTTTGTCAATCGTAATAAAAGAATTGTTAAATTAGTAGTATTTAACAATTTTTTTGAATTAATAATTAAAATCTGTTATTAACGCGACCCTGTGAATAATAATCTTGCACAAGCCCTTGTTTTTCTGCAAATGCAACCTGAATGCATTCATATGTCAAAACCAGATGATTTCCTTTTGTTGTTTTTTCGAGGTTTAGTTTTTTGTTTGATGTCGTCGTAGAGATAAAAATTAAAAGTTTTTGCGTATTTCTTGTTTATAATTGTTGAATTAAAATTATCAAACATCACGAGATGGAAACCTCCATCCATTACATCGAATTATCAAAGAATCCTATAAGATTCGATTCCGTTAGCCAACTCACAAATGTTTTCTTCGACGAATCCAATAAGCAGGTCCATTTTCGGATTACATCCTAGTTACACCTCAAATTAACATTTTCATTGTCCAATAGATTTTCGCAATACGTTCCAATGGCACCACGGGAGTCGTCGTCAAAGGGCCCACCGAATCGTCAGTTATATCATTTTGCATGAACGATCGAGGAACAATCCGCTCAATTAAGTTCTCGCCAGACAATCAAGTTCTTGCAGTTCAACGACGTGATAACTCTGTTGAGTTTATATGCTTTCAAGGTGATCAGCCTCAACTCGATACCATTATAACTCATCAAACAAAGAACTCATTCATCTATGGATTCGTTTGGGTGCACACGCGTGAATGCGCTCTTATATCGAGCACAGGGGTGGAAATCTATACGGTAGTAGTCGAAAAACGACAAGTGAAATTGGTTAAGGCCCTGGCAATGGCTGTTAAATGGTTTGCTTGGTGTTCAGAGGGTAATATTGCATTGGTTTGCTCGTCTGATAGCAATACTTTGATTCCGATTATTGTGAAACAGAAGACCATAACAAAGCTTTCAAAATTGGATTGTAAGTTTTTATGATAACAAACTTGTCTTAGTCAATCAAATCAACACTTTGTTTCAGTGGGAAGTCCTAGCCGAGAAGTTGCCGAGAGTAAGGTCACTCTCAGTCAAGTGTATGGAACCCAGGCTGTTCTTATACTACAACCTAACCCAAATGGCATGATGGAAGTCGAGGTTTATTTGTTGAATGGCCCTGGCTTGGCTCCGAGAAAGTGTCATATCTTACGTCTGGGACATAGTGGGCGTTTCGCAATAAATACAGTAGACAACTTGATTGTAGTTCATCATCAGGCTTCTTCGACTTCGCTGCTCTTTGATATTGCTTTGAGTGGCGAGACTTATGACGGGATCACTTATCACGCTCCCGTCACACTTGGTCGATCGATTCGACCATTTGCATTAAAAGTACCAGGAATTTCCTTAGACGAAAAGACCATGCAATGTGCTTTATGTAAGTATATCTTCAATCTTCCAAGACAGCCAGTCAAAGAAATATTGCTTCTCTTTAAGATTCTACCAATTGGGTGCTTTTCCAACCCAACATTGTGATCGACGCCAAGCTCGGGTGTATGTGGTATCTATATTTGAAAATCGAGCCACTTTGCTCGCTCATCACCGATCGAGTGCGCCTCGTCGAATTCCTACTCCAACGGACATGCGGCAAACCGATTCTACTCAAAGTTCTCAAACAATTACTAGACGAGCAGTACCATGGAACACTTCTACCCATCTTGGAGAACATTTTCCATAAAATCAACAAAGTGTATGAGTAAGTTGAAAGCTGAGCCCAAATGAAACTTTACTTTAAACTCATTACTTTCAAGATCTTGGGTGCAATTGCAACTGCAAACGCAGATCGCTCAGCCATCAACCGTCAAAACCCTGCCCAAACTTCCAGCTCCGCCGCGGGTACTTATCGATCAAAGTGACATGTACAATTCAGTGTTCAGTCTCATTGCTGAACGATCATACACCGAAACTGTATTAATTCTTTACTTGCATTCTCTGAGCAAACACAATATTGCTGCGCAGGAAGATCTCAGTAAAATGATCATCACTGAATTGATACGAAATCGTAATTTCGATACATTGCGGCGATTAGTTGAATTCTCTTTACTGATGGAGTCCAAGCCGATTGCTTGTTTCCTACTTTCCTATTCGAATCTAAACCCTGCAATATCCCAGATTGCTCTTGACATGCTTAGCAAAATCAAAGCCAATGAGGTGAGTTCTTCTTTCGTTCTCTGTCTTCCCAAGTTATTGTTTTTTGTTTTTCAGATAATTATTGAAGTATTACTTGGACAAGGGAAAGTAGTCGACGCCCTACGATTGGCAATGAGCTTGCCCGATGGCGAAACGATTTCCGCTCGCAAATACCTCGAAGCAGCGCAGAAAACTAAAGATGATTTGGTTTTCCACACGGTGTTTACGTATTTCCAAACACGAAACATTCGTCAACGTGGATCTGCTGATTTTCTGAAAAGTATAGCAAAAATTTGAACCGAATTTCATGTCTTTCTAATGTCTTTTTTTTCTTATTAGGTGAACAATGCTATGAATTTATGACGTACTACAGCAGTTTGTATAACACGAAAAATGTTCCTTCGGAAGTAAGATAAATTAATGACCTTTGCTTATTGTTTATTATCATGTATTTAAGTTTAAGTTTATGTTACTCGACTAATAAATTGACTATAGAATGTAATTGATGCGTAGGAACATCGAATATTGTTTATTTCGCGTTCTTCTGCCTAGAATCAATGCAGAAAGCTTAAACCGTCAAGTCCCAAAACCAATTTAGAGAATTCTCGGACCATATATTAAGCCGCTTTAACTAACTTAACCGTCTCCCAATCTATGAAGGATCTTAACCTGACACACTGCAGCCTTCCACCGGGAACGGTCACTCGCATGTACTCTCCAGTCGCAAAAACCAAGCGTTCTGCAACTTGGTCCTTGTAGCGTAGGTTCGGTCTTCCTGATCGTCTCGAATCTAGAGTCTGTGATAACGAGACTCTTGGGTGGAGCGTTGTCGTCCATTCGCTTTTCTGGGCTTTCTGGACTGCATTCACATCTTTGTACAGCTCGCACAGTTCGCGGTTGAACATTCTCCATTCACCATCGTAGCATACGGGACCTAAAATCCGTCGAAGAATTTTTCTTTCGAAAGTGCCCGGTATCAATTGCCCTTTTTTACTTATCGTCCAACACTCGGCGCCATAGAGTAGGACTGGTAAAATCAATGTTTTGTATAGCAGACACTTTGTATTTCGAGTGAGAAGTTTTGAACTCATTTGTTTTGCCAAACCGAAGAAGCAACGGATCGGTAGCGTACTTCTTCGTCGGATCTCCACTCAGGTGGCGTTTGTGGGGTTGATGTTTATTTCAAGGTATGTGAACTCCTTAACTACCTTGAAATTGCAACAACTAACAGTGACGTTTTGCTTTTGTTTCTTTTGTTAGTACGTTGGATAGGATTTTGCATGACATAGGATCGTCGTTTTTGTAGATGGGGCATATGGAGCTTATAGACAAGCTAGTGGGCATGCATTCTTCGTCCCACACTTTGTTGATGACCTGGTTCATCAAAATACCTCCTCCATATTTAAAGAGTTCCGCAGGTATGCCATCCGACCTGGCGGACTTTTATTTTTTAGCTTTTGGATGGCTCTTTCTACCTCTTCTCTGCCGGGGGCTTCTCGTTGGTCATTGGCTCGCTCAACATTATGCGCATTCAGCAGCTGTTGGAAGTGCTGCTTGAAAACTAGGTTTCCTTCACTGTTTCGAAGAGCCTGTGCCCCAGTTCTGAAACCAGAAGCTAGTTGCTTCGCCATTTCAATAGTTCAGAAAACAATTCACTTTTGTTTTTACTAATTTGTATCTTTTGTATATTTTATATTAGCAACATAATAATACGAAAACATCAGTTGGAACTTATGGAAACAAAGATTCCATTTTTTCATAACTTTATCTTATCTTACAAAAAAAAAAACTAAATAATCACATTTTTTTTATAGTTTCCTGACAAAAATCATGCATAAACGACATACAGAAAAAAAAGAGAAAAATCTTACACAAATAGTATTTCAATAGAAATGGAAAGCAAACCTTCTTGCATGCATCGTCGCGTCGTCGTACAATTTCAATTTGAAAACCTAAACAACTGAAATGATTTTCAAAATTTTCTAGGCGGTGCTTTGAGCTGCAAAACACCCAGTTCGACATTCTCTCTACTCCGATTGCACTCGATTAGTTTAACTGCCGGCTGTGACAATTCAACTGGTTCCGATTCTGGAATCTCACATCCACATCGTGGACACTTGAATTTTCTATCATCATCTTCAATTTCATCGCTATGCTGACTGCCGCAACTAGTCGTCTCGTCAAATTCGTTTTCTTTGTGTTCAATGCACCGCACATGCATTGAATGTCCACACGGTCCGAGGACCAGAACATCCGTTTGGTTGTACAGTCTCTGGCGACATATGACGCACTTGACGAATGTCACCCACAAGCCACGGTGTGCCTCTTTTTGTCTCTTCACAAATTTACTGTGCAAATCGGTGCCGAGAATTTTCGCCGTTGTCGCCATGGCATGGGTTTCATATCGGGAATTTGAGAGCATTCCCATCAGCAGGTCCTTGATGTCGCCAATGTTACCAGAGCCGGTGTTCATGACCAATTGGACGAGTCGTGACAGATCGACATGTTGACTAGCTTCATGGAGCATGTTTTTCGTAATCGATTTAAGATATTCCCGTGATAGAATCAGTTTGAGTAATTTAAACCAGTATTCCTCGCGTTCCTGCGTCGATAGGACTTGTGATGCTCGAACACATAGCGAACTCACCTGCAAGGCACAAGCTTCGGCATTGGTTTCGTTGGCTTCTTCCAGCAGATCGAGGGACATATTAAATGCCATTTGGTAGTCACCCTGTTTTTCATAGAGCATAATGCAAGCCGAAGTGAGATGATGTTTTTGGACGATTTCTAGCGCGGTCTCTATTCGATAGGCATCACAGTTTTCTAGGAAGTTATCAACACTCTGTGGCTCGTTGATGCACAGCAATTCCAGAAGAGTTTCACTATTCACACTGTTTAGGGGCACCGATAACCGATGGAGGTCTTTGAGGAATGCAAACAAAAGCTGTTTGTCGCTTCGTGTCGTAGCGATCAGCTCAGCTATGTTATTACTAAAATAGTCGGCTACAATTCGAGTTGTTCTCTCAGAGTCAATGGAGAGAAGACGAGTAAAATGTGTCAATAATTGGTCGTAGATTTTCCGCTCGGGATTCTTGGCGTGCATTTCAATATAGGCAAACATTGAGTCATAACGCAGCGGGGTGTTCAAGTAGCATTCGAGGATTTGGTCGTAGATTTTGAGTCGTTCGAGCAGATATTCGACAACACAAAAGCAATTGGCTTTTCGTGCCATTCGCAATTGCTCCTCGTCGGGTATGTGCTGCAGGAAGTTGGAAGACAACAACTCGTGCCAGGCGCTTTCGCGTTCAGAATGCTGTCGTGCAGTTTCGCCGGTGATTTCTTCCATTGCGAGATAATTGATGACTTTGTCAATTAGAGCGGAATCGGCTGGCAAGCAATTCGATGAAATTTGTTGGCTTATGAAATTCAGAAGACAACCGATTTCAGACCACTGAAACAAAATTAACGTTTAGATGATTCACATTCGATTGACTACCAACTTACCGTTGCATTTTCTGGTGTCATAACCTCCAAAAGAATATTGATAATCCTCTTGCGATGGGAATATCCCAACTCGCCGTTGAATTCTTTTTCCTGAAAAGCCAATGAAATCACATTCAGAGTTTCTCGTGTATCAAACTTAAGCAGAGCTCTCAAATAGGGATAAGGCAGTTCGTCCGGTTCACTCGTCGAAGAGTGCAACGAAGCCAAGCAGCGCAAGACTTCGTGTTTAACCTGTGGAACTTGTTCTGGTGGAATATCTCCATGCGGATAGCCTCGGCCAGCTAAACAACTCGAAATATACACCAAAAGACTATTGCCTAAGTGAGCGTCCTCCTTGTGAATCTGTGGAATTAATTCGGTGAGTGAAACAGTGTAATCACATAGAGCTCGTGTGTTCAGGTACATCTGAGCTCTGAAAAGCTTTTTCTTTTTGACAGCTTTGAGCGCTTGGTCGAGATCTAGGCAAGTCCAATCTAGTTTGAGAACGATCTCTTCAAGTTTTTGCGGCGAAAGGTTTATCCAAAAGTCTACCAGAGCCTGCGAGATTATGGGGTTCACTCGTTTTATCGTATCCTTTTCAATGTGTTCTGTGATGAGGGTTAAGAAAAGGCCAGTCGAATGAAGTCTATCCCAGAGCTCGTCCCATAACAGATCCAATTCGTTCACCTCAATCAGGCAGTTGATAATAGAGCCCAGACAATATTCGGGAGCACGACTCGATCCGGCAATATACTCCCGAAACAAAACTATTGCCCGCTCTTTTGCTTGGATTTTTTTCCGTGGCCGATCTCCGGCAGCTTTATAACACTCAACAGCCAGATCACAGGCCTCTGTCCAGCGTTGATTTTTTACGAGGTAAGATATTCGCTCGCTCCACGTCCGGACTGTGATCATATGCATCGACCTAGCGCCCAATACATACAGTTGAGTGCCCCGTGAGACAACAGTGTTGTAACAGGCATAGCTCCCGGCTAAGGCCAGAGCTGGCGACACATTTCCACCCGTCGCAAGTCCCTTAAACTGGGCTGAACCGTAAACTAAACCTGCACTTGCGACATCAAGACATTCATTTTCCTTGCTCGAACGAACATCGATAAGATGCAGAATTTCCGATGTATCTAAACAGGCGACCGACTTTGGGCCAAGCCAGTGGACAGCCAAAAGATTGCATGCTAGCTGCACGTGACGTAGGAACAACAAATTTATCCGGCCACTGTTGACGAACAGCTGATGGAAGAATAACTGGCTGCCTCTGGCTACGACAATGACAGGATCGATGGTTCGTGACGAATCAGCAGCTTGAATAAGGACCATTTGCCAAGCCAGCAGAGGTAAACAATCAGGCGGACCAGTTAACGTATGAAACTTGATGACTCGCAATCGGGGACGAATTGTGACAATGAAATATTTTGATAAAGTTGCCAGTGCCACTATTGAATACTGATCCAAATCATGTTGCACGTCGGTATCGGTGATGAGTGGTTCAAAGGCACAAACTTCACCTCGAGCACCGCTAAACAAGCACCGTGATGCACAGCCCCTGATTCCCAGCTTTCGGGTAAAACTGAGTGACCAAACCGAACCGCCGGAATCGGAGCATAATGCGAGCGCCGGACGGCTGGTCCATTTAACATGCAAGACTCCAGTATTTGGAGTGATCGAATCGAAGAGACTTCTCAGAACATCACCAGAATGAGTATCAATCATCACAACTAGGCCTCGGGCGAAACCTGCTAACAAACGTGAACAGTCTTGGTTGTAATCGAGGGCAGTCACAGCGCCTTGAGAGCTTTTGTCTTGGTGAGCCCATCGTAGGGTTTGTGTATTGTCGAAGTTTAGAATATGCCCGTGGGACGTGCCGACAGCAATTAATTGGGATACTGCACACGCTGTTGCCATTCCAGCATGTACTCGGTCCTATTGGAGAGAAACAAATTCATTTAGTTAGTTCCATTGTATGTCAATTAGAGGATTTTCACTCACAGCAGCAGATGATGTTTGAGATGACACCCCCTGCAGAAGAACATGACGCAATATTGAACCTCCACCTCGTGTAGCTTCATCGCCACCCATTGATGGTGTTGGTGTGGGTGCTGGAATTGTATTTGTCGATGCTATGTCGGAATCGCCTTCGAATTCACTCAAAACACTTTCCAAAGTTGGAAGTGCTCCCATCGGCGGTATAGAATACTCCACATCGTCCAACTATACAAAACAAATTACATTTTGTATTATTTAATTGTTTGATTCATTTTCACTTACGTCTTCTATATCTAATTGCAAGGATTCAGCTAATAAGCTATCGGTTGAACCACGATCGGATTCCAACAGCGATTGCAGGGAAGGTGCTTTAAGTTCATTCATTTTAATCGGGGAAATTAATTTAATATTTATTTACTTTGTTTTTAGATACATTTAAACTGAACTTTTTAATAGATTTTATTAATTAAAAATTAAAGTTTGATCAAGGCAAAAACTTTGAGGGCTTATCGTATATTTTTCTACTACACAGTACACCCACTGTCAAGCAAATGTCAACAGCAGCGGTCATTTTTCTGACATTTGCATCAAGTTTGCAGAACCAGTGATGTCGCTAGTACTTTGTGGAAGTACGTTAGTTTTGCTGTGCATTTTTGTTATTTTTATTATTTACGGCCGTGTCCGAATTGGATTAAAAAAAGTGGTTAAAACTTGACGTTTGGTTAAATTTTGACATTTCGCATTGAATGAAATGTGTTAAAAATTAGACTAGCTGTGGAGCAGGTTAAAATATGACAGTAGTGATTAAAAATTCATCCTTTTTTAACCACAATTCATCGAATTCGGACACGGCCTTAAATTTTTACAGTGACATCAAAAAGGCCGATAAATAAAGTGCCTTCTTAACGATGTAAACCTTGCCTTTCAATTTTGTGAATTCTTAAGATGAGTTTGAAAGCTTTGAGATATTTGTGAAGTTCGGAAATTACTTACTTACTTAACGACGTGTACCCCACATTTCTTCTCTACCTCCTCTTCGATAAAGATACACATGTGCTACTATCTAACAAAGTTGTCATCTTGAAGGGAAGCAACAGCACCTTCGTACTGAATGCATCCAGTTTCTATATTTTTCATAGAAAAATCTGCAAAGTATACATTTTTGCTGCTATCAGTCATTTGAAGTCTAGTGTACAGAATTACTTCATAGTTCATATTCATCATCATACAGCTCAGCTGAGAAGAGTTTGGGTGGACGTTTTGTTATCACAACATTTTTTTCCTGGAGCAATTAAACCCTAAATTTGTTATACGCTTAAGAAAAACAACCTACTAACAATCAAAATGAGCAGGTGTGTTTTTTGTGATATTATTGCTGGCAAATCACCAGAAACCAATATCGAGTACGAGAACGACAAGATAGTGATTTTTAGAGATATAAAACCCGCTGCGGAAAATCATTTTCTGGCCGTATCCAAAGTTCACTATGAAAGTGCCAAGACATTGCGAAAGGAGCACATTGATTTGAGTAAGTTTATTTCATTCAACTTAATAGCGATTCAATAAGATTTGATGAAAATATAATCAAGAAAAAATAGTTAAAAAATTGTTGCAGTGAGTAGAAAAATATACATGAATATAATATACATTATGTATCTAGAACAAGTGTGTAGTCTATGCGATGTTTTTATGAGCCGAAAATGGAAAAGTTCAGGCGCAAAGAATTTGTAACGATTAACGGTTTTGAACAACTTGTTTGAATTTTACTATAAAATAAGTACTTACACTCCATTATTAAATGCATTCTAGTTGACCTGATGGAGAAATCCTTGACAGATCATTTGACTAACATGGGAGTCGATACGAAAGATTCGCTCTATGGATTCCATTGGCCACCGATGATAAGTGTCAAACATTTGCACATGCATGGAATTGCACCAGCTTCCAAAATGTCGCTTACTTATCGTCTGATGTTTAAGGCCGATTCATTTTGGTTCAGAACAGTGAGTTATCTTTTCATTTATTGCTGGAAACATATTTTAAATTAAATTTTGTTTCATCTTTTCTAGCCCGAATCAGTTCGACAAGCATTGAGAGAAAGTTAATTTACATAAAACAATATACACTTACATATACATATATAATATAAAATATTCCAAATTTTTAATCTTCCATTTAATAAAATATTTTCTTATTTTATTCATAAAGCAAAAACCTTGTGACATTCATATCTCTCATTCAATACTCTTCTCATTGTAATATATTTTGAGCGTTGATGTAATTAAAAGCGCAGCTTTGTTCTTAAAGGTATCTACATACATTACATATTATTACATTGGTAGATATTTAATGCCAATTTAAAGTTAAATAAAACATACTTTCTACATGCATTAAAAGTTAAGATTCAAATTTAAAATGTTTCATATTAATTACTTGCTATCACTTTTACACACAAAAAAGGAAATAAACTTCTAAGTTGGTGGAGTAAAAATTAGTTTTTCTTAAGGACAGAAAAGGAGTTATTACTTGAACTTTTGGTTCAGCAAAATGGAGGTACTCGTCGGAATGGAATTTTCTGCGATTTTTCCAAATAGGTGACATTTTGCTTGATTGCAGATTCTCTTCGAAGAAATTCAACGCATGTTTGTATGAGATATCTTGCGATGGAGTACAATTAAATTCTGAACCGTGGATCAAGGAAAGAACAAATCTTTAATAGAAAAGGTCGGTTTCGGTTCCATAGTAAAGTGATTGTTGCCCTGTATGTGTGTTGACACGGTGAAATCGATAGTTCATTCAAAAGTGAAGAAATCTACGTTTATGGTGGATTAATATGCATCTGCAACATCTTGGTCTGCAAATTTTTAAAAGTATAGACCAGAGTATATCTAATAATGAGTAGGGACCATTGAATAAGAAGTACAGGAAGCGGTGTTAGCATGTACAGTGTATGTGAGTGAAGCAACAAAAATGTCTGATGATGTCAATTTTTGGGACCTGTACTGTCAATTGTTGGGGCCTGTGCTGTCAAACTTCGACTGTGTTGTCAGTTGAGTTCAGGGTGTATTATTTCTGTTGGTGATGGTAAGGCGCTATAATTCGTTGAGTTCCCGTGGTGTGCACGGTTGTTTTGAATAGTTCGTGTATTACAAACAACTAGAAAAAAACTTCTATATTTTCCCCTTGTCAATATTTGAGTCCCCAATTTGAATGCTCTAAAATACATAAATTGACAATTATGAAGATTTCCGAAAGCTGAATGGAAAAGAGAAATGTGGGTAGAAATTCTTAAATTGGATGGAATAAATTCTAAATCCGTTGTTGGTTCAAAACACTTCTATGAAACTGGTTTTATAATTGATGGTGCAAAAAAAAGAAAGTATTATTTCCGCAATGCCATATATCTGCCATATATTAAACGCTTATTCAAGTTGTTCATAGAATTGCTTTTAAAACGATCAAAGAGGCTTGTAAACGTGATGAATTACGGATGGAAAATGAAGAAAATGTACCGGAAAATAAAAAAAAAAGTAAACATTAAAAACCGTGCATGTGCACGTTTAGTGTTAAAATACCATGAGTAATAAAACAAGAATTGAAATTGAAAATAAAAAAAGATGAAGCAAAATCGATGAAATCTTGTTTCAATCAAGTTACGCTTGGCGCCCCTGAGATTAACCATTCAACTGCAGACCAGCCCTGTTGTAATGCGTTTGTGTTTGTGAAACTCACAAAATGAAAATTGCGTCACTTCTTTTTCAAAAGACCCCTTCCTGTACTTCTTATTCAATGGTAGAGCACTCTTCAATTGGTTCATTTTTGTTAAGACCGTTAGGTCTCACGTACAAGAGAAATAGACAGCAATATAAAGTGTTATAGCAAGAAAGAGATATAACAAAGGAGCAAAAAACTTGTTCATTTCAATCAACCCTCAATTAGTGTGACCACTTTCATTCAAATAAAACATGTTAGAAGGGTTGATAATTGAAGTTTATATCGTAAAATATTATATCTTACGAAGTCATAACAGCTCATAAATCATTAACAAATATTCTAGAGTGAAATATTTATATTTTGTATTCATTATATGGCTTTGTAAGTAAAAATAAACAATTGTTCGAAATGAAAAATAAAGTGATCTCATAATAGACTAGTGTGGTCACTCCACTCCTTTTCAGATTGTCAGGAAAAAAAAACTAGAACACTAATACAAACACAGACCAGGTTGATTGTGGTGGAAGAGTGCCCCTAATTATTATTAGATATACTCTGGTATAGTCTGTGCAATGAGTATTCCTCCCTTTCTACTGCGTTTATTTTCTCTACGCAATTAATTTTAGCAGCAACTTCCCTTGTTATACTTTTTACACCTTTTCTACAGTTCGGCAAAATTGATAGTTTTTGTTCATTTTTGTACATTCAAGGGTTCATGTGAGAAAAGGAGATTCACTGCTGACTTGAACTAGGGGCTCTATACCTTTTGACAGCTGTACTCTGTACATTTTCAACTGTCATTCATTGGTCGTGGAGGATTTCAATAGTTAATGTATTTAAAAAAATTTTTAATCAGAAAATAGAGATTTTTTTGTACGCAAGGATTGGATGCAAAAAGAAGAAAGGAGTACATGAAAACCAAAAAAACGGCATTCTTTTTTACATTTTAACACCAACAACAAAGAAAGAAGATAAAAAAATTTAACTATTAACTTAAATAAGTAAATAATTAGTTTGCTCTCCACGACGACGTTTGACGTTTCCCTCCAGTACTCTTTACAAGTTATAGGAACTTCTAGATGCAGAACAATATGCTATAATCACGATGAACATGTTCTTCTTAACTATAATCTTGATCTTGATTTCTCACATTCTGCATTTTGATTTTTCCTCTCTATCGAACGAGTATAATTTAATATGTTGCATCACTCTTTCCAATCCACCAATAAAGAAAAAAAAATGCAAATTTGTTTTCATACACAAGAATTTAAAAAAAAATGTGTTATCAATTCTGAATGATTTCATTTCAGAAATTTCCTGTTGAACACACTCCGTCATAAAAAAAAGCTTTGGTTGGTTTCTTTTTACTGTTTCTTGTTAAAATTTGTCTGGAACGAAGACGAAAATTAAATATGTAACAAGATGGGAAACAAGGCTGTCAAAGTGACAGTTGCCTACAAGCTAAAATTTACGGATTGCAAAGATGTATGCGTGTTTTCACAAATACATTCTTTCAATCCGTCTATTCACCAAAGGGGAATAATTTTGGCAGTTAAATTTGAAAAAAAAGGTGAGTTAATGGATATGTTCATAAATAGTGTAACATTTGGTAAGCAAATATCAACGAAATAAAACGGCGTAGAAATTGTTCGTGAAACTTTATTATTTGGTTCTTTCAAATTTTGACGGTGATGGAAATTGTGTGCATCCTTATCAATTTAAAATTAATAGTAATTTAATTATAGTAAGAAAACACGTCAAATCAGATGAATACGTATCTTAACTTTCTCGAAATCTAAAGAAATTAAAATTTTTTGTTTTCTTTCAAACTGATAATTAAATGTTTTATAATTTTTATTTTCCAACAATGAGACATGAAGATGAAGGATTTTTAATTTTGTTCTACTTGTTTTTGGAAACGATCTCACGGGCACCTATGACTCGTTCTAAAACATACATTTTACATATTCGCAGGTCAAAACTTTGAATTATAGAACGTTTAGTATAATACTAGGTTTTTTCTACCCTAAATTTCAGAAAAGTTGAGATTTGTTCTTAATCTACTTCGCTTATTCTCGTGATTATTGTCAGTGGAATCAGCATATTATAACACTAAATACTCTTAACATTGTTCATGTTTATTATCGGACTATAATTTTGAGCCAATATTTTTAAACATTTTAATGCGTTTCTGCATATAAGTATACTTAATGTAAGGCACAAAAAATATTTTCGGTCAAAAGCTTCGGAACGCATCCTAATCATAAGTTCTAGTATTTTCGTGGTGAGTTTAAGAAAAACGTGTTTGACAATTTCAAATTCAATCTAGCAATCCACGCTAAATTTGAAAATGCGAAAGCAAACAAAAGAGAACTGTTGAAAATGCGAAAACAAACAAAAGAGAACTATTAAAAATAGAAAAATCTCACCTCATCTCTTTGTTTTTGTAACTCACATGTATTCATGTAGACGAGAAGAAAAAAGTAAATAAAGAAATATGAAAATTGCGGGATCTAGGGAGTGAAACGTAAGTCAGTTTCCCATCTTGTTACATATTTAATACGAAATATCTTTTTCTTCAAATCAAATCACAAAGGACGAGACGAGACGCCTGCTTGTGGTCGAACAAAAAACTCAACAATTATTCCGGGAGCAAAAGCAAACAACTCCATTAAAACAAAGATTTTAACAAATCTTTGAAAATGTTGTTGAACAAAAGAAACAACGTAAGTTTTAAAACAAGCAACATGCTTCAGCTTACTAACATTCTTAAATTTCTTTACCAAAAAACAAGATTCGTCTGCCTCCAGAGGTAAATCGAGTGCTGTACATCAGAAATCTTCCCTATAAGATAACTTCTGATGAAATGTACGATATATTTGGCAAATTTGGGGCAATCCGTCAAATAAGAGTGTAAGCAATCATTTGTATTAAATATTCTCATTTTCTGGGTGTTAATACGTTTTGAATTTAGTGGAAATACCCCCGAAACTCGTGGTACGGCCTTTGTTGTCTACGAAGACATCTTCGATGCCAAGAACGCATGCGACCATTTGTCTGGTTTCAATGTTTGTAATCGTTATCTTGTTGTCTTGTATTATCAATCAACAAAGGCATTTAAACGTCTGGATGTAGACAAAAAGCAAGAGGAGCTCAATAACATCAAAGCCAAGTACAATTTAAAAACTGAAGTAGCCTAAAGTGTTACTTCATTCTGTGGCCACCGTCAACAACAACTTAACCGGCAGCAGCAACATCATCATCATCAAAAATCATCATCATACAAATAACAAGCAAAAAATTACAAAAAAAAAAAAGAAAAAGAAGATCGAAACATTGTTTGAGTTAATAATATAATGTATAAGAGTAGTTTCGGACAAGTAATCCAATCTTTTCATTGAATCGAAAACTGTGTAATGTTTAAAATTGAAAATCCATTAGCAACAATCAACATTATGTTTTGGATCAAGAACTATAGTAATTGCCTTCAAAATTGAAATTGTTGTTCGGGTAAGTTCATAAAGTAGATTTGGTTTTCATGTAGTCTTGTACGATTTTATCTAGGAAATCCTTCTTCGCTCTTGAAAACAAATGGTTTGATGTAGGTGGCATTATTATTTATGTCCTGTCTCTCTGCTTCAATTTACTGCCTGTATCTTTCTATTACCGTCCCCCAGATTCTGTATCTTAACTCTTGTCCTCAGTTCCAGTTAGGCCGAAATACTTGGTGAACACCTTTCCACGGGCTATTTCGACATATTTGAAGCCCAGGCAGTAAAAAGGAGAAGTTTTTCCGGCTCTTGTACTTGGAGTTACATTGAATGCTTGGTACTCCGGTTGAGTTGTACTTTGGGGAGACTTCCCGGCTACGTAGAAAAACATTCAGTTGCGAAGCAACAAGCGGCCTCGAAAACTGATGGATATACTGAGATACTGTATCTCTACTTCGAATACTTGTCTCTTCTACGTTCTACCGGACTTGTTGACAAGTTGAATTGAAGAGAAGACTTTTCTTGCAAATAAATACTATGAAGATTTGCCAGTTCATCGGTTAGCGTAGTACCTGTGTTTTCCGTAACAATCAACTTTCATCTTAAATTGAAGCCACAACATCAAGCATCGTGTCATATTGGCCCCATATTTAGTTGGTTTTCAACCGTCTGCAATTGGTAGTTGAACCACAAGAAATTGACCTTTTGCGGGAACTGACTTCGAAACAAGTGTTGGATTGATTTTTCCGCCACTAACATTTTAGTAACGTAAAACCTAGTTGAAGGAACCAAAAAACGAATTATTCTTCACTCATTGTAGTATGCTTCATCAAAAGATAAAGCAGATGGGTCCTCCACCCCTTAAACTCGATTTTTTATTCCAATGATTTCTTCCAGACTTGTATGTCTTGAAGGTTTCTAAATCATTATAGAAAAAGAGCTTCCAAACTTAATTCAAGCGCATGGAAGGTGCTGCATCCTTGCTTGACCTTTCATTCTGAAACTGAAAACTAATGTAGCAGCAGTCAAAAAAGATTTCAAAGTAGTTTCCAAATCGTTTATTGAATAAATTAAAGTAAATGCCAATTTTTCAACAGTTTCCCGATGCCTTCAAATGGACCTTTTGATGTTTCTTGAGTGCAACAATTTGTATGAATTTCTTGTGGCATATTTTACATTCGTGCGGCTTCTCACCCGTATGAGTCATTTCATGATGTTTCCTAGTCTCAGCCTTGCCAAATGACTGATCACAATACGAACACGGATAGTTCTTTATGCCCTCGTGAACAACACGCTTGTGTCGACTATAATTCACAATATTATTAAATACCATATTACAAATCACACACGGATAGGTTTTCTCCTTCGTGTGATAATTTATGTGGTTCTTCAGTTCCGTCCGCGACGACTTCTTGGCTCCACAATGGGGACATTCAAAGTTCTTAATGCCAGCATGTCTGTTCATGTGGTCTTTTAGCTTGCATCGTGTCATGTATCTCTTATTGCATTGTGGACATGCGTGCGGTACGTGGTTGTCCGGTATGTAGAAAACGATGATTCTTGAGTGTGCTTATACCTTTCAGAACTTTTCCACATTCCTCGCATACAAAAAGTTCCTTGCCTTTCTTGTCATTCTGATTGTTGTGAAGTTTCTTGACGTGCATCTTAAGTGTTTGCATTGTTTTGAATACTTTATCGCATCCCGGATCGGAGCATTTTATTGTAAATTGTTCATGTTCGGCTTTTATATGTTCTTTCAGG
>CAKKXW010000001.1:108976758-109149338 GCA_920937365.1 Sphaerophoria rueppellii | reverse complement strand
CTGGCAAGTTGACTAGCAAGTATTTTGCCACCTACGTCACACCAAGTACACCGATACAGATTTGACAAATAATATATGTAGGCTACTGGCAAGCCAGAACTTGCTCGTGTGGCCGCAGGGTTACGAAGTCATAACAGCTCATAAATCATTAACAAATATTCTAGAGTGAAATATTTATATTTTGTATTCATTATATGGCTTTGTAAGCAAAAATAAACAATTGTTCGAAATGAAAAATAAAGTGATCTCATAATAGACTAGTGTGGTCACTCCACTCCTTTTCAGATTGTCAGGAAAAAAAAACTAGAACACTAATACGAACACAGACCTTGATTGTGGTGGAAGAGTGCCCCTAATTATTATTAGATATACTCTGGTATAGTCTGTGCAATGAGTATTCCTCCCTTTCTACTGCGTTTATTTTCTCTACGCAATTAATTTTAGCAGCAACTTCCCTGGTTATACTTTTTACACCTTTTCTACAGTTCGGCAAAATTGATAGTTTTTGTTCATTTTTGTACATTCAAGGGTTCATGTGAGAAAAGGAGATTCACTGCTGACTTGAACTAGGGGCTCTATACCTTTTGACAGCTGTACTCTGTACATTTTCAACTGTCATTCATTGGTCGTGGAGGATTTCAATAGTTAATGTATTTTAAAAAAAATTTTAATCAGAAAATAGAGATTTTTTTGTACGCAAGGGATTGGATGCAAAAAGAAGAAAGGAGTACATGAAAACCAAAAAAACGGCATTCTTTTTTACATTTTAACACCAACAACAAAGAAAGAAGATAAAAAAATTTAACTATTAACTTAAATAAGTAAATAATTAGTTTGCTCTCCACGACGACGTTTGACGTTTCCCTCCAGTACTCTTTACAAGTTATAGGAACTTCTAGATGCAGAACAATATGCTATAATCACGATGAACATGTTCTTCTTAACTATAATCTTGATCTTGATTTCTCCTCTTTCCTATAATCCTGATATATCAAGACATTCTGCATTTTGATTTTTCCTCTCTATCGAACGAGTATTAATTTAATATGTTGCATCACTCTTTCCAATCCACCAATAAAGAAAAATAAATGCAAATTTGTTTTCATACACAAGAATTTAAAAAAAAAATGTGTTATCAATTCTGAATGATTTCATTTCAGAAATTTCCTGTTGAACACACTCCGTCATAAAAAAAAGCTTTGGTTGGTTTCTTTTTACTGTTTCTTGTTAAAATTTGTCTGGAACGAAAGACGAAATTTCTTTTTCTTGAAATCAAATCACAAAGGACGAGACGCCTGCTTGTGGTCGAACAAAAAACTCAACAATTATTCCGGGAGCAAAAGCAAACAACTCCATTAAAACAAAGATTTTAACAAATCTTTGAAAATGTTGTTGAACAAAAGAAACAACGTAAGTTTTAAAACAAGCAACATGCTTCAGCTTACTAACATTCTTAAATTTCTTTACCAAAAAACAAGATTCGTCTGCCTCCAGAGGTAAATCGAGTGCTGTACATCAGAAATCTTCCCTATAAGATAACTTCTGATGAAATGTACGATATATTTGGCAAATTTGGGGCAATTCGTCAAATAAGAGTGTAAGTAATCATTTGTATTAAATATTCTCATTTTCTGGGTTTTAATACGTTTTAAATTTAGTGGAAATACCCCCGAAACGCGTGGTACGGCCTTTGTTGTCTACGAAGACATCTTCGATGCCAAGAACGCATGCGACCATTTGTCTGGTTTCAATGTTTGTAATCGTTATCTTGTTGTCTTGTATTATCAATCAACAAAGGCATTTAAACGTCTGGATGTAGACAAAAAGCAAGAGGAGCTCAATAACATCAAAGCCAAGTACAATTTAAAAACTGAAGTAGCCTAAAGTGTTACTTCATTCTGTGGCCACCGTCAACAACAACTTAACCGGCAGCAGCAACATCATCATCATCAAAAATCATCATCATACAAATAACAAGCAAAAAATTACAAAAAAAAAAAGAAAACGAAGATAGAAACATTGTTTGAGTTAATAATATAATGTATGTATAAGAGTAGTTTCGGACAAGTAATCCAATCTTTTCTTTGAATCGAAAACTGTGTAATGTTTAAAATTGAAAATCCATTAGCAACAATCAACATTATGTTTTGGATCAAGAACTATAGCAATTGCCTTCAAAATTGAAATTGTTGTTCGGGTAAGTTCATAAAGTAGATTTGGTTTTCATGTAGTCTTGTACGATTTTATCTAGGAAATCCTCCTTCGCTCTTGAAAACAAATGGTTTGATGTAGGTGGCATTATTATATATGTCCTGTCTCTCTGCTTCAATTTACTGCCTGTATATTTCTATTACCATCCCCCAGATTCTGTATCTTAACTCTTGTCCTCAGTTCCAGTTAGGCCGAAATACTTGGTGAACACCTTTCCACGGGCTATTTCGACATATTTGAAGCCCAGGCAGTAAAAAGGAGAAGTTTTTCCGGCTCTTGTACTTGGAGTTACATTGAATGCTTGGTACTCCGGTTGAGTTGAAAAACATTTAGTTGCGAAGCAACAACCGGCTTCGAAAACTAATGAATATGCTGAGAAACTGTATCTCTACTTCGAATACTTGTCTCTTCTACGTTCTACCGGACTTGTTGCCAAGTTGAATTTAAGAGAAGACTTTTCTTGCAAATAAATACTATTTGAAGATTTGCCAGTTCATCGGTTAGCGTAGTACCTGTGTTTTCCGTAACAATCAACTTTCATCTTAAATTGTAGCCACAACATCAAGCATCCTGTCATATTGGCTCCATATTTAGTTGGTTTTGAACCTTTTGACCTTTAGCGGGAACTGACTTCGAAACATGTGTTGGATTGATTTTTCCGCCACTAACATTTTAGTAACGTAAAACCTAAATGAAGAAACCAAAATACGAATCATTCTTCACTCATCGTACTATGCTTCATCAAAAGATAAAGCAGATGGGTCCTCCACCCCTTAAACTCGATTTTTTATTCCAATGATTTCTTCCAGACTTGTATGTCTTGAAGGTTTCTAAATCATTATAGAAAAAGAGCTTCCAAACTTAATTCAGGCGCTTGACCTTTCATTCTGAAACTGAAAACTAATGTAGCAGCAGTCAAAAAAGATTTCAAAGTAGTTTCCAAATCGTTTATTGAATAAATTAAAGTAAATGCCCATTTTTCAACAATTTCCCGATGCCTTCAAATGGACCTTTTGATGTTTCTTGAGTGCAACAATTTGTATGAATTTCTTGTGGCATATTTTACATTCGTGCGGCTTCTCACCCGTATGAGTCATTTCATGGTGTTTCCTAGTCTCAGCCTTGCCAAATGACTGATCACAATACGAACACGGATAGTTCTTTATGCCCTCGTGAACAACACGCTTGTGTCGACTATAATTCACAATATTATTAAATACCATATTACAAATCACACACGGATAGGTTTTCTCCTTCGTGTGATAATTTATGTGGTTCTTCAGTTCCGTCCGCGACGACTTCTTGGCTCCACAATAGGGACATTCAAAGTTCTTAATGCCAGCATGTCTGTTCATGTGATCTTTTAGCTTGCATCGTGTCATGTATCTCTTATTGCATTGTGGACATGCGTGCGGACGTGGTTGTCCGGTATGTAGAAAACGATGATTCTTGAGTGTGCTTATACCTTTCAGAATTTTTCCACATTCCTCGCATACAAAAAGTTCTTTGCCTTTCTTGTCATCCTGATTGTTGTGAAGTTTCTTGACGTGCATCTTAAGTGTTTGCATTGTTTTGAATACTTTATCGCATCCCGGATCGGAGCATTTTATTGTAAATTGTTCATGTTCGGCTTTTATATGTTCTTTCAGGCGAGCGTTCTTAGTGTAAGATTTATCGCATTGCAAACAAGCGAATGGTTTCAGTCCTTGATGTTTGCGTGTATGGACTTCCAAATCCTCTGTTTTGTTGAATTTTTTGTCACATTTCCCACATTCAAAGGTTGGATTTGTGGTTTCTGTTGACTTTGAGCTAACTTTCCTTGCAAATCGATATTTTGAAACTGGCATATCATCATCCGAATCCGAATCCTGATCTTCAAACGATAATGACTCGGCTGCACTATTTACGTGGTCATCATTATCAGTAGTTATATCTGGAGATTTATTTTCAGATTTCAAATCATCCCGTTTGCTTTCCTCCTCGGTGGCTTCAACGGCCGTCATCGTAGCTAAATCTGATAGTTCATTCTTTATGTCTACTTTCAACGTATCTGCTTTTGTATCAGAACTCATGAAATCCTGAAATTGCTTCCTGGAAGCAATGCACATTTGTCGGAATTCATAAAATTCATGTATTTTTGTATAACAAGGTTCACGGAGACTTGTGGGAAATCCATCATCGCTTTCTATGGACAAGGAGGTGCAAACAGTGAACTTAATTTCTAAATCTGGTGATGCGTCTATTTTGTACTCAATTTTTGAATCATTTATATTTTCAAGACATGCTCTGCAGGTTGAATTTATATTAAAATTGACTTAGTTCTGAAACTGTTCCATTCTTAAGAATTTGTTGTTATTTACTTTTGTGTTCCATTGTAGAAATAGAAACTGACGGTTGTGGTAGTTGTCGTTGGCCAGGTAAATGTCAAACAAATAAACTAGGGTTGTTCATGTTTCTGAGCCTGCTCTGTTGTCAGTTTGGTTCTTAAGAACTTGAGCGGTTATTGCGGTCAGAATCAAGTTTAAGTCATTTACTGTTTTTTTTTCAACGTCCAAGTTAAAATGTTAAATCTCAGTTGAATAGAAAAGGAATAAAGTTTTGCATTTTATTATAATTAAAACATATATCTTAGGTACATACATAAAACAGTAAACCAAGACAATAAACGAATAGAAAAAAACTACTCTTTCTCCCATTCTCCATTCGGCAATCCCTTGAAATGAATTTTTCTATGTTTCTTCAGAGCAACAGTTTGTATGAATTTCTTGTGACATACATCGCATTCGTGGGGCTTCTCTCCAGTGTGAGTCATTTCGTGGTGCTTTCTAGTCTCAGCCTTGCCAAATGACTTATCACAATACGAACATGAAT
Source organism: Sphaerophoria rueppellii (assembly GCA_920937365.1). NCBI lineage: Eukaryota > Metazoa > Arthropoda > Insecta > Diptera > Syrphidae > Sphaerophoria > Sphaerophoria rueppellii. Next base: position 109,144,256 of record CAKKXW010000001.1, on the reverse strand, counting down.
AGTCTTTAATACCCTCATGAACAATTCGCTTGTGACGGCTGAAATTGCCAATACTGTTAAAGACCATATCGCAGAATTGACAGGGATATGTCTTCTCTTTGGTATGATAGTTTATGTGGGTTTTCAGTTCGGTTCTGGTTGATTTCTTGGCACCGCAATGCGGACATGTAAATTTCCTGATGCCAGCATGTCGATTCATGTGTTCCTTCAGTTTGTGCTTTGTGATATAACGTTTTTTACACTCAGGACACTCGTGAGGAAGTTGCTGCCCAGTATGGAGATAACGATGATTTTTCAGAGTTGCCAAACTCGTAAGGACTTTGCCGCATTCTTCGCAGATATATAATTGTTTTCCTTTGGAACCAGGTCCGTGGTGAAAATCCTTAATGTGATTGCGATAACTTTGTTTGCAACTGAAAGTTCTCTCACATCCGGCTTCGGTGCAGGGATATCTGTCCGGAGGCTTTCCTTCGTGTTTTGCTTTTATGTGGCCTTTGAGGCGACTTCGTCGAGCGTATGACGCGTCACACAGATGGCAAGGGAATGGTTTAAGGCCGTCATGAACTCGCATGTGTGCTGTGTACGTTTCTGGTTTCTTAAAGACTTTACTGCAAATTTTACACTCCAGATCAACTGTGGAATCAGCAGGCTTTTTAGCTTTGCGACGTCCTCTCGTTTTAACTTCACTAATGTAGTCTTCGTCTTCATTTTCTTCGTCAGTTACGCTGTGTTTGATGCTCAAATGGTCTTCCTCTGAATCTTCTTCGTCATTTTGTGAAGAGGAATCATCTTGGATCTTTATATCTGGCAGAGAAAATTCTAAACGTGTTCCATCATTAGGCTCAACTGCATCCTCAAGTTCTCCATTGGCTTCCTTTTTAAACATCACGGAATCAGTTTGTATGTCATTTGGATCCATAGCCAATTCGAAAGCAGTGGGTTTTTGTTCCGAACTTATAAACTCTTGGAAGCGTTTCGTTGCCAATATACACATTTGTTTGAAACTATAGAACTCGTCAATTTTGGCGTGGCATGTTTCACATAGACTGTTTGGAAGACCATCTCCTGGTTCCACAGGCAACTGCGTGCAAATTGTGAATTTCTCTTGAAAGTCAGGTATTGCAAATATATCATGATGCATGTCGTTGAGACTCTCGAGGCAGGTTCTGCACGACGAATGGATGTTTAAGTTATGCAAGTGATGGAATTGTTCCATTTTATTTATTTTAATGTTTTTGCAAAGAAACAAACTTTCATTGACGTTGATGCACAAATAAAAAAATTTAAGAAATGTCTGTCAGGAATTGGTGAAAATAAAGAATGAAATAGTTCAGTGCTCTGTTCTGTTATCGTTGTCGTTGTTTTTTTTTTTTCGTAAAGCAACGCTTTCACTTTTGGCGTGACTAGTTCTTATAATTATTTCTTATGTCCTTTTCCAAAATTACTTTTGGGAGTGTACTCCCTGTCAACGAATTTTGGAATTCATTTTGGGAAAGGGAGTGTTTTGACATTTGGTTTCATGTATTGCTGATCACTCCTTCACTCCAAGAAAAAGTAGGGAGTGAAGATTTCACTCCCTGAGGGAGTGATGGGTAAGCACTCCTTTTCTATTTTGGGAAAAGGCCATTAGGTAAGGCCTTCATTGATAAAGATTTCAATTGTTTGAAGTGCTAAGTTGGAATATGTTTTAATCTTCAACAAGTCAAAGAACTTATTTTGCAAAACTAAAAGTATGGATTCATTTTATGAAAAATAAGAGAAACGGTGGCTCTATTTACATTAAGGGATCCTGAATTTGTAGATGCCAATGGTCTGAATTGTTAGATTAAGACTTGTAAAGCACAAATAAAGTGATTTTTTTCTAGGAAAATATTTCTATTTTAAATTTATTAAACAAAATCGCATATACTTGCTGTTTGCTAGCGTAGCCAGAGTCGTGCACTACACATCGAGGGTTAAAAAACCCCTTGACCTGCGAAGCCGCCGCATATACTCGCTCTTTGCTAGTGTAGCCAGAGTCCACCACTCCACCACAGAGGGAAATACCTACAGTCGCAACTCAAGGCATTTTGCTCTATTTCGACCCGAAAAATGAAGTTTGATAAAATATCCATATCAATGCGAATGTGTAGGGTTTTCAATGCATTTCAAATGGGAAGCCGAACCAATACATTGTCATTGATATGGATCTTGTGCTGGGCTCAATAAGGTCAAAAGCCGGAGCCCAAATTTAAAAACCTGCGCTCAAAATTCAAAAATAAGAGCCAGTTCAATTCAAAAATGTAACGGGTATCTACCGCCAGGCCCAAAATAAAGATTTACCTATAGGTGGTAAAGGTCTAAAGCGGGATATACTCAGTTCAAATTTTCGTCAAGCACGTTACGAGAAAGTCAGAAAAAAGGGGGACAATCGAAAGCTGCATGGAATTTTGAGTTTTGTGAAATATTCAAAACACATCAGAAGAACGAATATTTGTTGAATTTTCAATGAAATTTGAAATAATGAAAGTAGAATGCTAATTGTAAAGCAGGGTATACATACGTCAAATTGCCATCCAGCATTGAGAGTGTGTTTGTGAAAAAATTCACACGTATACGTGGTGTGTATGATTGACGAAAAATCAAAATGTTTTGATTTTCGGTCAATCAGGAGGCCATGCTTTATATGTGTATAGTCGTGATTGAGTGATTGATCCAGCATTGCGGAAAAAAAGAAGAAAAATTCAGAAGAAAAAAAGGAGAAAAAACTCAGAAGTAAAATTATCATATTTTTTTCTCTTTATTTAAAAAATTGATTTTTATTTTTTTTCGGTACTTCTTTCTTCCTCAGCAGCAGTTAAAATTTACTAACACACTCTCCCATGCAGGATGGGAATTTGACGTGTGTATACCCTGCTTAAAGCTTGGAAAAATTCAGATACATGAAGTTCTCTATTTCAATTGGATTCAAGCAAATCACATTTCATTTTAGCAATATCTTTGTTAATTGTAATTATTCTAAAGTTGCTCTGAGGGGTGGCGAGACGAAGTTCGCAGGGTAAGCTAGTAAATTAATAATCTTTTAACTTCTCATACCTATGTATTCAAAACTCTCATATATTTGGCAAGAAAATACTTCTTCTTACCACAAATCCATCTTTTTGTATCTCAAGCGTTTCTAGTTTCTCATCTTAATATGAACAACCTTTAAGACCTTTGGAATGACGAGCATTGCTCTTTTTAAAAAAACCCTAGATTGAAATCTAATCATACCCATATACAAATTTAATAATTGCTACTAATCTAATCATACTAAGAAAGAATATAAAATTAGTGACAGAGATAATGGTAGTATTTTTATTTGTTTTTAAAATGAAGTGATTAGGCAAGTTTTTATTGATAACAAACAATTATGAAGTCTTCTTCTGCGTTGCATGTAGATATTTATGTCAAATTATTCTTGGATTTTTCATCTTAATTTTAAAATAATAGCGTTTTTTTTGGTAATCTGGAATTGGTACACATATTCAGAACAGTCCGATTCCGGATACCAAACGAACATGCAAACACTGTTTTGCTACTATAATAGTTGAATGTCTATGTATTTGTGAAACCTCATATGCAGAATTGCAGATGACATGACGTTGTTTTTATTTTCTTTATTTGTAAACATGGCGGCGAGTACGTATGGGCGAGTGTGTGCATGTATGATTCTGTGATTCTGTTTTCAATTCCGACTTCAAATTCGGAATCGGGTTTCTGTTCTATACAGAACAAGAACTGTCATCTTGTGCCAAGTGACCGATTTCAGAACCGTTCGGAACAGTTCCGGACGACCAAAAAAAACGCTATTAGTTTTACAGCTTCAATAAGTTAATGACGTAAAGAATGGACTTTGTGTAACATCTATTTTTCATATTCAAAAACATTGTTCTTGACCAGCACATTTTAATAAAACTATAAGACTCAAAATCATGTCGACATAGTTAACCTGACCTTGAAAAATAGAAAACAATGGAAGCAAATAAAGATCAGAATTCAGAACCACTTTCACTAGAAACCGCCTAGCTTATATTTTTATTTTCTCTATAAATATCTATCAAGTGCCCACTATGTGATGTACATAGTTTAATTTGTATTTATGTACCTCCTTCCTAATGTACACAAAATCTCTCGTCTCTCTTGTCTCTTACCAGAGCAATGCGCGTGACGAAATGATTAAGGTTTTTACTTTCAAGATACTCGTTGTTTTCTATTATTTTCTCTTTGAAATTCGCACCCCAGTCAGTAGAGACTCATTTATTTCCCATCTAGGTTAGGGGATTTTCTGCTAGTAAAATGAGACCTAAAGCAGACAATTAGTCTCTGCCTGCAACAGCTGAGCATTACAAAAGTACCTTGATCGCTCATTCGGATTGAGAACGTCGCGACGTGATATTGTTTATTGTGTTCGTTTTATAGTAATTTATTCAAGTATTCCAACGCTCAGTTCAAAATAAATAAAAAAAAAAATGAACATCCCAGACCCAAAGTTCGTAGATTGTAAAAAGCAATTCAGTGAATTAGGTACATAATGTCATCAATTTGATTGAATAGTTTGCTAATAACAATAATTGCAGATCCAGCTGATCGTGCATTAATTATATCGGCAATCGCTGCTAGGAAGTTTGCTTACGTACCTTATAGTAATTTTGCTGTCGGTGCTGCGTTGCGCACAAAATGTGGAAAAGTATTTAGTGGGTGCAACGTGGAGAATGCCGCTTTCACACCAGGCGCATGTGCTGAGAGAACTGCAATTTGTAAGGCAGTGAGTGAAGGTTACAAAGAGTTTGAATCATGTGCAGTGGTTGCATATCATAAAGACAGTCTGACGTCACCGTGCGGTGTTTGTCGGCAGTTTTTAATTGAATTCGCTGCTAAAGATTTTCCGGTTTATATTGCGCGAGCCGAAGATCCTCCAAATGAGGTCTTGTGTACTTCGGTTCATAATTTACTTCCAAATGGCTTCAGATGTTATAAATAATTAATTTAAGTTTGATTTTAAAAAAATAAAAAAAATGTCTTGACAGTTAAAAAATATTATTAATTTATGTTAACGTTTATGTTTCGTTTGTTTAAATGTTCATAAAGCAAGATGAACAGTGAAATGAATTTCCAGAATAAAATACTATAGTTTTCATGGATGGCTACCTTCGTGCCTTACTATAATCGATCTTTTTCAAACTGGCAGTTGGTAGATTTCCGAAGCAAACCAAACGCTCTGATAATATTAGCCGTTTTCTACTGGGAATTTTATAGTCAGCTTAAGTAAAATTTTACACGGAAGACAACAACAAACGAATACTGAGTAAAAATAACTTAGTAATCGAACTCAGTAAGTTGCTAAGGATAAAGTTTCGGCAATTCGACACTTGAGTTTTTTCGTTGTGTTTTTTGCATAGGTTTTGGCTAGTACTAACAAAAGCCATCTTGAGACCTATCTGAAAGCTATTTTTTAACATAAGTTTTTATGGTGAAAAATTGTTTTCTGCTTTGTTTTCTGTTTTAAAAGGGAGATGGGAAAACAAGCTGTCAAAATGCCTACAAGCTATGGTTCAAGTTTACTGCAAGAGTATACGTATTTTACCAATACTATCTCAGTTAATTTGAGAAAACCACTATTCATTTTTGTTAAAGTGTTTTTCTCATTTATCCACATACACTAGGTAATGGTAAAATAAAATTTGCGGCATCCGGAGGGTAAAACGTAAGTCAGTTTCCGATCTCCTTTTGTCTCTGCTCCCGCTACCGCTCATCCTGTTACCCCCAGGGGCGGATCCAGAGACTCTTGTTAGGGGGGGGGGGGGGGGTGACACTGAAAATGTTCATTTAATAGGCAAAGAAAAAGAGGTCTTTAAAAGAACAATTAATCGTACAGGGTTTTGAAAAAGAGTGAAGTTATAAGCCACTAAGGCCTTGGCTCTTTAAGAGCTGTCACGCCAGTCTATTTTTATTAATATCTTTAGAACATTTTTGGAGATAGGACACCAAGCTGTTAAACAAAGACAATGCTTCCTACGTTAATTAAGTAGTTCCACCTTAAAATATCTCAATGAGATCTCAATTCCACTTTGATTGAGCCAAAATCATTTAGTGGAACATAATTCTCATTTCTCATTGAGATAAAGTGTATACCTTACAAATTTTTGCTCTGCATATGTCAGTCACGTCAAAATAGCTGAGTGAGAAATCTAAATCTAAAATAATTTCATCTCAGAGATCCCAGTAAAGATCGCAGTTCTCAGCTGAGATTTTTTGTTCCACTTATAAAATCTCTGAGACCCCTGAGATCTCAGTGAATTGGTGTTAGGTGGAACTGGCCTTATGAATTGAAGTTGATTTTATTAAAGGTATTATGTAAGCAAAATTTTGATATTTTTAATTTCCCAGAGGAAGTTATTGTAAAGGGTCCGATTTTGTGAATCTACAATTTTTCCATCAAACCATCTTATCATCATGTCAGCGTGTGTAAATGCCTATTGGCGTTACGTTTTTCTACGATTATCTCGAGAACTACCCACAGTATTGACATGAAATTGGACTCATTCGATGCAGAATTGCGTTAGTAATGGTCTTGATCAAGTTTTCTCGCGGCTAGAACTTTCGCAATTTTTTAACTGACATTAAAAATTTGAAAGTAGTTTAAAATTCGTCAGTTATGAATGAAAATTATGAATATTTCGCGAACCGCTCATGGTGCTGATATCAAATTGGTCTCGTTTGGCCCAAAATTACTTGATTGAGAACTGAATAAGTTTTCAGCGAAATCGGATTCTCGTTTTTTTTTGTAAGGGGCCACTTATAGCAATCATTGAAATCCATCAGGAAAAATGTTTGAATGGATAGGTATTTAACTAAGTTTTCTTTCGTTACTAATGCAATTTATATACCAATCGACCGGAAAAATTCTTAATAGATTTTTTTTTTGAGAATAAAATATAAGTTCGCAAACTTATTTTTCGTTAAAATGTATATGTTTCTATTTCTCCGGAACACGGGAACTTCGTCTTTCCTGAACAGCCGGATGGATTTTTGTCAATTAATGACACGAGTCGTGTTCCAATGTGTTTGTGTTGCATCTTTAATATAATTCCAATGTGCACAGATTTCTGTCTGTGAAAAATTTTTCGGCTGCCATTTCCATCCGGATACTATTGTTGGCGTTGTGGACCGGTGTACAATTGTCTTCTAATGACGTAAATTTCCTGATTGCTATAAACGCTCATCAGGAAAAAAATTCGGATTCCTCCTGTTCCAATTTTTCCTGATGAAAACCAATGATCGCTATAACTGGCCCCTAAGGATTGGGAAAAAAAAAATGAAAACATCTAACAAAATCTGAAAGTAGTCATCATTTATTCATTGACAATTATTAGATTGTTCCGCATAAAATGCACACATAGTTCGAAAAATGTTATTCAGCAATGTTAGAAAATTATTATACAATATATTTGTTATAAACAAATTGAAATGTAGTTTAAGCGGATATATTTTCGTGGTTCCTAGGAATAGAAGATTGACTACAAGTTTAATTTCTTATAAACAATTGAATATTGTTTTTTATTTTGTTTCCCACTGGGAAGTAGATCGTGTCTACCACAGGGGTCGCGCTCTTATTTTATAGTTTTATTTTCACCTGAATATAATGTTACCACGTGCCACGCGCGTGATGATGAGGATATATGTTAAACATTATTTTAAAACAATATCCTGCTTGTCAAATTACCAGATTTTAGCTCGGCTTATGGGCGGGGCGATCGCCCCCGCCTCTGAATCCGCCCTTGGTTCCCCACTACTCCCCTACCACTGGTCACATATCATAAAACGACATTGGTCGATTTTTACGCCACTACCGAAACATTCCCTTAAAATTCGGTGCAAAAAGACCACTTCATTCACTGCTCACAAAAATAGTGAGTCAAACTCAATACCACAAACACATCAAAAGTCTTTATACATGTGCATCACATAAATCCGGTAAAAATTTTAAATAAACTTTACATACGAACAATTAAAATTTTTATGACACACACGATATGAAATGATCTTAAATATTCAATATTATTCAACTATAATCACATGAATCGCGCTGATTTTTCAAAGCAGCAACTGCTTTTGAATGCTAAAAACGGAGATTATAAAAATTAGGATTTTTATAACAAGCGGGATTATAATCCGGCATTTTGAAATCGAGATTATAAAATCGGATATCGAACCCAACCCGAACAAGAAACGTACACATTTTAACACTGATCCATAAATATTAACCATTTTATTCACCATGCTTTTGTCAAATTTTAATCAAACGTCAAGTTTGATAGGTTCTTGAAGCTGAAGATTAATAAAACCTTTGTTGCATCTGTGAATGCAGTCAGTATTTGAATTCAGATAGTCCGATAGCTCCCTAAAATTATTCTTCAATTTTCAATACTACATCTAAGATCCACTGAATTCTTTCATTAAAATGTCAAATTTTTACTGACATTCAAACCCAGCTGATACCAATACCATAGCTATACGTATTTTTTTATTGAATAGCATAAAGAAAAGTCAAACCTCAAATAATTTAACAAAGAAACCAAATAACTTCCCAATAATAATTAAAAGCAATATTATTAGACCGCAATAACTTTCAATAACTATGGACAATTGTTGTGGCGGTGAACAACGAGATCAATCAGTAAACGAAATGTTGAGAACCCTAATTGACTCAAAAATTATAAATGTTCAATTGCTGACTATTGCTATTGGTGTATTATTTGTTGTTGTTATGTTTAAAAATAAATACAAAATAATTGCTGGCAGATGAGCCAAATAAAAATTAAAAAATAATTGTTTATTTTCTTTCTATTTGTCTATTGATTTTTTTGTGATAGAAGTAGTATAGAGTTCCCTCTTCTTATTTGGTTCTATACATTTGTGTATGTCATACATAATGAATGTGTCATTTGGCTATGGCGTGGTGAGGTAATTGTGCTTCGATAAAACTACAGACTTCAGGGTTCAGTTCATCAGGGTCAACAACTTCCAATACAACGAATTTTTTTATCGTGTGGGTGTACTTTACGCGCGATTGATTATTATCATCGCGATTATTGCAGTTTGATTTGACATAAGCAAAAAATGTAAACATTTTTGTTAAAAGTTCTTTTTAAATCCAGAATTAATATAAAATTCACTGAATTAGTGTGGAACTCTATATTTTTATAAGCATCGGTGGTTCAGTGGTAGAATGCTCGCCTGCCACGCGGGCGGCCCGGGTTCGATTCCCGGCCGATGCATATTAATTTTTTTTAATTGATTCATAAATTGACATTGGTCTGCAGTCCTGCACAGTTGTGAATCGACGAAAGACTTGAGGAAATGGAGCTTATTCTAAAGTAACAACATTTGGTATTTTAGTCCGTTTAACTACAAATATTATATGTACTGCTATATTTTCACCCAGGTCCAGGGCCTTTGGAACTTGAGTAGATCACTGACACTTAGTTTTTTTTTAGTACCAGTCGTGGTATTTGTACTTCAAATTATAACAGCTTGGCCTTGAAGTGATTTGAAATGTTTTACACATCTTTGTTTACTCACAATGCGATAGTTTTAATCACTTATTCATTAATTATTATCATTTATTTATTTATTTATTTATTTAGAAATCGTTAAATGCTAACGTTACAATTATTAAATATAACTTAACAGTAAACAAAAATTAAACAAGTTCAATAGATCTAAAAAACAAGGTTTTGAATTGTATACTTTTCAAGTTCTCATTTACAGAATTAATGAGAAAATAAAATTTATTGTATATGACAATTAACTGATTTAGAGGACTATTACCACCATAGTTGGACCTGCTAAAGATTTGGCTCAGAGGTTGCCGTAGTCTAATACTAGATTGGCTGTAGTTAAAATTAAGTCTACAAAGAATCGACGGAGCTAAGATATTTCCATTTATTATACCGTTAATGAAACAGAACTGGATGTATTTACGATGGTTCTCAAGTGACGGCAGATTTATTAATACTAGTCTATGTGAGTACATTGGGAGTGCTGATCCTTGGGTCCAAGGTAGAAAACGTAGACAATAACGTAAAAACCTTCTTTGAACTGCTTCGAGCCTTGAATTGTGAATGGCATAGTAAGGTGCCCAGATCACGCACCCGTACTCAAGAATAGGCCTGACAAATGAGGTAAATAATATCTTGAGAACATAGGGGTCTTTGAAATCGCGTGAACATCTTTTTATAAATCCAAGTGTTTTATTAGCTTTCTTAATTATATAGTCTAAGTGGTCGTTAAAAGTCAATTTCGGGTCTAGAATAATTCCTAGGTCAGAGTATTGTGAGACTCTATTTAAAGGGTCCGAACTAATTGTATAGTTATAAGTTAAGGCAGTTTTTTTGCGTGTAAAGCTCATAACCTTACACTTGTCAACATTTAATATAAGTCTATTTTTATTGCACCATTCCCTGAATTTTAATAGATCGTCTTGTAGAAGTAAGCAGTCAGTAATAGATTTAATACTTTTGTAAAGTTTAATGTCGTCAGCGTATATGAGAACACATGAATTTTGGACAATAGATACGACATTATTTATAAAAAGGATAAACAGGACAGGCCCTAAGTGGCTACCCTGTGGAACGCCCGAGTTAACAACAAAAGAGCTTGAACAAACGTTACGAAAAACGACACTATAATTCCTATTACAAAGGTACGAAGCAATCCATTGAACAAACATATGGTTGAATCCTAAGTTATTAAGTTTTTTTAATAAAGTTAAGTGGCACAACTTGTCAAATGCCTTACTAAAATCTGTGAAAATGCAATCTACTTGTCCATGGTCCTCAAAAGCGTCTAAACAAAAAGATGTAAAGTCAAGTAGATTAGTTACAGTAGACTTATTTTTGACGAAACCGTGTTGATTACTACATAAAATTGATTTACAGTGAAAGGTGAGAGTATTACATACAATGGACTCAAACAATTTAGGTATCACAGAGAGTTTTGCTATAGGACGGTAGTTTTTAATATCACTTTTCAAGTCTTTTTTATGCACAGGGATAATGTAAGCACTTTTCCAAAGATTGGGAAAAACAGAGCTTGAGAGAGAATCGTTAAAAAGTAAAAATAGGGGGTAGCTTAAACGAGAGACACATTTTTTTAAAATAGAAGCTGGAACACCATCAGGTCCTGGACTTTTACAATCATCAAGTTTTAAAATTGCTTGAATAATAGAATCCTCAGTAATATTAAAGTTAATAGAATTCAAATGAGGAAATTGCACAGAGCTACTGTTATCATCGTCGTCAGTGAGGTTATTAGATACATCGAATGCATTTTTAAAAAATTCAGCAAACAAATTAGCTATTTCTATTGAACTTTCACCCGTAGAGTTCAAATAGGACATGGAATTTGGATAACCTACATTCACATCTTTCGCTTGCTTCTTTGATATAGGTTCTTTGCTAACTCAGGACAGGAACTTCTTTCTAATATTGTTCTTTTACAATTAGAATACACTTTGAACCACGGTTTTTATCAAGCATCGGTGGTTCAGTGGTAGAATGCTCGCCTGCCACGCGGGCGGCCCGGGTTCGATTCCCGGCCGATGCAATTGGTTTTTTGTACGATTTTAATCTTTTTTGTTAACAAAAATTATTTCGGCAGCAGATGTGCATTAATAAATAGGTGAGTCATCTACTTACTTATCCGGCTCATAATCCATGAAGGATCTCAGCCTGAGATACTGCAGTCTTCCATCTTGAACGATCCCTCGCAGGCACTCTCCAGTCGCCGAAACCAAGAGCTCTGGCATCCGCAGACACTTGGTCCTTGTACCGTAGGTTCGGTCTTCCTTGTCGTCTCGAACCTAGGGGCTGGGATGAGAAGACTTTCTTGGCTGGAGCGTTGTCGTTCATTCGCTCGATGTGGCCGAGCCACTTCGTGGACTACATCCACATCTTGGTACAGCTAATACAGTTCTCGGTTGAACCTTCTTCTCCATTTGCCATCGTCGCATACGGGACCGAAAATCCGTCGAAGAATTTTTCTCTCGAAAGTGCACACTGATATAACTTGCGAAACTGCATGGTTGCAAAACGGAGAAACAGAAGCGGGTAATCTAATGTCACTTTCATACTTACTTACTTACATATGGTGGCGCTTCAGTCCAGCTTAGAACAAAGCCTCATCCAACAAGCGTCTCCATCAAGCCGGTCCCTAGCTAGCTGCCACCTGTACCACGTCAAGTTGGTTCAGGTCTTCTACCAGCTGTGTGCTCCACCTGAGTTGCGGTCTTCCTCTTCTGTGACGTCCTTCCGGGTTGGATTTGAAGACTCTACAAGCCTGAGCTTTATTTTCCTTTGGCTTTACATGATCCAACCATCTAAGTCGTTGGACCTTAACTTTTCTGGCTGGGTCAGTGATTGTATGATTTTAATCTTTTTTGTTCACAAAAATTATTTCGCCAGCAAATGGGCATTGATAAATATACGGGCCATCTAATTCACTTAATTCTAAGTCACTTAATTGTTTGCTTTCATACTTATTTACTTACTTATGGTGGCGCTACAGTCCAGGTCAGATCAGGGCCTCACTGGACTTTACTACTCAACAGCCTTCTAAGTCCAAAGAAGCGGAAGCGATTGGCAAGAGTGATTCATCGTTTGATTAGCTAATATTGTTGTCTGAGTTAATAGCGAATCCTATCATCAATTTTTTTAGTATCAATTTGAAGTTCCTGGGTCTTCTCCAAGATTCCTGGCCACACTAATAAGAACCTATCAGGTTGTTGACGAAAGGACTTTACACAGCATGGCAGACAAGATCTTGTAGGCGGTGTTAAGGATACTTATACCTCTGTAGTTGGTGCAGTTCAGGGATCTCTTTTCTTGAGCTGGGGTTCCATTCGTCGGCATGCTTTCCTCCGAGTAAAATTTTGCAGATGAGCTGGTGCATGCTCCTAACCAAATATATCTCCAGCTGCTTTGTACAGTTCGGCGACTAGTCCGTCTGCTCCAGCGGCTTTGTTCGACTTAAGTTAATACATATATGGCTATCTTCACTTCGTCAAGATCGGGTGGGTGGAATTGTTGGCCTAATAATAATAATAGAGTGGCGCGACAGCTCTTTAAGAGCCAAGGCCTAAGTGGCTTACTCCTCATCAGCAATTCTCTGGGTGCGTGTGAAGAACTGAGGGGACATACAATTTAACGCCGATTCCGAACGGCAAAGTTGGATACTTTTGGAAAGTTTTGTTAGTTCTTCGCAAGAGACAATGCCCGTGAAAAATTAAAAAAAAAAAAAAAACTATATAGGCACGAGTAGGACCCCAACCCATGACGGTTAGCAGCCAACGCACCTATTCAAACCACTAAGCCACGGACACTACATTCCAAGTGCAAAACCAAAGTTCGTTGTCCTTAAATCGTTTGCATGGGTAGTCATCCACATCCGAGGCTTGTTGGTGTTTCGGAACTATATTTTCTTTATGTAGCCGGGCAGTAACCACAACGCACGCACGACCCCCCAACCGGAGGGTCAGTTCTTTAGTTTCACGCTAAGACGAAGAGCCGGCCAAACCGCTACTTATAGGCCTGGTCTGCGAATAAGTCGTAGTAGCCCTATAGGTGTTCACTAAGTAATTCATCCTGACTGGAACTGTCTTGGGAGTTCTTCCGCTACCGCCTGTTGAAAAGGACTTAATGGATGTATACCTCCTTCCCCACTCTGTCTTTGCTGCTGCCAACAATTTCCCACTGGGGTTGGAACCCAATCTTCGGTTGTGCTAGGCCCTCGATGTTAGCGGGGAGGTGGAAAGTAGGAGTTCAGAGACAGATGTTTCGTGACCTTGTGTCCTCTTGAATGCACTCTGTCTGCCCTTCATACCCAAACCGCAAATCTCGTCCCTTAAAGAATTCACCCATAATACCCGTGCTTCTATAGGAATCGCCATCAGTTTACCTTCGATCCCAACTTCAAACGTACTTTCAAGTATAGAGAATCGTTATTTGGCCGTACTACGCGAATGTAGAACTCCTTTCCACACTCTGTCTTTCCCAATCATTGCAATGTTCAGGAATTCAAGGCCGACTTACTTTCCTTCTAACCCCTCCCTTCATTCTTAATGCGCTCACCGTGTCTCTGGCATAAAAAGGGCATAAAAAGCCCATTTAGTGCGCAAATTATAAAAAGTATATACATCCATCCATACAGAGAAGGCAATAGAAACTGTAAAACAATGTTAAATAATTCTAAATAGATAAATATAATATCAAATTCAATGCACAACTGCAACAAATTATTAAATTATTGTCTTGATTTCCAGGAACTTATCAGAATCTGGGTCTAACTTATTACACATATAAAATTTACAAATGCATTACTTTAACATTTTCCATTGTTTAAGCTACAAAATCATTCATGATAATGCAACTTTAATGAACATGAGCACCTTCCACCTTATTAAACATTATTTATTCATGACTCAATCAAACCTTATCACACCTTTACGTATTCTCTGTTATCTGGCGATTTTAATAATGAGGCAGTAATAAACAGTTTTGCATTGTAAGAATCATCTTGGAATGAAAACGAATAAAGTTTAAGACAACAAAAAATTGATTTTATTGCCTTAACTTAATTTACATAATTTAAATTGGGATATTTTGCAAGTTGTAAACTTTATGATCAAACCAACAATAAATAATGCAACAAGTAAACTTTTCAAGTTTTTGTTAAAAATCAGTATCATTAATGGAGGCTTTTGATGGTTGAAATGTTCTAAGTGACTGTCGTAAGTGTCGTATCCATTGAATAAGAAGTACAGGAAGCAGTGTTAGCTACATGTACAGTGTACGTGAGTGAAGCAAAACAGTGTCTGATGATGTCAATTTTTCGGACCTGTGCTATCAATTTTTGGGGTCTGTGCTGTCAAATTTGACTGAGGTGTTCTGTTCGTGATAGTAAGGCGCTGCAATTCGTTGAGTTCCCGTAGTGTGCACGGTTGTTTTGTGTAGTACTTCCATCGTGTTTCGAAACGTTTTTATTTGTTGGTTGTATTACAATAGGCGTAATAAACATGATGAATTACGGATGAAAAATCAAGAAAATGTACTGGAAAATAAAAAAATTAAACATTAAAAACCGTGCAGTGTTAGTGTTAAAACACCATGCTTCCTAAAAAAAGAATTGAGATTGAAAAAAAAAGTTGAAGCAAAATCGATGAAATCTAGATTCAATCAAATTTCGCTTGGCGCCCCTGATATTAACCATTCAACTGCAGACCAGACCTGTTGTAATGCCTTTGTGTTTGTGAAACTCATACTACTTAGAAAAATGCTTCAATTCTTTTTCATAAGACCCCTTCCTGTACTTCTTATTCAATGGTCGTATCCAAGTGACTGACATTGGGCGCGTACAGTTTTGTCTTGTATATCCAACTCGTTTTTTATGAACGAGTTCGATAACTAAATATGGATAGCTATATTCAAACAAGAGTACTGTCAGATATACCGAAAATTGTTGGAAAGCTTTGCATTTGTTTGGGTTGAACCTGTCCTATTTTTTTGTACATGGAAAACAAAAAGCTACCTGATGGATAGCTTATCCAAGTCAAAGTGAACGCGCCGATTTAATCCAAAATAACCACATGTTGTAACGGCTAATTTGACATCCAAAAACGAGACAATTTACGCGCCAAAACAATTTTATTTTTTAATTTCAAAATCTCTGAGTTTATAGACTTGCATAAATGAAACTTGAAAAATTTGACAAATCCAATTACATATTTGGCTTGTGGTGAAAAAATCTGAAGCTTCTGGTTTTCATCTTTATTGCTGTTGCCCTTTTTCTCACTATGTTGATACAGACTATACCACAATCGACAGGCGCAATAATAAATAAATTGTAGTAATAATTATTAACCGTTGTCATTCTTGCAAATTTCTGCACATTGTCTCTTCCAAACACTGAGTAATAAAGAAAAAAACTCAACCATAAGGAAGGTGCAGCTATATGATCGGAGCTGTCAACGCCATCTTCACACCACGAACACCGCAAAGATTATTATTATATAAATACCGTCAGTGTTGTCTGCATTTAAATTAGAATATTTGTAGTATTCTTCGAATAGACTACCTTAACTTCACCTTTAAGACGCTAAAGTAAGTATAGTTACCCAAAGGTAAACAGGAAGCTTATCCATCGCGGGAAAGGAATGTCCATCTAATTATGTTTTCAATACACAAAACCAGGATTTGTATGCCTCATGATTATGTGCGTTTGCAAAATATGTAAAAAAACGTATTGAAACAAAACAAAAAGAATATCGTACTTTGACCGCAAATGGCACGAGAAAGTTATGCAACAGGTGCAGTCAGGTAGTCAGCGAATGATGCAGTCACACGCGCAGTAGTTTGCGGTTAACTTCTAATGAAATAGAATATTATATATCTCTTTTGGATTGTTTTTATTTTTATTTTTTTGGGTTTGTGTGTATCGTATTGGGCGTTGGAGAATAAATATTTTGGCAAAGACAACCGCATCGGGTAATATTAAGGATAGATAGCAAGGTAGTGGATTAGGTTAGATTTTATTGAAATATTCTATTTTGGGTGACAACAAAATTAACGATTCGCACCACATGCGGTTTCTCTAGGAAACTCGATATCCGGATTGCAAATTTTATTTTGAATGTTGATGCATTCTGCATTACCGACTCTATCAGTAAATAGCGGTAAGCGATAAATATGTCATGTCATGTCATGTCATGTTGTGTAGACTTGCAAATGAAGCTAAATGAAGGGAAGCATATTTTTAAAGGAAATTGCAGTTATTTTGACAGTTGAATCATATTCAGTTTTGACAGATGTATGTACCTACTTTGACGTTTAAGAGTTTATAATAAATTTCTAGCAACTCTGTCCTTTCGATTGCATCCTAAATGGTGTTCTTATATGGCGTTTTTAATTGGCAATCTGGAAGTAAAAAAAGAATTCTAAATGCGTTCAATTGGGAAAAAGTGACAGTTCTGATTCCGAAAAGAAGCGAATTCCCTCTGATTTTAAAACCAGAATGCTTTTTTTCAGATTCCAGATTGCCAATTAAAAACGGCATTAATCGGCAAATGTGACATTTCTAATTCTGAAAAGAACATTTTTCTTCTATTTTTCAAAAAAGGCATTTTTTTAGCTTTAAGATTGCCAGTTAAGAAAGCCATAAATCAATGTTTATTGGAGTCTTGACTGGACATTTTTTAAAATCCATGTCATAGCTTGGGGTCAGTTATCATTTAACTCATAACCAGAGATAAAAGGAGATAGGAAACCAAACTGTCAAAATAAATTTGCCTACAATCAGGTCCAGCTGAATGTTGTAAAAGTATTGATGTTTTCACTAATATTTTTTCAACATTCCGCTAGACCTCACCTCATTTTTGTAACGGAAAATAAAATTTGCGATATCTCGAGGGTATAACGTAAGTCAGTTTCCGATCTTCCTTTATCCGATCTGTGCTGATTACTTCGTATTAGTGACAATACAGATTGTCATTTTGGCCAGTTTGATATCTTTCAAGAGGAATGATTTTGGATTTTTCGCCTCTTGTGTTATGCTTTTGACATTTTAAGTTAACTGTCACAAGTGTCAACCAAATTGGAACGGATAATCTTCCTTTTTAACATTAAATACTCTCAAAAACTGAAGCTTAATCGTTTAACTGTTATTTCTTCAGTTAAGATGTACAATTTTTTTTCGAACAATCAATGAATTTTGCAAAAATTTCCAATAAATTTGAGAAAAACATACCATTCCACTTACGAGTGCGAATTCTTTGCGATTCATATGGCCACCATAAAATGTTTTTTTCGGCAACTCCTCTTCATTCACGCCAAACACATAAAGATGATATTACATGATAACTGTCAGGAGTCCGTTTTCGCTATATTCCAGGTGCTATTGACCTCGGTCCCAAAACCACACCCCTGGGAGATCGGACATTAAAGTTTACCAATATGCAACAAAAAATGTGCGTCCTCCTGCCGCAGCCAAAATAATGTGACGATAATCATCACAAAATATTGGAAAAGAAGGCTTTAAGAAATACCAAAAGTCGATAATGGGTATTATGCCTTTAATAAATACGTACATATGTTGTTGTTTTTAAAGGAAAGGTGTTGCTGGCTGTTGTGTGGATTCATTTTTTTTTTTTTTTTGTGGAGCAAAATTCTAATTGTTGGCGCTTCCTGGTTCTTTGCATTTTAAAATGTAAACTGCTACCCATAAACGTACTTCAGCTAATCAAGGTGACAAGGAATAAACTGTGGCGTTGCATAATAAAAAGGGAACAGAATTATACCTCAAAGTGGGCTAACACTTGAATTTCGGGCGTTTATTTTTTAACTGCATAACTGATGTCAATAAAATTTTATATTTTCCACTCGAAAATAAATGACGCTCCGATTTCGAAAAAGCATCTTCGGATGACGTTTGTTCATTTGAATGTTAAATACACACGAAATGGTGTTTGGACGGAGAGGTTTACACTTACTTACTTACTTATGGTGGCCCTACAGTCCAGGTCGGCCTAGGGCCTCACCCAACAAACTTCTCCAGCGAGCTCGGTCCCTGGCTAGCTGTCTCCAGTTTCGCACGCCAAGTTGGTTCAAGTGCTCTGCCACCTGTGTGCTCCACCGGAGTAGCGGCCTTCCTCTTCTGCGACGTCCTTCCGGTTTGGATTCGAAGACTCTACCGGTCGCTCAACATGACTCAACCATCTAAGTCGTTGGAACTTTACTTTTCTGGCTAGGTCAGTGTCGCTCTACAGCTCGTACAGTTCTTGTTTGAATCTTCGTCTCCATTCTCCATTAATGCAGTCAGGACCAAAATCACTCGAAGAATTTGTCTCTCAAAGCAGCCCAAAGCGTTTTCATCAGAAGTTGTCATAGTCCATGTCTCTCGACCATACATGAGGACCGGGATGATGAGGGTTTTGTAGAGTGTCACTTTAGTTGCTCGGGAGAGGACTTTACTACTCAATTGCCTTCTAAGTCCAAAGAAGCAGCGATTGGCAAGAGTGACTCTTCGTTTGATTTCAGCGCTGGTGTTGTTGTCTGAGTTGATAGCGGATCCCAGGTAGACAAAGTCCTTAACTACCTCGAAGTTAAATCTGTCTATGTTGACGTTTGCTCAAGAGTCGATGTGGTAGTCCTTTCTTGTCGACAGCATAAACTTATTCTTGCTCTCGTTAACCGCTAGACCCATCTTCCTGGCCTCCGTCTCAAGGCTCACAAACGCTCCACTGACATCACACTGTGTTCTTCCAATTATGTGAATGTCGTCTGCGTATCCTAGTAGCTGGACGGGCTTTTGAAAGATTGTGCCTCTGGTTTTGACATTGGAGCTTTGCACAATCTTTTCAAGAATGATGTTGAAGAAATCGCATGACAACGCATCGCCTTGTCTAAAACCTTTTTTGACATCAAAAGCGTCCGTTAGGTGTTTTTCCGACTATGATGGAACAGTGTGAATTTTCAATTGTCATCTTACACAGACGGATGAGTTTGTTTGGGATGCCAAAACTAGACATTGCTCTATATAGTTGGTCTCTATAGACGCTGTCATACGCGGCCTTAAATAGATGAAAAGGTGGTAGTTATCGATTTGAAGTTCCTGGGTCTTCTCCAAGATCTGCCGTATGGGTTGAATAGTTTGACCTGGCTTTGACTAGTTCATGTTCATGTTGACAATGATTACTGTTTCTAGATCGGCGGACATAACCTCGCTTTTAAGTGTTTTCTTTGTGGTTTTCCATCTAGACTTGATGAAGACTGATCTCATTTCAATTCTTCTAATGTTTTCCAATTGCATTCCAGACTCATAAAATTATTATTGATTGATAAGCCTACGAAAACAAATCAATAAAATCCAAATTAGATGTCAACACAC
This sequence comes from Sphaerophoria rueppellii, assembly GCA_920937365.1. Classification (NCBI taxonomy): domain Eukaryota; kingdom Metazoa; phylum Arthropoda; class Insecta; order Diptera; family Syrphidae; genus Sphaerophoria; species Sphaerophoria rueppellii. The sequence continues at coordinate 109,124,297 of CAKKXW010000001.1, read as the reverse complement.
CATAAGAAAGTGTAATGCACGCATGTTTCTGCTGTCGCTGCTTCCTGGTGCAACTCAATTCTCTATTAAACACTAATACATTCTAATCGATCCTAATAAATCAGATTGACCAATCAATTTCCATTTGAATTTATTTATGAACACAAATGTTCACTCTCGTTCTCAAATCGAAAATAAAACTAACTGCAAATGCGTGCTGCAATCACGATTGCAAAACATTTTCACTCTTATAAATCTGTCTGCTCCCAATTCAAATCAATTTCAGTTTTGTTTTCCTTTTTTTTCCAAATAAATTCAAATATTTCCATTGCGATGAATGGAACAAGAGATAAAATAGAAGTAGTTGCTCGGTTAATGTATGACCTCCCCTTTTGTCCGCTATGTCCGGCAACGTATGGTCCAATCTATTACCTAAAAAGTGTCCAGTATGCGTGCGTCCAATCGAAATTAGTTAAACAAATGACAAATTGTCATGCGTTTAGAATTGAATTTATTACACAACAATCTCCTCCGCCTATTTATGAGCTTGAAGTTGCTTACGAAAGCAGCAATTCATAAGGCCTACGGTTGTCGTCGTACTCTCAGCTTGCCGGCCGTTAGGAAAGCCAAAAAAAATTGAAGCTATCAACACTGCGTCGGGCTGTGTAAATTATTATCTATTAAACTAGAAATACAAAAAAAAAAAAAAAATGATTAAGATTGAAAATGTCAACTGAAACTGAAATCACTCTCAATTGCTGCTCGCAACAGTTGACCAACACGCTTGCGACTTGCGTCTTTTCGATTCAAGAATAACCCAATTCCCATCAGATAATGAATTGTGTGTAGTGTATGTGCCGGAGTTGGCGAAGAGATAAGAAGGAGGCACTGGCAACTCGCAACGCACAAATGCAAGGAGGGTGGCCATGTCGGTCGGGCCGTGCGTCGTCGCGTCGGTCGGTCGTCAGGCCACATGGAACCATAGAAGGAATGTTGTCCGAACTCAAGTCTGAGCCTATGCCTCAGTCTCAGCATATTGCCGTAAATTACATTGCACTTTGTTATAATTGTAGCTATCTTTTCTAGCCAAGCAGCTATCCAGGAGTCATTGATGTTATATATTGAACGACGACAACGACTCACCAACAACACTTCTAATGCCTGATATCAGTTCATATAGAGACTGATTGAGACCTGCTGCAGTAGCCGGACAATAACAACAACGCTAACGCAGCTTTTTGCTCCCAATAAAGTATAGAGTAGACCGGTGCATTATGTAATCAATTGCTCGTCAGTAGTTGTTGTAGTTGTCGTCGATGGCGGCCACAAGTGTCAGTTCGTTGAACCGGTACGCTAGTCACTAATCATTTGTTATTTTCTTTTTTACTTTGGCCAAAGCGCAAGGCTTTTGCAAACGTCATCGTCACTGGCATCAGGTTAAATGCAGTCCGCAGGCATAATATCAGGCATTTTATTACTTAAATTGAATTTTTTCTAATAATTTTGTAGACTCGATGTTCGATGACAGTATTATCTGAGGTAAAAAGCAGTGTAAATGCGTTACAGGGTGTCATTAATTTTTTTTTCTTGTAACATTTTATTTTTGGTTAAAACGTTGTCAGTAAATGCAACAAAATGAAGCAATCTGAGCAATTCTCATTCATGTTTAAATTAAATAGTTGAATGGTTTCATTTTGCCATTTCCGAAACGTCACGTTCAAATATTTGTGATTCAAATATTTTTTCTCAATCGAAATTGAAATTCAGCAAACTGGAACTCGAAAATCATTTACGATTGAGTCTTTGAATTGTAACTGCACAAAAATTGGAATTTCCGAATCTATTTTGAATAACATTGAATGACAGTTCTTTTTGCATTTAAAAGATTTTTGTTTGAATAGAATTTCATTAACTCTGTTTTGTTATGACGTTATGTTACGTTCTGTAGAATATTGACTTAAAGTAAAGTTTTCTTTGAGAGAAAATTGTGTCACCATAATTAAACAGATAATTGAATTTCATTTCAAATTGCAAACTGATGTCAAATAAGATCACCCTGTTGATAGTTTGCGTTATAAAAAGAAAACAATTCCAAACGCATTTGTACGTTATAACAGCCGAGTCTTGGCACTTGATTACGCAATTGATATTGTAAAACTAATTCTTTGTAAAAGACGTGAATGGACATGCACAATATGAGTTGCAATTTCTTTTCTAATGCAATTGAAAGAATTAGAAAAAAAAACATTTTATTTTCATATTTCATTTTAAACCAAATTCAATTCTTATTTTCAAGAAAAGCCCATTGAAAAATTACTGCAATAAACTTTGGGATGATTTGTATACATACATCAATCAGGTCAACAAATTGTTTGTGACAGTTCATAACAGTTTGATATTCCACATTCCACATCCTATGACATCGCTGTCATTGTCTTGGTTCTGTTTGGTTACTTTATTAAAATCGTATTTATTTTTTGGTAAATGATTGCGTAATATTTTATGGTTTACTTTTTATTTACATGAATATTTTTATAAAAACAAAATACTGTACATGTCTTCCAAGAAAAACTTGACGTAATACTTAATTGCAAATGTAGACAAGCAAGACATGTAAAATGCAAATTGCAATTATTACAAACAACCTAACCAGGAAGACAAAAGACTTCAGGGAATTCTATACTATCACGTACGTGCTTCGTATCCAATATTGGCCAGAAACAGAAAGACGAACAAAAAATTAAAGAAGGAAAAACACGAATTTTTGATAACCATAGCCTTAAAATGAAATTCGATTGTTGTGGCGTTAAGGGTGTACTTAAATATGAACTCATGCATTTATTTGTTGTTAAATTATTGAATGCCAACATTTTGATGAAACATGGAATAATTTATTTTATATTGTATGCTGTGCCGAGTTAAATAATGGCATAAGCTTATTTGATTTAAAACGCTGACTTAGTAATTTTTTTAATTTTTATAACATAACAAGTGGTCAAGTATAATAATTAATAGGTAATTCAGCATTAGATGGCAACAGTCAGTTATTAGAATCGCTGCAACATAAAGACAATAAAGATAATCGAGATCAGCAAAGTTCGGAGAAGTCAAGAATTATACTTCTCTCGGAAGAAATATAAACACCACAAATTGCATCATATTTGTATTCGGGTAAAGGATTACCTACCTAATCTAAAGGGTTTTCCAATAAGAGGTGTTATTTTGAATAGCCCGCTATTTCGGTAGCTGTCACTTTTGAAGCTGTCATTTTTTGACATTTGACAAGTAGAAACTACGCCATTAATAAAAAAGGTAACGATACAAGCTTCAACAACGCATTGAAATTATTAAAATTCACTATAAAAATGTTGAAAATTTGGCAGAGACGGTTCGTAAGACTAAAGCATTTTTGGGTCGTCGTGAAGCACCTTGTCGGACCGCAATACAGAAATTGGTGGACAAATTCGAGCTGTTGGGAGTTGGGACAAGTTAGTGATGTGAAAAATAAAGCCCGTGCACGTCGCTCAAGAACAACTGAGAACATTGCTGTTGTAGCCCAAAGTGTTGAAGAAAACACAGGTTTGTCCATTCCTCGTCGTTCTTTGGAATTAGGCATTCCACAAACGTCATTTCAACGTATTTTCCATAAAGACTTGGGTCTTAAGACTTATAAAGTTCAGTTAACACAAGAACTCAAGGCGGCTGATCATCAACAACGTCGTGTCTTTGCTGATTGGGTCCTTGAAATGTATGAATATGATCCGGAATTTCATCGAAAAATCATCTTGACTGTTGAGGCCCATTTCCACCTCGAAGGCTACGTCAACAAGCAAAACTGTCGCATCTGGGGCTCGGAAAACCAAAGAGTTATTGTTGAAAAGCCTCTCCATCCTCAACGCGTGACTGTTTGGTGCGGTTTATGGTCCGGCGGGGTCATTGGACCTTACTTTTTCGAAAATGAGGCTGGAGCAACAGTTACGGTCAATGGATTGCGCTATCGAGAGATGATTAATGATTTTTTATGGCCGGAATTGGATGGTATTGATCTGGACAACGTTTACTTTCAACAAGACGGCGCTACGTGCCACACAAGCAATGAAACCATCGATCTTTTACGGGAAAAGTTTCCGGACCGTGTTATCTCTCGAAGAGGTGATCACAATTGGCCACCGAGATCTTGTGATTTAACACCTTGCGACTTCTTCCTTTGAGGCCACGTGAAAGATAAGGTCTACGCCAACAGCCCAGCGTCGATTGAAGACCTCAAAGATAATATTCGTGAGGCTATCGATAACATAGGGCAGTCACTTTGCGATTTGGTTGTGGAAAATTTCATGAAAAGGATATGGTCCTGTAGGCGTGGTCGTGGCGGCCAGTTGGCTTTATAATGAAATAAACATCCGATCATTTATCTCAAAAAATGCCATTTTTCTTTGAATATCGAAATGACACCTCTTATTGGAAAACCCTTTATAAACGCCACAAATTGCATCATATTTTTAATCGGGTAACCTACCTTATCTAGCTGCAGTTATATCGGTGTAGCCAATCAATTGGTTTCGAAACGCTTGGCATTTATAACGTTTACAAAAAAGTTCAAGCTGAAATGAGTATAGTAAAGGCGGTGACCCATAGAATCGTTAATGTTTTTAACTGACAGCTTAAAACAATACTAGCTTTCCGTCATGCAACGCGTCGCATAAGCAAAGTACGTGATGGATGCATAGTGATAATATAAAATATAATAGAGCACGGAGGGTAGCATAGAGAATCTATTTACCTAGAGCATTGAATAAGAAGTACAGGAAGGGGTTTTTATGACAAAAATTGAAGCAATTTTCTAAGTAGTGTGAGTTTTCACAAAACACAAACGCATTACAACAGGGCTGGTCTGCAGTTGAATAGTTAATCTCAGGGGCGCCAAGCAAAATTTGATTAAATCAGAGATTTTTCATCGATTTTGCTTCAACTTATTTTTTTCAATCTCAATTCTTTTTTAGGAAGCATGGTGTTTTAACACTTAAGATGCAATGCACGGTTTTTAATGTTTAATTTTTTTATTTTCCAGTCATTTTCTTGATTTTTCATCCGTAATTCATCATGTTTATTACGCCTATTGTAATACAACCAACAAATAAAAACGTTTCGAAACACGATGGAAGAACTATTCAAAACAAACCGTGCACACTACGGAACTCAACGAATTGCAGCGCCTTACCATAACGAACAGAAATAATACACCCCTGAACTCGACTGACAACACAGTCAAAGTTTGACAGCACATGCCCTAAAATTGACAGCACATACTCTAAAAATGGACATCATCAGACATTTTTGTTGCTTCACTCACGTACAATGTACAATGTAGCTAACACCGCTTCCTGTACTTCTTATTCAATGGACTCTACGAGTCCGCCCCAGCATCGCTCTCTTTTTTAAAAAATCACTGTCCAAAAAATGTTGTGGTGAGTCTCTCAATTTACTCTTATTTTTCGTGTCCGTGAATCTGTGAAAGAGGTGAAAAAAAATTCAATAAGGACATGACCGCACTGTTTTAAGGGTGAAATAAACTCTGCCAACGTGTTTAAATGTGTTTTTTTTAGTTATTTATTCGTAAATCATAGTTGAATTCCATTTAAAAAGCAAAAAACACTATGCACTGCACTTTGTACTGTTATTTAAATACTTAAAACATGAATTTCATACAATTATTTTTTATTTTTTAAATTTTTGAATTTAACTGACTCTTATTTTTGAATTTTGAGCGCAGGCTTTTAAAATTGAGCCTAGGCTTTTCACCTTATTGAGCCCAGCACACAGGCCTACCCATTGCAAATGTATTGGTTCGGCCTCCCATTTGAAATGCATTGAAAAGCCTATACATTTACATTGGGTAGTATATTTTATCAAATTTAATTTTTTTAGTCGAAAGAGAGTAAAATGCCTTGAGTTGCGACTCAGCATTTACCCTCCCTGTGGGGGTAGCCTGAAAAGTGCTACATTGGACTGTGAGAAAGAAGATCTAAAAGTTATCTCGTTCTCTCTCTAAGCTTCTTTGTAAGACTCCTTTGATTTTGACGTTAACTCTGTCCAATCCACTTCCAACTTACAGTCAATCAGCGAGAAGCTCAAAGAGAGAAAGGGAGAACATGTAGACATTCTTTCTTTTTGATTTGACGTGACGACTGACGATGACGACTCCACTTGTACGAAGTGCTCTACCTCTCCAGTGTAGATCATTTTATAATCTCTATGGATGGATGCGACGGATATAGAGTTGGTCAACTTTCAACTTTTTACGTCCGGTGGTGTTGATTAAATTTAATTTTGTGTTTGCATATTTGCAAATTTGTGGTTAATTTTTCACACCAAGCAAATGAAACTGTCAAAGCATTCAACGTATTCTATGGGACTGTTCCATCCGGAAAATACGTTGACAGCAACGTACCTATACGTTGACGCTGATGGATTGCCGGATTCTATGGATCGCCGCCTTTACTCCTCATTTCAGTTTGCACTTTCTTTTAAACGTCACAAATGTAAAGTTTATGCATATTAAAAAAGAAATTTTAACGGATGTTTGCCTAAGAGTACTGTCAATTTCTTAACCATCTCAAATCCCATGTTTTCTTACAAATTCCTCAAAGATTTGCTTCTTCTTCCACGGGCTAATTGTTGAGACAGTTTTAATTTCCTTCAATGTTAAATCGTTTAACATTGCTGGCCTTCAAGGTCTAATTGATTTATACTTTTTGGTTAAAGTTCAAATTTCTTTAGCACAAGCAACATGTTACGTGATACAATTTCAAATAACATTTTCCTTTTCGTCATCATTCTTGTGGGCTTAAGCCCTTTGCCACAAAATATGTCCCTAACGAATTGAAACCCAAGGACAAAACGCCGTCATGTCGCCACCACATTGCCGTCATAACAACCGAAAAAGACGACACGCCAAGGACAACCCTTGAAAATAAAAAAAAAAGTATATAAACAAACTCGAAACACCACCCAGGTTAGAGACGCAAGAATGATCTACTCTTGATTAATCTGTAGTAGGATACACGTGCAGACAAATTTTTTTTTTTTCGATTTCGGGTTGTTTTGATTATTAGAACTGGTTCTTAAATTTCCAGACTCAGACTCAGTCTCTCTGCATCTCTGATCTCTGGCAACCTCTCGTCTAACATTCATCAAAATGCCACCACCAACCACGTCTAGCATCATCGTCGGTCGTCGTTGCTTCGTTGTCATCCTCGTTGTTATGGTCATTCAAATATTGCTTTCCCATATTAATTTCAATTTCATTTTTTTTTTTTTTTTTTGTATAATGTCTGGTCTGTGTCATTTGGTTTATTTTATTTTGAGGGGTTTCTAAACAAGGTCGAATGTTGCTGCGACCGAAGAGCATGTTGTGTTGTGTCTTGCCTCTTGCCCAGAGAATTTGGTACTCATAACACTCAAGTAGTCTGACTATGAGTGAGAGTGTTTATAAATATATATATGTATTTTTTTCCGGGCACACTCAAAATCCGTCGTCTTGGGTTTCAATACTCGTGTTTTTTCTTATCAATCCCTTTTTCAAAAAAGATAAAATTCAAAGGCGTCAAGGGATAGAGGGAATAAACAAACTGCTTTGTTGTTGTGCTGCTTGAAGTTCTTGTTTATAACGCTCTACGTATAGAGATTGACCTTGAATTTCTGTGAATTTGATATAAAGTTTAGGGGCCCCGAAAATCTGAATGAAATTCAACAAATGCTTCTACGGCGAGCATCAGTCGCGTTGGTGTGGTTGTGTCTGGTGTGAAGTTTTTTTCTTTTTTTTGGTATACTTTGCTGACTTCCACACTGATTTTGTGAGTACAGACATTATTTTTTAATTTACATGTTTGTTTTTTTTTTTCTTTTTTTATTCACTTGGGAACAGATGCGGCCCGAGCGACGACGCCGGCGGCGATATAGGTTTCAGCATTGGTCGGTCAGATGAATTGCGTTTTAGTATCGATTTATTATTTTTACTCTTTGAGTTACGTGATTGTCAAAATGAATACTTATTGGTTTTGTCTGAAAATGGGTTTTTGATTTTTATTTCTTTTTTGTTATCATACTGACGCACGAGTTTCTTCTTTGTGGGGGAGCGCTTATGTTTATATTTCAATTTTAAACATCCTTTTAGCTGTGATACTCTGTCTTCTTTGTTGAAGGGAAGATCAGACTTTTGCAATATTCCAAACTATTAGTTTAGTTCCTTGGTCCTCATAAGGTCAAGGTCAAAAAATGATACTCATTTCTTTAAATGAAGGACGTTTTCGTCCGTTTCCTAGAAAAAAATGTTAGCATATTCGAAATTTGACTTTGCTATTGTAAATTGTGTACAGTTTTGATGATCATCGTTCCTAATGGGGACCACGAGCAGTTTAGTTCAACTAGTGACTCAATTATCGTTGGATTGCACAGTTTTGATACCATAAACACTCATTTGATCTGTATCGAATTTAAGTTCTGGAACTCCCGTATTCTTAAGTTCGTTAGCTTGTGACATAAAGGTCGAAGAGAAGCTGCTAAAAAGTAGTTGGAAATACGCCTCAAATCCCCTTTGTTGCCTTTAAAAAAGAGATCAAATTTTTGATTTTCAGTTCGAAAAAATCATTTAGGTCATTGAAGGAAATCAGGATACTTACACAGGAAGTGAAGGTTAGGTTAGGTTGGAGTGGTCTAGACAGCCACAGTTACTAACTTACTTAGACCTCAAGGGTCCATTGTGATACCACTAAAGAAGTTACTCATGGGAGAGTTATGAACTAAAACAAACCATTTTGTACTTTTAATGAAGTTAGAGAGACATTTTGTGTCGATCGTTGCCAGTTCACTGGTGTTATCGAAGAAGGGATTACCGAGATAGTTCATGAACGTGTACACAGAAGGTGTTGGACTGTTTCTTCTTCGTCTACGTCCGCATGCAGCTTCTACAGAAGTCGTTTGCGTAGACCCAGAGCCTCAAAGCATGTCTAGTGTCTACCTATGAGGCAGTGTCCTGTTATGACTCCAATTATAGAGCTTATGTTTTTTCTGCTCGGGGAAATCAAGTCTTTTGAGCGTTTCAGGTCTATGCTTGGCCATATTTTTTTGGTTGCTTAGGCAGGTATTACCCATCTAGCATTTGTTGATTCTAGAGCATATTGTTTGAGAAGATGCAGCATGTGGTGTTCCTATGTTATGTCTTTGTCTAACGGTAGGTAAAAGTCTTCGGTTTGGCGAGCTCATCGGCTCTGCAATTTCCCGGGATGTCACTGTGACCCGGCACCCAAATGAGGTGAATGTTAAACTGTTCCGTCATCTCATTCATAGATGATCGATAGTCGTGGACTGTTTGAGAGTTTGTGGAGAAGATATGTATATCCTTGCAAGATATAACGTTTTCTATGAGCCAGGATAGTAGTTCTACTTCTGTTTGGAACACACTACATTGACTGGGAAGTCTTTATGATAGACTGAGATTCAGTTGTTTCGAATAGATACCGCTTCCAACGCGGTAATCGGTCTTTGAACCGTCAGGAAGTGAAAAACAGTTTCCTTTTCTCGCTGGATCCCACAACTATGACAGAAAGTATTGTGAGCAATGCCCAATTTAGCTACGTGTTCCCCAACAGGCCAGTGACTGGTGCATGTTGCAATGACCCTAACCTTGTCTTGCTTGGTCCGGAAATTAGATTTTCAGATCAGGAATTATTGTAGGTGGGACATATCTTTCTAGATATAATACAGTTCGAAAGGCAATCCCACCTGTTATTTGATTCAGCGAGAACAAGTTAAGAAGATCTTGTCTTTAAAAGCCACTTTGACCCGGAACCCCCACAAGAGTGATCCTGAGTCCAATATTTATGCTCGGTAGCTCAATTCGTCATTGATGCACTAATTGGGAGGATGATGTGGGCGAGTCAATCGCTTGAATAGTGGCCTGACTGTCCGAAAAAATAACTGTAGGTGGTTTGTAGTTTTACTAATTAACGTGCCTCCCTTATTGCAAGTACCTTATTCTGCTTGAAAACTCTAGAAAATGCAAAAAGTCAAAAAGACCTGCAGGTATTTAAGGACTCGGAGACAGTTCCTGCACCAACCCCACACACCATCTTCGAACCGACTTTTGTCGAAGGCTCTCATCAATAAGTCAGATTGAATGATAACTTTGGAATCATAACTGAAGTTGGAGTACAGTCATCGCTTTATATTGTTGACATCAGTCAAACAGTCAAGCACAGAGGTATAAGTCTTCTTTATATCGCCTACAAAATCTTGTCTGCCGTGCTGTGTGACCGTTTTAAGCGTTTTGTCAACAACCTGATAGGTCTTTATTAGTGTGGCTTCAAACCCAGAAAGTCCAACATCGATTAAATATTCACTCAACGGCAGATCTTAGAGAAGACCCAGGAACTTCTAACCGATACCTACCATCTTTTCATCGATTTTAGGGCCGCGTATGACAGCGTCTATAGAGACGAACTGTATAAAGCTAGCTCTAGTTTTGGAATCCCAGAAAACAGTTTAAGATTAAAATGGAAAATTCACGCTATTCCATCATGGTCGGAAAATACCTAACGGACGCTTTTAATGTCAAAAAAGGTTTCAGATGCGATGCGTTGTCATGCGATTTCTTCAACATCATTCTTGACAAGATTGTGCAAAACTCAAACGTCAGCACCAGAGGCATAATCTTTCGAAAATCCGTCCAGCTACTAGGATACACAGACGACATTAACATAATTGGAAGAACAAAGCGTGATGTCACTGGAGCGTTCGTAAATCTTGAAACGGAGGCCAGAAAGATGGGTCTAGCGGTTAACGAGGCCAAGATCACCAGCGCTGAAACCAAACGAAATATCAATCCTACCAATCGCTGCTTCTTTTGACTTAGAAGGTAGTTGAGAAGTCCTCTTTCGCGCAACTAAAGTGTCACTCTACAAAACCCTTATCATCCCGGTCCTCATGTTTGGTGCAGGGACATCAACCACAACTACATCGGATGAAAGTGCTTTCGAAAACAAATTCTTCAAGTGATTTTTGGTCCAGTTTGCATAAATGTAGAATGGAGACGAAGATTCAATCAGGTCCAACGATTAAGATCTTAAGGTCGGTCGTGTAGAGCGAATGAAAAATAATTTTTCGGCTCGTAGAGTCTTCGAATCCGGCTCGTAGAGTCTTCGAATCCAAACCGGAAGGACGTCGCAGAAGAGGAAGACCGCGACTCCGGTGGAGCACACAGGTGGTAGAGGACCTGAACCGACTTGGCGTGCGAAACCGGAGACAGCTAGCTAGGGACCGAGCTGGCTGGATACGCTTGTAAGATGAGGCCCTGGTGTGACCTGGACTGTAGCGCCACCATAAGAAAGTAAGTAAGTCAAACATTTTTAACCTTAATTCTTTTGTATCGGATTTTGTTTTTCGAGTGAATACGTCAACTCGAATGAAATTGGTTAAATCTTCGCTTACCTTGCTATTCAACTACTCGTTTGTTGAATTTTCATGCCTTGGACTAGTTTTCTATTGATTTTCGACTTAGCGAACCCAAAGAACTCGTTGCATTGAAAAGTTCACTACGGCGTATGAGTACCATTTTTTTCTTCGACCTTTAATTTGTAAAAATACATAGTAGTATAAAAGCAAGCATATTGATGATAAGTCAAAACATTCAAATGGTTCTTAAAAACCTTCATCAATTGAAAATAATGCCCGCATGTGTAATTAAATTTCTCGGCGCTGATATGTATTCAAATTAAACTTGCAGACAAAAAAAAAAAACTGATAAATTAGAATTTCATCATGATAGACACATCAGCACATATGATTTCGTGTGGGCTCTCAAACTTTATTTTAGATAGATTAATTTTAGCGGTGTAAAGTGTTTTTTTTCCTGTCATTTAATATTTAAAAATGAATTGTTTTTCGGCCTACACTTAAAGCTCACTTATTGTGGTGACTTCAAATGACAATGTTAGCTTCAAGGTTGAACACTTATTTGGAACCATCATCTATTCGATGTACAGAATAGAATAAAGCAAATCATAATAATCTTTTGCGTAGAAAGATTTGAGCTTTTGTTGTTGTAATATATAAAGTGTGTACGAGGTAATTGAACGAATAAGTAGTTTGTGGAGGCGGAAAATGATTACTTCTGGGTTTTTGTTTATTTTGTGTACAGTCGTCAATCATAACAATTGCCGGCACGAATTACCAATGATGCTTATCTAAGATTCTCATTATTTGACGGATGTGCTTGAAATAATCTTTTTGCAAAAGAGAAAAGGAAAGACGAAAAATAGTCACGTCATAAGTCATAAAAATCAAATCACTTTGTTTTGGTCACTTCTTTGCTTTTAAAACAACAACACGTGCGTCGTCGCGTCGGTGGTGACATAGACTTCTGTAGGGGTAGGAAAGCCCCTATCGATTTTCCATATGAACAATTTTTTTTTAACAGAGAGTTGAAAAAACAAATTCAGGTCAAAAATGGCGCTCTGTTTACCAGCACAAGGACTTTTCTCTGCAAGCAAAACAAAATAGACATGCACGCACTTTTCAACATATTCGTCTGTTAAAGATTTTTGTTTCATAGTATAAGTTGACTCATTGATAAAACTGATAACACCAAATTGATATTCAACTCAGTTTTCCACTCAAAATTTGAGTTTTCATGCACTTAAAGCGACTTAAAGAGGAAAAACCTATCTCTGTTTTCAATCAGCAACATTTTCATTTGTGTTTGTGAGAAAATACTCTGACTACACTCTAGATTTGTCGTGTGGAGGAGAATTATAAAACCAGAAAACTAAATTTCAATCCTCAACCGAAAGAGAGAGTGAGCGAATAAATTCAGCTGATTTCTCTCGTCGCATATTGTCGGTGGCGGCGGTCGGTGCCTCGGCTTCGGTGCTGTATTAAAAAAAAAAACTCAGAGATGAGATGAGAGTGAAACGTTGCAAGACAAGTAAAAACAAAAAAACTGAAAACAACAACAATAAATTGTAAATAGAATGAAAAGACTCAACAAGAAAAAAAGAAAATTTAATCGCCCATAAAGATAACATTGATAAAAAATCTCTCGTTTTGACTAGATACTGATGCATGGCGTTGGTGTTGAGAATTTCCGAAATTCTTTTTGAAAATGCATCACAACAAAAAAAAAAAAGAAAAATGAGAAAAATTCAAAACGAAATGGAAAACATCAGAGTGTATTTTTTTTTTCTTCTCAACATTTGCACCAATACTAACTTAGTATTCTCTGCAAAGTAATATTCGAATGAAAAGAAGAGGCAACAAAATATACAGAAAAAAAAATAATATAAATGGAAAAAAGTTGAAATACTCCACCGAAAATCGAAAACCGAGGAGTAATTTTCATTCTAGATACAATTCACAGCTCAGTTCCAATTCGCTTTTGATCGAGTGTGGGACGACATTCGTCCGTTTTGCTTCGCTTTTTTTTTATTGGGTTCGTCGAAACCGTATTTACCCCCGGTCTTTATATCTTTCCTGTCGACAAAAAGATACAATTATTGTAATAAAATTATTAACTTTTTACAAAAAACTCGTGTTCACTTGGAGTTTTGATGGCAAACAACATCTAAAATGTAATTAAACAAATTTTGTATTTTCTGACAATTTTTTTAAACAAAAGAGTTTCTGAGTCTTTTTAGTAGCAATGTGGTGTGTTTTATAGTAAAATTGATTAAAATTCTCTTCTCCTCGTTAAGTTATGGGCATTTGGCTACTTAAAAATCTTGAAAAAAAGGAATTTTTATGACTTGAAATGTTTTTTTAACGAAAAAAATGCCATTTTAACAGTATTGTGTGATAGGTTCACGTATCGGTATTTATTTGGTTTCGAATTGTTTTTAAATCCAAATGTGTCTCTCGTAAATCATTGTGTTAAGTAAAAAGTCATATGTTCGAAGACGAATTTCAATTTTCAACATTTCTTTTTGGTTCGTTTTCCTTTTTTTGTATTGAAATTTTCTTCTTCTTTTCCATCTTCATGATCTCTGTTGTTTTTCTTTTGATCTTTTGGCTTTTTTGCTGTGATTGTTGTAATTCATTTTTTTTTTGTAATCTGTTGAAGTGTTAAGGGATTGATTATTGCAAACTTTACTGCACATCGTCTTGTTTTGACATAATTCATGTCGAAATGAATACAAAAGTTAGTGCGGTGCGATGCTTATGGGTTCGTTGCGTTGCACCTAGACTACCTACCCTAAATCAGCTGTTTTAAGCGGCGTTTATTGATTTTTAATAGAAAATATGAAAACAACAGAAAAAAAAGAACGAAAACAAAAGATACACATATTAATGCATCTGGAGGTGTTCCACCAATAATAAGATAAACAACATGTGTTTCGGATTTTTTTTTTCTTCTCTTTGTGGAAATATGTAATTTTTTTTTTGTTTATTTTCTTATTTTTGAAATTTGTTTCGACTCGTGCTGTAGATGAAGTTTATTATTAAATGTTTGACTCAATAAAACAAAACAAACGGAAGGAAAAAATAACAATTGATTTGGGTTGTGATGTTTTTCTTATAAACAAAATGCATGCAGATGGTGGAAGATTTTGTCGGTGTACATTTCTGTTTGGATTTTTAGTGGGAAAAAAGTTGCTTCTTAACTTGAAATATATTTTGAAAATAATGCGGAAAATATTGAGTTAGGGAAAGTTTTTAAATTATCAGAATAATGAAATATGGAATCCTAAGGACCTAAAAATGCACTTGGCATGGAAGACAAGGCATTATATTTGAGTTAGAAACGGCGATTTTGGGAACTAAATTTCGTAATTTAAATGAAATTGAATGGTGTGTAAATAAACGTAATATTTCAATACAATCCTTATAGCAGGACGTTATAAAAACGAAATGCAATTTTTAGTTCACTTGTTTTTAAACAAAAACAAAATGTTTTTGGGAAGGTTTTTGCTGTTTTGAACTCTAATTTGTCACCCAAACTATGCCATACGCACATGTTTTCGAGTTAATCCGTTTTAAATCTTTATTTTCACGAAAACAAAAGAAGATGGACTTGCCTAAAGTAGGTACATCGGAAAAGCATGGTCTTTTGCAAGAAAAACTATATAATTCTGTTGATCAGTGGTGTTAATAAACAAGTCCACTGATCAACAAATTTACTTACTTACTTACTTATGGTGGCGTTACAGTCCAGGTCGGACCAGGGCCTCACCCAACCACCAGCC
The DNA here is from genome assembly GCA_920937365.1 of Sphaerophoria rueppellii. Lineage (NCBI taxonomy): Eukaryota > Metazoa > Arthropoda > Insecta > Diptera > Syrphidae > Sphaerophoria > Sphaerophoria rueppellii. Next base: position 109,109,085 of record CAKKXW010000001.1, on the reverse strand, counting down.
AGCTCGGTCCCTGGCTAGCTGTCTCCAGTTTCACACACCAAGTTTTTTTCAGGTCCTCTTCCACCTGTGTGCTCCACCTGAGTCGCGGTCTTTCTCTTCTGCAACGTCCTTCCGGGTTGCATTCGAAGACTCTACGAGCCGGAGCATTATTTTCAATTCGCTCAACATGACCCAAACATCTAAGTCGTTTGACCTTAACTTTTCTTGCTAGGTCAGTGTCGCCGTACAGCTCGTACAGTTCTTGGTTGAATCTTCGTCTCCATTCTCCATAAACGCAGAAAAGACCAAAAATCATTAGAAGAATTTTTCTCTCAATACAGCCCAAAGCGTTTAAATGGTCATGTCATGGTCCATGTCTCTGCACCAAACATGAGGACCGGGATGATGAGAGTTTTGTAGAGTGTCACTTTAGTTGCTCGAGAGAGGACTTTACTACTCAATTGCCTTCTAAGTCCAAAGAAGCAGCGATAGGCAAGAGTGACTCTTCGTTTGATTTCAGCGCTGGTGTTGTTGTCTGAGTTGATAGCGGATCCCAGGTAGACAAAGTCCTTAACTACCTCGAAGTTGACGTTTGCTCCAAGACGTCGATGTTGGTAGTCCTTTCTTGTCGACAGCATTAACTTGGTCTTGCCCTCGTCAACCACTAGATCCATCTTCCTGGCCTCCGTCTCAAGGCTCACGAACGCTCCCACTGTGTTCTTCCAATTATGTGAATGTCATATCCTAGTAGCTGAACGGAGTTTTGAAAGCTTGTCTAAAACCTTTTTTGATTTTAAAAGCGTCCGGTAGGTTTTTTCCGACCATGATGGAACAGCGTGAATTTTCCATCGTCAACTTACACAGACGGATGAGGTTTTCTGGGATGCCAAAACTAGACATTGCTCTATACAGTTGGTATCTATAGACGCTGTCATATGCGAAATCGATGAAAAGGTTGTAGGTATCGATTTGAAGTTCCTGGGTCTTCTCCAAGATCTGCCGTAGGGTGAATATTTGATCGATGGTGGACTTTCCGGGTCTGAAGCCCCACTGATAAATACCTACCAGGTTGTTGACGAAGGGCTTCAAACGTTCACACAGCACGGCACAACAGATCTTATAGGCGATGTTAAGGAGACTTATACCTCTGTAGTTGGTGCAGTTCAGAGGATCTCCATTTTTGAAGATCGGGCATACGATGCTTAGGTTCCATTCATCGGACATGCTTTCCTCTGACCAAATTTTGCAGATGAGCTGGTGCATGCTCCTCACCAAATCATCTCCAGCTGCTTTGTATTGTTCGGCGGCTAGCCCGTCTGCTCCAGCGGCTGGGTGGAATTGCTGGCCTTCTGCACCAAAATTGAATGGTTCTGTATTGCTGACGGAGTTTTGGTCGTCATCGTCATTATACAGCTTGGAAAAGTGGTCGATCCATATCCTCAGCACTGACTGCGGTTCCACTACGATGTTCCAATGATGGTCTCTATAGGCTTCAGTTCAGTTTGTAGAACTTTCGAACCTCGTTCCTGTTGTGGCATCCCTCTATTTCCTCGATCGCGCGTTTCTCCTGCTCCCTCTCTCCTTTTCTGCTCGTAGAGCTCACGAGCTGCTCATGTCCTTCTTTGCAGCGCCGCTTTGTATGCCGCTTATTTAGCGGCACTCATCAAAAATTTCCTATCACCAAATTCTTGCTGAAACACTGTTGGAACCACGAGAATTTGTGTAGAGTATTTTCCAAGGCTGATACATTAAGGTTCTTGGCGCACAGCACAACATTAGACTTTGCTAGGTCCCAGGCCACAGCGATTTACTAGGCAACGAGAAACCCGATGAATTAGCAAGATTAGGGTCAATGCTTGACGTAAGCCAAGCTCAGCTAGTTAGCACCCCTACCTGTTATTTAAAGCACGAAATCTCAAATATAATAACTATGAAGGCCGATGAAAGGTGGAACCTTCTTGACACCTGCGGCACTACAAGAAAGATCTGGCCCTGTTTTAACAAACAAAGAACGGAAAAAACTATGCAGCTACACAAGAGATCATTTCGATCTCTTGTAAGCATAATCACCGGACATAATCTGTTAGGTTATCATATGAAAAAGATGAAAATCAGTTCAGATGATCTATGCAGAGGATGCGAGGTGACGAGGAGGTGTATGAAGACACTTCGCACTTTCTGCGTCACTGTCCCGCACTCTCCCACCAAAAGAAGAACTCTCTAGTACAGGTACTAACATTCTGAACTTCGTCAAAGCCTCTAAATGGCTTGACTTACTAAACCCATAGGTTTTTCTTATTAGCTTGAGTAGCAATAATCACGGGTATCACAATGGATCTGTATTGATCTAAGTGTGACGGTAACGACATCAACTGTCAGCCACTTAACCTAACCTAACCAAAGGCTGATACATACATTCAAAAACATGGACAGCATTTAAAAAACTTATCAAACAATATTGAATTTCTATTTCCCTTGATATTGGGACAATTTTGGAATCCTTAAAGCCAAAGCAAATTTTATTGATTGCCTTAAATGTGTTCTAAAGAATGTGCACTTGTTTGATATTTTTTGCATTAGTTTTAAATAAATTGTTGTACCTAACTGTAATTTTCGAAATTTATGTTTTTCTTTTACAATTTCCGCATCATTAATGTTTGCGATATTATTGGGAAGATCCACGTCCTGAACAGAAGTCCACCGCAACCATCAATGTTGACGGGAACTCATCCTAATGTCAATGCTATTAAACAATACAATCTGTCGAAACCAGAGAATAGGCAGTTTAAATCACTTTGACAGCCACAACTTCAACTTATTTTGCGGTCATGACATTAAGCACATCTAAATTTGACACAGCCAGCGAACACTCCTTTAAAATAGGTATCTCCGATGGGAACTTGAAGGTTGAAAGCCAAGTCCAACTAAGTGAATCTCTTCTCAACTTGAGGTTAAATAAGTTGCATTGCCATACTCTATCAGATATTATTTTCTCATTTCATAAATTTTATTATTTCGACTGTTCTCGATTGCACCGTTGTTCCAAATAACTCAATTGCCATGTAAACATTGCTTAAGTGCTCTATATCTTAAGATTTAATATGCGTTTTATCTTTTATTGTGTGCATAAACAAGAAAAAGGTAAATAAAATTAATCTATGAGATAAGTATCTACCCCAAGTTTTCCAACCATCACAAGAAGATACTTTTGTTTATTTTCCGACCGTTGTGATACTTTTCTTTTAGCAATAAGTTTATTTAATTTTTACTCGCTGAATCCGTCCATTTTATATTTTTATTGTTAAAATTTTGTTTAAACATTCCAAACATGTTCTCGCTGTATATTTTACATTTCTTTTCATTTTCCAGATCGATGTACCGCCAACACAGCCACAACCACCGAGTCGTCAGCATCGTCGTTGTGTTTTTAAAATAAATCTTTATTCAGTGCATCCTTAATTTATTTACTCAATAAAAATGTGCCAATAATTTCCAAAAAAATGAAATGAAAAAATAATAATATTATAATATTGAAAGCAGTGATTTGAAATATTGCAAATTAACTTTGGCATTCTTCAGTTTTTGTTCGTTACTTTTGTTTAGTTTTTGTGATTTTAGTTGAGTGTTTTTTTGAAAATGAATTAATTCGCAACACCAGTAAAATCGCTGCAGTTCAACTACCACAGAGTTAATACAATGTAAGTATTTTTTATTCTCTTGCTTTAAGTTATCTAGAGAATAGCGGAACACACTCCTTTTAAAACTGATCATCTAAGGCAGCAGTCTCCGGATGGACCCCAGTGTCCGGACGATTTTGCACTTCATAGAATAAAAGAAAAACTAAACACAACATTTGCAAACAACAACAAAATACATAATCAGTAACAGCAGCCACTGCTGTTTTGCTATTTTCTTAGCAAAAAAATAATGACAGAGCTTGGATTTTGTGCGATCTTTCAACAAAATGGAGTATGTTTCAATGAAAATGTAATGAACCTCCGAAAAATAAAGAGAAAAATTAAATTTTGCTTTTCTTAAATCGTTGTCAGTGTCCGGCGCACTGGTCCCAAATACATTTAGTGAAAATCTAGTCTCCGGACAGTTACAAGGTTTTATTTTATTATTTTTTCTATGTTCAAATTTTTTTTTTTGAAAAGTTGAATTTCTTTGGCCAAAGTGCTCTTTTGTATCCAGAATACAATTTTTCCACTTACCATCTTTCTAATAGATTTAAAAAGAAAAACAACAATTTTGTCTCGCATCGTCCGGAGACTAGATTTCAATCGTCCGGAGACTGGGTAGAATTTTTTTCGGGTGTTAAAATTTTACTATTATTATTTATTCTTTATGAGACAATATTTTGAAATTATTTGGGTATCAATCGATGGAGAAATATCAACAATTTAAGGAAATATTTTCCTTTTTATCGAGACCTGAACATGGGAATAATAGAACCAGTATCCTTCCTCCACTTTCCTATTTATTGGACAAAAACGTTATTCTATATTGGCATGCAAACAAAAAGAAACCTAATAGACGATCAGTATGAATTTTTACGTTTCACCCCTATCAAAGGGTTAAGTGCACAAAAAGCAGTATACATGTGTTAAGTGTTGAAGGCTTAGTTCTTTTGCTGCTAGATTTTGGAAACATGAAACAAATCTAGTTGACTTCAGTTTAAAAACAGCACAGCTTGCGCCATTTAATCGACGAGTGGTGAAGTAGCTTCAAAAACGTCTGGAGACCCTGTTATGATCGTCCGGAGACTGGTTCAGATTTTTTTTTTTTTATTCGTCTGAATTAACAATAACTAAGAATTATTTTTTAAATTATTTGGATGCCAAACAATCAGGAAATAACTACCGATGCAGAAAATGGTTTTCTATATACCCAACACTTGACAGAAAAAAAGATATTCAGTTTTTAATTGAAAATGCCCAGACACTCGATTTTCAGTCGTCCGGAGACTAGAACTATCGTCCAGAGAATCCGGAAAATCGCCCTTTTTGAGAATTCATTATTTTATATTGATGTTAAAATTGGTGTTACTTTCTTTTATTTATACACCATACTACTGGAAATATTTAAGAAAAATATTAAGATTTGAATGAAACACTAACACTAATAGAAAGAAAAGATATTAACATCGAGAATAAAAATGAAGTTACGAGCGTGTTACCCTACCATTTCAAATCGAGAAGACAGTCTGAAAAAAGTAAAAAATTATGTCAAAAAAGGCAATTATTAAGGTTTCGCATAAAAGGCTTTAAACAATACAAACAAAGTACTTCCGTTTTAAACAACGTGATCGCATAATTTTGGCTTCTAAAATCAAGTTTTGGATGTTTTGTACTAAGATCGCAGAAATAAAATTTGCACAAATTAGTTTCCAAATGAGAAACAATAAATTTCTGTCAATTTATCATGAATTTTATGTTCTAAATTGACCTAGAACTGATATTTCTGGAAAATACAAAATTTAAATCTAGCCTGTACCTCTTCAACATGAATCTCTATAAAAATTTGAAGAACTTGAAAAATAAAAATGGACTCTTTATTGTTCTACACAACTTTTACTACAATTTGTTTTACAAACAGCAGGTTATGTTAAATATTCAATAAATATTCAATTTATTTTCTTGGCCTATACAAATTATTTGCATATAATGATTCTCATATCCTTCTTACATTATTCATCAAATTCTTAAATATGAATATTTCCAGAATATTTGTCTATAAAATAGACAAGGTAAATTTAAAATTACAACAGCAATACTAGTTCTTGTTCTGGTTCTTAACCTCACAATGCCAAAAACTGAATGGTCTCAATTCAATTTCTATATTCTGTGTTATGCCAGTGGCAACTTGACAACGACATTTCATAGTTGTCAAGCTTTGTCTCAGTTGTTTTTGTTGTATTTTGGGTACTTAAACTGCGAATGCGTGGACCATTATGTTCGGTTTGTGTGTTTTTAGGCCAACTTTCAGTTTTTAGTGAATAAACTTAAGGCGAGAAAAAAACAAAAAAACCGACACGCGACAGTTTCGATGAACATTGAAACATTTTTTGGTTTTTTCTTCGGCCTACAGCAAAGTTGTATACAATACCGTGTTGTTTGTTATATGTAGAGATGGAGAAAAAAGTTATTTTACACGAATGTTAAAGTTTTCTAATGAATTGGACTCCATGGGGTCTGGGTTGAATAATTTATTAATGCGCATTTTAGGCTTTCATTTAAGAAGTTTTTGATCATGTTGAATTGTTGAACCAAGTGGTGAGGTATATTTGCAAGCTTTTAGAATTATCGACTAGTTTATTAAAAAAAAAAAAATGGGTTTGGCGTCTCGATGAAGCAAATGTAGTTTTACTTAATTTTCGAATTGTGTACCCATCTAGAAAAATAAACAATTCATTTCTAGTTTTTCTATTATAAATATGCAATAATTTTCTTCAAGTTCAAGTGTTTATTTAAAAACTGGTAATGCCACTGACGACAGCGGAATGTGTTTAAGAATTTTAAACAATTTACTTTAAACAAATATAACATAGTTTTGTTTTGATTTGTGCAACTGAATATAGTGTAAGAAATTCCATAGTGACATTGATTATTTAAGGCTGAACCGTAATGTAATTCTGAACCAGCGGATAAGCACAAACGCTATGAGCAAACTATAATGTACCTAAGCAACGTTCGTTAACTTTTCGTTCAAATTTTACTAGTGCGGTTTCATTAGCTCATTACTCAAGTGACGTTGCAATTTCTGTATCTGGGAAACATCCTCCAGTTCTCTCGGAACTCCTTGAAAATGCCCTAAACTGGCTGACAAATTGGGCTAAACAGTATGGCTTGGACGTCAATCCACATAAAACAGAACTAGTCCTCTTTACAAGAAAGTACAAACTTCCTCAGATTAACCACCCACGATTAAAAGAATACCCTAAAGCTTTTCCGACCAAGCCAAATATTTAGGCCTCATTTTAGACAAAAAACTAAATTGGAAGGCAAATATTGATGAAAGAGTGAAAAAGGCTACTTATGGTGGACCGCACTGGACAAGATGGTAAATCTAAATAAACTTATCAAAATCAAGCGGTCAGCAGGTATGTGCATCACAGGAGCACTTCGCTCAACACCAACAGCAGCCTTGGAAGTGCTTTTAAACCTTGACATCTTGACATCTTCTTCAAAATGGTGGCAGCTAACTCATACGTAAGGCTAAGAGCCACCTCTCAATGGATCAGTAACAAAACTGGACATACTACATCTTAGACAACTTCAGATCTATCCTAGATCTTCTAAGCTTACAAGTTTCAATCCCTTCAAGATCTTCCTGGGAAGAAGAGAGATCCCTGGAAGACAATGCGGTACACTCCTATACAGACGGTTCAAAGACCGATAACGGAGTTAGAAGTGGTATCTATTCGAAACAACTGAATCTATCTCATACATCATACAGACTTCCCAATCAATGAAGTGTTCTCCAGGCAGAAGTAATGGCGATAAAAGAAGCACTATCCTGGCTCAAAGAAAGCGTTATATCTTGCAAGGATATACGTATCTTCTCGGACATGCTCTCAAATAGTCCACGACTGTCGATCATCTCTGAATGAGATGACGGAACAGTTTAACATTCACCTCATTTGGGTGCTGGGCCACAGAGACATCCCGGAGCCGATGAGTTCGCCAAAAACGGAACACTTCTGCCTAACGTTAGACAAAGACATGACATAGGAACACCACAAATATGCTCTAGAATCAACAAATGGTAAATGGTCACAGGAATCACCTGCATAGCAACCAAACAAATATGGCCAAGCATAGACCTGAAATAGTCAAAAGGCTTGATTTCCCTGAGCAGACAAAATATAAGCTCTACAATTTGGAGTCATAACAGGACACTGCCTCATAGGTAGACATGCGACTTCTGTAGAAGCTGTATGCGGACGAAGAGGAAGAGGATACAGTCCAACACCTTCTGTGAACATGTCCGGTGCTCTCCAATAGAAGGCATAACTATCTCGGTAATCCCTTCTTCGATAATACCAGTGAACTGGCAACGATCGACACAAAATGTCTCTCTAACTTCATTAAAAGTACAAAATGGTTTGTTTAAGTTCATTACTCTCCCATGAGTAACTTTTTTAGTGGTATCACAATGGACCCTTGAGGTCTAAGTGAGTCAGTAACATCTAGACAGCCACTCCAACCTAACCTAGCCTACTCAAGTGAATTTGACAATTTGAAGAAGAGAAGGTCAAGCCTATTTTTTTGGCTTACTTAAGGAAATTTTCGTCCGGTTTTTATACAGATAAAATCAAACGAATTCAAATGTTTATCATCTCATTCTAAAAAAACGCATAATATTCAAAGTTGTGCGATTTTTCAACTTCAAGTTGGTATTACTAACCAGAGATTAGAGAAGGAGATCGGAAAGTGACTTACGTTTTACCCTCTAGTTTTACTAGCGTCTCGTCTGGATTTTACCTTACGTAAGCTACTTTCACATATCATATTCCACACATGGATAGCGGATAACAATTAAGCAATACAATGTCACATCATGCAAGTACTTTTCTCTTTGGTATTTAGAGGATGAAACGTAGGTTAGTTTCCGATCTCTCTTTCTCTGATCTGTGTTCGAGAGTCGAGACAAAATAGAAATTCTATTCAAAGTAGGATCCCACTTCCTACACACCTATCGGCAGTAGAAGCTTTTGACGATGAATATGGACAGTCGATGAAAATTTTTAAAATTCGATTCGTAATGTAAATATTTTGTATATCGATGATCTGATTGGAGAAGCTGCACTGTCGAAAAAAACGTCGCAGAATGATTTAAGGCACTCAAAAAGTTTACTGGATAGTTTTTGTCATAACCGTTATGCGATTTTTCATGATCTTTGGTATTTACATCCGTTTTATCAGAATATCTCCGAGTCAAGAGATTTAATATTTTTTGGATGGCTTTATCTACCTCTTCCCGTCAGGTCGCTGGAAGTGGATCTTCATAAACTTATCATCTGATTATTCGTAGGTTTGCAATAAAATTCACTTTCTTGAAGGTTTCTTTTAGATTCCCTAAAATTTCGCTCACAAAATTCTTAACTTTTTCACAAAAATTATATTCAAGTGAAAAAAGACGAACTCACACAAAGTCTAAATGACGTTAATATGATTGATCAATCCTTTAATAGCTTTAATGACAACTTACAAGCTTCCTTATTCATAATTGAATGAGTCTATGATCATCCGTTGCCAGCTGCCAGACGCCTTGATTTCAACTTTTGTCTGATTCTCTAAAAAAAAAACACGACCAGCAGCCGTCTGGAGATGACAGACGACGCACAACGCACAATGATGGCGGCATGATCACACTTTCCTTTGTTGTTGATTCTTTTTGCAAGGTGTCATTTTGACATGGGTCTAGTCTTAAATAAAGTAGATAGGATTCATGACTCACAACGACAACGTGTGATCCCCATCGTGCGTCGACGAACATTAGAATTATTATCAAAAGAATCCAAGATCACGGAAGGGTATCTTAATTGTTGTAGGATTTAATTCTATATTTAGAATGTTTTGTGTTCGTTTTGTGTCTCCTTTTCTATCTCCTTTTCTATCCCGAAACAGGTGCGCACTTATGAAAACGAGTCTGGCAATAAAAATTATAGAACACAGATCGTCGAATAGATAAATTTAGGAATATGTAAAAAAAAAACTAACCTCACCTGTATTTTTCTTTTGTTGGAAATAATTTATTCCCCTTTTTTTTTTAATTTCTATTTCCGTTTCGTGTTTTTGTTTTTCCTTTGCTAAGGAATGTATAGACACATTATTAATGGCGTTTTTGTGAATGGAGTAAGGGTGTTGCTAGGATTTAGATTTTGGTTTTGAAAGTTGCTAAACACGCAGGGTATTAGAGCCAAGAGGCCAATGCTCAACGGAGTGGACATGCAATATAAACCTTAACAAAATATTATTTTTCACCTTTTATTGTTTTGTTTTGTTTTTGGTATACGTAAACAATTAGGGTCATGCAACTTGTTAATTAAATGAGTGCATTCAGGCATCAAAATAAGTGCATTCCAATAAAAAGCATTTGTTTTTAATCATCCATTTCCTTTTGTGTAACTGATGTCAAAAACACAATCACTTACCTAAAAGTGTAGGTCCTACTAGGCACCCGTAAGGCATCCCTGAGTTATATGTATTTAAAACAATTAACAATGTGAAAGTGGGAAAAAATGTAAATTTATACGGCTATCATTTTTGTTAAATGTGTACAATAAAATCACTTTCAATGAAGGTATTCCAATTCATTCCGCCTTTCACAATCAGTGCCAAGTGATTGACCCAAAAAAGAAAAAAAAAAGCAATGTTAAAAAATTTTGGTAATTTAGATCTTTATACATTGTCTTTGGGTGCCATAGAGGTGGCCTAGCGATTTAACATTCTACCATGCCTACAGGCAGGGATTTTGTATCTGTATGATGTCTACAATCGACTGAATGTGTATAAATGATGTCAAAAAGGAGAAAATTTTGTGCGAAATTCGCTAGGTACTTTTTTTTTCAACTTTGGCGATTCTTATGATGAGCACGCACCACTAATATATCGCTGATCTCATTTTCGTTGTACGTCTTGTTAATTTTTTTTTTGTTTTTGGTTCCTTCAAGCAGTTTTTTGTGAATGTGCATATAATAAATTTAGTTCATGTAATGACCACTTTCTCTCGATCTCATCGATGTTCAACGAGGGGGGCTTTATCGTATTTCTTTTGATATTGCAAACACAATTTATTGTAGATGGTATTTTTTTTTCTTTTGCCATTTTTGGACTTTTTAAAACAAAAAAAAAGCAATTTGCATGCTAAAAATAAACTCAAGTTCTTGGCTGGCTTTGTGCTTAAATTGTGTCTTAACAACACCTACTCCAAGAAATCCCCATTCCAAAGAAAAAAATATACAAAAAAATGATTATGGCCAAACAAATTTTGTGTTCTCTTTGAGTTAACGTACACTCGCAGTCGGTGGATGGTATTTTTTAATTTTATATTTTTATCTGGTACACAAGGGTCGTTGACATAAATTTAAGGTAGGTACTTTTTTTTTGCAGAATAAACAAACATGTTGTTATAATTGGGAATACCGTGAAGACTGATTGACGAGACAAAAACGTGTCCTCAGGTGGTTCGTGTCTTCCGTCAGAGTGGTTCTCTTAAATAGTTTTTTGTTGATGATTTATTTTCTTAAGAAATAATCGTTGAAGTACTTGACTTGTGAGATCATTAATCTCTGTTCAATTGTCCTTGTGATATTTTTATTTCAACTTAAAGAAGAACCAATTGAAAATCAAACAAACTTATAATTTTTTTTATGTATAGCCTACCCAGCTCTCGAAATTTGAGTGCGGTGATTCCTCATTTAAGTGGGTTCACATTCAACAACATGTTAATCAACTTCTGTCGTGTTGGCAGATTTGTGTAATGTGAACGCAACTGTGAACCCACCATAATTCTAAATGACATGTCTGACATTTCTTCGGGAACACTCCCTGCACACAACAGCCGTTTGACAGCACTGTGATTTGACATTTTCAAATATGGTGCACCTAATTGTTTACTCTTATAGCGTTTTTTTTTGGTAATCCGGAATTGGTACACAGAACTGTCCGATTCCGGATACCAAACGAACATGCAAACACATTTTTTTGCTTCTGATGGTTGAATGTCTTTGTATTTGTAAAACATCATATGCAGAATTGCAGATGACATGACATTGTTTTTATTTTCTCTATTTGTAAACATGTCGGCGAGTACGTATGTGCGAGTGTGTGCATGTATGCGTGATTCTGTTTTTGATTCCGACTTCAAATTCGGAATCGTTTTTTCTGTTCTATCCAGAACAAGAACTGTCATCTTGTGCCAAGTGAACGAATGCAGAATCGTTCGGAACAGTTCCGGACGACCAAAAAAAAACGCTATTACTGAAGTGTTTCGTTTATTTCAATACAAATCGGTGCCTTCACCTTGAGATTAACCGGTCAATTCAAATTCGTAGTCCAATAACTGTTATACAGGACAAACGTCTCGTGTGAGAGAACTCACACCCGACTAATAGGCCAATTCCATCAACAGCATCTTACAGATATCTCTGAGATTTTTTAGATGGAACAAGAATTCACAGCTGAGAACTGAGATCTCTGATATTATTTTGGAAATTCGAAATTAGTGACATACAAACAACAACAATTTGTAAGGTTACCGCAAAATGTAGAGATAAAAGGAGATAGGAAAGCGAGCTGTCAAAATAAATTATCCTTCAAGCGCAAGTTCAACGGAATGTTGTAAGAATATTAGGGTTTTCACTTATACTTTTGGGGCTTTTTTTCTCATTTGTTTACATAACGAAAACAAATTTGCTAAATCAGGAGGTTAAAACGTAAGTCCGTTTCCAATCTCCCTTAATCTGATCTGTGGTAATAAAGGGTTTTTCAATAGGGACGCTACAAAAGTAGACCGATAGGGACAGCAAACGACGCCATATTTTTTCCCGCTCTCTTGACATTTCTCTTCAGTAAAGCACTATTCACATAAGCACGACCAACGAACGACGAATGAATGAAGAAAAGTGATTTTAGAAACGTTTGGAGCCATATTTCCTTACAAATTATCAACAAAACGATAAAAAGTGTAGTTTATGTTTGATTTGTGATGCACAAATTACATTTTTAATTTCAAATGTTAATAAATTTGAGAAAACAAATTTATTCGTCGCGAAAAGAATTGTAGTTGATACGAACTGCCAAACTCTATTCGCGTTCCACATCATCCACACTCCCAACGAACAAAATATTCGCGCGCGTCTAACCTCAAAAATCATTCTTGCCTTGTGTTTTGGTTGTTCATTCGCGACGAATTAAAAACTCTCATGTGAAAGAAATGTCAAAATCGACGAATTTTCGTTCATTCGTTGGTCGTCGTTCGTGCTCATGTGAATAGTGCTTAAGGTTTGCCATTTCATCATGGAAAGGTATACGATCCAACAACGAGTCGAAATTATTAAAATTTACTACCGAAATTCGGAGTCAGTGGTCAACACTTTAAGAGCGCTACGTACAATTTATGGTCGTCATAATCGTCCTGCCAGATCAACAATTGAGCGTCTAGTGGAAAAATTTGAATCCACAGGCTCAGTACAAAATGTTCCCGTGCCAGTGAGACAAAGAAGTGCCCGTAGTGTCGAGAACATTGCTGCCGCTAGCGCATCACACGTCGTTCTCAAGCGTTGGGCATCTCTGTGACGTCGTTGTGGCGAATTTCGCGAAAAGATCTTGGCCTACATCCTTACAAGATCAAATTGACGCAAGAACTGAAGCCGCTTGATCACCAGAAGCGTCGTATGTTCGTGAATTGGGCTGAGCAACAACTTGAAAATGATCCGGATTTTCATCGAAAAATCATCTTCATTTCTGGCTGGATGGCTTCGTCAATAAGCAAAATATGCGTTATTGGTCAGGCAGCAATCCACATGTGCTTCACGAGGCACCATTACATCCCGAAAAAATCACTGTTTGGTGCGGTTAACATGCTGGTGGTGCCATTGGGCCGTACTTCTTCCGTGATGATCAAGACCGGCACGTTACTGTGAATGGGAATCCCTACCGCTCAATGCTAACCGATTATTTTTGGAATGAATTGGATGATATGGACTTGGACGATATGTGGTTTCAACAGGACGGTGCCACATGTTACACAGCGGGCCAAACAATCGAATTATTGAGAACAAAGTTCGATAAATGGACCTCTGAATTGGCCGCTTCGTTCATGCGATTTAACGCCTCTAGACTATTTCCTGTGGGGCTACGCCAAATCTATGATTTATGCCAACAAGCCAGCGACGATTGATGAAGTTCGTACGAATATCGAACGTGAAATTGCAGCAGTATTGGCCGATTTATGATTGAAAACCGTCGAAAATTGGGTTCAGCGTCTGGACTTCTGCAAGCGTGCCTGTGGTGGCCATGCAAAAGAAATCGAGTTCCATACATAATGGCATCATGTACATACTTCCACAGGAATAAAGAATTTCATTGATATCCAAAACCGTTTTTGTTTTATTTAAGAAAACTTTTGAACCCTTTATGTTTCACCAAATAATTCTACTTCAATCAAAGTGACATTAGGATCTCAACGAGATTTTGTTTGGTGAAACTGGCCCAATCATACTTTTGTTCAAATTTCTGCTTCTTTCTTCTCCTTTCAAAATCAAAAAAGAAAACATTTATAGACATTGTTATGCACACATAAGTCAACTGAATTGGGAACACTGGATTTAAACTACACGCTCTAAAATAAAACAAAAATGATGCTTACCATTAAGTTTCATTATGACTCTTTTATTGTATGCTTTTCTTTTGCTCACAAGGCTCAATACAAAATTCTGGTTTTCGGCATTGAAGTTCGTGCGGTTTTGTGTTACTTTTTTTCGGGAAAGGAAAGTATCTTTTTCTTTGGAGAAGCCTACATAGACATACCTTCCATATATAAACTAAATGAACGTATGAATGCGCAGCATGATCTTGGTACCTACCTTCCTTTGGCTTTGTAATTGGAAGTTGAAGGATTAAGGTCAAGGTTTTTTTTTCATTTATTGTTGGAAAGTGAAGCGATTGAAGAAGTCAGACTGCCCAGACAGATTTTTTGTTTGCTTTCTTTCAAATTGGATAGTGAAATTTTAAATACCTTGAAGAGATGTCAACTTTTTAAGAGCAAGTTATTAATTTACTTTCAATTGCTGTGAATTTACCTTCGCAGATTAAAAATAAAATAACTAACGCAACTAACTAAACCCGTTAAAAACCTCATGCGTAGGTTAAATAATAATAATTATAATCTAATCCACAATTTTCGCTTTCTATACCATCAGCATCATATGATGATCATCATCATGGTCACCATCATCGTACCGCAAGTTGCAGGCAACTGCCACTGTATACGAGTAATAGTATAACTGATTGTCGTTTATCGAATCAAGTTTACCACCAACACTGCCATTTAATATGCCAAGTACTAACATTGTACACCATAACAGTCAATGTCTAACAACATCCTAGAAAGTGAATCTAAAACTGCATTAAATTGAAACTCAACCAACTGCATCAAAATGAAAGTGAAATTAATCTTTTTTTTTAGTTGTTGTTGTATTTTTTGTAATAGATTAGATTTGTATTGCGCACATGCGTAGCGCAGTTGACAAAATTGAAATGACGTTTAGATTTTAATTGAATGTTTTTGAGTAATGAAATTGTATAAGGGCCAAAAAACAAAAATTATCATGGCTGTCATGTTTGAAGGCGGTATTTTGTCGAGTAACTCTTACGGCTTTTTTCGGTTTGTTTGACGTTTTGAAAGATTGCGAGTTAAACTGTAGACAACTGCTCGAACATACCTAGTATTTATAACTTTTAAGATCGTGTTCATACAGAATACAAAATTCGTAATTTGGTTTTATCTGTCTCGGTTTTTTGTTTTAGAAATAAGAAAAAACCGAGTGTGAACAGGGCCAAACATAGCACTAATGTCAAATATCGCTTTCGAAAATAGGCCAGTTCCACTTAACGACATCTCAATGAGATATCAATGTCACTTTGACTGTGGCAAAATTCCCAGTTTTCATTGAGATATAATAGTTGCCTTACAAAGTTGTTGCACATACGTCAGCCACGTCAAAATAGCTGAGTGAGAAATCGAATCCAAAAAATCTATCGATCTCAGAAAAAATCTCAGTTCTCAGCTGATAAATTATTGTTTCACGTAAAAAATCACTGAGATCTCAGTGAGATGTTGTTAGATGGAACTGGCCTAATAATTAGTGACAGTTCCCAAATGACAGATCTCTCCTGTCAAACAGAATTGAAGTTTTCTTCTTCTCTTACACAGAATTTTTTGTTTAATCCGGAATTGGTACACAGAACTGTCCGATTCCGGATACCAAACGAAACATGCAAAACATTTGATTGCTTCTTATGATTGACTGTCTATGTATTTATTTGTGAAAACTCATATACAGAATTGCAGTTGAATTGTTTGTAAACATGGCGCGAAGTACGTATGTGTAAGTGTGTGCATGTATGCGTGATTCTGTTTTTGATTCCGACTTCAAATTCGGAACCGTTTTTCTGTTCTATTTAGGACAAGAACTGTCATCTTGTGCCAAGTGAACGAATTCAGAATCGTTCGGAACAGTTCCGGACGACCAAAAAAACGCTATATATTTGACATACTCATCAACAATTCTCTGGGTGCGTGTGAAGAATTGAGGGGACCTACAATTTAACGCCGATTCCGAACGTCAAAGTTGAAAAGCACTTTTTCATGACAGATGATACTCTTGGAAGTTTTGTCAGTTCCTTGCAAGAGGCAGTGCCCGTGAAAGATGAAATAAAAAACTATAGGCACGAGTAGGAGTAATACATGTATATGTACATATAACCTATAGGTAAGTAATTAAAACGTCAACTGACTCAGAAGTGTACAGTGATTTTTTTTACTGTTTAATTTACCACTTATCTATTTGTAATGTAAATTTTAATGGCTTTAACATGTACATATCTTTTTTACCTTACACAATTTTTGTTAAATGTCAATAACCTCCAAATGTAATTTAAACAAACTCTTTGAAGGTGTGTCAACATGAACATGATTATTTGCTAATTTTCAAATTCCATGCGTGGTAGTAATATTGAATAAAATGAAAGGAACACCATTTTAACAACGCACTTCAGATATACAAAATAAAACTCAAGTTTTTAAACGCAAACAATATGGCCGAAGTTTGCCATTTAAATTAAGACCTTACCTTTTCAATTTTCGTGCAAACAAGAAAACAGTGAACTTACTTCGAGTGAACTTATTTAAGAGCTGAACAGAATGCATCGCTTGTCGCCCGACGATGAAAATGAGATGTATGGATTCGATGTTGAACTTTTTCCAACTTTATCGCGCGACAAGTTTGATATTTCAGCTGTCCTTTTCGTTGTTGAGTGACGCATTCTGTTCAGTTCTTTAAGTTGGTTTAGAAGGGTACATGTCTATTTATGTAAGGCAATGGCCGTTACAAACAGGGGAAATTACCATAGAAATAATATAATTGAGCACGGGAGCTGTAGCACTTTGTACAAGTAGAGTCGTCACGTCAAATTTTGAGAAAAAAAGATCTAAAAGGATGCCCTTTCTCTCTCTGGGCTTCTCACTGATTGGCTGTAAGGTGGAATGGACAGACTAAAAAAAGTAAAAGAATCAAAATCAAAATTGTTGTCTTATATAGAAGCTCAGAGAGAGAAAAAGCACTATCGCTAGCTTCCGTGCTCTATTATAAAGGGTTTTCCAATAAGAGGTGTTATTTGGATATTCAGAGCAAAATGACATTTTTTGAGATAAATGATCGGATGTTTATTTCATTATAAAGAGGAAGGTATGCCGTTAATAATGGAACACAACATCAGCCAAATGGCCGCCACGACCACGCTTACAGGACCATATCCTTTTCGTGAAATTTTCCATAGCCAAATCGATAGCCCACGATTCCATCTTTGAGATCGACGCTGTGCTGTTGGCGTAGACCTTATCTTTCACGTGGCCCCATATTAAGAAGTCGCAAGGTGTTAAATCACAAGATCTCCTTGGCCAATTGTGATCACCTCTTCGAGAGATAACACGGTCCGGAAACGTTTTCCCGTAAAAGATCGACAGTTTCATTGCTTGTGTGGCACGTAGCGCCATCTTGTTGAAAGTAAACGTTGACCAGATCAATACCATCCAATTCCTTCCAATTTGCCGTTTGTGGAATGCCTTATTCCAAAGAACGACGAGAAATGGACAAACCTGGTTTTTTTTTCAACACTTTGGGCTACAACAGCAATATTCTCAGTTGTTTTTGGGCGACGTGGTTTTATCTTCACATAACTAACTTGTCCCAACAGCTCGAATTTGTCCACCAATTTCTGTATTGCGGTCCGACAAGGTGCTTCACGAAGACCCAAAAATGTTTTAGTTTTACGAATCGTCTCTGCAAAATTTGCACCATTTTTATAGTGAATTTTAAAAATTTCAATGCGTTGTTGAAGCGTGTATTGTTCCATTTTTAATAATGACGTAGTTTCTTCTTGTCAAATGTCAAAAATGACAGCTTCAAAAACGACAGCTACCGAAATAGTGAGCTATTCAAAATATCACCTTTTGTGAGTTTTTGTAAAAACTGTCAAAATTCGAGCAGTGGGGATGAAATTTTGTGATTCTCCCAAAAAGTAAAACAACGCTTGACAGCCTTAATCTCCCAAATGCACAGAATTATGTCAAACGTCAACAAAACTCAATGTATTTCTTATGGTTTGACAGAATTTACTAAAACTGCCACAAGAAATTTGTGTGGCTTAGATCGGCAGATAGGCGAAATATTTTTCTCTTTCAAAAATGACAGAATTTACAAAAATAGGGAGGAAAAGATCGGAGAATATGGCAGTTTTCAGCAGTTGTAGGGAGTAAAAGAACAGACCTGTTATCTCTAGAAATGACAGTTCGTATAAGTTCTGTTTGGTTTAAGTTTTAAATTCAGCTAAAGTAGTGGTGCCACCGTTCGTTACTTAATGATGAGCATTGAACGTACCATAATTTTATTTTTGGAATGTTTAAAAATTTCTCCTAAACTAGAATATTTTACGATTTGCCAAGACAATATGTGATTATAGTTGCGTAACATAATTTGCCTTTAAATGTTAGTAAAGTGAAAGCCAAGAGTCTGAGCCAACAGACTAAGCAAATGATAAAACTTTATGACTAATATTTATACAATCTGAAGGTTAATTTTAATGTATTTTTTTTTGTGCTCTAAGATCTTAACAAATGCAAAAAAACCAAAAGAGTAAACAATTCAATTATGAACTTACCGGCTATCTCAAAATCTGATTCATTAAGAAATGGCTTGCTATAAGTGTGACTCCCAACTATAAAACCCAATCAAAACTACGCATAAGCCTCTCATGGTCAAGTTGGGTATTGAATATAATTTGAATACAAACTAAACAATTTTTATGTACATATTTAAGCTTAGAAAAAAAAAGAACAACTAATAGAAGCAAAAACGAAATTCTCTAGAAATAATTTCGAAACCGAAATTCAAATGAGTTGGAATATTTCCATCTATTTACAAGACCATATAGTGACTTGTATACATATATATGTATTTACATTACATATACATAAATGTAGCTTGGTTTCTTATTTTCAAAGCCGAAAATTCACGTTCCCTCTAATCGTGCTTAACCCACTGCGCATACAAATTAAAATAACGAATTCTTTATTTGATTTGGCTTGTCTCTGCTGAGATACACCATACCAAAAAAAAACATTTCAGACTCAATCACGACAACAACAACAACAAAAAAGAATGAAAAAAAAAAACAAACTTTGCCGTCTGAGTCTTTTATAATGGCTAAATGATTATTTTAAATGAATAATTTATGTATGAAAATGATATATCTTTTTTATTTAACCGAATGTTGTCACAATCTTCTGGTCTCGAAATATTTGGTTTGAGACTCGAAAAAAAACTCAAGCAACATTAAGGTCCTTGCATGGTTCAAACATGATTAACTATTAACTGAGCCAACTAACACATTAGATTTATTTTTAGAGATAAGCAGAGTCGCATGTTGGTGCGAGCAACTTGAACATTTAAATCACCCACTCCTTAAACAAGCTTTTATGGCCAGGTAATTGCCAACTTAGTGCGATGATATATCTTTGGCTTGTGGTCGTGTGGTCTTGACTGTTTTTGAGCGCACTGCCCAACTAACAGTAAGGTTAAGGTAAACAGTTGTAAGCAACCTGAGCAAGACGCATTTCAAAAACCGAAAACGAAAGGTACACATATTTGCAAACCTATAAGCTGTTTTTTCGAGTTTCTTTTGTTATCAAATACAAACGAAAACAAAACCTCATGGCGGATCTTTACTTATTTGGATTTTAAACATAAATATGCCAATTTAAGGTCATCAGCGAACAAGATTCGAAAAAACCTGTATGTGCTCAAGAAACTATCAAAAATAAAATACTTGTTTGAAGAAAAAAAGACCATTAACTTGAATTTATAAAACAAAGAGAAAAACAAAAATAGGAAAATTCACAACATACAATGTTATGTTGACAACAAACATCGGACCGGACGGTGAGAAAATCCCATAGAATGGTTAAACCACATTTTTGCCGATACATTCACTTATTTTTATTACTCAATGTGATTTTGTATAATTTATAACCACGACGAACTTGGCTATAAAACAAAAAAAAAAAAAACGAATCAAAGCCAGAAGATGCACGAATGAGAAAATAGAAAGAAAACTCAAAAGAAAAAGCAAATTTATTGGTTGAAAGTGAAGATCCAAAGGCTTTGTTTATAACCAAGATCGCATCATTTGTGGCAACATGTCTTGTTCGCTCGGTTTCAACTTGTAACTCAACTTAGCTATGTATGTAGTTACTTTTTTGTTGTTGTGTTGTTGTTGAAGTTCGTCAACTGGAGCCGGCCGAATGAATTGAAATGAAGTGGATGAACTGGAATTTGATGGTGTTGAAAGAATGCTGATCTTGAATGTCCAAAGTTAGATTTGTGCAAATATTTCTTGGGACTCACTGAAAAATTTAATAAAATTGATGAGATGAGATGTGCTGTCAAGCAAATGGTTTTAACTGATTAAATGTAGTTTTATTTTTTGTTTCGATGTTGCCGGAAGGACCCTCCGACCTAAATTTATTCTTCAATTTCGACAGTGATAACAAAAGTATCACTAATCAGCAACTGTTTAGACGATCATTTATTTTCAGTGTCTGTCTCTGGTTTTTAGTCTCTAATTTCGTTGGCTTTGGCAATTTGAAAATTATCCCTGTCAAGGTTAATATTCAAATATTAGTGAGTGAGTGAGTGCTTTTTCTTTTCAGAACAAGAACTGTCACTTTTGTCCAATAGATTGCTTTCAAGAATTATTGTCAAAAACGACTTCAGATTTGAAAAATTAAAAATTGCTATACAAAAATCTAGAAGGAGAATACTCTCGTTTGAATTTAAAGGACGGGCTACATTGCAGTCAACTAATCGAACATACCGAACCTAGTAGCTAGTACCACTGATCAGTTATAACAAGATTGGAAACCTAACTACGTTTTACCCTCCAAATACCTCAAAACTAATTTTTTTTCATACACACATACTCTTGCAGCAAACTTGCTTTATTATGTAGGCAATTGTATCATTATTACAATAAAACGCATACTCTTACAGCTAACCTGCTCCCTTAGCTTGTAGGCAAATGTCATTTTGACAGCAAGCTTTCCCATCTTGTTATAACTGATCAGTGGCTAGTACCTAACAAATTTTAAAACTATGTACACACTGCAAGATTTAGATTTAGGGATTTGTTTTTGTCTGTCCCGTTTTTTTAGAAATTAAAAAAAAAAAACCTTTGTGAACCAGGAATTAAAGGTAGTATTCATGTCAAAAACCGTTTTATAAAATAAATATTAACAGTTCTCTTTTCCAATTCACAGAATCTTACTTCAAACTTCCTTCTAAAAGATTAACTTTATAAATTGAACAAATTTTTGACAGACATTTTTGAGTTGGGTTTGAACTCTAAAGGATTTAGAAATGTCAACTAAAATATTTGTTCATCTAAAGTGTTTTCCAATAAGAGGTGTTATTTTGAATAGCCCACTTTTTTCGGTAGCTGTGACTTTTGAAGCTGTCATTTTTTGACATTTGACAAGTAGAAACTACGCCACAAAAATTGAACGATGCACGCTTCAACAACGCATTGAAATTATTAAAATTCACTATAAAAATGGTGAAAATTTGTCAGAGACTGTTCGGAAAACTAAAACATTTTTGAGTCGTTGTGAAGCACCTTGTCGGAGACCGCAATACAGAAATTGGTGGATTGGTGGATTCTTGTGTTTTAACACCTTGCGACTTCTTCCTTTGGGGCCCAGCGTCGATTCAAGACCTCAAAGATGGAATTCGTGAGGCTATCGAGCCACTTTGCGATTTGGTTATGAAAAATTTCATGAAAAGGATATGGTCCTGTAAGCGTGGTCGTGGCGGCCATTTGGCAGATGTTGAGTTCTATTATTACCTTCTTCTTTATAATGAAATAAACATCCGATCATTTATCCCAAAAACACAATTTTTCTTTGAATATTAAAATAACAACTCTTATTGGAAAACCCTTTATGTACATCAATCAATCGGTCAAAACAGAAAATTCCGCAGAGGCCAAAGAAGCAGTTGAAGAAGTCCTCAGAAGTCTCTCAGATTATCAAAATAAAACGACATTATTAATTGAAACATAAAACAAAAGATCAATCGTCCTACTGTGGTAAATGTCCATGTTCACACACGATGCACGCACCTGATTCTTTTTGACGTCTTTTCAGCCATTCCCTTAGTTTTTTTTTTTAAATTCACATATATTGTTGTATTGTTCACACTGCTTAGTGTGTGTGTGTGTGTGTAAACATGATGGACGATTTTTGTTGTACGTACTGTCCTGTCTGACGTGGTTCAAAAGCGCTAGCAACTTTAATCACAACACAAAATGATATAACTGAAACAAAAATTTAAAATACAAGATAGTGACATTGAAATATACACCATAATGATGAACGTCAAATTAAAACTTAAGAAATTCACACTCCTAAAGAATTTATTCTTTTCAAGTGAACCGCAGTGTAATGTGCGTATCAAAAAACGTAAGCATTGAGCGATCTCATTCTTATCGAAAAACCTCTTATTCGTTCTCCATAATCTTTAGTTTTTTGTTTTCTCAACGCAAAAATGCATATAGATTAAAGTGTAGCACAACGTTGCACCGAATATCTTCAGTCTTATCAACACTTCACAACTTCCGTTCCGTATTTTTATCTGAAAATCGATTTCATTAAAAAAAAGTAGGTGTGTGTATAAATTCTTATGAAGAATGCACTTTTCTTTTCATCATTCTTCACGTAATCTCAAAACGACGAAGAAAACGAAACTCACGCACAACGACGACGAAAACGCGGGCGACACGAATAAATACTATCAACAATTCAACAAGAAAAACTAGGTCGAAAACGACGGAAATGGACTGTCTATTTAAATTTAGCAAAAGTTCGCAACGCTTAGCAACTCCCAAGTCCCAACTGCGGTTGATAGTAATACATATATTGCATTACTAATATATATGTGTGTTTTAAAGTAAAGAGGCCGCCAATTGAACGGATGGGCCACACAATAATCCCACACTCAATTGTGGGTTTCCTTTCAATTTCTTCAGAGATGTAGAATAATGACAATGATAATGATGATGACGACCAAAATGCACGACTGGTTTCTACACGGAATGCGCAGATGTATACGATGACGACGACAACGACGACGATCATGATGATGATGATGTTGATGAAGATGATCCAGATGAAGAACTTATACAATTAGCCAAGTAAACTGGTAAAACCGGACGAAAAAAAGAACGTTCCATTGCACATGGCATCATCATCATCATCATCATCGTCATCGGCTTTGTATATATAGACGTCGCAATGCCGTGGAGACGCACCTCCACCTTTAAAATTGTAATCTGCACACATGTTCGGTCCATAGGTATACAACATCCTATTTGGATCTCGACAACTTGCAATTTCTAATCCAATCCCATGAAAAGATACAAAAGAAAAAAAAAAAAAACAAAACGATGCAACATCCAAAGCCAAACAAGAGAAGATTTTTCTATGTTGCCCCGCTCTGGCCGCTCCCCTTCTAAATGGCGCTGTGCTGCCGCTCGCTGTCGTATAACAATAGTGTTCAATGTAGCATGCAACTTCTTCTGAGCAAAACCAAAGCCACTGAACGAACGAACGTTCACTTTCAACATCATATAGCCATGGACAAGCTTATTCGCTAAAAAAAAAAAAAAATAGCAACACAAAAAAACTAATAAATAAAGAAGACTTTTGCAGAATCTTGTCTCTTGCATTTGGTATGTCGGTACGGAGGAAGAATTTATTGGCGGAGGCGGATCAGCGCATGGGAAGAAGCACATCTTGCAATGATCGTTTTTAAGTTGAGACATTGAATGAAAGAAAAAGTTGTACAGCATGCGCAACTAAACAAAAGCAAAACGTTGCAACTAACAACTTGGTTTGAAACGGTGAGCAGGCGCAAGTATCTAAAACAAATCAAATTTAGATGCGTTCGTTAGATTGTCAATTTACTTGTGCGATTTTCCACAAATCCGCACACCATGTGAGTCGGTGGAATTAAAACAAATCTATATATATAAAAGACTAATTCGTTAAATTTATGTTATCTTTTCAAATTGACAAGCGGTTGACCGATTTTCTAAATCTATGGTTTAAATTAAAGAGAAATAACTTAAGAAGGTTTATACAAAAAAAAACCTATGTTGTTCAAATCACAAATGGTTCAAATGTTAAGAAATAATGCTTTACTCACTTCAGTAAAATATATCAATATACGAATACTCAAATTTTTATGAAAATTATTTCAAATATTTTCGTCAAATATTTTTTTTTTTATCGAAAAAAAAAATTATGATTGACATTTTTGTTATTCATTTGTACAAACAAAAAATTTATACTTGACATTTTTTTGTCATTCAATTGTACTTTGTACATGACAGGGTCGCTTTGTTCTGGATTCTTGGACGACATTGGTTACTGCTTTCAATGGTTGTGAATGTTGTGATCATCAGAAGACGAATCGGCTTTATTTTGTTGAATTTTTCTAGCACCTTCAAAACAATTTTTTTTGTGATTATGTCATAATTACCAAAGTCGATTCGTCCCTAATCTGAGGTTTTGCACCGTGGGTCGTTGTGCTGCATTGGAAAGTTAATATACGTGAAAAAAACATATGATTATTATGTCTTTTCCTGCTCCCACTGTTAGGATGCCATACTGCGATGTGGCAAAAGGTATTGCCACTCTAATTGGTTTCAATGAGCTTTCGAAGAAAAGCCTTTTTAGATTCATGTGGTATCACAATGGGCCTTTGATTAGCCTAAGTGTGTCTTTTAACATCCATGACAGCCACTTTAACCTAACCTATGTCTTTTCTTAAATCAATAAATCATTTGCATAGTTTATGCAGATTAAAGCCACATATGCCAAGTTTTTGCTTATATACTATTAAACCACAGTGTTAATTGACTTGAAACTATTCGTACCACAAGGCAAAAAATGAGCCACCTCAGCATCTTAACATTTTAGTTTAATATGTGTGTTTCAGCACACCCAACGGTTATCTTTTCCAAACAGCTACTCTGCAACACTTTAAGATTACCTCATGTTTCGAAATGCCATCCTAATGAAATACTTAAACTTTAAGCCAATGCATTTTATGAGCCAACTGCGTCGTGTTTTCTGAAGCGCCCAAAAAACTATTCGGAAAGATACACAACACTATGTAATTATTATCCTTTTAAGTTTTGAACAACAGCTCAACAATCAGCGAATTTAACCATATATATAAGGGAACAGTTCGAACGTGTCTGTAGGGCTATATGAAAAAAAATTGTCAAAACTTTAAATGAAATTCCATATTTGTCATAATGTATTGATCAGGCTCAAATTTTTTTTTTTTTTGACGAAAATTAAAATATTTGACGAAAATTGAATATTCGTAGGTATATTGATATATTTAGCTATAGTAATAACCGGACACTGACGGTGCCGAGAAATTTGTCCGGTTATGGAAGATGTCCGGTTAAGGGAACAAACAAATCTACATTCCTTAAGATGCATACAATAGAAGTGTTATTGGGATTAATTTTTAATGTATTTTGTTCATATTAAGAGACTTAAACAAAGATTCACATGTGCATACACACGTAAGTACAATTGATGATTTTGCTTAAACAATTAGAAATCTTAGTTTGGCGCACATATTGGTTACTAAATGGCATATTTTCAGCCAATCGGCCAATAAATCAAATGCTTTCAAATAATTTTTCTCTAACGAAAAGTTTTTTAATCTCCTTATTTCGCTATGGGCCTCTTCATAAGATTTTAACGGGTTGTTATCAAACATCTCGGAATCTTCTTCTTCTTGGGAATCAATTTCATGGATTTCTGCTTCATCCAGACCGTCAACGCATAAACTTTAAAGGTTATCGTCTTCGCAAATAAGACTATTACCCATGATAAGACTATTATGACATAATCTTGAAACGATACATTACCGTCTGCAAAAGCCCTATTCATTGTTTTGAAAATTTGTGTCCGTGTCCGTTATGAGAGCGTCCGGTTGTGGGAGAACTTTTTATATAAAAAATCGGTTATTTATTTATTTATAAGTAAAAAAAATTGTATTTAATATAATTAAATATAAAAGAAACTTTATTTTGCCCATCAAAGAGGGCACGGGTAAGCTAGTAATTTATATAGCAGATCAGCTTTGAAATTTCATAAAGCCTCTTTAAAAATGTAAATTGAACGTTGCCGATTTAAGTTCCAATTCAAATAAATCCGCTTCTTTCGCTTCTAGAAGTTGTCAATATTCCATAATTCACAGCTATGTATAACGTAAGCCAGAGAGCATTGGACATTTGCACTCGACCTGAATTAGGTGTGTTAGGATTCTTCATACAGCAAACTATTTAGGTTAGTTTTTAGGTGACATTTGTCAAAGTTGCTGTCACATAACTAGGGCTTCACGATATTCGATAAAAATATCGGTATCGTATCGTATCGTATCGAAGGTCGATACGATAATCGACACGATATCCAGTAGGTACTTGCGATACCGATATCGATACGATAAACGTGTTTATAAAATTGTCGATATTATCGTATCCACTGAAAGAATTCTATTTTCGATACTGCGTGGGCAAAATTCAAATTTTCTTTCAATAGCATTTACTAATAGTAGTTTACTTGCAGTAATACACATATTTGATTGTTTTTTTATCGCGTTCGCTCGTGCTTTCGCTGTCGATCGTCTTTTGTAAGAACTCCATGAACATCGGTATTGGAACGAAACGCGTCATTTGTTTTTGAGACATGTTAGTAGCCGGTTGATTATTATTTCATATTAGAAGTGGTTGAAAGGTTGTCTTCATCTATAGTCATATATGTATTTAAATGCACACATAAAAATAAAGTCCGTAAGGGGTTGGGTAGCAAGCCTAAACCAGAACAACAGATAACGTGAAAATGTACACCGTTTTATATTTTTCTCTTAGAACGGTTATGGGATTGTGAGCTTTCAACAAATGTCGATTTAACTGTGGGTTCGGATAGTCTAAAATCAAATAAAATTAATTTTGAATAGCTTGCGTTTCACTTTTTGTCTCGCTATAATAATAATGCACATTTTTTTTTATTTCGATATTTTATCGAGTATCGTATCGGTATCGTATCGAAGTCGATAACGATACGATACATTTGTCTTAAAATTATCGCCGATATCGATACGATACGATAAAATAATTTGTTATTCGATACGATACCGATACAAACGAAAAATATCGGTATTGTATCGTATCGTGAAGCCCTACACATAACACTGTTAGCCAATTTTGATTGTAGGAATTCGAATTTGGTGTGTTCCCTTTGTCGTTTTCCATTGGTATTCTTTTTTTTGACGTTTCTTCTTCTACCTCCAATAGAACGGGTTAAATTTCATTCTGACATTTTCCGACAATACTGCTTTCAAAACGTAAGAGTTCTCCTCTTCTCAGAAGCATTCCGTCTGTCATAGTCATTCCAATGGAATGGTTTCAGACGACTTCTCGATTCTTCCGAATGCACGGCCAATGGAAAACAACATCAGTGCCACACAGTTGAACCCTACGTTTGACACAATTGACGTTTGGCACTATTAACGTTTGACACTTTAAACGTTCGACACTACGTTTGACGTTTCGCAAGACGAGCGAATTTATGTCACGGTCGCATTTTTTTTTATCGAATCCATCCTTGCAAAATCTAACTTCAACATTTTTTATCTTTGCAGATTCCTCAGTTTATAATTCTCAACACCACCAGGTATGCATTTTTTTCCGTCTATTTCACCCCATTTCAAACAAAAGCTCCATTCGATAATTTTCATATTCATAATCGATAACACCTTGAATAAATCTACAAACAAACGTCTACATACACACACTGTCACCGCAATAAATTACCGATTGCGTATTTTCTATTGCAATTAAAATTCCATCGAAAGAAAAAGTGCAACGCTCAAACAAAATAGAAGAATGCAACAAAAAAAAAAACGTGTTAACTCCATCAACTATGAGAAAATTGCGAGAGAAAAAAAAATATGCATTACCACTGCACGCTGCTGACATAATTAGTGAAAGTGAAATTATTTTTTTTTCTGTTTTGTATAATGTTTCCATCATCATTTTTTTTTTCATCATACATACTGCTGTTCATTCATGATTTGTTGCTCTATTACTGAACGACTTTGCATGTACCCTATTAACAAATTGAATAAATAAAGAACTAAATAGATATCGCAGCAGTGCATTGCATTTTATAGAGACAGTTGACGTTTATATTATTAAATTGAGTGAATATGTGTGTGTGTATTTTTCTTCTAGTTGTCAACATTTTGAACGCACTGGGGAACTAGTTTAGTAGTGAAACTGTCATCTTGTGACGTTTCAAGTGATTATTCTTTTATTTTTATCACAGCATTTGCAGTTGCAGTGATTGATATGTAGAACATATTTATTGTTGTTGCTTTTTCGGTGTTTGATACGTAACGTTAACGTTAACATGTATGTACTTGTAAGCAGTAAGAACGCACGAATTCTGCATGCACTCGATTGCGTGTTAACAGCAGTTGGGAAAAAAAAATAATGAGTTCGTGATGTCTACAAATAGTTGGATTTCCGTCTTCATCAAATAATTATTATCTCACTATTTTATCTTGTGAACCAATTACATTCTACCGAGCACATATCTCTTAGTGGCAGTTGATTAAGTCTAGACCTGATAAAGATGCGGGTTTTATAGAATAAATGGTTCATAACCGCGTTGTTAATTTCAGACTTGTGAATTAAATTTTGGTCCAGTAGCAATGTTCGGTAGACATTTCAAAATTGCTTTTGACATTTATCATTTGCCATTTAACTTTTACGACCTGTCACAATAACGAAAAATATAAAATGACACTGACAGCAACAAATACACGACGCACGATGAGAGCAAGTGTCATAATGCAATCAAAACGTTCAAAATATTTCTTTAACAAAAAATGTCTTTCGATTAAAATAACAATTAATTAAAACCAATCAATCCATATACAACAGACGCAAACAGAATTGCCTTAATTTATGAGGGAAACACAATATTGCAGTTTTAAATGTATGCAGGGTGGGGTTCCAAATGTCACATCATCATTGATGCTCAGTTCTCAATCGCGTCGCGTCGGTTGTCGTCATTCGAACAGCAGAAAACTATAGGGCACTGTTCTTTTTATTACCCTAGTCCCAACCCAATTACATGGTGAAGTCCTTTACACTTGTTTGTCATCTTCTTCGGGGCTTTATAATCTAAATTACTCAAAATATATTTCACTACCCCCAATTTTGTTCATGTTATGTGTTTACATTGTATGTGTAAGTGTGTGTGTGTGTTTTTTTTTTTTTGTACTGAAAGCATCATTGCGCAAAGTGCATCGGCGCACTCTGTATCTGCATTTATTGCAAATGCGCTCTCTCCCTTAAAGTTTTCCTTTCGCTTTTTGACAGCAATGACAGACAACAGACAACGAGTTATGGAGAACATAAGAAATCGACCAGAAAAAAAAGAAGTGAAAATTGCACTCTCTCCCTTGCTCATACTCTTTTGAATTTCCACACTCTTATAGAACTCGTACACAGTTTCACTCATTGCAATGAATATGCATGCAGCGATGCACATGCAATTGCAAGTAAAATGACACAAACAAAAGTGAATGCAGAGTGTAGAGTGCACAAATCCGAGCATATCAGCAAAGCAATTGCGCTTTTTGTAATCTTTTTACCAGCTCTCTTTTTGCTTACAACTCAACTCAACCGCATTGTACGCATACAATTGTATTTTTTCTGATTGAGAGTGGATTTGCAGAAAATGTGCAACAAAAAATGCAACAATTTCGATGTTGTTCTTTTTTTATTTGAGGAATGTATGTGTGCGTGTGCTATAATGTAAGGTAATTAGGTGTTGCTGACCTACCTCTCTTTGAAAATTATTGACGAACACAACTTGACGGAACAGTGACGAGAACAATTACGATTTCGATATCCCATGATTGTAGTTTTGTTTTGGTTTAAACATTGACAGAAAAGTCAATTGCAAATTGCAATAGTATTTGCAACACTGAGAGAGTTGCATACTATTTAATTATAGAGTTGGGGAAAGCAAAATTCGAGTGGTGGGCAAGAGACATACAGTCTCAGCACGCGATGAGTGCATTTTGTTCGTATATGTTGAAGATTTAATATGATGCATCGTGTGGTGTTCCAACATAAGATGGCATTTTTCGCCTCGAGCTCAGGTGCTACAAAACAACTAACTTGTTTCAGTCTTTTCGTTGGTTATAGGTGCAAGTGATATGTGCAATTGACATGCGAGATAAGATCTTTTTGAGCTGTCATTTACTTGTGTTATAGGATTGCCAGGTTTGTTAAATCAATGTCATACCTACATAATTTCGGAACAGTGACTTTCAGTAGGTAGTTGCAATGAAATATCAGATTTTAACAAAATGGGTCCTATGACGTTCCCCTGTGGAACTTAACTATAATAGATTTTAAATGCAAGCATATGGTCACCACGCTATCGCTACTAAAGATCACTTGAGATGTTCAAATATTCAACAATGTTACAGCATTCTTGTCCACGTGAAGTGTGCGTTCGTTTGCCCCTCATACTTCCAATGCACCTACTTAAACCAATTTTTTCAAGTTCATGAATTTTTCTGTATGGAGCGTCGACACGACGTAAGACGCGGTGGACAATAATGATACGTTATAAAATTATTATAATTTTTTTATTGAACTTAATTGACGGAGCAAGATGCTTCAAAACAGATCCTGCATTCCGATCATCACAACGACGCACGCCCCGCACCGGCCACTGCGCTGGGCTGCCTTAAAGCTGATTAGCGTCATTTTTACTTTATTTATTTATTGGAATACCAATGGTTTTTTGTCTTTGCAAAATCTCAGAACCGGTGCAGTGTTCGGTGCGTAAACTGATTCCATCAACTCTTTGGTTTTGTTGGTCTCTGCGCTGCTGAATACATTTTGTTATCATCACATATATGCATCAGTTCTCGTGAGCAAAACACCATCATCGTCCTCGTCATCGGTTGCCTATGCATGGCATTTATCATGTTTATGCATTTATAAGAACAACAACAGCGCAAACACTTTGAAAAGACATCAAAGAAAGCAAACTAAAGCAGAAAATAAAAACATTTCAGCGTGCAGAACTCTTTCGCAGCATTGCATTCGTCCACTGGATTGCATAAGAATCATAAAAACATTCAAAATGGGAGGATTACCGCCGTTGCCGCCGTAAAAAAATATTCTTCCTTATGGGAAAAGGCGCAAAAGATTACCACCGAAGAGCTTGCCGTTGCCGTATTTGTGTGTGCAACTCGATCTGCTTTTTTTGCGTCCGTCGTTGTGCGTCGCGATGTTTTCTTGCAATGTTGTTGCTGCTCTTAGCCTTCATAAAAGTGGAGCTGATTTTTTTGTTCGTGGGGAACAGGCTGTGCCGGACCTTTTATTAGAATCCACAGACGCTGCAGGCTCGAACTTCAATCGACAGAAATATACTATAAGGAAGCAGACTTAGACTAAGAACATAACCACAATCACGACAGAGACGCGTCGTCGTGCGCCGCGTCCGTCGGCCATATCTTTATAGCTTCCCCGTTGTGCGTTCAGCGAGATCGTTACTGCTGCTTTAGTGGCTAAAGCGAAAGTGTGGGAAAGTCTTGGGAGTGCGCATGAATCTAAAAAAAAAAAAAAAAAACAGACAAAAAATAAGAAAAATAAAAACGAATCGAAAAACAAAATAAGAATAAAACTTAATAAAAAAAAAATGCAGTTCTGCCTGGGATCGTGTGAAATGTATTTTTGGAATGCACGCATTTTTTAAGAAAGATTTTATTGCGCGTTTTAGATAGATAGATAGATATTTTTATTGTAGCAACAATTTTATACATCTTTTCTTAAACTAAATTGCACAATTTACAGAGATGTGGTATTGATCTACCTTACTGCTGTTAATAATATAATCATTAATCAATAAATTGCTTTAAAATACATCTTTGTTTAGAAGGAAAAGCTACGAAAAACCTTCATTTAAATTTAATATTTATAGTAATAGAAGGGTGGACGGTGCGATTTCTATTCAAAACAGACTTCAAGTTTTAAAGAAGTTTAAAAGAATAAATAAAAATATATTATTACTAAAGCAATAATTATATTAATAACAATATATACAAAAGAGAGAAAAAAAAATATATATATAACATATAAATAAAATAAATAAATAAATAAATAAGATCATTATGAAAAAGATAAACATATATATAAATAAACATAGGTACTAGTAAATAAATAAATAATTAAATAAATACATAAATAAATAAATAAATAAATAAATAAATAAGTAAATAAATAAATAAGTAAGTTAATAAATAAACAAATAGATAAATAAATATATATAAATAAGTAAATAAATAAATAAGTAAATAAATAAATAAGTAAATAAATAAATAAATAAATAAATAAATAATAAACAAGTTAGTACTTAGATTAATATCACAGTGAACTATCATGATGACATGTTTTTTTTTTTATATATATTGTATAGAAACTATAAAGTCAGGTTTGAAATTAATGTGTTGTCGGAAAAAGCACATAACATAAGGTATCTTTCATTGAGTTTTATAATTCTTTCAGATACCATATCCATCTCTAACAAGGAGTGAAGTTCGTTCGTTGAAAATGACCATGGGAGCTTGAGAATCATTTTTAAGATTTTGTTTTGAGTTGTTTGTAATCGCCGTATATGACTGATTGCACATTTGCCCCAGGCAGGTGACCCATAAAACATTATTGATTGAAATATTACTTTGTATATCAAAAGTTTATTTTCATTGCTTAGCTTCGATTTGCGATTTATAAATGGATAGAGAATTTTTACTGTTGCATTGATTTTCATAATTACGTTTTGTATATGTAAGCCAAAAGTTAATGTCTTGTCTAAATATACACCAAGATATTTTACATTAGAACCCCATTCTATACTAGCATTTCCTATGTGAAGATTGTTGCTCGGTAAAAAACAGGCTTTTCTTTTTCGTGTGAAAAAGATAGCCTGAGTCTTACGAGGATTGATTTTAATTTTCCATATGTAAAAGTAAGCGTTGATAGTATTGAGTGCTGATTGAAGATTGGTTTCAATGTTGAAACCAATTGAATCAGATGAAAAAACACAAGTATCATCAGCGAATATGGCTGTATCGCAATTTGGCAATGTCGGAAAGTCGTGAGTGAAAATGGTGTACAAGATCGGACCTAGCACAGATCCTTGTGGTACACCCGCAACAGCATTATAAAATCCAGAAAACCAATTGTTGACGGAAACCTTATATTTTCTTTGGGATAAGAAGGATTGAACGATTGCGCGTTTTATTATTTATAAATATGTACTTATTAATTAAGAGTTGCTCTTCTATGCGGATCTCAAGGAATTCTATTTTGAGTCCGGCTCCGGGTTCGTGTTATGCATTGATGATAATTGAAGACAAACAAAAAATAACCCAGTCCCAGTGACATAAGACTTCATTTGACGTTTCTCAATACGGAAATAGAAAAATGCATTTTTTCTAGAGTAGAAGTAGTAATTCCAGTTATTGTAATAGATTTTTTACCGATTTTGTTTGACCTAACGGTCGTATTTACATTTAGGCGGCGCTGAAACTTTTAATGAAATGTGATCAAATGTATACAATAATGTGATTTACACAAGTTTAATGAATAATCAACAGTTATTGACAAAGCGGACAAAACAAGAGTTCTCTAGTGGACGCATACAAAATTCTGTCAGCTGTCAGATTCAATTCCAGGTGGTTCCAGCTCTACTCTATGTTTTGACAGCTATGATTCAAATTCATCTCAACTTTATTATTCATGTCGTTTTAATTGGCAACTTGGTACCTTTTTTGTTATTTTTTAGGGCAAAAACGGTTCTGTTCTGAAATAACTAAGCAAAGCCCTCCCACTCACACATTCAAGTATTTACATATTACTCAGCGTGACAAGTAGCGTCATCTTTAGTATCAGCAGAAACTTCGAATTCTTCATTATCCAAAAATGTGTTCAATTGGGATTCCGAATTTAAGAACTGTTCTGCATCGTTCTGAAACTGGTCATGAGGACCAGGATGATGAGAGTTTTGTAGAGTGTCACTTAAGTGTCACTTTTGTTGTCTGAGTTGATAGCGGATCCCAGGTAGACAAAGTCCTTAACTACCTCGAAGTTAAATCTGTCTATGTGGACGTTACCTCTGTAGTGGGTGCAGTTCAGGGGATCTCCTTTTTTGAGGATCGGGCATACGATTCTGAGGTTCCATTCGTCGGGCATGCTTTCCTCCGCCCAAATTTTGCAGATGAGCTGGTGCATGCTCCTAACCAAATCATCTCCAGCTGCTTTGTACAGTTCGGCTAGCCCGTCTGCTCCAGCGGCTTTGTTCGACTTTAGTTTAGATATCGCTATCTTCACTTCGTCAAGGTCGGGTGGGTGGAATTGTTGGCCTTCCGCACCCAAATTGAATGGTTCTGTATTGCTGGCGGAGTTTTGCTCGTCATCGCCATTATACAGCTTGGAAAAGTGGTCTTTCCATATCCCCAGCACTGACTGTGGTTCCACTACGATGTTCCCATGGTGGTCTCTACAGGCTTCAAGTTCGGGGTGTATAAGCCCTGGAGGTTTTGTAGAACTTTCGAACCTCGTTGCTGTTGTGACATCCTCCTATCTCCTCGTTCGCGCGCTTCTCATGCTCCCTTTTTTCTGAGAAGTTTTCTCCTTTTCTGCCCGTAGAGCTCACGAGCTGCTCGTGTCCTTCTTTGCCTTTGTATGCCTCTTGTTTAGCTGCATGTGCTCGCCGGCACTCATCGTCAAACCAAGGGTTTCGTTGTGGTGGCCGTGTAAACCCTAGCATTTCAGAGGCGGTTCTCTATATTTTGTGCTGTCAGCAAAGGACTTCTGAGGAGATTTTTGGAGATACGATCGGAAAAGGATCTAGCAATCTCTTGCGATTGTAGCCGTTTGACGTCGAATTTCCTCCTAGCATTTGGCCTTGATCGGGATATCCGTATTCGTACGGAATGTGCGGACATCTTGCATGCTAGAGAAGTGTCGTGCGTCGATCGCAATGTGATCAATTTGGTTGACGGTTGATTGGTCAGG
This sequence comes from Sphaerophoria rueppellii, assembly GCA_920937365.1. NCBI lineage: Eukaryota > Metazoa > Arthropoda > Insecta > Diptera > Syrphidae > Sphaerophoria > Sphaerophoria rueppellii. The sequence continues at coordinate 109,073,569 of CAKKXW010000001.1, read as the reverse complement.
AGATTTCCATGTTCCCTTGTGGATATCGAGATGTGGGAAACGCGCACTTGCTTACGTATCGTGTAAAGGCTATGTCGTCCGATTATTCCACCAAAGACGATTTTAATGTCATAGCTAGGCCATTGCTCATAGGTCTTGTATGATTTTTTTCGGACATAGAAATTCCCTTCTCCAAACAAAACCGTCTACAGCTACTTACAAGAGTCCGTATATCTGCTTTGGCGGGATTGGTGCAGTAAAATTGTGACGTGACTTCTGTCAAACTTCACTTCTTCAAGGTCGGATAGGCGGAATCGTTGATCTTACGTCTGATTTAGATAGAGCAATCGAAAAGCGATCACGAACTCGAACATACATTTATTTTAATTAAGCAAAACATGCTTTAAAGAAATTAATGAAACATAAGCTGTCCCATAAAATAAAACATAAAAACCAGCATACTCACATATAACAAAAACGGACCCATTCATGATGGGGGCAAAGAATCTACAAACGAAGTGGTCTGCTAAATGCCAATGATCCGGTCAGTGTGCTATTCAGTTTATTGCATTGCAAATTGCGTAAACACATGAAATAATTATTTCTACATGTTTTGTCGCCTTCGATATCGTGAAGATATAAAAGAAACGCCAAAACGCCTGTCTGCCGTTTCCATTTGTCAAATGGCCTGTCGGCCACTTGGTCATATGACACATAAACTTTATAGCGCAAGCAAAAGCAGATCAACCTGCACATATTTTTTCTGGTTGCGTTGTGTTGAAACGATAAATATCATTGCAGTGAGACATATAGCTAAAGAAGTACACATATTGAAAGATCTATTTATCACTTCGACGTAAGTGCGTATTTATAATTTGAGATCAAGGCGAGGCAATCGCGTAAGTGGAAAAGTTTACGGACCCCAAGCGCAAAGAACATGAAAGCCGTAATGGATTTTTAGTCTTATTCTTCATGCTTGTTTGATGTTCTGTTGTGAATTTTGTTTTCGTTTTCAACGAAGGGAGGGCAACAGGGGATAGGTTTTGCTTTTGCGAAGAAGGAAGGTACTCGCGCAAATTAGTAGCAAAAGAGTTGAAGAAATTTGTTTCGGCGGCGATCGTGCATATGAATCAGTTTTCCGCTTGTGTCGGTGGCGTACATACGCAATGTAATGCAGTTTTTTTTGACAGGAAATACTCCGCCCGCCAATATGTTAAATTTGTCGTCATGTTCTCTCTCTTCCTCTCGCTCCCTATATCTTAATCTTACCTTTGAAGCAAAAAGTATTGTATTTGCATTGCTTATGAAATTGTGAATCAGAAGACGGATAAATAAAATTCACTGACCTAGTTCACGATGGATGTGATGATGTGATATGAGCGCGAGCTGTCAAGAACATTCTTTTCCTATTTCGAATATATTTTCGGAAAATAAACGTTCTCATCTCGACATTATTTGAGGTCGATTGGATGAAGAACATGTGTTAAGTTGGTCGATACAAAACAAAATCGATTAAGGAATTTAATTTCTTGGACGAAATCAAGCATGTTCCATTTATTGATTACGTCAGTAGTTGTCCGATGTTAAAAAATAACAACAAAGTATAAAAAAACAAGAACAATAAAATTTAATTATGAAAATTGAGGTTAATTAATACGTTACGTATGTACATCGGTACGGTATTGCAATGTAATCGCGTGTCCAATATGTCGATGTTACATTGTTATGGTGCGCTTCTGATACCGAAGGTTATAATTTTGTTCAAATTAGAGCAAACTGAGATATATGTACATATTAATGAAAAGTAATCCGTCCACAATACATTTGTATGAAGACCTGTTTTTTATTAATTTACAAATCGTATTTAATATTCATTTTTGCTAGCAAACACTTGATTGCTTATTGTAACTTAAAATTAAACATTTAAGGTAGACATGTGGTTAGAAACTGGTTATCATTTTTTTAAATCTTTTAATCACATAGTAAATGAAAATTAAATAAAAAAATGAATGAAATGTTCCATTCAAGCAATAATGTCGCTCATGAATATAGTCGGTAACGTAGTTTGTATTGTTTTTCTTTTCAGATTTATGCCGTGACTGTCATAAGCCATTTGATATTTATGTAAGTTTTTTTTTTTTATAACATTTCTTTAAATGAACACACAAATTCAAAAATAAAAAATAGATATGTAGACATTCATTCAAAGGTTCAATTTTCTGTGGTCATTTAAAACGATCAATCTTTCGTCCATATTAACTGACAGTTAAGGATACCATCAATTTGACACTTTCATTCTCTTTCATAGATCGGCATCTATCAGAGTGATGACACCACATCATCTTATTTCAAATCGAGACGAGTATCAATTCCAACTGTTGACGGTTGCTGTCAATCATAATAAATTTGTTATTGACTTTTATTTCAAACAATTGAATGCCTTTAACTTTCAAATAACCTCGTCGTTATTTTTGCCGTTCAAAAAATTACAACATTAGGAAAGTAAATGAAGTTAATGGCGGCATGTCAACATTTCTTTGCTTTTATGTTTTTGTTTTTGATTTTAAGAACAGTTGCAATCCACTACTGACATTGGCTTTCAATATTATATTCTAATTATCTGACCTAAACCATTGAGGAATTTCTATTTTACTGCTTTGTCATGAGACTGAAAATTGCAAGAAATAACATTCGGCGGACAAATTTTTACATGACCAAAATTAAGGCAAAAAATGTTTGCCATTGTGAAAAAAAAATATTCCTCGGTCCCTACGCTCGTTGAAAATGACATCACTCCAGTTGTTAGCTCGCTGGCGAAAGCTAGCCTTTTTGCTAGGCAGTTCGCCGCCAATTCTTCGCTGCCTGAGAGTGTCATGACTCCGCCTGTTCTTGAGCGCGTCAATGATTCCATCGGACAAATTTTCTTTCGCACTCGTGCTGTGGCGAGAGTCTTAAATGATCTCAACATACATAAATACGCTGGTCCGGATGGTATCTCCGCTATTGTTCTTCCACTCTGGCAAAACCCTTGCGTAAACTTTTCCATCAATCCTTCTCTCCTGGGCTCGTTCCGAGCAGTCGGAAAACAACATTTGTCCAGCCAGTTCCAAAAAAAGGCGAATCTTTTTCTCCCTCCAACTATCGTCCGATTGCACTTACGTCCCTTCTTCCTATGGTCATGGAAACGCTGATAAGAAATATCTCGAAGATCGAAAGCTTCTTAATGACCGGCAGTCATTTCTTTCGTACCGTTCAATACAAGTTGTGTTGGGCGGATTCAAGTCCGAAACCCACAATATAAATGCTGGTGTGCCTCAGGGCTCCGTTTTGTCTTCAACCCTCTTTAGCATTTTCATTTATGATCTCATGTCTGTTACTTCTAATCCAATAAATTGTTTCGCTGACGATAGTACCCTTAGCTTCTCATATTCGTTTCTTGATTCACACCCCTCCTACTCGGATGTGGAACTGCAACGGCAAAATATGATAAGCTCATTAAACTCTGACCGTGTAGAGTTAAATGCTTCGAAAACTCAATGCTGTCTTGTATTGTTGAAGCGAGATATACCCCCCTTGCCACTGTCCATGAGTGGCACTTGCATTAATGAGACCAAACATCTCGAGATTCTCGGTATGTGCATCACTGGACGGTGCAAGAAATTTTTCTCCCCGTCTGATCTGGCTATTATCTATAAAACCTATAGCCGTCCAAAGCTTGAGGACAATTCACATCTCTGGGCTGGTGCTCCAGCCACTTACTAAAGCCTCTTGGATGGAATACAAAAACGAGCTGAAAGAATGATTGGTGATAGAGAGCACTGACGCATTCACTTCTTTAGACCACCGCCGTAACGTAGCGTGTCTCTCCTTGTTCTATCGCTACTTTTACGGTAGTTGCTCTGGTGAAATAGCCAGTTGCATTCCTCCCCTCAAACAATTCGCCCGTAATACTCGCGCTTCTAGGAATGCCCATCAGTTTACCCTCGAGCCCAACTTCGGACGTTCTCTCAAGTATAGAGAATCATTTTTTAGCCGTACTACGCGAATGTGGAACTCTCTTCAACACTCTGTCTTTCCCAGTCAATACAATGTTCAAGAATTTAAGACCAATGTACTCTGACACCTCCTTTCCAATCCCTTCTCTTCTTCCTAATGAACTCACTGTGTCTTTGGCATAAAAAGGGTATAAAAATCCCTTGAGTGGGTGCAAATTATAAAAAAAAGTGATGCACTACCTTTAGGATGATTTGTCAAAAGAACTTCCATTTAAATATGACACAACGGCTATAATCGAGTAATCTGTCTTCCTGTAATATAAATTGAAATGGAACACAATTTAATGAGCACTTAAAACATTTTTAAAAAATCCATTAAGCTGTAAACAAAATATTTATCGAACCAACCGAGCGTTACATTCCAGGAAACGATGTCAAAATTTTGGTATTTTCTCTTTTGTGCAAATGCAAACTGTAAAAAAAAAACAACTTTATTTAATAAACACAAAATCGTGTAAACTTCAATAAACAAAAAACCAATTTTGGGTTAAATGAATCACAATCAGCCAACAGAAGGTGTGCCGCTATCATTGTGTTTTTGTTTTCTTCGTTACAAAAAAAAAAAATATAATTTTTTTTATTGTTTCATTATTTTTCTTTTCGAAATGTGTTACTTTTTTTTCGCAAATAACCAAAAATGACATTTCACCATACTCGACGAATGTTAAAACAGTTTTATTTTTTGTTTTTCTTGTTGAATAATTTTCAAAGATGGTTCATGATCGCCGTCATCGTTGTCCTAACTTCCAATTTTATCACGTTGTTGATTCAGTGTAGTCGGTAAGGTAGGAGAAAAAAACGTTATATTTTATCATTCTTAACGTCGTCGTTGATTTTGGTGCTATCCCTTTTAACTTCTCCCCCACATAAAAATGCAATATTGACATTTACCTTGTTAGTGTGCCTGGGCCCTTCCTTTTTTGGTTAAAAAAAAAGAAACATTATTCAAACGTCAGTGTCACAGGTCTCTGGAATGCGTTGTTTTTTTTCTGTATTTATTTGTTTCCTCCTCTTTTCTCCTCATTTTGGAGAAATTATCCTGAAAACAAGTTATTATTTGGTAATTTATGTTTCTCGCATTTGTGATTGATTAGGTTGATATTTTAGCTGTTCCTTTTTTTTTTTACTTTGACAGTGGTGTTGTTGAGGAGGTATATGTCAGTTCTTTTATTTTCTTCCCATCAGGGTATTTTTAAACAGAAATCCGTTATAATGATTTACTGTGACAACTTATTATGTAATCAAGAGACGTGAGATAAATAATAATATTCGGGTTATATAACTTTGAAATATTGTTTTTTAAGGGCTAAATTATTATTGAAAATAATCTCACAATTTTTCTTACATTGGAGTTTTAAAACAAAAATAAAGAAGTTTTGTGTGCTGTGGCAGCTTCCTTCTTTTATAACAGCAACAATTTTTGTTCTGTCATCTTGAATAATTGAGTACGTTCTATTTATTGTAGAAGAAATGAAAACTCTACACTCCGCCATTATATTGAGAAAATAACGGTGAACTGAATAGACTTCTAAATGCATCGGATGCCTGCAGATATAGCGGTTAGATTTTTAATCTAAAAATATTGGAGCGTTTTTAAATCAAAAGCCAGAATAATTTGACATTATGAGATTTATTTTGACGTTTGGTGATTTTTTAACAAAGACAAATAGAAGATGAAGATGATTGAACATTTTTGTTTTTTTTTTTTTTTATGGGAAATCTAATTGCAAATATAAGTTATAAAATAAGAAGAACATATTTTTTGATAAGTGGGGCTTTTTATTCGTGCGTTTTTAATATCATGAAATCATTCAGTCCAATAGATCATTGTTGGATTTGAAAATCTATGGGCGCGTTCAGTTTGACCTTGGAAAGCCTATCCAACTTGTTTTTCCTGAACCCGTTCGGTAGGTACTTTTAGGCTGTGTTCAAATTGAGTTTAACGGTGGTTAAAACTTGACGTTTGGTTAAATTTTGACACTTCGTGTTAAATAAAATTTGTTAAAATTACACTAGCTGCGGAGCAGCATAAAATATGACTGTTGTTAAATTTAACCGGTATTTTTAACAAAATTCATCCAATTCGCTTATGGCCTTAAGGCGCGTCTATATTAATTATGCCGAATGATGTCGATCGGCCTGGGCCATGCAGCACATTCTGGTCGGCACATTAAGTTTGGCATGACGACGTCTACATTAATTTGCAGTGTGGACTGTGCCGAACCAAAATATGTTGATGTTCTATGTCTTCGATCCCTGTTTCTATATTCTCCCGATACATTTCAAAAAAATCCAATGGTTGCTCGTCAGTTCAGTCCATTGCTTCACAGCTTTGAGAACAGTAGATATTGTATTGTAATTCAAAATTGTAAGAAAAAAATACAATCCAACGGTAAATATTTATGACAAAAAAAAAAAAAAAACCCGAGCTGTCATCGAAGGTCGGTTCGGGTTTCCTTCATCGGATCCATTTGCTTCGGTTTGAATTCGGCTTGGTTCAGGCTGGCTTTCAGCACGAACCAAAAGTCGATCGGGACGTGCAGACTAATTTGGCTTCGCCGATCGTCATAGACCGATCGGCATCATTCGGCATAATATGGGCGAGTCTTTAGATAGCTATGCAAACATGAGTACAAAAATCAGCTGTTTACGAATTTCAATGTCTGTTCTGTCAAATAGCCACCTATTCTAGAAATTGTTGGATTGCTTGGTATATGTTTGGTTTGAACCTCTGCTATTGTTTTTACATGGAAACAAAAACAAAAAGCTATCCGGATAGCCTAGCCAAGTCAAAGTAAACGCACCCTACGAGAAATTCACTATTTTAAATAGATTTAACTCTTTCATGATCTCTGGTCACACAGGATGAAAACCTCGGAAGCATTATGGACGTCTATTCAACCTCTCAATTTTTGCTTTAAAAAGGTCAAGCAAGGTTTGCATCCGTGCTTTTTTAAATCATAGAGAAGATTTTGACGATGAGTTATGAACATAACTTGAGATCACTTCGTCTTGAGTTTTATTTGTTAAACAAAAGCGTAGGATTGCACAAAACAAATACAACGCTTGACATTCGGTCGTTGAATTGACATTATTCCTGCTTTTGATTTCTGAATCTGACATAAATCATGGGATGCCCTTTGCCTGTTCCTACCAGTGTAACTGTCATTTCCAATTAATCGAACCATTTCAAAAACATTTTTCTTTGATGAATCATAATAATTTGCCAATGATCATCCGGAAATATTTTTCGCATAAAATTCTTTGTCTTCCCAGAAAAAATCTTAAGATCAATCAACTTTAAAGGAAACCAAAAATGTCCTTAACAAATGCCATGAACATAAATAAGAAAACAAAATACCAAACAAGAGTTACGCAATAATCTCAACGAGTAGCTAGCCTATAGCAAGGAAACCCTTTGGTACACGGATATGACTAAGTCAATAAAGAATGCACGGAGTTTCTCTATGCCCATTGCCCATACTTAACTTCCATAATACAAAAATACAAAGTGCGCAAACGCAAAAGAAAACGAACGAAAACCCCACTCGTTTATGTGTGTGGTTACACAAGTCACAAAGTTTACTTTAGTGATTTGTTTAGCCACTATGTGGTCTATGGTCTTTAAAGGAAGATATTAGGCTCATTAGAGTTTGTATATTTCCAGAAGTGCCAAAGCAGGTTCACTCATGTCCAACACAAGATCAACAAACCACCAGTACCATCAGCAGTATTGCTTGGTTTACCTTTCGAACAGATGATGATGATGATGATGAAGGTATCACAAGAATAATCGTGTGAATGAATCATTCCAGTGTCTGTAAGCGAAATGATTGTGGCTCTAACCAGAAGAATTATCATACAGTTCCTCTGCCAATATACAACACAGCAGAAGCATCAGTTCTGTGTTGTTTTTTTTTTTTTTTTTGGTATTTGTTTGAAAATAAAAGAAAAATCGCGAATGCAACATATTCCGTAAAAGTTCAATGCGCTACCTGTGGTCAAAGCAAACTTGAACGTCATCATTCGGCCTGTGCCCAGATTATAATACAAGCAAAAACAGAAAAAAAAGTTGTCTTTCTGTCTTCATCTGGGCTTGACTTTAGTCAGGCTACTCGGCGTGACAAGATTACCGTCAGGGAGCGTTTGTGATATGTTCTTTTGAATTTTTGTGTTTGCAAAATTAGTTATTCGATGGTAATTCATGATGACTGATTATTTTTGTTCGGCCTTTTTTTGACAATTTCTTGGGAGCAGTTCTGTTCGTTGACCAGTGATTTCATCGCATTATTTCATTGCTTGTTAATATTTAAACCAAAAGATTTTATTGTCGCCAAATTAAAAGTGCAACTAGTAGTGGATCATAACAAATCTCAACAAGATTTTAGTAGAGATGAGGAAATCAAATCTTTATTAGAAACCACTCCCACTCCCAGTATAATTTGACAGTTGTCAAACTTATTTGAATACTGGGAATAGTGTATTCAACTGAAAAGGAGTAAAAAGATTTTGGGCTTGTCTGTTTGAAACTATCATTTTGAGGTCGTTCAGAATTTTATAGCAAACCGAGTGTATCGAAAACGTTATGGGATGGTTTGCTAAAGGGTTTTCCAATAAGAGGTGTTATTTTGATATTCAAAGAAAAATGGCATTTTTTGAGATAGATGATCGGATGTTTATTTCATTATAAAGAGGAAGGTATGCCGTTAATAACGGAATACAACATCAGCTAAATGGCCGCCACGACCATGCTTACAGGACCATATCCTTTTCATGAAATTTTCCATAACCAAATCGCAAAGTGGCTGCCCTGTGTCCTCGATAGCTTCACGAATTCCATCTTTGAGGTCTTGAATCGACGTTGGGCTGTTGGCGTAGACCTTATCTTTCACGTGGCCCCAAAGGAAGAAGTCGCAAGGTGTTAAACCACAAGATCTCGCCAATTGTGATCATCTCCTCGAGAGATAACACGGTCCGGAAACTTTACCCGTAAAAGATCGATGGTTTCATTGCTTGTGTGGCACGTATCGCCGTCTTGTTGAAAGTAAACGTTGTCCAGATCAATTCCATCCAATTCCGGCCATAAAAAATCATTAATCATCTCTCGATAGCGTAATCCGTTGACCGTTACTGTTGCTCCTGCCTCATTTTCGAAAAAAGTAAGGTCCAATGACCCCGCCGGACCATAAACCGCACCAAACAGTCACGCGTTGATGATGCAGATGCTTTTCAAAAATACCTCTTGGGTTTTCCGAGCCCCAGATTGCGACAGTTTTACTTGTTAACGTACCTCCGAGGTGGAAATGCGCCTCATCAGTCAAGATGATTTTTCAATGAAATTCCGGATCATGAATTTCAATGACCCAATCAGCGAACATACGACGTTGTTGATGATCAGCCGGCTTGAGTTCTTGTGTTAACTGAACTTTATAAGCCTTAAGACCCAAGTCTGTATGCAAAATACGGTGTGATGGCGTTTGTAGAATGCCTAATTCCAAAAAAACGACGAGGAATCGACAAACCTGGGTTTTCTTCAACACTTTGGGCTACAACAGCAATATTCTCAGTTGTTCTTGAGCGACGTGTACGGGTTTTATTCTTCACATCACTAACTTGTCCCAACAGCTCGAATTTGTCCATCAATTTCTGTATTGCGGTCTGAGAAGGTGCTTCACGACGGCCCAATAATATTTTAGTTTTACGAACCGTCTCCTCTGCAAAATTTTCACAATTTTCATAGTGAATTTTAATGATTTCAATGCTTTGTTGAAGCGCGTATCGTTCACTTTTTATTAATGGCGTAGTTTCTACTTGTCAAATGTCAAAAAATGAAGGCTTCAAAAGTGACAGCTAACAAAGTAGCGGGCTATTTAAAATAACACCTCTTATTGGAAAACCCTTTATTAGATTAGCTTACTTCTGAGAAAAGAAAATAAAAGACTTTTACTGTGAAACGACTAGTCATGAATGTAAGCGCATTTTCATTAAATTATTCATCTAGACTCATAAAATACCTTCTTGCCATCTTACACCGTACTTAGCGCCATCTGAAATTCTGTCTTACGACTGACACGATACTACTCCACCATACACAAGTATTAATTTCCCACAGCCATGATTCGTCTTCAAAAACAAGAATTGCTCACCCGATCATAAAGTAATCTGTCTGTTATTTTATTTTTAATCTTGGTTGTTATTGCACTTTCAAGGTTAACTCTTGCTCTGAAAAAAAAAGAACACAAACAAATTGCTCTCGGGACGATGATGCTGATGCGTGCAGTATTAAGACACTTTTGTGCCTTGCGGTATCAATGATGGAGCTCATAATAATATCCTTGTGGTTTTCCTCAGCACACAGAGGCTGTTGGTGTGTGGAATGGACGCAGTTCGTGTCCCGCATTACTCTAAATGGCGTGCGTTGTTTAAATTCTTTGTCGATCTGTCACTTGGTTGTTCTTGTTACACCCAGCTGAATCTTAATTGATAAATAACAACAATTTGACTATTTATAGAATTTAAAATCGTTTGTACTCAAATAAAACATGATCTGTTTTTAATTTGTCGAAGGACTTTATGTTGTGCCACTAGCTGGTTAGCTGTTGCTTCGGTTAACGACCAAGGAGATTTAAATGCACTTTCAATGTCATCTCTTGATAAATTATTTTAATTGCAGATGATAACTGTGCGCCATCTGGTGGTCATCCATGTTAGAAGTAGTCAATTTGCAAAATTGTAATAAAAAAGTGACAGTTTATAGTCTCTTCTTGAAATGCGTGCTCTTTGATCTGACAGATGATGGATTCTAGATTTTGAAAGATGGCCGCAAGAAAGTCAACTACAAACCTTCACTTATAAAATGTCTTCTAAAGTTTATAACCTAACCATAAATCTCTGGACATAAGGAATGTCCATTTTCCCATAAATTAATAAGAGCCTTAAGTCAACTTTATTGATGTCATTTCTTTTGCATAATTTACGATTTGCGAAAATAAATTCGTATTTATTTACATATATTTGTTCCTCCCTCCAAAATATTGTAGTAGATTCTTATTTCATTAATTAGTCAAGCAAACAAATAAAAAAATGCCTAAAAAGCTCGTGCTAATTCTATTTACTCATTTTGTCACGCCATTGCTACGCACATGTGGTTGAGAGCCAAAGTTAAATTGACCACAACCCGCCAATTTTTTATTTTTGCGGACCTTTACCCAACTATAATTTATTTCAGTTTAAAGATCTGTCTTCATATTTTGCAAAAAAAAAGAAAGACATTCTGCTTTGCTTTGAATGGAACATGGAATGACATTGAAAATTATAATAAAACCAGCTCTTATGGCAATTTATGAGATGTTGTGCCCCTAAAGCTATAATAATAATTGCATCTGATTCTATTTGACGTCTGTCAGTGATTTTGATTAGTTTCTTCTTTTTTTTGTTGTGCCCATCTGTTACTATAATTATGATTTTGAAATTCAAGAAGAAAAAAAAATATCTGATCAAAACTATGCAGTGGGATGGCTTCAAACTATAACCACACAGCTGCTTCGCGCTGATTATTATCTGACATTGAACTTAACATTGAACTTGAAACGTTTTATGTTTTGTTATTGTTTCGTTTTTTTTTTTTAAGTACGGCTCTTTATGTCATGAGGCAATTTGACAGGCAAGTGGACCTCGAAATAAATATTTGATTTGTGCTTATTTTTTGCGCAATTTGTTGCCGGTAGATTAAAAATAATTGCCTTTAACTGAATGACTTCAGAAAAAAAGGCGTTCGTCGTCGGTAGTCAAATTTGACATCTGACTTAGGCTTTAATTGGAGAAAAAGCGATGATGCTGTGGCACAAGCTATAGAGGCGTAATTTTTGACAAAAATGATATTTGGAAACGCAGACGGCAATATTACTGGTCAAATAAGTGTTGGAAACAATTCTTTTGAATCCCTTTCTGCTCTATAATCAAGATCGTTACAGGAAACTATCTTAGGTTAGGTTAGGTTAGGTTTTAAGGTGTATGCCCAGCGTGACTGTTGCATACACGGGGGCCTACTGGTCCATTGTGATTCCCTTTTAAAATAAAAGTTAGCATCGATGCTGTTCAAAGTTGCCGAATAACGTAGACCGGCTCGTTAATGAACCAGCCTGTGCTATCTATAAATTTCCTCATGTTTGCCATTGAGACATGTGCTAGATCATCCAATTCCCAAAAAAAAATGTTCCCGAAATGACGGAATCAGTTAGTTTGGACGTTCGGACAGTCACAGAGCAGGTGTTTAATGGTTTCTTTTTTCCTCCTCATTCTGACAGCTCTTATAGAAATCGGGTACAAAAGCCCCTATCTTGTTGGCCATTGTGCCAATGGCGCCATGACCCGTTAGTACACCTATCAGGATTTTAATGTTCCTTTTAATCAGCGATAAAATATACTGAGTTTCCTTTTCATTAATGTTAGGCCATAAACTTCTAGAGATAACGCAATCGTCCCTGGATTTCCTTGAGTTATTGATTATCTCTTTTGATTTAAGGTCTATCTTCCTCTTGAGTACCCCAATCGAGACGAGGATCCCTTATATGAATGGTCGCTACTACTTGTATCTGCTTATGACCCTTTCCTGGCTAGTTCATCTACTATTTCGTTCCCTTCTATATTGCTGTGTCCAGGAACCCAGCAGAGATTAACCTGGTTAATGCGGCAGATTCTATTTAATTTTTTCCTACAGTTTAAGAATGCCTTGAACTTATGGTCTCACTGACTAAGGCTTTGATAGCAGCCTTGCTGTGAACGAAAAAAGTAATCTCCGAGGAGCTAAGCTTTTCATGATGTTCCATTTCAGTTGCTTTTTCAATGGCATAGATCTCGACCTGAAAGACTAGTGTCAGTTTGGCGTTTATACGCCTCTCTGATGTTGAGATATTGGCAAAACACTCCAGCACCTGCCCCTGATTCCATTTTTGAACCGTCGTCGTCAGTGTAGAAAAGAATACCCTGTTCACTGATAAGTGAATAAGGATCCCAACTCTATTTTTCTGGTATGCAAATAGAAAATTTCCTGTCAAAATCCAGTAGAATGGAAATGTAACCGGTGGTCTCCATCAGTCCTGGAATCAAAACATATCCTTGTAAGATTGACCCGTGTCCATAAGTGCTGTACTTCCAAAAACTCAATTCTTTTAAACGAATTGCAGTTTTGTCTGCCGTGCACCTTATGAACTTATCCAGACCCGGGAGATCCAAGAGCATATCCAACCCAGCCTGTGGTGTGGATCTCTGGGCCCCTGTTATTCCTATACAGGCTAGTCTCCGTACCTTATTCAGGTTCTTGAGATAGCTTGATTTTTCCACTGTTTCCCACCATACAATAGAGCCATATTTGAGAATGGGTCTGTCAATCGCTTTGTACATCCATTGGATGACTTGCGGCCGCATACCCCAACGTACACTGATGGTCCTTTTGCATGTGTAAAATGCACATAGTGCTTTTTTTATTCTTTCCTTAGTATTACGCTTCCATGTAAGCTTGGAAGGATTACTCCTAGAAATTTAGCTTCCTTAGAAAGTTTTAGAGGAATACCATTTAGTTTAGGAGGGTTGAAGCCCTCCAGTTTCGGTTTTTTTCGTGAACAAAACTAGCTCTGTCTTGGTGGGGTTGACCCCGAGACCGTTCTTAGTTGCCCAAGAAGATAAATCCTTTAATGCGTTTTCCATAATGTTTCCGATGGTTGTAAGGAACTTGCCTGATACCAGAACCACTATGTCATCTGCATATGCTACAATTTTTATGCCCTGATCTTTAAACTTTGTGAGAATTTTGTTGACTACGAGGATCCAGAGCAGGGTGAGATGACCCCTCCCTGTGGTGTGCCTCTAGTAACTGTTTTCTCAATAGTGCTAAATCCCAATTGAGAGTTGATAATTCTGCCATTTAACATGGTGAAGATCCAATCGACAATGACAGATTCAACTCCAACTTCAACTAAGGTAGTCTTGATCGATTCCGTTTTTACGTTATTTAACGCACCCTCGATATCAAGAAATGCTGCCAGGGTATACTGTTTTTGTTCGGGGCTTTTCTCAATATGTGAAACAACATCATGCAAAGCAGTTTCCACTGATTTACCACCCTTTAGGTAGGCGTGCTGTCTTACCGACAGACACACATTGGACATACTACTGCCAGTCACTTCAACCTTAGTTTAGAGTAAGAATGGTAATTTGTCCCCATAAAGCAACGATAAAAATTAATTGGAATCAAATAAGCAGCATTGCCTGTTTGTGCTGATCAAATCACCTTAACCTAGAACTCAATATTTCACCTAGTTTCTAACTACGTCGAAACGTTTAATCACGCTGCATGTGTATTAAACATTTTTGTTTTTATTTACCGTTATCATTATTAGTATACTGTGGCGTATGTGCAACATTTTAACAATTTTTGTTTTTGCAATACATTATCTGTGTTATCAAATGCAAAAATAAATGTGCAGGCCAAAAATAATGAATAAAGAAACAAAAAATTATAGACACTCATACAAACAAAAATACATATTTTCAAGGTTAACTGGTCTATTGTTAGTGGAATTTGGTAAATTAGTGTTATCAGAGGTCATGTGTACGTAAACTGTGTATCATTTTGTCGTCGTCGTTATTGGTATCTTTTGTTACTGATGGAGAAGTGGGAAAGTGTTTTGTACCCCGGCTTTTAAATTTGATGTTGTTTTTGATGCGATACAATTCACTTTCTTGCATGTAGATAGATAAAGCAACAAGATAGCAGATTTTGTGTCAGTATGTGAGAAAATGTGTGTTGTGATTTATTTTGCAAAAAATTCAACTGAACAAAAAATAAGTGGAACTTGTACACATGCATGTGCATTATCAGTTTATTTATTTAATTATTTCTTTTTTTTTTGTTATTGCCAGCAGGGTGCTGTTTTAATTATCGAACGTTTTGAAACTAAAAGAAATGCTAGGATTCTGTGCTCGATTTTTGAACGAATTTAGTCCGCATATAAGTGCTCAAAATAAGGTTTTCATCTTCACATTTCGAACCGTAAGTAAATGTTCTTTTCTATTTCATGAACGTAAAATGAATGAAGTGTGAAGATTTTTCTAATGCAAAATTCAAAGAGATAATTCAAGAGATCCCACACAAACACGCTTTAGCTATGGCTTCGCCTGACGCTTACGTCTTCAGCCGTAGCAATTCAATGCTTGTTATCACAATGAAGCTTCAACATCACGTTTCGTTCGTGATGTTACGTAATGTAACTCGTAACGGGAGCTCTATTTCAAATATGTTGAACAATTGTTTTGTATGACAGTTCAACAACTGTAAAAAAAGTCAACAAAAAAATATTTTTGGAGGGATGATGATTATGGAAGGAGAAATTTCATTCGAAGCAAACGTTCAATACAAGTTGTGTTGGACGGTTTCAAGTCTGAAACCCACAATATAAATGCTGGTATCCCCCAAGGGCTCCGTTTTGTCTCCGACCCTCTTTCTTATTTTCATTAATGATCTCTTGTCCGTAACTTCTAATCCAATAAATTGTTTTGCCGACGATAGTGCCCTTAGCTTCTCATATTCGTTTCCAGACTCAAACTGCAACGGCAAAATATGATAAGCTCATTAAACTCTGACTTAAACAGCATTGTACAATGGGGAATTAAAAACCGTGTAGAGTTAACTCAATGCTGTCTTGTATCGTTGAAGCGAGATATACCCCCCTTGCCGCTGTCCATGAGTGGCACTTGCATCAATGAGACCGAACATCTCGAGATTCTCGGTATGTGCATCACTGACCACCTCTTGTGCACCGAGAACATACACATTGTCGCCAAAAATGCCGCAAGATGTTTGGGTTTCTTAAGATGGTGCAAGTAATTTTTCTCCCCATCTGATCTGGTTATTATCTATAAAACCTATATCCGTCCCAAGCTTGAGTACAATTCCCACCTTTGGGCTGGTGTTCCAGCTACTTACTTAAGCCTCTTGGATGGAATACAAAAAAGAGCTGTAAGAATGATTGGTGGTAGAGAGATCACTGACGCACTCATCACTTTAGACCACCGACGTAACGTAGCGTGTCTCACCTTATTTTATCGCTACTCTTACGGTAATTGCTCTAGTGAAATAGCCAGTTGCATTCCTCCCCTCAAACAATTCGCCCGTAATACTCGCGCTTCAAGGAATGTCCATCAGTTTACCCTCGAGCCCAACTTCGGACGTTCTCTCAAGTATAGAGAATCGTTTTTTAGCCGTACTACGCGAATGTTTAACTCTCTTCCACACTCTGCCTACCCCGATCATTGCAGTTATCAGGAATTTAAGACCAATGTCCACCGACACTTTCTCTCTAAGCCCTTCCCTTTTTCCTAAAGCACTCACTGTGTCTATGTCATAATAAGGGTATAAAAAACCCTCGAGTGTGTGCTTATTATAAAAAAAAAAAAAACTCAGCGATTGCACCGTTACCAAGCCGAAGCTAAAGCGTGTTTGTGTTTAAGCTATTTAGGCGGCGATTCATAGAATCCTTCAATCCGTTGGCGTTGACGTTTTTAACTGACAGCTCAATAGAACACACATGTTCCTATGGAACGCATCTCATAAACTTAGTACGTGACGTATACGACGGGTGGAGTAAGTGAACTTCCTACTTTTTGCGTCCGCAGATCCGTTGACAACTGAAATTGACGAGCAGTGTGTTCCTGCTGCAGCAATGAAGGCAATGGATGATCAAAATTTTTACACAATTTTGATGTTTAAATGAAACTGTCAAAGTACACAATGTATTCTTTGGGACGGTGCCATCTGTGAAATATGTTGATAGAAACCTAACGTATACGTTGACCCTGACAGATTGACGGATTCTATGAGTCCCCGCCTCTAGAATCAGTCTTCCAATAGGGACTTCACCATGGGTGAATGAAACAAATATTTTTTCAACAAGAACGTGAAAAAACGATTGTCGAGTTTGAAACAGAGCTCGAATTTTGTAAATCAATTTACCTTGGCTTGTATTCTTCAGTCATCCAAATCAAGCGCTTAGGATCTGCAGCAACCTGATTTTCTTTACCGGAGAAGGTTCCTTCTTCCTCGTCGTCTCGAACCTGGGGACTTGGAAGAGAACACTGTTGTGGCTGGAGCGTTGTCGTCGACTACATTGGCTCGGCCACATCGAGTGAATGGACGACAACGCTCAGCAAGAAAGTCTTCTTATCCCAGCCCCCAGGTTCGAGATGGCAAGGAAGACTGAACCTACACACGGTAAAAGGACCAAGTGACTGCGGATGCCAGAGCGCTTGGCTTCGGCGACTGGAGAGTGCATGCTAGGGACGATGGAAGGCTGCAATATCTCAGGCTGAGATCTTTCATGGATTGTGACCTGTGAGTCGGATAAGTAAGTTGTCGTCCATTCGCTTGATGCGACCAATATGGTCGCCTTTTCTTGATTTTTTTTTAGGAGCGACCGACTCATGAATTGTGATGTAAATTTTCGAAAAGAAAACCCAATCAAAGTGCTAGAAGTTCGATTGTCATTTTAATTCCATAGGGTAACGTTAAATGTCTGGAAACTGATTGCAGCTGACGTTATGCATCGTCTGATTATTTGTTTGCACAATTTCGCAGTAATTCACTTTATTTTGGCGATACTTGCTGATAACAAAACACCCAGACTGTGGTTTAACATACATTCATATACACATTCATTAAAAACGATTCCACTTATTGCTTCTTTTTGTTTGCATTTTAAAGGACCTTGAGCTAAAAGTACGATAAGGCAGAGAGGTGACTCTGTCGTCGCAGTCTTTGTCATTTAACGTTCAAGAGCTCATTTCACTTTTCAAACAAAAACGATTAGGAATAGTGAAAGTTCTGCCTCAGTCAAGACCAGTTGTTTAATTCCTTTTTATCTAAATTTTTAACGAAACATAAAGTCACTAAGTAAATCCTTGCGTATTTGTGTTTAATTTTAGACCATCACTGCCATATAACTCAGGAACGAGAATTAAGTTGAATAAACTACCTCGACACATTTTGCTATGAGCCCTGGTAATAATGAGGGACCAAAGACACCATCGTTACTAGAATTCGATTTGAAGAACACTAAAAAGAAAAAGTGGCTTGCTAACATGTATCCCCAAAATGAAGCCACCGAACCACATCACAATAATCTGCAGCATCGCAATGGCAAGTCTCATCAGAATGAACAAAATGGAATAAGAAATGGCAGCAGCGGCACAAATGGCTACACCAATGGCAACACTAATGGCACCACTAATGGCAACACAAATGGAACAACTAACGGTGTAAATGGTAATGCTCGACGAGATTCGGGTCATGTGTGGACACCATTGCTGCAAACAGAATCCACACCGCCAGATCCGACAACAGAGCTGTACAGTCCGAGTAATAACAACGAGTGGAGGGACTCGGAAGAGATAAATAATTTGAAAAATGGCCTGCACATAGTTAAGGGCAATAATAACGGTTCTTTGATAAACGGCAAGAACGGCCTGGGACTTTCGGACAAGTACGACGAACAGGATCCACTTACTGGTGGCCTGTATAGGCCACAGATAATTCCGAAACGTTCCGATGAGGTGAGCGATGACGATGGAGCCGGTTTGCCTGAGGTGGAATCTGGATGTGGGCTGTTCGGCTTCAGGCCGCGATGGGCTCGAAATTTCGCCTCAACACACGTCTTTATGGTGATCTTCCTGCTGGCGTGGGTGCTGCAAGGAATGTACATGACGTATTTCGTCAGTGTGATAACAACAATTGAAAAGTTGTTCCAAATTAAATCACGGACGACGGGACTGCTGCTGAGTGCCAGTGAAATGGGTCAGATAAGTACGGCAATGCTGCTGACATACTATGCTGGGCGTGGCCACCGCCCTCGATGGATTGCCTGTGGTATGGTGATCTTCGCGATAGCTTCGTTCTCGTGCGCGTTGCCGCACTTTATTTTTGGCAAACAGCTTATGCATTCAACTGCTTTTTTGAATGGTGAAAGTGGCATGGGGAAGATGAGTTTGAATGCCAACCTGAATTCCAGTTCAT
Source organism: Sphaerophoria rueppellii (assembly GCA_920937365.1). Lineage (NCBI taxonomy): Eukaryota > Metazoa > Arthropoda > Insecta > Diptera > Syrphidae > Sphaerophoria > Sphaerophoria rueppellii. The sequence goes on along the minus strand of CAKKXW010000001.1, from coordinate 109,054,471 downwards.
TGGGATATACCTTGAGCTCTGTGAGCTCGGACATGAATATGAATTTGTGCCTGGCAACAGGCAACGGGACGCACAACTCTAATTCGGAATGCGAAGAAGATGTCAAGCTCGAACAAGCATCACACTCAAAAATCACAGTTATTGTGCTTTGCATTTTCTTTGTGAGTCTGCTGAGTTCTGGAATTGGACAGACGGCAGTGGCGACACTGGGAATTCCATATATCGATGACAATGTCGCTAGCCGACAATCGCCGATTTACATGGGTGAGCGGGTTTTCGAATGACCTTGTTTTGGTTTGTACTTCAACAAATTTGTGTTTGCAGCAATTACAATAGGAGTACGTATTCTGGGACCAACGGCTGGATTCATAGTTGGATCGTTTTGCACGCGTTGGTATGTAAATTTCACGGTGCCAGGTTTTGATGCAACAGACCCACGATGGATCGGTGCTTGGTGGCTGGGTAGGTTGCGCTTTGTGCTCGGTAAGAACTACCAAAGCTTATTCGGTAATATTTCAGGTCCAGTATTGATTGGAAGCTTGATGATGCTGGCATCCATTGCCATGTTCAGTTTTCCAAGACAATTGCGTGGACGTCGTGTGCCCGATGCAGCTGCAGAAAAGTCAGCCGCTCTCTCTGAGCCAGAAGAAACACCCAGGTTAAGAGGTAAAAATTCAAAAATGAGTTTCTTCAAATCTAATTTTTCTCTCTTCGAATAGATTTCCCGAAAACTGTACGCCGACAACTGAGCAACGACATTCTCATGTTTCGAACAGCATCTAGTGTCTTTCACCTACTGCCAATTGCTGGCCTCACAACGTTCCTACCAAAGTACCTCGAGACACAATTCCGTTTGCCGGCAGCTGATGCAAATCTAATAGCCGCTTTTGGCGGCATCTTAGTTATGGGTATTGGAATATTCATTTCTGGAATTGTGATTCTCAAATTGAAACCAACTGCTCGATCGGTGGCAGCTTGGATTGCTTTTACTGCATTTGTTTACGCCTGTGGAATGGTTGTTCTGATGTTTGTCGGCTGTAATATGAACGACTTTGCTGGGCTCAAAACAAACTCAAGTCAAACGTGAGGTTTTCTTTTTTCCTCCATACATTTTTAACCATGCAAAGTGACTTAATTCTGTTTTTTCTATCGTTTTCTTTTGTTGTTTTTGAATTGATTGGATTTACGAAGTTCGGCGGTTTTCGAGCCGACTTGTAATCTCAACTGTACTTGTGATATGGAAAAATTCTCACCAATTTGCGGAAGCGATGGTAAGACGTACTTTTCGTCCTGTCATGCTGGATGCACGTCATTTGAGATGCGTGACAACAGGACGGTCTACTCAAATTGCCAATGCATTCCGGATGTGCCAATTGAGGAAAAGGCCTATGAAGCAACAAGCGGATATTGCGATAGCAGTTGCAAGAATTTCGTGGCTTTCATTTTGATATTTGCTGGGTGCGTTTTTATGCATTCTACATCCGAAGTGGGGAGCATGCTGTTAATTATGAGATGTACACATCCAAAGGGTAAATTTTTTGCAGTTTTTGTTTTGTTGAAAAAGATTTGAAACATATTTAGTTTTTTTTTTTCTATCTAGACAAAGCAATGGCATTGGGTGTGATACAGTCGGCTATTGGGCTATTTGGAAATGTTCCTTGTCCAATAATTTATGGTGCAGTTGTTGATTCAGCTTGTCTTGTATGGAAAACTGTTTGTGGCAAGCATGGAGCTTGTTCCTTATATGACGTGGAAGCTTTTCGACACAACTTTTTGGGTAAGTTGTTGTTTTTTTTTTCATTTCACCTTCTTCTTGATCAAAAATGGCGCCCAACGTAGCGTAGTGTAAATTAAAGAGCCTTGATTTAGCATATTTTAGACTTCCGGTCAACAGACTTTACTTTTAAAGACTGCATGAAGTCCCCACACTAGGAAGACGAAATTATTGGTCTGCGTCGTCTTGATTGGATGGCACCATATACGAAGTCGAATACCGGTTGTCGACACTTTATGCTAACGAACAAAGACTCCTTAAGAGAACAGAAAGGTGAATTTAAGTGTCTCTACATGAGGCATCCTCAACCGAACGATAGCGGTCTTATTCATTTCCCATTATTTCACAACAAAATTATTTCCTTGAATTAAGTTCTTAATGGACAGTTTCAATGTCAATGATTTTAAGTCTTGTAGTGACGCAAGTAGCGTATGTCTTTGTCTTAAGTTCTTAGCGCAAATGGGGCTTATGTTGGCAAATAATGGGACTTCATGAGGATTTTTGTTTATCGAGTTTTGTCTCAATTACAAATTCACATCCAAAAAGACATTGCTGTTCTGTTGCGGCCGCTTATACAATCTAAAGAATGATCTTAACTTCCTAATATTATTTTCCTTTAAAAGTACGTACATGCATAAATTTCGTGAGTTTTTATAAGTAGATTCGTAAATATCGGAGACTTGCTTTTTATTTGGAACCAGGTGACCCAGCAAACTTGGCACTGCCTCAATCGATAAACGCAAGACCTAAACTTTTGTAACCCGCTAACACACTACCTGTTACCCCAGTACCCTCTACCCGCTACTTCTATCCGCTTCCCACTAACCTGCTACCCCGTTACACCTATACCTGCTACTTCACCTCCCACGACCCGCTACCCACTACTTCTACGCGCTACTCCGTTACACCTCTAAACGCTTCTTACTACCCGCTATCCGTCACCACGCTACCCACCCAACCACTACTCTGGCCATATCTCATGAACGGCTTGGTTGGTTTGAAGAAAATTTCCATAACAACACTCGATTTTTACGCATTTTATCTTTGCTGAAGGCAGCATGCATGTTTGAAGACGTTTGTCATGCCAATATGACTGTAATCCATCTGGATCAGGACCGTCCAAATTTAATTTATTCTCATCACTAAACAGAACTTTTTTCCACAACATCGGTCCAGCTTATGTGACTTTCAGCTAAATTGCGCCTTGCTGACGTATGGGCTGCATGTAAAAGTGGCTTCTTGAATCTTATTTTGTACACAAGGTTAGAGTTGCCAACCAGCTTGTTTCTGATCGCTTCACACGATATCATTCGAATGTTGTATAAGCTTTTTATTATGCGCATGGTTGGTAATTTTTCCATATTTTTCACCTAACCTTAAAAAGTTGTGAATCACTGTATTAGATCTCCCAATTTTTCTGGCAATCTCGCAATCGGCAATCTGATATTGTAGTGATGTTTGACCTTTCTTCCGCACTTACGTGACAATTCGAGATTCTGTATACAAATCTGCTACCTAAGCCAATTTTAAATCCACACAAAATTATTTCCTGCCACTTTCTATAACAACAACTTTATGAACTAAACACTATTCGACTGTTTTTATACGAATTTTCGCCTTTGAATTTCACCTTTAAGGTTTTATTTCACAAACACGAATAGTTCAGGTTAAAAAAGGGTTAAGGGAATAACGGTTATCTTCATATTGATTTGACAGATCATTTTTGCTCCAAAAAAAGAGTGCTGCCAAGTTGTACGTAAAGGTGCAGTGTTTTTATGGGAATTTCCTCTATTGTACTATTATTTTGTCACTGAATTTAGACTGAAAAGATGGGAAGTCAATTGAAAAAGCATTTCGTTCAGCTCCGTATATGTATGTCGTAGTAGCGTTACAAGGTGTCAATTAAGTACAATATGTTGATATTCTTAAATGGCAGTGTAGACGCCACCTATATGCTTGTACATCTCTCTCAACTATTTGCCACTGGCGTTGAGACCGATTTTTGCTTGAGGAACTGATCGCCTAGTGTTAGTATACATCAAGTGGCTAAGAAGATTGTGCATATGAATCTATAGACTAATAAAAGGGAAAAGATTGAAATCTTACTTACTTACTTAAGGTGGCGCTACAGTCCGTTGTAGACTTGGGCCTCAATCAACAGTCTCCGCCAGCTAGCTCGGTCCTTAGCTAGTCGTCTCCAGTTTTGCACTCCAAGTTGATTGAGGTCCTCTTCCACTTGAGTGCGCCACCTTAGTCGCGGTCTTCCTCTCCTCCTACGTCCCTCGGGAATAGTGTCGAAGGCTTTCCGGGCCGGAGCATTGGTGTCCATTCGCTCTAAATGACCGAGCCATCTGAGTCTCTGGACCTTGACCCTTCTGGCTAGGTCCATGTCGTTGTACAACCCGCAAAGTTCGCTGTTGTATCTTCTTCGCCATTCCCTTTCAATGCACTCGGGGCCAAAGATGACCCGAAGAACTTTCCTCTCGAAACAGCCTAAGGCACTTACATCCGATTTTGTCAGGGTCCATGCTTCCGCACCATACAGCAGGACTAGGATGATGAGTGTGTTGTACAGTTTTACCTTAGTTGCTCGAGAGAGGGCTTTTCCACTCAATTGCTTTCTTAGCCCAAAGAAACAGCGATTAGCAAGAGTTATTCTTCGTCTGATCTCGGCGCTGGTGTTATTGCCCGTGTTTATAGCGGAGCCTAGGTAGACAAACTCCTCTACTACCTCGAAGTTATACGCGTCTATTGTGACGTTCTGCCCGAGCCGTCGGTGTTGGGTGTCCTTCCTCGAAGACAGCATATACTTCGTTTTTCCCTCATTTACCGCTAAACCCATTTTTGCCGCTTCTGTCTCAATTCTCACAAAGGCGCCATTGACATCACGCTGTGTTCTTCCCATTATATAAATATCATCGGCGAACGCGAGAAGTTGAACAGATTTTTGGAAGATAGTGCCTCTGGTGTTGACGTTGGAGTTCTGCACTATCTTCTCAAGAACGATGTTAAAGAAATCGCATGACAGTGCATCGCCTTGTCTGAATCCTTTTTTGACGTCGAAAGATTCCGTAAGCTCGTTGCCAACCTTGATGGAGCAGCGTGAGTTCTCCATCGTCATTTTGCACAAGCGAACGAGCTTGGCAGGGACGCCAAAACTAGACATAGCTTTGTACAGTTCGTTTCTGTAGATGCTGTCATACGCGGCCTTAAAATCGATGAAAAGGTGGTGGGTATCGATTTGGAGTTCATAGGTCTTTTCCAGGATCTGCCGCAACTTGAACATTTGGTCGATGGTTGACTTTCCTGACCTGAAGCCACATTGATAAAGACCAATCAGATTGTTGACGAAAGGCAGAAAGGATCTTGTAGTCGATGTTAAGAAGACTTATTCCTCTGTAGTTGGCGCAGTTTAGAGGATCTCTCTTTTTCAGGATCGGGCAAACAATGCAGAGGTTCCATTCATCGGGCATGCATTCCTCTGACCATATCTTACAGATGATTTGGTGCATGCTCCTATCTAGCTCGTCGCCTGCTGCTTTGAACAACTCAGCAGCTAGTCCATCTGCTCCAGCGGCTTTGTTGGATTTCAGCCGTGATATTGCGGTTTTCACTTCTTCTAGGTCGGGTTCACGGAATTGTTGGCTATCATCGTGTCCGATTGAAATCACAATTCTAAAAAAGCTCATTAAGGGTTCAGTACTTTTTAACAACTTACAAAATGTGTAGACTTATATTAAGTTCCTAAATATTGTTTAAGACTTTAATTCTTTAATACGTCATCATTTAATTAATGTTTTGTTTAAAGGTATCACAGCTGGCATAATGTTTCTAGCATTCCTCATGGACCTTGTTGTTTGGTCCAAAGCACATCGCATCGACATCACACCCGAAGAAGAAGAAGCCAAAACCGATCCCGAATGTGTTAAGCCAATCACAGCTCCTGACACAACAGTCTAAATATGGCATTTTTTTTTTAAATAAAAATCTAAACGGATTTGACTCTTTTTTTTTCTTACTCCAACAAACTACAATTATTTTTAAGAAACCAGTAAATGACCTCAAGCCATTGTTAAAAGAAATTTAAATATTTAAACAAACAAACAATACTTTATTGAACATCAAACAATATTAAGAGAGAAGAGAACAAAGTTTAAACTAACTAAACAACATTGCCCCATTTGTTTATTTTTAATTTTTATAAACATGTTACATAAAAAATTAACAAAAAAAGAAATATATATACAATCTCAAAATAAAAATGTAAAAACTCCAGAATGATACAAAATCACATTTACATAATTATAGATTTTTAAAAAACAATTAAATATTAGTGTTTATATAAAAAGTCACATTTTACATACTTAGTTTTTATTTAGTTTATGAGAGTTTTGTAGATTTGTTTAATTTTTTTAAATTTTCATTTTATATATACATATATGTTTTTTAGAGAATATTGCAACCTGTCTGTGGTAGTTAATTATTAGTTAAATATTATAGATTTTTTGTTTATAGTTTTACTGTACAATTATTTAGTTTAACACACATAACATATATTTTGTTCATAAATAATGAAATTAGTAGTTTTTTTCCTTAATTTGTTTAAATAGAATTTTGTATACTTTTACTTTTTAGAAATAACAAAAAAATGAATAATTCACATACCTTTAAATAAATATAACTGTACCTATGTTTAATCATTTTGTGTATCTGTGTAAGGTTAACTAATAGAATTGTGTACGTACCTAATGGTTAAGTCTTAAGTTGAACAATAAATAAATGTTTTATTTTCTTAACAAAATACATTAAAATCATTATGAAACATGCTATAATAGATTTATGTCTCGTTTAAATGTAACAACAATTCATTAAGAATCGAATGGTTAACAAAATATATGAAGAAATTATTAACATAGTGGAGATGTACAAAAAAATCTCAACAAATGAAAATAAAGTGTTAATGTTAGAGAAACAAAAATTATTTATCATTTTAATCAAATAAGCTTTGAAGCAATTCTTCATTTCGATTTTCTTCAAATACCGGGTGTCCGCCGGGAAGGTGTACTAAGTGGTTTTCCAATAAGAGGTGTTATTTTGAATAGCCCGCTATTTCGGTAGCTGTCACTTTTGAAGCTGTCATTTTTTGACATTTGACAAGTAGAAACCATTGTATATGGAATCAGCTAGTATTATCAAGAATGGTGTTTTCGATATTTTGTGCTACATCAAACCAAAAAAAAATCCCTATACCAAACTTATGTAAAAAAAAAAACAGTCTGTGCCAGGTCTCAAGATGGCAACACAATCGATTGCCAGGTCGTAGGTACTAGCTAGATAGAATTACAATTGTAGAAACTACGCCATTAATAAAAATGGAATGGTACACGCTTCAACAACGCATTGAAATTATTAAAATTCACTAAAAAAATGGTGAAAATTTGGCAGAGACGGTCGGTTCGTAAAACTAAAACATTTTTGGGTTGTCGTGAAGCACCTTGTCGGACCGCAATACAGAAATTGGTGGACAAATTTGAGCTGTTGGGACAAGTTAGTGATGTGAAGAATAAAACCCGTGCACGTCGCTCAAGAACAACTGAGAATATTGCTGTTGTAGCCCAAAGTTGTTGAAAAAAACCAGGTTTGTCCATTTCTCGTCGTTCTTTGGAATAAGACATTCCACAAACGGCAAATTGGCCGGAATTGGATTGTATTGATCTGGTCACTAACGTTTACTTTCAACAAGACGGCGCTACGTGCCACACAAGCAATGAAACCATCGATCTTTTACGGGAAAACGTTTCCGGACCGTGTTATCTCTCGAAGAGGTGATCACAATTGGCCACCGAGATCTTGTGATTTAACACCTTGCGACTTCTTCCTTTATGACCACGTGAAAGATAAGGTCTACGCCAACAGCCCAGCGTCGATTCAAGACCTCAAAGATGAAATTCGTGAGGCTATCAAGGACATAGGGCAGCCACGGCGATTTGGTTATGGAAAATTTCATGAAAAGGATATGGTCCTGGCGTGGTCGTGGCGGCCATTTGGCTGATGTTGTGCATACCTTCCTCTTTATAATGAAATAAACATCCGATCATTTATCTCAAAATAACACCTCTTATTGGAAAACCCTTTACTTTGTTATGTCGCCATTTTGGTAAACATTTGTCTTGACATTTCATATTTGGTTCATTATGCTTCATACTACCTATAAAAGTTTTCAGATCTGCAAGTGAATCTAACGTTAATTTAGGGTGGCGAAGTACCTAACGCATGAGACCAAAATCATGACAAGTGACTGCAGGCTACCAACCAAGTAGAAAACCAAATCTATTCCATGTTTGGTCGCATTACTTGTATTGGCTTAGTTCCTATGGACAACTTAGTTGCCATTGCCATTGCCATTGATCATGAGCGTGGTCATCTAGTGTGTGAAGTTGCTTCGACTTGAGTATTTTTTAAATATTATTATTACCTATTATTATTTTGTGTGGGAATTTAAAAAAATGCAACCTAGACGATAAAGAATAGAATACGATACAATCGATACAGAGTCATCTAGCGGCAAACGCGAGAAACAGGTTGCACTGTTTAAATTCACGCCCGTTATTGCGAGGCGGATTAAAACACAACTCGCATTAGGCACTCTGTTGCCAGCTCACCCCCTCGCTCAACTACCGATTGATTCAAGTAACAAGTCAGTGTTTGTTGTACGCGCGCTTTTTAAAATTTTAAAATTTATTCTTAAAATCAGGGACTCTCAAGCGCATTTAGTTTTAATAGTTTGTCTCGGTCTAGTTGAAATATGTACATAGTGTAAATGCAATGATGCTAGATTAGTGCTTGCGAAGACACGGTTTCAGAGCCCACCGATCCTCGCGCCCTAGGCTGCAGCCTAATTAGCCTAAGGGTTAATCAGGCCCAGGAAGTAGACACGGATCAAATTTGTTGTGGAAAATATTCGATAAACTAACATGTTACAGTACAGCTAGTCCATGACAACCCTGATTTTCATGAAAAAATCATAATGAGTGACGAGGCACATTTTTATTTGATTGGATTTGTGAATGGGCATTGGTAAACCCTCAAATTATTCATCAGTCACCTCTACATTCATTAAAAGTTACAGTCTGGTTTGCGATTTGATCAGGAGGAATCATTGGACCTTACATTTCATTGAAAATGAAAAAGAAGTAACGGTAAACCACAGAGGAGGTATACCTAGAGTCGCAACTCAAGGCATTTTACTCTCTTTCGACTAAAGTAATTAAATTTGATAAAATATACTACCCAATGTAAATGTATAGTCTTTTCAATGCATTTCAAATGGGAGCCGAACCAATACATTTGCAATGGGTAGGCCTGTGTGCTGGCTCAATAAGGTGAAAGCCTAGGCACAATTTTAAAAGCTGGGCTCAAAATTCAAAATAAGAGTCAGTTAAATTCAAAAATTTAAAAAATAATTGTATGAAATTCATGTTTAAGTATTTAAATAACAGTACTAGTGCAGTGCATAGTGTTTTTTGCTTTTTGAATGGAATTCAACTATGATTTACGAATAAATAACTAAATAAACACATTTAAACACGTTGGCAGAGTTATTTCACCCTTAAATAGATTCTCTATGACGGTAACTGTGAATGGGGAGTGATGTTGACATGATTGAAAATTTTATAATGCCATAACTGCATGCATTGGGCTTCATTACACACATCATGAATTCTCTGAGTACGTGTGAAGAATTGAGGAAGCTAAAATTTAACATCGATTTCGAACGGCAAAGTTGAGAAGCACTTGTTTCAAGACAGATGATGCTCTTGCAAGTGTTGTCACTTCTTCGCAAGAGGCAGTACCGGTGAAAGGTGAAATGAAAACTTTATGGCAAGGATTCGAGCCCATGCGTTCTGCGTAGCACCCAACGCATATACCACCACGACACGGCACTACACTACAGTCAGGATTACAATGGAATTACTGCGAGACCTCTTTCAACAACAAGTTATTCCAAGGAATAGTGATGTTGATTGGCTTCACGGTCGCCTGATTTGACTGCTTCGGACTTCCTTTTATGGGGATGAAAAGCAAGGTTTATGCAAACAAACCAGACACGCTTGAGCAACTCAAACAAAATATTCGTGATGAAATTAGTGAAAAACTGCGTGAAAAAAATGAAAAATGTGCTCAAAAGGGCTCTCATTTGTAAGACTAACAGAGGCGGTTATTCACCTGATATTGCATTCCATACATAATTGCCAACATTAAATATAACATTTCTCAATCTAGATCCATTCTCTTTCATTTAAAAAAAAAATATGTTAACAAACAAAGTAGTTTACCTTCCCCGCGGCGGACACCCTGTACAAAAATATTGTTGTCCGTCATAGGCGGTACGCCAGAAATGAAATGATTCTTATTACTTGACCTCAAAATGAGGATGGAAGTACCAGTACATGTAACTTTTTGAAGAACAAAACAACTGATCAGTGAACAAAACCCATCGGAAGACAGGGAGGACTACCAAACAAACAAAAACAAAGACTTTCAGTTGACTCTTTCGTCATAAACTCATCCATGCTTTTTGCCACATGCTTCGTTTGTCATCATTTGCCTTGATATTTTCTTAGCACGTAGCCACTAGTTATGGAAGGAACACGCTCTTACGGCTTCTCAGATGATAACTCATCCATGAACTAATGGCTTAACTTCACCCATAACTTTGCTTCAAAACCATTGTTTGTTTGTTTATTGTTGAAAGTCTGTAAAAACAGAGACGATCTTGCTATGGTTGGCAATGAGACGGTTTTAATTGGCAATATGCACTAAGTGAGCAAGTGGAATCTCGAAAAACGCTTATTTTTTAATTCAAGTATGTAATTATTCGCAACGGTTATTGGTAGCAAGTTTATGTTCTGTGTAATCAACATTCATGAGATGCGACACAGCTTTATGACGTAATATCGTTCATCATGGCATACACGACACGTAAAAAGTGAGTCTAGCAAAATGCCTCCACCTTCTTCCTTGCTTGTTCGTTGTTCCGTTCCACTTATTTTAACTCCTGTATGTTCTGTTGAATTTTTAAGAAAATGCATGCATGCGACACGTTTTGCTCGCGACTAATGCGATTGTCCGTGGCTGGCGGAAGGCAAAGAAAGAAAAAGGATTTTAAGGCTGAATATGTCCACATTGCCAACAATCGACTAAGGGTCCAAGAGAAATGAAAGAACTCAAACAAACAATATCTCTTTTGTCAAAGGTACACTTTTTATATATCTTTATTTATTATTTTTCATAGCAGAGGTCCTTGTTTGCATACTCTCCGCGTCAAAAGTTCAACAACATTTTTTTCAATTCATATAAAAACTTTCCTTCTATAACAAATACAAGTACAAACTGTAATGTATGAAAAAAAATGTTAACAACATAAAACACCCTCCATTGTCAGCCCTCCGGGGTCCACAGCTTGAAAGTCCTATCGAACGATGTGGTGGCAATGTATTGAGAATTTGCTGAAATGTTCACACTCACTACTTTCCCGTCGTGTCCGAGGAGAGTCTTAAGCGGCTGCCACGTCTTGTTCGACCAAATTTTGGTAGTGCAATCGTAGCTGCTGGTAACGAGGAAATTTCCTCCATCCGGTTCGTACTTAACATCCGAAATGAGGTTTGTGTGTGCAGGAATCGTGTAGACAGGCTGCCGTCGTCTTAGATCCCAGATTTTGCAAGAGTTGTCTTGGCTGCCAGTCGCAATGTGGTAACCATTCGATGAGAAGTCTACGCCGAAAATCGATCCCAAGTGTCCCTCGAGAAACATTATGCATCGACCTGTCCGCAGATCCCATACACGCCCAAAGGCGTCCAAGCCTCCGGTGACTATCACACTTCCGTCTGATTGGAAAGCCAGGCAGTGGACAGCTTTAGCGTGCCCTTCCTGATGTAAGACTTCGGTTCTTTGATCCAAATCCCACAGTCGCCATGAGGAATCGTAACAGGCTGTGGCCAGGAATCGTCCCGATGGATGGAAAGCTAATTTAGAGACTCTGTTGGGCATGTGACCAGTTATGTCAGCGATTGATTCTTCACTACCATAGCTCCATAATTTGACAGCTCCGTCGTGACCACACGAAGCCATTGAGACGACATGAATGTCATCCAAACTGACTTTCGATCGGAAGGCAACTCCACCGACATAGCTGGCATGCCCACGAAGGGTCTGCTTTAGATCACAATCTGGCACACTCCAAACCTTACACAAACCCGACCAGCTCGAAGTCAGCATAAGGCTTGAATCATCATTAAAAGCACATCCACTAACTGGTCGATTGTCACCAACCTGACTGCAAAGCGGAGCCAGCGATTGAAGTCGCTTCTGCAGCTCCACCATTCGACCGGCTCTCGTCGCACTCGGTAGTTCCAAAAGTGCCTTGGCTTTTTCTAAACGCTGCTTAGCAAGTGGCAGCGAATAGTCTGCAATCCAGAATCGAGCTACTCTCAATGTTTCGGGGCCTTCATGGTACCACGTTGTTTCTTGTTCTTTTTGCAGTTGTTTGCGTTCCTCTTCTTCGGTTTGTTTTTGCTTGATGGCATTTTCACCCAAATTTGCTAGTAATTCCTTCAAACGACGTCTACGTTCCGCCGGTCCCTCACCAAAATAACAAATCGGTTCATTCAATTGTCGTAGGTTCTTCTTGATTTCAGCGTCATCTGTACTGACATTAATTTGGCGCGCTCGACGCTTCCTTTCAAATTCTTCCAATAGCGCCAACTTATCTTTGGAAACTTCTGTTTCAATATCATAATAATCATCGTCTATTTTAGATGCTGCAGGTGGTGCAGATGGAGGTTGTGGTTTTTTTTGGTCAGCAGAAGCAACCACAGGTACTGGTGCTGTATTATTGGCAGTGGGATCGTAAGCATCTTCATCCGATTCGATGTCTTCCAAAGCAGTTTGCCGGTTGCGTTCGGTTTCTTCTAATGAACCATAATGTATGGTTTTTGTTCGTTTTATGTATGAAATTTCATCATCGTCGGACATGGTTTGTTTTGTTTTAGTAATTGAATGGGTCTTTGGCTAAATTTTGTGTTTATTTTTAATAATTTTTGTGAAAATTTCGAAAAGTTATACGATTCCAAAACGTTCAGTTTACTTTTTTGCCAAGGGGAATGTGTCAAACGTCAAACTGGTTATGTTCGATTCGAAATGTCATATATTTCATTTCAAAAAAAAAGTAATAGAATGAAAGTGATGCCAAAAAAATTGGCTCATGGAATTATAAAACATTTTTGAAGAATTTAGAAGCGATATATATTTTTTTTATGCGTAAAAGGGAAAACTATAAACTCGAAATGTTTCTTTTAAGGAAAGGACAAATAAAATATATTCAATGAAGAGTTAGGAGGATATATAAAATGCGCAGTTCTTGACACAAATCCATATGATTTGGTTAGCAGATTACTGTTTATTTTTTAATTTGAATTAGTGACTTTTGAATTGAATCAAACTTTTATTGAGTCTTTTAGGGCTTATTTCCCTTAATGTAGCTGCTGCCCTATTGTAATAGATTACCAGTAGCTTTTCCATCCTCACTACATACACTACTTTTTCCATTTTGCACATCTCTACAATAAATTGTTGGAACTGTGTCAAAAAGTGTTGTGTTCGAATGAGAAAGTGTAAAATTATTTAGCCAAAGTATTTCGTGCAAATTAATTGCATTTAGCCCTTAAAAAGGCATCCAAAATACATTCAAATCGAAAGCCTTTGTTCTATTCTAAACATTTATTAATTTTTCATCACTCCAAACCGTTTGAATTCACCTTTTCCTCAATAAAATATTGCAGTAAAAAAAAAATAAAGTAAACTTGTCCATCCTCTTCTATAACCAAAAGTGTGAAGTGTGATTTGTGCGTGGTGTGGTGAAAAAAAAGGAAAAAGTTACTAAAAATCGGCAATCTTGGTTGCTGTCGACTGCCATTGTCGTCGTCGAACTTGTACTCGTATTAGCTTTTCCCCTCTACTTATTGCGTTTCAGAGTAAACCATTTTTTTTTCTTGGTTTTTGAGTTGAAAGAAGGAAAAATTCGGTTCCATCCTTGTTCTTGCCTTTGCCTTTTCCCTAATTTCAAAGGCGATTTGTTTTTATTCTTATTTTCCCAATTCAGAGGAAACAATAATTAATTGAAAAAGTGTAAATTCTATATTATGGATGAGGATTGGATTGGACGAGCTGTTTCAATAAAATGCGACGACAAGCTGGGTGTCTTCCAAGGCATGATCAAAGACATCTGTGTCGAGCACATAACCATTATACGGGCTTTTCGAAATGGAGTTCCGTTGCGAAAGCAAGATGCCGAAATTACTTTAAGGTAAACAACAGTTTGAAGCTTAAAGTCTCCATTTAATTGGTTTTTTTTTTTTTTAGGGCACAAGATATTCTTGATATCAAGTTGATACCATCATTCAACGGCCAAAGTACTGTAACGCCAACTGTGATCAATAAGCCAACGCCAGTGAAGCAGCCGAATTTTGCCAGCGCTCCAACTTCGGGTGCTGCGTTTGTCGATGGCAGCAGCACCAATAATGTCGCTCCCGTGGCGGTGAATGGTGTTGGTAGCTTAAGAGAGAGCCATTCGGCTCTGACCAATAAAATCTCGAATATGAAGATTGCTAATGGATATAGAAAGTAAGTTTTGAAGTTCTGATTTATGTCTTCGTCTTGGTAGTCCCCATGCCAATGCCCGTGAGTAGCTTCTTCTCAATAGACGTCCCCGGAGAGAGAGTCCTATGACATCATTCAAACAACGTGTGCTACTAGTTTGCAGACGTAGACATCAAGTCGCCAAACAATATTTGGTCTGGTAATTGAGTACCTAATGTTTACTTTACACAAATGTGCGCGCTCTTAAAAGGTAATGACTGCCCTTAAGATAACAAACAACTGACTGAAGTCAGTGTTTAGAAAGCCATTGGATTGGGGACTACATTAAACTTTCGTATCTTGTTTTTAACCAAACATTTTTCTTTTCATTACCAAAGAACACCAACATCGGAGAAGTTTCCGAAAGCTCCCACCGTCACTTCAAGCAATATTAATGGCAACACATCCTTAGCTTCAACTTCTGCTTCCACGCAATCAGCCATCAATGGTTCTGCCTTCACTAATCGAACGCCGCCAACCACAACCAATAGTGTAGCGCAATTCTTTGGCAATCTAATACCACCGAAAGTCGAAGTCCGTATGGGAGCATCGTTTGCTGCAACAACAACTCCCGAGATTTTCGGTAGCATGAGCAAACCCATTGACATAGTTAATGCCAATCGATCAGCATCGGTCAACACAAATCCAAGCAGTTCGTTCAATGGCAATGGAATTACAGCAAATGGTGGTGCAGTAGGCAATGGCAATGGCAAGCAACTAAATCGTGCTAATTTGAATAAACAACGAAAGAAATGCCGTCGCGAAGGTAGCCTCAAACAGAGTCAGACATTCGGGACATCTGTCGATGATCCGATTATGAATGAAGATTTCGATTTCGAAGGAAATCTGGCGTTGTTCGATAAGCAAGCTTTGTGGGATGTTCTCGAAGCCGAACAGAAGCCTGATTTGGTTCGGCAGGCGGTTTCAATGCAGGACAAGAAGTATCGCCACGATGAGAATATTTTGGAGGGAGCACCGTTGCAGTTGCGTCAGATTGAGACACTGTTTGATGGTTCTTCAGATTTTGTTACAGGTTTGAAAGTGATTTTCTATATTTTCTGGATGAAGTTTAGTTTCTTTTTTTTTTGTTATTCGATAGACGAAGGTCTTATTGTTCCAACAATTCCAAGCTTCGTTCGTTTGAAGATCGAACAAGCAGCCGAAGCTTGTGGATTATCCGTTCAGCGGCAAAACGATATTCTAGCACGGGGCACAACTGACTTGGCGATTCTTCTGCTAGGCGGGGCCAGAAGACTAACACCAAACAATTGCCATCAATGGCCAACGATTGCAATCATTTGCGATAAATCAAAGAATTTTAGAGTTAGTGAAATAGGTGCAGCGACTGGCCGACAATTGGCATCGCATGGCCTCAAAGTTCTTCTCTATTTGCAAGAAGATCCAAGCATTGAAAAATCCAGCACTGAAATTTTACTCTTTAAGGCAACTGGGAATACAATCGTTTACTCAGTTGAAGGTGAGTTTTGTCGTCTTTTTATGTGTTTTGATACTAATTTTATCGCTTTACAGCTTTGCCAACTCCAGATCTTGTGATATTGTCGACTTCTTCCGACAATGTATCCTCAAATGTTTCAAAATGGTTGAATGAAAATCGGTAAGTTTCCTATTATCTGAATATCCCACAACATGCTAACATGCTTTCATTTGTAGCGCTTCAATTTTGGCAATCGATCCAACCCCAAATGGCATTCGAGACGTACCCATTAAGTACTCAATACTCCCAACACTACCGCTCAATGGCATATCAACGAACTGTGGCAAATTGTATCTATGCAATCTGGGCATTCCAGATAAATTCTATCGTGACGCTGGCATCAAGTACAAAAGTCCATTTGGACACAAATTTGTGATACCCATTCACATGAAGGACTGAAATAATTTTGACAAAATCAACAATTTAATAATAATCGAAAAGTTACAGAAACAAATATTTTCCACAACAAAAATTAAGAAACAAAAATTCACGCTCTCATCTCTCCAATCATAAGATAAATTAACAATCACACCAAACAACAACAAATGATTATTGAAATTTTTTTATTGTAATCCAAATTCTTTCTTTTGCGATTCGAGAAAAGTTTTTTTCTCTTTCCAAATTTTATATTTCTTAAACCTAACCTCTCTTTTCTAGTTTCTGTTTGGTAAAAAAAAGCTTATCGTTCAACTATCCTCAATCAACGTTAAAATTTTATTTTTTATTTAGTTTTCTTGACCA
This sequence comes from Sphaerophoria rueppellii, assembly GCA_920937365.1. Lineage (NCBI taxonomy): Eukaryota > Metazoa > Arthropoda > Insecta > Diptera > Syrphidae > Sphaerophoria > Sphaerophoria rueppellii. The sequence continues at coordinate 109,037,765 of CAKKXW010000001.1, read as the reverse complement.
ACAAACAAAATGCATTTTTTAAGGACTTTATAATTATGTACCGTTAAATTTATTTAAGCTAAAGAGAGAGACATACATATTTGATTTTTGTTTTCATATTTTCAAAATTTTTTTTTATCAACCCTTTTTTTTGTGTCTCATGTTTAACTTTTTTTTTGAGATTTCTCCATCGATTATTGAACCATTTTTTTGTTAATTGTTTTGCACTATTATTATACTCCCCCATGCCTTTTAAGAAAAAAAAACAAAAAAACCAAAACAAAACAACCAACACTCATAAATTGTAAGCATTTCCTGTTGAACACAAAACATAAAAAAGAGAAGAAAAATTGTAATTAATATTAACGTATACATTTTTGTACTAAAAAAGAAACAGAAAAACAAATATTTTGAAGAAAAAGACAGATGAAAGATATTGTTAATGAATGTATGTGTGAGAAGGTTTATAAAGCAAACAATTAAAAAAAAAAAAAAACAGTAAAAAATCAAAAGAAACCAATAATCAAATCCAATAAAGCAAAAACCTTCTCATATTGGAAACGAAACAACCACGTTCTAATTTTGCTCGTTCCTTGTTCTATATCAATTTTCCAGGTGGCTCTAACATACATACTTAACGACTTAACATCAGAGTCTCAAACCGTTACAGGTGATTTAGTTGATCCAATAACGCGGGAAAAACTGCAATGGACTGTAGATAGCTTTGATCCGTATAAATCTCCAGGACCAGACGAAATCATTCCGGCCGAATTACAAAAATGCTCGGACGTGATCATTCCACCATTGGAGATCATTCTGACTAGCTGTGTAACGCTGAGATATATATGCAAAAAGCCTGGACATTGGCAAAAATAGTCTTCATTCCTAAAGCAGGGAAACCCTCTCACGTTAACCCTAAAGATCTACGACCAATCACTAATCAGCCTATTATCTTTCCTTCTTAAAACATTGGAAAGATTGATTGAAATTCACATCAGACATAACTTGAAACAATGTCTCATTTCCACAGCTCAACATGCGTACTCTAAGGGAAAATCAGTAGAAACAGCACTTCATTCGCTGGTACGTAGCATTGAATATTCCCTCAAATACAAAGAACATAACCTGTAGCTTTCCTAGATATTGAAGGAGCTTTCAACAACGTCAGCTACCAGGCAATTATAACAGCAATGGACAAGCTGAAATTACGAGAAATCACTCATAGACCTAATTAATCTCATGCTTAAAAGCAGGACAGTAATTCCAGCATGAGAAGTTTTACTACCACCAGAACGGTGAATCGAGGTACCCCCCAAGGCGGGGTCCTTTCACCCCTTTTATGGAACATGGTAGTAAATAAACCTGCTAACTTCAATGGAAGCAGAGGGTTTCAAGGTGATTGTCTATGCTGACGACGTTCTAATATCTGTATCTGGGAAACATCCTCAAGTTCTCTCGGAACTCCTTCAAAATGCCCTAGACAGGCTGACGAATTGGGCTAAACAGTGTAGCTTGGACGTCAATCCACATAAAACAGAATTAGTACTCTTTATATGAAGGTACAAAGTTCATCAGATTAACCCACCCACGATTAAAGGAATACCCTTAAGCTTTTCCGACCACCTACAGCTCACCAAACCCAAACTGCTCCAACTGCAGAGGAATCAGCCAACTTAACATCGCTTACAAGATCCTCTCTGCCGTAATATGTGATAGTCTGAAGCCTTTCGTCAACAATATGATTGGTCCTTATTAATGTGGCTTCAGACCAGGAAAGTCAACCATTTTCCGATGTCAAAAAAGGATTCAGACAAGGCGATGCACTGTAATGGGATTTCTTTAACATCGTTCTTGAGAACAGAGTGGAAAACACCACCGTTCCAAAAGTCTGTTCAACTTCTCACGTACGCCGATGATATTAATGTAATGGGAAGAACACAGCATGATGTCAATGGCGCCTTTGTGAGAATTGAGATAGAAGTTGCAAAAATGGGTTTAGTGGTAAATGAGGGAAAAACGAAGTATATGGCTCTCTTCGAGGAAGGACATCCAACAACGACGGCTTGGACAGAACCTCACAACGCTACAACTTCGAGATAGTAGAGGAGTTTGTCTACCTAGGCTCCGCTATATAAACACGGGCAATAACACCAGCGCCGATATCAGACGAAGAATAACTCTTGCTAATCGCTTCTTTGGTCTAAGAAAGCAATTGAGTGGAAAAGCCCTTTCTCGATAAACTAAGATAAAACTCACTCTAATCATCCCGTAGTGTCCGTAGCTTAGTGGTTAGGTGCGTTGGCTGCTAAGCAGAACGTCGTGGGTTCGAATCCTACTCGGGCCCAAAGTTTTTATTTATCTTTCACGGACACTGCCTCTTGCGAAGAACTGACAAAACTTCCAAGAGTATCATCTGTCATGAAAAAGTGCTTCTCAACTTTGCCGTTCGGAATCGGCGTAAAATTGTAGGTCCCCTCAATTCTTCACACGCACCTAGAGAATTGTTGATGAGAGTAAGCCACTTAGGCCTTGGCTCTTCAAGAGCTGTCGCGCCACTCTATTTATTTATTTTTTAATCATCCCAGTCTTACTGGATGGTGCAGAAGCATGTACCATGACAAAATCGGATGAATGTTCTGTAGGCTGTTTCGAGAGGAAAGTTCTTTGGGTTATCTTAGGCCCCGTATGCATTGATGGGGAATGAAGAAGAAGCAAACTTTACTGAGGAGTCCACAGATGACGAAAACGATGCTTAATTTGAACTCGCAGTCATCCACTGGTCAGTTGAATACATCTTCCAATTGAAGTCGTCTATCGCTGTATCAGGGGCTATCGCATTCGAACGTATTTCTACTATAATCTGCATTTTTCTCTGTCAAAACATGATATATAGAATTTTGTACCCCCTTTTTCCGGAGATTTTCGAGTGCAATTGAATGTAAATCCAGCTTCAACAAACTCGGAAAATCTTAATGTATAATGCGCTCAGACATGCATTCGTCTTTCAAATAATCTGCACCTCTTTTTTTCCAATTCTTGAATTCGGTAAACAAATGTTAATCTAACATTTGAAAAAAAAAAAAACCGACCATGATTTTAAAAGTAATCAAACAGAACCAAACGTTCAAAATATCAATGTACCTCATGTTCGTGGGGCCTCACCTCATTTTCGTACCAATTTAGTCGAAAGTTGTTATTAAAAAGTACTTGCATAGAAAAAAAGCGAACTTTACTTTGTATATGGAATTTAGTGTGCAGCCTCGTGAATCGACGACAGCGACGTCCGGAACGCGATATAGAACTAAAATCTGTAATGAAAACCGCGCCAAGCGGGACACTCTCCACCAATATCGAGCTGAAATCTATAAATTCCACATACAAGCTTTTACTCTTCAAATTCTACTCTCATGGATATTTCCTTAAATTAATATTCATTTGATTCGAAAATTATAAGAAAGTTTAAAGATCGTCTACAAATGAATTTCACCACGAAACAGAATGATAAGTACTTTTTACTAAGTCTTATGGCAACACTTAATATTCACTACCAAATCATCTGTCAGTTGATCAGTTGACATTTGTGATTCGAAATCGAGCTGAAGCGTAAAAAAGAGCTTTTCGTTCCAGTCATCTTCATCTCTCGAAAAGGCGAACAATTTTTTGTTATTTGTCGCCTGCGGTGGTTTTGAATAAAATTTCATCACATTTCTTCTTTCGAAAAATCAAACAAATTTCATAATTCGACAATCGCGATTATAATTAAATGTGCATAGATGAATACAAAAGTGTTCCTAGTGTCTATCTTATGACAAGAGTTCACACAATTCAAAGATGTAATCGCATTTTAATTTGATCCCACGTATCAGAAAAATCTCCAACATCTTGATACACATACGACATACCTTCATACACTCTTGAAAACCCCAGCCAGCCAGGCAATCATAGCCCCACAGCTTGTTTGCCCTTTTGTCACCTTTTATCGTGTCGGCGGCGCTTCGTTGTTGTCTCGTTCGTGTTGCAAATTGTTCATTACATTTATTACCAAAGTGCTATAGCTCTAGTATCATAAAATAATGTTCATTGAAAACAAAATCTTTGTGTAAAAGGTGTGCCCTTAAATTCTCTTTCCGGTGTTGGTTTTCTAAATAAAAAAAAGCAAGAAAAAAGTATTGTCTTTGTCTAGCCAGTGCGTTGGATAACAATAAATATTTTAATAATATCCCTCCATAACATCAAACAAAAAAAGTTCCACTTGGCTGCGCAGTACCTTAAAAACAACACAAAATATCCACAGACATCGCACGAAAAATGAGTAGCTCAAGCAGTTCACCTACGACGGCTGCCACAGCTATAACCAATGGTCACGCCAGTGCCAGCACTAGCAGCAGTCGCAACAGAGGTGGCTCATCGTCGTCGTCGTCGTCAACCAATAATGCACCGGGTCTGGTTGGTGGAACGGCGCCAAGGCCACCACCGCGTCGACGAGCTGCCTCTGTCTTCCAGCATAGTTCTAGACGTCCTTCCGGCGAATATGGGAATGGTCATACACCAAGAAGGTCATTGGCAATTGCGGTAAGAGAAGTATTTTATTGTATTGTTCTGAATGAATGGAATTTATTGTTTGTTGCAACGATAAACTTTTTAAGCTTTTTAAGGAAGTTCCATTAGCAAGTGAATACTCTTTTCGTCTGCGTCTTTTTAGCCATTGCAAGTGTTTCCCTTGTTATCAGATTGAATTGTGAATTTTAAATGACTCATTGCTGCTGGTGGATGATAAGACAATGAATTGAAATGAAAAGCAACAGTTTTTGTTCTTTTTTTTAAGAACAAGAGAGGGGGACATTGATTTCCCAATGTGCAAACCCTTATTGAACCTTCATTTCGTGACTTGACTACTTCAATCCAATTTTCAGTGGTAGTCAATCCGGTCAGTGGTCATGTAATTTTGTTTAATTGAATTAAAATAAGGTTAAAGTCTTGAGTGGGTACAGCGTAAGGTCCTCCTGATTCAAACGGTTGCGCGACTAAGTTCGGAGATAACTTGGTCTTTTTAGGTAGATGAGTGGGTAGTGTGTGTTTTATTGCATTATTTTACTGTCTAGATACTTGGCCTTTAGTAAATCTGTTGTTGAATTGCTGCTTGACTGATGATCACGTAGTACGTGCTATTATCGTCTTGTTAAAACGAATTAATGCAGCATCAGCAGTCGTCTGAAGCGTAAACGACCACAACGACAATAACAAAAAATATGAGTAAGAAGATCAGAACAAGCGCAATACAAGTTGTTTTCATTATCATTATCTGCTTGTTTGTTGGAAGGTAATGATAAGCTTCTGCTTTCAGATGAGTAAACATGCGTATTTTTATGTATGACATAATAGATAATTGCCTCCTAAGTATCTCACTTTGTTGGTGAAAGATTTATCTAGATACAAATTTGAAAAAGCTTTTTATCAGAAGTATCGTAAGTGACGGTGAATCAATTACTGATAAAATGATTATTCGGCAAAAGTAATACAACGTGTTGATCAGTTCTGAAAAGCTACCTTTTCTGGTTGTTTCGGTTTGGGTTCCGTTCCGTGCTCTTTGTTACTTTTACTGTTGTTATCCTATCTGAAACTTCCAATCCATTCATCTGTTCCGCTGAAGACTCCCTCAACTCTCAGCTTTTTATTTGGTAATTAGATTCACAACCCTGCTCTTCGGTTGTGAGTTAAACTTAATACACCGACTTAGAACTCTTTTCCTCAGCTCTTTGTGGTCACACAATGACTTTTTCATTGTCAAAAACCCTTTGAGTGCTTGCTCTCTGTCTCTATTAGAAAAAAAGTCAATTTTAAAAACTTGCATGCTATACCTACCTACCTCTATTACTCCTAAGCTTTTGTTGCTTACAATGTATTTATTTGAGCGCCTTAAAGGACACTCGAAAAGATAAGGCAACCCAGGGTCTCGTGCCCAAACAAAAATCAAAATCAATAATGAATCAATTAGATTAATGAATCGCTAAAGAGATTCCCCATACATATATGTCAATGGCTCCTAATCGTCAACACTTAATAAAATGTGATAATTAATGAATTGACGAGCTTCACTTCTTGACATGCGATATTAATTCAGCTCAAACCAGAAAAGAACCAGAACAAATAAAAAAAAAAAAAAAAAGAGAAACAAACACATTCCCTCCAGTTCCAACAGTCAACAATCCAGGGGAGCTGGCTGCCTACAATAATTCTTATCTTATCGAGTTCAAAAGCTAAAAAATTAAATTAACTTGGTGGTAGGTATGTACACACTCATGATGTACATATGTGCATATTATTTACACAATCTGTTCTTCAAATATTTTCGTCTTTTATAATATTTTGTTCTTCTGGGTTAAGTTAACGAAGGGGAGACATATAAGACTGGGACTGAATTGTGGCTACCAAAGTGGGTATACATTTTGTATCTATATTTCCAATTTTCAATCGTCGCTGATTGTAAAGTTAGGTACTTTTTCTCTCTAGCTCTCTGTTGATTTTGTGACATTTGCCACGGCTGGATTTTATTTTCAATTTTAGTTTTGCTTTGTGATTTCGAATAGTGTCGTAATTCAGTTGTTGAGAGAAAGAGCAGTTCTAGTTCTTCGCCAGGCAATTCAACATGAATTCAATTTAAACCACTATACAGGATGATTCACGAGCTATACATGTGCCAAAAGGCTAGATCATGTGATCGCTGGCCGATGGGTTATACCTGTTAGAGCGTTAAGATAACAAAACAGCAATTTTTATTAAATGAATTAGCTGACCCGCCTGACTTCGTACTGCCTCAATCGATTAATAAAAAATCTATCTACCCTGCTACTCGCTAGCCCACTACCCGATACCCCACTAATCGCTACGAGCTACCTCGCTACCCGCTAACCAATCAATGATCTCTTGTCTGTTTCTTCTAATCCGATACATTATTTCGCTGACGATAGCATCTTTAGCTTTTGATAATCTTCCCAGACTCACATCTCCAAATTCGAAGAGGAGGGATGTGACCCACCTCTTCGAATTTGGAGATACAACGGCAAAATATGATATTAAGCTCATTAAACTCTGACTTAAACGGCACTGTATCACGTAGAGTTTAATGCTTCGAAAACACAATGTTGTTTTGCCAATGTCCATCAGTGGCACATCAATAAGATGAAACATCTTGAGATTCACGGTATGTGCATCACCGACCACCTCTAATGGAATGAGCACATATGCGATGTCGCCAAAAATGCTGTGGCATTTTTGTTTCTCAGTGCAAGAAATTCTTCTCCACTCTGATCTGGCTACTATCTTTAAGACTTACCTATATCCCACCTCTGAGCTGGTTCTCCAGCTAAATACCTACTTCAGCCTCTTGGATGGAATACAAAAAAGAGGTCTTAGAATAATAGGTTCGTTTCACTTCGGGGTTCGTTAAAACACCGTCGTAACGTTTTGTGTCTGGCTCTGTTTGTTACTTCTATGGTAAGTGTTCTAGTGAAATAGCGAATTTCATCCTACCCTTAAACAATTCCCCCGTAATTCTCGCGCTTCCACGAATGCCAAACTTTGGACGTACTCTCAACCTCATGAATAGAGAATTGGTCCTTATCCGTGCTACGCGATTGTGGAACCCTCTTCCACATTCGCTTTCTCATTGCAATGTTTTAGGAATTCAAAACCAAACAATTCCTTTCTACCGAAGATGCACTTCTTGACTTTTGTTCGTTCATTAACAAGGGCCTTGATGACAAATTATATTGTGCCGGTTTATTTGTTGATATAAACAAAGCGTTTGATACCGTTGATCATGAGGTTCTCCTTCATAAACTATATATGGCGGGCTTTCGAGGTTTTGTTTTCTATTGGTTTGAGTCCTACCTTAAGGATAGAACTCAAAGAGTTAAAATTGAGGATAAACTGAGTGGCATTAGGATCTCGAACATCGGTGTTCCCCAAGGGTCCGTTTTAGGTCCCATTTTGTTTCTTATTTATATAAATTCTCTGTTCAAACTTGAATTTACAGCTAAAATAACAGCTTTTGCAGATGACTTAGGGTTAGCCTATAATTCTAAAAGTGCTCTTGATCTAGTAGCTGATCTGAACCATGATATTCATCTTTTGCGTATCTGGTTTTCTAAACACAAGCTTAACATCAGCAACAAGACGAAAGTTATGTATTTCAGCTTAAAAACGAGAGATTCCCCTGACTTGCAAATTGTTTTTCATACTCAAAACTGTTTAAAATATAAGATCACTAATTGTTTATGCAATGATAATCATTTAACATACGATTCAGAAAAAAATTGCTGTGATAGTTGTTTCAAAGTAGATGAAGTAGATGAATTCAAATACCTCGGTGTCTTCTTTGATACTGGTATGAGCTGGTCTAGTCATATTGCTGCTTTAAAGATATATTTACGCTTTACACTTCGCAATCTATACCACCTCAGAAAACTCTGCTATAACGGTACCTTAAAATCTACCTACTTTGGTATATTTCATTCCAAGCTTCAATACGGCATAAGCTGCTGGGGTGGAACATATCACTCGAAAATTCAACCCCTTCTCATACTACAAAAAAGTGCAGTAAGAATGATTTGTGGCGCTACGCGGTTAACATCCACTATTGAGCTATTTAGAACCCTAAACATCTTGCCTGTCAGACACCTTTACTATTTTAAGACCTCTAAGATTTTTTATATGAGAGGTGGTTACTTACAGAGTCCAATTTCTGATATGCTCAATACAAGAAGCTCTCGTGAATGTCTTGTATCTGTCCCACATTTCCGTACCACGCATTTAAGAAACTTCTACTCCATTGTGTCCTGTAAACTGTTAATACGTTACCCTTTTGTATTCGCTGTATTCGTTCTTTACCGCTATACTTGAAGAAAGTTAAAATTTTACTTTTTGATTGCGATCATAGGCAAATCGAAGTTTTGTTAACCTACGTCCACTAATGTTCAATGTGTTTTTGTATTCTGTTTAAATTTCTATTATTAAATTAAAAACATATTCTTTAAACATATCTCACCCCATACATTAATGTTCGCTTAAGACTTTTATGTAATATTTGCTAGAGTGGCTTTTAGTACTATTAAAAATTCATAATAAAAAATGCCACTATAATCCAATGTATAAGTTCCTTATTTCTATATTTTAAATTATGTAATAAGTGTAAGCAAGCATATAAATAGATATCAAATCAAAAATCAAATCAAATCAAATTCCTAATTCGTTCACTGTGTCTCTGGCATCATTAGGGTATGCAAACCCCCTTGAGTCAAAACAAAAATGGTGTACCTAATTCGATTTTTTGTGTTATTTTTCAAACATTTTTAGATTAAAAATTAATTTTTCAAAAACTATTCCTTGAAACAATTTTATTTAAAAATAAAATAAAAGAAGTTTTTGGCTTTTCAAAAAGGTATAGTACGGAATTGTTGATATTTTCGTCGATTTTTAATATATACTAGCTGACCCCGTAAATACCTCCTCGCCTCTCTTCAGATGAGCACACTGTGGCGTATGAGTACTTTCTTTTTTATTTGAATTGGTTATCATTGTTACTGTTCTACGTTTGGCCTGGATAACTGTTTAATTTATGCATTCATTTTCAGTTTCATACCATACACTCACTTATGTATAAATTGTCCTCAACTTCTAAGGGCTTTGCTTTGATTGTAAAAATGGATCGGTAACAGTGTCGATCGATTTAGACAATATCTCTTCGTCGCGCAATGACTGTTGTATTTTAAAGTTTTTACCGTCAACATCGATATTTTTTGCAGCTAAAATAGCTCGTAGAAATAATTTATTAAGTAAAGCAACGTTTACCGGGTCAGCTACCAGGATAAGAAAGTATTGTATAGCCGTCTCCTCCTTTTAACTACTTACCCACTACTACTGAGCCAAATCGGTACACCCGTTCTTAGAAATTATTAACAGTGCAAAATAACGTTTACCGTTGTAGCTAGTATGGCTGATTTAAGGTTCTTCACCATTGATGGCACTACCTAAACGCATACAAAAAAAAATCACTTAAGGTCCAGTCGTTAAGGAAGATTTCAGTGACATACAGCCGTTTTTAGGAATTTTTTTTATATGGGAAAATAATGTCTAATGGGTCAGCTAGCAGGATATAAAGCTTTCTCCTGGTGTTAAGCTACTTTCTCACCAATTTTGAGCCAAATCGGTTCAGTCGTTCTTAGAAATCATTTATATAGCAAAACAACGTTTACCGGGTCAGCAAGTAGTAGAAAAAGTAACATACATACACAAAAGGATTGAAATGAATGAATGCATGAAAAAAATTAATTCAAGTCGATTCAGCCTTGTAGTTGCAGTATATATGTATACTGCCTGCAGCGCCACCTGCCGCGCTGATTTGTAAATGTAAACCATCCAGGGCGCCACCTAAACACAAACATTCAAATCGGTTAACTTACTTACTTTAACTTATGGTGGCACTACAGTTCAGGTCGGACCAGGGCCTCACCCAACAAACTTCTCCAGCCAGCTCGGTCCCTGGTTAGCTGTCTCCAGTTTCACACGCCAAGTTGGTTCAGGTCCTCTACCACCTGTGTGCACCGTCCTTCCGGGTTGGATTCGAAAACTCTACGAGCCGGAGCATTATTTTCCATTCGCTCAACATGACCCAACCATCTAAGTCGTTGGACCTTTACTTTTCTGGCTAGGTCGGTGTCGCTGTACAGCTCGTACAGTTCTTGGTTGAATCTTCGTCTCCATTCTCCATTAATGCAGACAGGACCAAAAGTCACTCGAAGAATTTTTCTCTCAAAGTAGCCCAAAGCGTTTTCATCAGATGTTGTCATAGTCCATGTCTCTGCGCCATACATGAGGACCGGGATGATGAGGGTTTTGTAGAGTGTCACCTTAGTTGCTCGGGAGAGGACAACTCAATTGCCTTCTAAATCCAAAGAAGCAGCGATTGGCAAGAGTGATTCTTCGTGTGATTTCAGCGCTGGTGTTGTTGTCTGAGTTGATAGCGGATCCCAGGTAGACAAAGTCCTTAACTACCTCGAAGTTAAATCTGGATATGTTTGCTCCAAGACGTCGATGTTGGTAGTCCTTTCTTGTCGACAGCATTAACTTGGTCTTGCCCTCGTTAACCGCTAGACCAATCTTCCTGGCCTCCGTCTTAAGGCTCACAAACGCTCCACTGACATCACGCTGTGTTCTTCCAATTATGTCAATGTCGTCTGCGTATCCTAGTAGCTGGACGGACTTTTGAAAGATTGTGCCTCTGGTGTTGACATTGGAGCTTTGAACAATCTTTTCAAGAATGATGTTAAAGAAATCGCATGACAACGCATCGCCTTGTCTAAAACCTTTTTTGACATCAAAAGCGTCCGTTAGGTTTTTTCCGACCATGATGGAACAGCGTGAATTTTCCATTGTCATCTTACACAGACGGATGAGTTTTTCTATATAGTTGGCCTCTATAGACGCTGTCATACGCGGCCATGAAATCGATGAAAAGGTGGAAGGTATCGATTTGAAGTTTCTGGATCTTTTCCAAGATCTGCCGTAGGGTGAATATTTGATCGATGGTGGACTTTCCGGGTCTGAAGCCACAGGTTGTTGATGCAGGGCTTCAAATCGGTCCAGTCATTTAGGAGGAATTCAGTGACATACACACGTAAAGTAGAATTTTATCTTCTATCTTCTATCTTCTCTTCTATCTTCTATCTATCTATCTTCTATCTATCTTCTATCTATATATATAAAAATGGATGTGTGTTTGTTTGTATGTCTTTTATAGACTCCGAAACGGCCCAACAGATATTTGTGAAATGTTCATGGTTGATACTGTTGTATTCAGTGATGATTTCTGTGTGAAAACCTGGGAGTATGGAAAAACTGGAAAACCCAAACAAAAGTCGGAAATTAGATTTTTTTGGTTGGAAGTTTTTGGTTCAAAATGGGTTTTAGAATGGAAAAATAGAAAGTTCTGATGAAAAACTCGGAAAACCCATTGGTTTTCAAATGGAAAATTGTATGAAATTGTGGATGCATTGCTTTTCAAGTGGAAAACTGGAAAATTTTAAAATGGGTTTTCGAATGAAACTCGGAAAACTCATTGGTTTTCAAAGGGAAAGTTCCATGTAATATTAGGTGCAGAGGTTTTCAAATGGAACACGGAAAATTTAAAAATGGGTTTTAGAAAGGAACTCGGAAAACTCACTGGTTTCCAAAGGGAAACTGGAAAATTTGTGATGGGGAACTGGTAAGCAAGAAAAAGTAAAAAAAAAAAAATGGAAAAATGGAAAAATTGAAATGCAAAAAAAATTGGTTGCGCGTTGCGGGTAATGAGAAGTGGGTTTCTGTGGTGTAACGGTAAGCGTGTAGAAATAATTGGTAGCGTAACAGAGTAGTTTCGTAACGGGGTAGCGGATATGGGTAGACGTTCTGGGTAGCACAAGGAGGTAGTGGGTTGGGTAGAGTGGTAGAGGGTTATCCTTATCGATTATCGATTGAGGCAGTACGAAGTCTGCAGGGTCAGCTAGTATATGTATAAAAAAGATTTTTTTAAAATAAGTCATTTTTTTGGAAGACGGGGAATAGACTCCTCATCTTCCAAACGATGTTTTCCTTGCCTCAACCTAGTTTTTGGGCTCACTGCTTGTGAATCACCCTGCGTTTGAATTTTTAAACTTTGTTTTCGAGATACGTATTTTGAAAAACAAAATTAACTAAATGCAATTTTCCAAAACCAAAATATATCATTTTGAACGTTAAGCATCCAGACAGGGTATTATTTTTAAACCAATGCCCCAATTCAAGAAGAATGCACATCTCTATTCTAGTCCGATTCAACCGTCCCCTATAAAGCTTTCATCCAAATTCAAAGAAAGCTTTGGCTCCAAGTTGCACTCGAAAGCCATAGACAAATGAAAATTAGTTGCTGTTTGTCCGTCGCTGTTGTCGTTCGCGTTTGTTCGAAGCTCGACAAAAAAAAAAAAAATTTATTCCCACAATCGCTTAATCGCGGTGCGGAGTAAGCTGTCATCTTAGTTTTTTTTTTCTATTTTCTAAAGGGTCTCAACTCGCAAGTCAGAAAACAAGAACGAAGTTCACGATAGCTTTCCTAACATAGTATTTAAGTGCAACGTTATATTAGTGAAAATAATTACAACATAAAAATCCCCTGTAAATTAATTTTGAAAAAAGGTGCCTCTTCTTCGTTTCCAAATTGAATTAATCACCAAAAGAAAAGAAAAAAAAATCACAATCTGTTTTTGTAAATTTTTGTGTAGTTTTACTTCATCACTGCTTTTGTGTGTTTTGTTAAAATTTTTTGTGAGATTGTGAGTGCAAAGTGCGTGAATTGGAATTTCTTGAAGTGAAAAGAAAATAAAAAAAAAATTAGCAATTTTCACTTGGCTCATTGCTGTTTGCTAAGCGAAGAAAAAAATGGCCGAGGGAAGTACGGACGAACAAATCCATGGATATTTGGAATATGTAAGTCATCCCATGACTCGGTTGTTCCTTTTTTTTATTTAAATTTTAATCACGAGTAAAATTGTTGAATTTTATTACTCATTTTTTGCATAAGAATTTTTCTTCAATCGATTTCGTCGTTTAATATCGGCCTCTGGGGCTGTTTGGGGCTTTTGAGTGGAGGCTACAGGCGGGGGGGGGGCTCGAATGAATATTTTTGTCTCACTGTCATCGTTGTATGGCTAATTGTCTCTTTCATGTCGATGGAGTAAACTAAACAGTAAGGCATTATGTATGACTCAAATGGGAGAAAGGGGGGCACGAGGGAGAGAATTGAGTTGACGTTCGTTTTGGTGTACCCATTGCGTGTTCATACATGCAATCTTTGGTGCTAATTGTGTGGCTATTGTCTTTCTTTGCCGCCAGAGTTCATTCTTTTCGTTATTGAGATATTTGACATATTTTTGCTTCTCTAAATTGCTGTGCTCCCATTAACCGTCCATTCTCGGTCACAGAGTAGTAGTGTGTGTTGTTGGTGGTGTGTCTTGTGGTGAATCGATGGTCAAAAAAGCTCGACCCTGAGAAATTGCAGACTTTTTACTACTCATCGTCATCGTCGACGTTTGGAAGTCAATGCTGTTGCTCTACACGGCAAAGTGCAGTTTTGACGTCTCGTTTCATTCCCAGAACATAGACTATGAAACATGACCAAATTCGTATTGAGTAGGTTATGTGGATGGCAGGAAAAAAAAGAGATAGGAATTTGTTTATTTGCATTATTGCAATAGTAGTTTGAGTGAAAATTGTATAGCGTGCTCTTTTTTACTTGTTTTCTTTGGAGCTTTTCGAGTTGTTTTCGTCTCGTAGACGTTGAGTTAGTTGGAGAAACTTTTACGACAGTTTTACGTTGTTGTTTACGTTTATTTTATTTTTTGTATCGCACTTTTTTTTCTGTCACATAATATTTAATGGTGACTTTGAAATTGTATGCAAATGCAATGTTGATGTTTTGAGAAATTGTTTTGTAGAGATTTTGGTTATTGTAGTTTTGTTGATAAATTTGCAATCAAATTGCTAATAAAAAGTCAATAACTAAATTAAAAAAAAAATCGCAAATTAACACAGTTGAGTTTTTTTTGTTGCGTATACGCCCTGTTGAACTTTTTTTATCTTATCGAATTTGTTTTGTTATTTGCACAGGTTTTATTGATAACCAGTGAAAAAAGAGAACCAAACCTATAAATTAAATGTAATCTAGTTCATGGAAGGAAATAATAAAAGATAATTTAAAAATCTATTTTCGTGATTATAGGTTTAATAGAATGTATTTGTGGTGCAATAACGTTACCACGAACTATTCGATTACTATGAAGCAAACAATGATTTCTGAGCTCTGGAAAAGTTGGTTGAACACAATCAATTGGCTTTAAACAAAAATATAGGGGACTTGGATTTTTTAATCCCGTCGCTTTTGTTAAGAAAAAGAATAATTTAGTAGGGCCGGGAATTCACACAAAAAGTGCTAAAGTGTTTTCTTTTATTCCACATGTCTAAAGGTTCTATAAAAATCGTTGTAATGAATAGGTATTTACCATGTCTCATAGCAGATTGTCCGATTTGGTAATGGCCTGTACAAATGGCAACAATCCTACCAATATCTGACCTAGGTCTGCATGTTTCTGATCGTAATTGTACCATATCCGCCTTGAAAAGGTGCCCAAAGATAGTTAGATTTTTCCATCTTACGCTGCATTTTGTGGTTTTGAATTTCTGTTTTCATGACTCCTGAAGGAATCCTTACTTCCTCAGCTAAAGAGACATTAAGTTTGATCCTGTACTGTGACTCGGTCCCCAGAGAAGATTAATTTTTATGGAGCCAGAACCGATGACTGCAGTAGAATCGCAGTCAATGCTGGGGATTTGGAAAGACGACTTCTGAAGACTGTATAACAGCAACGACGAACAAAATCCCGCCGTCAGGCACGAGCCTTTCATCGGACACGATGATAGCCAACACCCGACCTAGAAGAAGTAAAAACGGCAATATCACGGCTGAAATCCAACAAAGCCGCTGGAGCAGATGATCTAGCTGCAGAGCAGTTCAAGCAGCATTCGACGAGCTAGATAGGAGCATGCACCATCTATAAGATATGGACAGATAAATGCATTCCTGATGAATGGAACCTCAGGATTGTTTGCGCCAAGCTCGTTCGCTTGTGCAAAATGATGATGGAGAACTCACACTGCTCCATCAATGTTGGCAACGAGCTTACTGAATCTCTTGATGACAAAAAAGGATTCAGACAAGGCGATTCACTGTCATGCGATTTCTTTAACATCGTGCCAGAGGCAAAGCCATTGTGGGAGGAACAAAGCGTGATATCAATGGCACCTTTGTGGGAATTGAGACAGAAGCGGCAAAAATGGCTATAGTGGTAAATAAGGGCAAAACCGACGGACGGTCCGAACCGAACGTCACTATAGACCTAATAACTTTCGATTAGTTTGTCAACCTAGGCTCCGTGTTAATCCGAGATCTGACGAAGGCCGGTAAAGCCTCCTCTCGATCAACATCCTTGTCCTGTTATAGCATGAACACTGACTAAATCGGATGAATGTGCCTAAGGCTGTTACGGGAGGAAAGTTCTTGTTATCTATGGCCCCATTGGCATTGATGGAGAATGGAGAAGAAGATTCAACAGCGAACTAGCCAGAAGGATCAAAGTTCAGTGACTCAGATGGCTCGGTCGGGACATAAAATGAGAGGAAGACCGCGACTAAGGTGGCGCACACAAGTGCAAAATTAGAAACAGGTAGGTAGGGGCCGAGCTGGGCTGGCAGAGACTGATTGATTGAGGCCCAAGTCCACAACGGACTGTAGCGCCACCTTAAATTTGTAAGTAATTCGTTGAAACTTGCAAGTCCTTGTCTTCACTCTTCAACGATTTTGCCACTCAGTTGTCCAGTGCCTTGATAGAAGCTTGACTGTCAATAAAAATGTCTGTTTTCCATGTTAATGACCAAGCGGTGTCAAATCGCATAATCATGGTGGCCAGTTGATATCACCACGACGAGAAATTAAGCGGCCAGGAAATGTCTCTTGCAATAAAGCCATATTCGCTCGACTTGTGTGGCATGTGGCACCGTCTTGTTAAATCCACATATTCTTCAAGTCGTACTTTTCAATTGCAGGCAAAAAAGTCGGTTATCATATGACCATCACGCTCTGCTCTGAATTGACGGTGACAGTCTTTCCAGCGTCGTTTTCGAAGAAATAATGTCCAATCACAACTCCGGATCAAAGAGCGCACCAAAAAGTGACTTTTTGTATGTAATGGACTCTCTTCAATTACTTGAGGATTCTTAGAACCCCAAATACGACAATTTCGTTTATGTCGTTTATTAACTTACCCACCGAGTTTTTCTCAGTCGGTGTTTCGTCGCTGAAGAAAATTTTGTTCGAAAAATCGCCGTCCACTACCTGTTGTTCAAACACCCATTCGACGTATCTACGACATTGTGAATGGTCAGCTGGCTTCAGTTGTTGTGTGAGTTGGACTTTATATAGATGTAGGTGTAGATCCAAATGCAAAATACGACATAATGTGCCGTAAGACAGTCCTAATTCCTGAGAACGACGAGGAATCGACACATTCCGGTCTTCGGAAACACTTTCACTTCCAGCAGTGATATTTTCAATGGTACGAGCGAAACGATGATGCACAGGCATCTTACAATTTCTCTTACCAATTCAGTCGCTTCAAATTTCTTCATAGTTTTGCCAATTGTTTGCGTAGTTGGACGATTATGTAAACCATAATCTCCTCTTAAAGCACGATACATCACACATTTTTGTATTAGGTTCCAACAATTTTTATGTGTTGCGATAGTTAAGCGATCCATTTTCGTAAATGTCCGACTTCGGACTTAGGCCGTGTCCGAATTCGATGAATTGTGGTTAAAAATGGATGAATTTTTAACCACTACTGTCATATTTTAACCTGCTCCACAGCTAGTCTAATTTTTAACACATTTCATTCAATGCGAAATGTCAAAATTTAACCAAACGTCAAGTTTTAACCACTTTTTAACCCAATTCGGACACGGCCTTAATTTGACAGATGTCCAATTTCAGCCCTATCCTTTTGAAACCGCAAAATGGATAACCCGTTGACATACGAAAACTGCTCGCTTACTCCTTACATTAGTCTCACTTCATTACAGTCAAAAATTATAAATTATTCGGTTTTTTTGTTTCATGCCTCATCAAAATGTCTGTCGGATTGGATTTTGCATGGCCTTCACATGAAACTGGGAACCAAATTGCAATTTCATCACTTCTGAAGGAAAATTATTTAAATTTCTAAAACGAGGTTATTTCCTAGAGGAAAATCCACCGATCAAAGTTCGTTAAAGAGACTGTCTCCAACAGAATATTGTACTCTCGAAAAAATGAATCATTTGTATCGACATTCGACAGTGAAGCTTTCCAACTACTTTCAGTAAAACTTGAATCATTTCACCATAATCATTATGGCTTGAATCAGGAACAGAGATTTTAAAATTACAATTTCCTCTTTCTCTCTCTCTCTCCTTCTCTCTCTCTCTCTCTCTGTATATTTCCCTTTCTGGGTTTGAAGGTTAAAAATGTACAAGCAAAAAAAAAAAAAAAAAAAATACCTCAAGAAAGATACATCTCCAGCATGATAGCTGCACTTTAAAATGTAAAACGACAAGCAAAGGATACTACTCGCAAACAACCAAGCCAACCTGACCTCATTTTCATAAATACACTTCCGCTTCCATCGTTCTTATGTCAGCTCGTTATCTTTCAAGCGTTCTCCTTCTCAGCATACAAAAATACCGCAACTCTTAAAAGTACCTAAGTATAGGTTACTACAATGTACATTTGATGTACCTTTATCGATTAAATCGTCAGTGTATAGCAGGATTTTGTAAACCGTCTATTTAAAAATTCCTCACGTTCTTCTTATTCTAGGATACTCGACTTTAAGCTAAATTATTCATATCGAAGCGTCACGATTGCGTGTGTTTTTAAACTTTGTTGTTGTTTTTTTTTCCAACAATTTAATTTCAATTTCAAGAGCAACTTCAACATTCCTTGAATAAGTAGAATCTATTAGATTTACTTGCTAAAAGCTTCGTCACTCAAGCTTATACCCTCGTGATTTGAGTTAGTTTACCTAAACACATACAAACGAACGCAAAAAATTAATTTATCTGAAAGATATGAAATATCTTGTTGATAACACTATATACCGTCATTATACGGACAAAACAAAAAATGAAGTTAGTCTTATGCTTTAGCGTTGCTATCGTAAAATTTAACATCTTATCAATGACACTCGCTAATGGGCTATAATTATTGTGTAAATTAATCGTGCTATCTCTGTCTTGTCGACTATTCGACACGGGACAAGGGTTCGTTTTTTTTTGTCTATTTTTGTTTTAATAACGTTTATTTGATTACTTGCTCTGTTGCTTACTTTCATTATATGCTTTTGGTATGCATAAAACACACCTACTGCAAGTTGTTGCGGTCATTTCATTTTTCATTAATATTATATTGAATATAAGAAATATTAGAATACTAGCTGACCAACCAAACGCTGTTTTGCCACATTAATGTTAACCTACGGAAATACCAATCCAATAGTTTATTGAAAGCTACAATATTTGGGAGGAACAAAGGCTATATCTCATTACTAGCTGACCCAGAAAACGCTTCTTTGCCATATAAATGATAATTTTCGGGAATTCTAATTTGATTATCCGGTTATATTTCAAATCATCAGTTTTATGGAGTTTGACTTTGAAAAGCAACTTGGGTGTACAGAAAATTTTGCAACACAATGCAAATTGATGAATTTTGGCCATAAATCACATTGCCAGCAAACTTCTACAAGATTACAGATCAACAATCATCAGTGGCTCAGTAATATGTTAAAGCCCAAAAACATCCATACCAGGAGCTTCACTATTCAAAATGGAATGCACGGCGGAGCGACAACATTATAAACCCACCGATACTGTTGTATACCTATATCAAGCGGGGGTGAAGGGTATCGATGTGGGGAGGGCGGAGGTTATTATTAGAAACAATTCATATGGTAAATCTGTAGATTGACGGGAAAACTACACACCCAAACTTTAAGCTACCACTAATAATACAACGTCCCGGTGGTCGGCTAGTACCTATGTTAAAAGGCTCATTGCGGGTGAGGTACATAAAACACGTCTACGTGTACGATGACTTTTCGTTCATAGTTTGACAGTTTCCGTAGATGATGACGATCAACTTACATAGATCAAATTTTTAGCGATCCCGTTGTCGGTGATCGTAAAAGTTACGAAATTGCTTTCCAGACGCCACCACAGGGCGATTACACGTTGATTGTAACAAAACCAGATTTAAAGCAATTGGACATCTTGTATTGGGGATGTGTATTGTCAACTTGAGAATTCGGTTTTGTTCACTCAAAGTTGACGATTTCAACTTTCGATTTCAAACTCGATAGTTTACAAACTTTTGATTCCCGAAAAAGTAGAAGTTAAGAATAAAACTTTTGATTTTATATGTTAAAAAAGAAAACTTAACAAAAATGTATCGAAGAAATTATTTTTGGGAAGATTCGACATACTGAATATAAAATGTTCCAACGTATCCAATTAAACACGTGGGATGACCGTAACTTTTTGCATCGTTTCCGTCTCTCGGACGACAATGATGGTGCAAGAAGAAATAAAGGATTCCTTGCCGTGTGATGAGAGGAGGTGAAATTTTCTCGTTTTGGTTGAAGTGTTTAAGTGAAATATTTTTAATTTTTCTAAAAAGATCGCGCGAATTACGACCTATAACGCAATAACTAATCGCATTAAGGTATTATGCTCTCGGACCTTTTCAACTAGCAAACGCGGATTTTTCAGGGGTTTGTATTACAAGTGTTCACGTGTGTCCAGAGCTCTTGCCGAACTTTCCCCACGGTATATTCATATGCCCCAAACCCAAAACGAGCGCTTGAAAGCGGCTAAAGTGGCAAAGTTCCCTCGGACAATTGGTGCAATAGATTGCACCCATATCCGGATTCAATCGCCAGGTGGAACTGATGGAGAAAATTTTAGAAACCGAAAAGGGTGATTCTCGTTGAACGTCCAGACGGTGTCCGCAGCTTTTAAAAATTAACAATATCGTGGCTCGGTGGCAGGTACAGCTTATGAAAAATTTCGTAAAGATATTCATTATTATTTTCTTTTGAAAAGGGTCTGCTCATGATCAGCGAATTTTCAACATGTCGAGTCTAAAGAAAAGGTTTGAAAACGGAGAGTTCGAGCATTTTATCCTTGTTGGAATTTCGGGAGTATAAGGCACTTTGGACATTTTTTTTGTTGTTTAATTGCAATTTATATTTTTTTTTTTTTTATTGATTTTCAAATTATGACTTCAACAACTCGTTTGCTTTTCAAATTAAAAAATGACATAATTTGTATTAACTGTCACAAATATTATAAGGATATTTTCAAAACTGAAAGTTAGCTAACTTTTGATTTTTAAACTTTTGTTGTAACTCTCGAGTTTGAGTCAACTCTCAAGTTTGTTAACTTGAGACCTTGAGAGTTTGATTCAAGTTGAACAATAGTGAACAAAATCAGCCTTAGATATTCAGAGTCAGGCTTATGAGGAGTGGCTCTGTAAGCTCTTCTTTTTTGGAGTCTAACTAAATATGTATTACCCTCCAAGTTGGAAACATGTGCTTTCGCGTCATTATCAGGCCATTTTTAAAAGGAACAACGGGTTTGAGAACAACGACTTCCAGCTGTTCACGTAAAACTAAACGGCCAACAAAACTTCTCAAGCATATCTACAGGTTGTAAGGATATTCCCAGAGCCATAATTGACTCCGACAACTACCTCAATCGGCGTGGATATGAATTAATCCAATTATAAATTAATAACAACAAAGTTTTTGTGGAAAAGCAAAATAAAATCTACCTGAGGGCTGTGTCTCGGATAAAAAATGTAGCTTAAACTTCAATCTTTTTAGCCCAAATCGTTTTCTTAATACCCATATGGGTTAGAGAAGATAATAAAACACACCTATGTAGGTATGTTTGTGCAGGATAAGATGGAAGTGAACACAATTGGTTTTACGGTTAAGAAACCAAGACCAAGTTATAGCTCAGAAAATACCTTCCCAATATTTTCCGTGTTTTTTTTTTCTTACTTAGTAGACAGCACAGAAAAATTTGCCTTGGCAAACAACAACAATTTGGATTGCAATCGATAAAAATGCCAGTAAAAAATGGCACTGGTGACGGCGATAGAACTTTCAATTATTGAAATGAAGACAGCGCTGATGGCGTGACGAAGAATTATTTTGCTACGCGTATCTAAATATCTGGAGCTATGAACTCTCTTAGGTTGAAGTATTTGCTATTTTATTTATCCGAGACGCCACTCTCAGGTCCATTTTGCGATGTTTTATGTAACTATTGCCATATCAATTGAATTTGACGGATAGAGTGAGTTAGAGCGTTTTATTCGCACTTGATTACTGTGTTGGCTACTAAGTAAAGAAAAAAACGCGGCTATTGTAAGGTTGCATCAGATTCCACTCAGTAGTTTTTGTGTAAAAGAGTAACAAACATCCATACAAAAGAGTTATTAGGCGTGTTCTCAAGACAAACAAGTCATTTTAATAAAGAAACCAACACTATTTTATTGGATTTAACTAGCTTGGCATGTTAATTAACTTTTTTCAAACACAGATGGAGCTGAAGTCAACTTTTTAAATGAATCAATAGGTCTGTTCTTTTACTCCCTTAAACTGCCGAAAACTCACAAATTCTCCCACTTTTCTACTCTTTTACTCTCGATTTTTTTAAGTTCTGTCACTTTGGAAGGAGAAAAATATTTTCCCTATCGACCGATTTTAGCCAAAAAAATTTCATGCGGGAGTTCTTGTCAGTTCTGTCAATCCATAAGAATTGAATTTTTTTGACGTTTGATATAATTTTGTGCATTTGGGAGATTTCAGCTGTCAAGTGTTCTTTTACTTTTTGGGAGAGTCAAAAAATTTAATCCCCACTCCTCGATTTTTGACAGTTTTCACAAAAACTGCTGTAATGAGCATTTACACAAATTAAGACATTTAAAGAATGGGTATTCCATTCAGCATTTGATCAAATCAATAAGAAAAACTTAATGTCCTTCACTGTCATTTCATTAAATTTGCAAAAGTTGTCAAAACAAAGACACAACTAAAACTCTTCTAAGGATCTTCATCCTCCATTTTGCCATGAAAGTTAATTATTCAATTTCGTCCAAACTTTCATGGAACATCGTCGTTGTTTCCATTATTTTCCCGGAAAGTTTAATTAATCATAAAACCCAACATCGATGTTTTGAATAGCCTTGATGGAATAATTTCAACTAACATTTTTTTTTTTTGACACACATCTTGCATGTTCTATAGTCAAAGTACAAGGTTTTCCGTTTACATATGGCGACAGAATTATTAAACCTAAAAAAATAAAGGCGTAGCAGTTATTCCTTGCTTGTGATGGTATAATTTTCGTCTCTGGCAATTATAAGGATTATAATTTTCATGCGCGAATATGGTCGTTTTGTGTCTAATTGGATTATATGAACATATAAATAGAATATGAGAAAAAAAGTGGATTAAACGTAATTTTTGCACTTTATTTGGAAAACAGAGGCGCCCAAGCAGAAACGATGTATTCAACGCCCTGCCCTGCTGGTATTAAAGCACCTGGTCTCTGTTTTAAGGCTTGAGAACGTCAAAATATGTGCTACCTATTGATTTTTAGTCATTCAACTATTTGCTCACAATATGGATTATAAAATAAATCGGAAACGGAAGACACAATAAACTGATAATAATCAATCGCATGAATTTACGCTTAAAGAATTTGGCGTTGAGCGTTTCTTTAGTTAATATGAAGTTTATAAGACTCTGACGTTAACAAAACTCTCCCAAAAAGCCATAAGGGTTTGTTTTGTTCTAAGAACTTTAAAATCAGGCTTTTATATCAATTTTTGGTTACTTACTTTAACTTTAATATCCCGCTTACAATTAAGTTCTATATTGCATACCAGAAAGACAGGGTTGGGATCCTAATTCACATATAAGTGAACAGGGTATCCCTTTCTACACTGACGGTTCAAAAATGGAATCAGGAACAGTTGCTGGAGTGTTTTGCCAATCTCTTAACATCACAGAGGTGTGTAAACTCCAAGCTGATTGTAGTGTCTTTCAGGCCGAGATCTATGCCATTGAAAAAGCAGCTGAAATGGCACATCATGAAAAGCTATAGCTCCTCGGAGATTACTTTTTTTGTAGACAACCAGGCTGCTATCAAAGCCTTAGCCAGTGAGACCATAAGATCAAAGGCATTCTTAAACTGTAGGAAAGAATTAAATAGAATCTGCCACACTAACCAGGTTAAGCTCTGCTGGGTTCCTGGACACAGCAATATAGAAGGGAACGAAATAGTAGATGAACTAGCCAGGAAAGGGTCAGAAGCAGATACAAGTAGTAGCGACAATTCAGATAGGGGACCACTCGTCCCGATTGGGGTACTCAAGAGGAAGATACACAAAAGAGATAAACAATAACTCCTGGAAGTCCAGGGACGATTGCGTAATCTCTAGAAGTTTATGGCCTAACATTAATAAAAAACGAAACCGGTATATTTTATCGCTGAGTAAAAAAAAAAAATAAATAGAGTGGCGCGACAGCTCTTGAAGAGCCAAGGCCTAAGTGGCTTACTCTCATCAACAATTCTCTAGGTGCGTGTGAAGAATTGAGGGGACCTACAATTTTACGCCGATTCCGAACGGCAAAGTTGAGAAGCACTTTTTCATGACAGATGATACTCTTGGAAGTTTTGTCAGTTCTTCGCAAGAGGCAGTGTCCGTGAAAGATGAAATAAAACTTTGGGCCCGAGTAGGATTCGAACCCACGATGTTCTGCTTATCAGTCAACGCACCTAACCACTAAGCTACGGACACTACATCGCAATAGTAAAAGGAACAATAAAATTCTGATAGGTGTACTAACGGGTCATTGCGCCATTGGCACAATGGCCAACAAGATAGGGGCTTTTGCACCCGATTTCTGTAGGAGCTGTTAGGATGAGGAGGAAATAGAAACCATTAAACACCTGCTCTGTGAATGTCCGAACCTCCAAACTAACCGACTCCGTCATTTCGGGAACAGGTTTGTTGGGGAACTGGATGATCTAGCACAGGTCTCAATGGCAAACATGAGGAAATTTATGGATAGCACAGGCTGGTTCGCTAACGAGCCGGCCTACATTAACCGGTAACTTTGAATAGCATCGATGCTAACTTTTATTTTTATAGGGGATCACAATGGACCAGTAGGCCCCCGTGTATGCAACAGTTCACGCTGTGCACAGCCTAACCTAACAACCTAACCTAACCTAAGTTCTACAAAGTCAACCTTAACTATTCACATTGTGTGTTAATTTATTAAAATAATGAATACGCAGCTTTAGTTTAATTAATTTTCTTTGAAAAAATAATAATAACAGTGGCTTGACACCTCGCACGTGCTTAACTCCGACTGCGTCATTGTTTTTGAGTTCATTTGTGCAAAGAAAGTTTTCGTGTGATTTTTATTGATAAGCAAACATATTATTTGGTTGTTGTCGCCCAAATTTCCTTAAACAGACATATGATAAAAAGATGAAGAAAATAATTTTTAAAATCGCAGACTCTTGTTTATTGAATTTGTGTGTTTACTTTTGCACTTTTTCGAAAACAAATGTACGCTTGCGATATACACTCGCTTATGCATGTTAGATAAACACCAAAAAAGGACTCTCAACTGAAAAACAATTTCAGATTGAACTGGATCAGTTTGACTACCAAAAGTTTTAACAGTTTTTTTTACGAAATATGAATCGAAGAAAAAAGCTGTTTAATGAAAATCCGAAAACAAATATTTGACAAGCTATAGTCTGTGACTATTGTCTTTTATATCGATCTTTTGAAAATTATTTGCTGAAGACGTCCCACAAAACTAGTAGTTCTGTGGAAATATTCACTTTACGGCAGATCTTGGATAAGACAAAGGAACTTCAAATCGATACCTACCACCTTTTCATCGATTTCAAGGCCGCGTATGACAGTGTCTGTAGAGACCAACTATATTGAGAATGTCTAGTTTTGGCATCCCAGAAAAAAACTCGTCCGTCTGTTTCATCATGGTCGGAAAAACCTAAAGAACAAATTTGACGTCAAAAAAGGTTTTAGACTAGGCAGTGTGCTGTCATGCGATTTCTTCAACATCATACTTGAAAAGATTGTGCAAGACTCTAACGTCAACACAAGAGGCACAATCTTTCAAAAGTCCGTCCAGCTCCTAGGAATTGAATTGAAATTAGAAGAACACAGCGTGATGTCAGTGGAGCGTTCGTAATTCTTGAAAAGGAGGCCAGGAAGATGGGTCTAACGGTTAACAAGGGCAAGACCAAGTTAATGCTGTCAACAAAAAGGACAACCAACATCGGCAGATTAAACTTCGAGGTAGTTAAGGACTTCGTCTACCTAGACTCCGCTACAAACTCAGACAAAAACACCAGCGCTGAAATCAAACGAAGAATCATTCTTGCCAATCGCTGCTTCTTTAAACTAAGAAGACAATTGAGTAGTAAAGTCCTCTCCCGAGCAACTAAAGAGCCACTCTACAAAACCGTTATCATCCCGGTCCTCATGTATGGTGCAGAGACATGGATATTCGGTCTTGTCTGCATAAATGGAGAATGGAGATGAAGATTCAATCCAGAACTGTACGAGCAGTTCAGCGACACTGACCTGACCAGAAAAGTTCAAGGTTCAATGACTTGGGTTGTTGGGTCATGTAGAGAGAATGGAAAATAATGTTTCAGCTCGTAGACTTTGAATCCAACCCGGAAGAACGTCGCAGAAGATGATAAATCAGGTAAAGCACACAGGTGATAGAGGACCTGAACCAACTTGGAGTGCGACAGCTAACTAGGGACTGAGCTAGCTGGAGAAGTTTGTTGGATGATACCCTGGCCCGACTGGGCCTTTTCACATCAGACGCAAAACCCGGTTTTGAAAAACTTTTCAAAAATTTTACGAAGAACATCCCTGTTTTGCAAAACCAAAAAAAAAGCATTCAGTAGTCTGTAATTCATTCAAGATCGCATATATTTCTCCCTCTCTCCAATAGCGAAATAGCGACAAAATATTTCGTTTCCGATTTTTTAATATTTTGGAACAAAGATCATCAGGGTGCCAATTATTGTGCGTATCCCCGAAGCTTTGGCTAACGGAGTCCGGAACAGAATTGCCTCATATTTCTGGACGGTAAATTTTCAATTTCCAATCATCAGAATATAGCTGAATCATCAAGAAATCAGGTTGAAAGAGACTTCTAATAACTTCAACCATTAGGGCAGTTCTGTACGCAATTTGGTCGTCTGCATACGCAATTTTACTCAGACAATCCTTTCAGATCGCTGGCGGTTGTGTAACTGCTGTAAAGGACCGGCGAATTAAGCCATATCTGGTTAGCTTTAGGTAAAGACCCTCTTACCCTAGAAAGCTAGTCCAAATCAACTTAACTTGAAGTGCACCCCTGCATTTTATATTTGACTTATTCGATTTCTGTCAAAGAAACAAGCTTAGACGCGGTATGAATGGTTTCATGTTCCACCTTGAACCCGAAATGGTTATACGGAATTATTGTGTTGTCCGCAGCCCACTTTGTCAGAGCTATATTGATGATTTTTTCGAATAAGTTACTGATGCTCGGTAGAAGACTTTTCGACCAAAGTTTTGATGGACTGGAGTTGTCATTTCCCTTTGTCAGGAGATGATGAATCACAGCTATTTTCCAACGCTCTTGATAGTATGCATTATTCAACGCGTTGTTAAACAGAGTGATCAATCGGTAAGTGTCTAAGTACAATTATCGATATACCATCAACTCCTCTCCTGCTGCTCTAGTAACTGTCGTTACTAACAGAGGAGCTGCGTCGCGTCGGTTTGCACGGCGATTGTAGCATTAGCCAAAAAGTGCTCACTGAAACGCATAAAACCACAGTTCTTAGATGGCTAATTCAAATATCGTTCCGAAAGTGGAGCTTATGAAACAAGGCTCTGTTTTTCAGGTCGTGGTTCGGGGGAATGCTAGCAAAAACTGCCAGCAATGTCAGTTAACGTTTTTGAGTTTTTAAACAAGGTTAGCTGAGTAGCAAAGAAAAAAGAATGTTGCGAATATGCTATATTTTAACACAGATTTGTGATTCTAGTTCAATTCTCACTGCGTTGCCATAAACAAGTCAAAAGGGCAGTCGCTAATGTCTTGAAAAGCCAAAAAAGGTTGAGTATAGTACAGCCCCAAACTGAAATCAATCATTCTTCTCTTCTTTTTTTAATACTCCTTTTTTTATTTTATTTTCGTAAAATATTTGGCTAAGCAAAGTTTGTCGGGTTAGCTAGTACTTTTTTCTTATATTGTAGTCCACGACGGTTGTAACCTCAGACTTTGGTTACAGTGAATAAATTTGTTTGGTTGTTGAGAGTACGTCTTTCCGACCCTTACCTTCTGCCAACACAAGGCCATCAGTATTTAATCTAAATGACTTGGAAGCGTTGGAACTTTTTTCTTTGGTGAAAAACTGTAAAAATTTAGAAATTGTATAGTTCGTCTACTGTAACGGGAATCAAAAGGTGTCCCAATTTTAACAACTCATGAATTTCTTTTAATGTCTCCATCATCGATGGTAACACTTCGACAACTTTCTCGAAAACAACACTAGCGATTTAGACAATTGTTTCATAAAGGAAAATAAAAAAATCTATCTAAGGTTTAAATTAATGGTGTTGCCTCGAAATTAGATTTTTGCATGTTTTTCTTTATGGTTCGATTTGAAACCCTGCAAATGCTGAAATGAGCGACTACTTTTTCGGCTAGCAGTTTTTCTCTAAGACTGACCACCAAGACGTTGTACCCGATCTCAAAACGATGTTAAAGAAATCGCATGACAGTGCATCGCCTTGTCTGAATCCTTTTTTGACGTTGAAAGATTCCGTAAGCTCGTTGTCAACCTTGAATAATCAGCGTGAGTTCTCCATCGTCAATTTGTACAAGCAAGAGAGCTTTGCAGGGATGTCAAAACTAGACATAGCTTTACACAGTTCGTCTCTGTAGATGCTGTCATATGCGGCCTTAAAATCGATGAAAAGGTGGTGGGTATCGATTTGGAGTTCATAGGTCTTTTCCAGGATCTGCCGCAACGTGAAAATTTGGTCGATGGTTGACTTTCCTGGTCTGAAGCCACATTGATAAGGACCAATCAGATTGTTGACGAAAGGCAGAAAGGATCTTGTAGTCGATGTAAAGAAGACTTATTCCTCTGTAGTTGGCGCTGTTTAGAGGATCTCTCTTTTTCAGGATCGGGCAAACAATGCTGAGGTTCCATTCATCGGGCATGCATTCCTCTGACCAGATGATTGGTGGCATGCTCCTATCTAGCTCGTCGCCTGCTGCTTTGAACAACTCAGCAGGTAGTCCATCTGCTCCAGCGGCTTTGTTGGATTTTAGCCGTGATATTGCGGTTTTCACTTCTTCTAGGTGAGGTTAACGAAATTGTTGGCTATCATCGTGTCCGATGAAAGGCTCCTGTCTGACGGCGGTGTTTTGTTCGTCGTCGCCGTTATACAGTCTACAGAAGTGGTCTTTCCAAATCCCCAGCATTGACTGCGATTCTACTATGATGTGCTCTTGTTTATCTCTGCACAGGCATCGGTTCTTGCTCGATGACCTTGAGCCAGCTCTTTAACCTTTCGTTACGGAATGACGCTCCTGGGTATTTTTTACTAAGATGATTTCATTGTTAAAAATGTATGCAAATATATATTATCAGCTTTTAGCAGTAAAAAAAATGTGAACCAACAAAACTTATAAATGCAACACTTAGTATGTCAACAAAATTCTATGGCGTCTGTTCGGCTTAGAAACAAAGCAAGTAGTGTCCGTAGCTTAGTGGTTAGGTGCGTTGGCTGCTAAGCAGAACATCGTGGGTTCGAATCCTACTCGGGCCCAAAGTTTTTATTTCATCTTTCACGGACACTGCCTCTTGCGAAGAACTGACAAAACTTCCAAGAGTATCATCTGTCATGAAAAAGTGCTTCTCAACTTTGCCGTTCGGAATCGGCGTTAAATTGTAGGTCCCCTCAATTCTTCATACGCACCTAGAGAATTGTTGATGAGAGTAAGCCACTTAGGCCTTGGCTCTTCAAGAGCTGTCGCGCCACTCTATTTATTTTATTTTTAAGTAAAAAAAACAAAAACCAAATTCAATTAAGTACCACCCAAGTAAATGGATGTCTCAAAAACGATTACAAGTTCTTTTCTTGGGTTTTGTTCATTTTCTATCTTGACATATCGCCCCGCGTACAGTATCTGCTGACATGACAACAAAAACTAAATATTATAACGTCACTTCGCTTCGCTCACCATTCGCCCCCTAAATGATGTCACATGGATGGACAGTCAACGAAAATAAAATTAAAACTCAAATAAGCGCCCGTCCTCGTCCATATAAATGACCACTTAACAGTTAAATGTCAGACTATTTAAAGCAGACTGTCATCGCATTCGTCTATGTTGGGCTGTCTATTATACCGTTAGAGATACTCTTATAAAATAATTTGATGTAATGTAATTGAATGCGTATTTTAATTCGTTTTCCGCTTTTCTTTGTTCTTTTCACAGAATGACACTGAGATAAGTCAGTTACGCATAAGAGTACTTGGAGGACAATCCCTAGCGAAAAAAGACATTTTTGGAGCCAGGTAAGAATTAGGCTGCAATGCCCCAATCGATATTTTTTTTGTCAATACATTTCTTGCCTGCAGTGATCCTTATGTCAGAATCGACCTCAACACAATTCATGGTGATATAAATATCGACTCGGTCCTTACCAAGACTAAAAAGAAGGTAAGCGTGTTGTGCTTTAGGGACACATGAACTGAACTGAACTGATTATTTTTTATGATTTTGTCTTTTTTGTTTTAACCAAAAAATGTGCAGACTTTAAATCCAATGTGGAATGAGGAATTTATTTTTAGGGTGAGTTCAATGGAGCCTTAAGCCAAAAAAAAAAAAAAAATCATTTGTAAACAAAAATTGTCTTTTCAGGTGAAACCAAACGAACAAAAATTAGTATTTCAAGTATTTGATGAAAATCGCTTAACCCGTGATGATTTTCTTGGCATGGTCGAACTGACATTGGTAAATTTACCCAAAGAACAAGAAGGCAGAACTATAAATCCAAAAAGTTACTCACTGCGGCCTAGAAGGTCAGTAGGGTATGTTTATGATTTTGCATTTTTTTATTTTTTAATCTTTGTGATTTTTCTTTTGATTATACATTTCGATTTTCTTAGCAGCAACAACAAAACATAAATTGCGATTTCAAATTTTTGACAACTAACTTATCGATTCTAGCTTATCTTCAAAAAAATATTTTCTGTTCGTATTGAAATCGGTATTGTTTTCCTTTAGTTAACGCATGCAGTCGGAACGGTTATAAAATAAGGAAGACGATAATGTCTGAACCTCAAAAAACAGGAATTCAAACGTGCTTCAATAGTAGAACTGTTAGTTTAACCGCTTGCTCTGCGGTTAAGGTAGAAAATCAACAGCACATGCACAAATCCATTACAAATACTACTTTAGTACCGTTAAAAGCAATTTGTTTGGCATTTGTGCTTCGTGAATGACACTATATCGCATTGCCCGTAACAATTTAATAATCGGACAATGTAGAAGTTAGGTTATGTTAGGTTAGGTTACGAGGGGTGTGCACAGAAGCATGAATTGATTAACGTCAGCACCTAGCAATTAAGCCTTATCTGACGTGTGACCACTCACACAGGTGTCGTTTATAAGTGTTGACATTCACCCTGATGATCCACCAGCTACAAAAGCACACCTCAACTTTCAAAAGAAAGAAGCGGGTACCCTGCAACCAGATTCACACCAGTACCAATTGAATTAGTGCCAGCCCTTATTCATCTTGGTTTGATTCTAGACTACTATTCAGGCAAAACACGGAACTGCACTCAACCCTCGTTTACCGAAAGAAGAGCCGTTGTCCGGTCACGGAAACTGCACTCAACTTTCAGTCACCGAAAGAAGAGCCGTAACCGCGATTTGCGAACAGCAGCTGAGGCCAAACTCAGACAACCACAACCCCCGCGAAGGTCCATCCCACTAGTGAGTTGGCAAGTCCTCACTACCCGCGGTACCCAATTGCCCCTGGGTGAGGGGTTGGTGTCACATTTTGGTTCTGTATAACCATTCGTTATACAGACATTGTTTCATTTTTGTGATCTTTTGAGTTTTGCAGCTTTTATCAACTGGCAGATGAGGGACACCGCTCACCCTCTGTCAAGTATATCCACTTTGATTGAAGGGATGAACCAGCCAATCAAGAGATATACCCAACAGGGCGTCTAATTTCATTAACGTCTATCCACATTCGGTATTCGTTGATCGTATTTCCTCATTTAATATATCCTTAGATATATTATCTGTTAAGGATCGCATCAATCTTCATTATACGTCCTGTTTCAATCCGTCAATTCCATTAGACTAAAGCTGCCTACGTCCGCAGGTTCATGCCAATAAATTGACAAGAACCTCTCAGAGGCACCACTTGAAGGTGTAGGTCAGCACGTTCACTTACTGGGGAATATGTACTCGGAAACATGTTTCCTTTCTAAATTTCCAGGTCCATGATTTCACCTCCAGGGGTGTGCACAGCGTGAACTGTTGCATCGCGGGGGCCTACTGGTCCATTGTGATCCCTTATAAAAATAAAAGTTAGCATCGATGCTATTCAAAGCTGCCGATTAACGTAAACCGGCTCGTTAACGAACCAGCCTGTGCTATCTATAACTTTCCTCTTGTTTGCCATTGAGACCTGTGCTAGATCATTCAGTTCCCCAACAAACATGTTCCCGAAATGGCGGAGTCGGTTAGTTTGGAGGTTCGGACAGTTACAGAGCAGGTGTTTAATGGATTCTATTTCCTTCTCGTCCTGACAGCTCCTACAGAAATCGGGTGCAAAAGCCCCTATCATGTTGGCCATCGTGCCAATGGCGCAATGACCCATTAGTACACCTATCACTATCAGGATTTTAATGTTCCTTTTACTCAGCGATAAAATAGACCGAGTTTCCTTTTCATTAATGTTAGGCCATAAACTTCTAGAGATAACGCAATCGTCCCTGGATTTTCAGGAGTTATTGTTTATCTCTTTTGTCTATCTTCCTCTTGAGTACCCCAATCGGGACTAGTGGTCCCCTATCTGAATGGTCGCTACTACTTGTATCTGCTTCTGACCCTTTCCTGGTTAGTTCATATACTATTTCGTTCCCTCCTATATTGCTGTGTCCAGGAACCTAGCAGAGCTTAACCTGGTTAGTGTGGCAGATTCAGTTTAAAACTGCCTTTGATCTTATATAGTCTCACTGGCTAAGAATTTGATAGCAGCCTGGCTGTCCACGAAAGAAATTATCTCCTATGAGCTTAGCTTTTCATGATAGATGTCAGCCTGAAAGACCCTACAGTCAGCTTGGAGTTTACACACCTCTCTGATGTTGAGAGATTGGCAAAACACTCCAGCACCTGTTCCTGATTTCATTTCTTAACTGTCAGTGTAGAAAGGGATACCCTGTTCACTTATAAGTGAACTAGGATCCCAACCTTGTCTTTCTGTTATGCAAATAGAAAATTTCCAATCAAAATCTAGTAAAGGGGGAATGTAATCGGTGGTCTCCATCAGTCCTGAAATCAACTGGAAAGGGTCATTATTCCTCTCGCTGTTATCTTGAGGAAACAAAGTATGGGTACGTTAGCCTTATGGACAGAGTCGTTGTAACATGCATCCGTCACTGGCCTGTAGTGTAACAAGCTGGGTATTCCTTACAATACATTCATATTCATAGATGAGGAGACCAGCTAGAAAAGGATACTGTTTTCTTCTTCCTCTGTAAGCGCCCTGCGTTGGCCAGAACAAAAGCCGAATCATTAGAAACATTTTCTTCAATGACCTGAACGATTTCTAAGCTGAAGACCATGAATCATATTTCATTTCTAAACGTGATAATGTGGGTCTGGGGCGTACTTCAAACGATTTCTGTAACAGTTTCTCTTGGACCTTGAGATCACAAGCAAGCGAACCTCATAAAATGCTATAAAAACAGCGCCATTCACCGCTTACTGAACCACCGAGTTAAACTACTCCTAGTCGCTATTTCTATTAGTGATCGGCACTCTCAAATGATTTATTAGATTATTATTGATTCGGGTAACTATTCGTGATTATTCGATTATGACATTCGCGTTTTCATCCTTTATAGTCAAACTCAGTGCTACTTCACTACTTTGGGGAAAGGATAGATGATGTAAAAGGAAATGTCGGTAAATATTGCAATGACTAAGGAAGACAGAGTGTGGAAGAGAGTTCCACATTCGCGTAGTGAGGCTAAAGAACGATTCTCTGTACATGACAGTGCTTCCGAAGTTTTGCTCAAGGGTGAACTGGTGAGCATTCCTGGTGCGGGTATTACGGTTGAATATCTTAAGAGGAGGAATGCAACTGGCTATTTCACTAGAGCATAAACCGTTAAAATAACGGTAAAAGAGGGTGAGGCATGATACATTACGCGATGTTCAAGAGATTTAAATGAATCAACGATGCTATGACACCAATCAATTTGGATGCTCTTTGTTGTACTCAAGCTATTAGGACGTACATATATACGTTTTGTAGATGATAGCCGAATCAGAAATAAAATACAAATAAAATAGAGTGGCGCGACAGCTCTTGAAGAGCCAAGGCCTAAGTGGCTTACTCTCATCAACAATTCTCTAGGTGCGTGTGAAGAATTGAGGGGACCTACAATTTTACGCCGATTCCGAAGTTGAGAAGCACTTTTTCATGACAGATGATACTCTTGGAAGTTTTGTCAGTTCTTCGCAAGAGGCAGTGCCTGTGAAAGATGAATTAAAAACTTTGGGCCCAAGTAGGATTCGAACCCACGACGTTCTGCTTAGCAGCCAACGCACCTCACCATCAGCGGAATCAGAAGGGGAAACAAATTTCTTGCATCGTCTTAAAAAACGTAAGCATCTTGCGGAATTTCATTCCAAAAAGGTGGTCAGAGAATCTCGAGATGTTCGGTCTCATTGATGCCATTCATGGACAGTGGCATCCCCCTATCTCGCTTTAACGATACAAGACAGCATTGAGTTTTCGAAAACCTAAACTCTACGCGATTTTATTCCCATGTACATGCTGTTAAAGTCAGAGTTTAACGAGGTTATCATATTTTACCGTTGCAGTTCCACATCTGAAGAGGAGGGATGTGAGTCTGGAAATGAATAAAAAAAGCTAAGGGTACTGTCATCAGCGAAACAATTTATTGGATTAGAAGTTAGACAAGAAATCATTGATGAAAATGATAAAGAGGATCAGAGACAAAACGGAGCCCTGAGACACACCAGCATTTACTTTATTGTGGATTTCAGACTTGCTTCCGTCCAATACAGTTTGTATTGATCTGTTCGAAAGAAAGTGCTTAGTCCAACGAAGAAAGGATTGGTCGATACCGAATACCGAAAGAACTTTCGAGCAAGAGCAAGATACACAGACTTGTTGCGCAGACAAAATTCAAAATTGGTGTCAAAGTGCAATTTCGTTCCTATTCCCATGCGTGCACTATAACATCATATACTAGTTGAAGAAGTGATGGTCCTCCATCTTTAGGTTTGTTGTCCTTTAGCCGGTTGAAAGAGAACTGTGGCAGGACAATAATTCTCCTTGCTAACCATTCGCCTTGAATAAAAGTTTATAAGGCTTTACTTAGAGATTAGAGCAAACGTCACGGGCGTTTCAACCGATTTTCGCTTACAGTAGGCATGTTGAGACTTAGACATGAGTCTTGTATCAATGTTTGCCCTGATGTGTATATCTATCAATCTTTCTAATGTCTTAAGAAGGAACGATGATAAACTAATGGGTCTGAGATCTTTAGGGTTAACTTGCGAGCATTTAAAAATTAATGAAAAATTGTGGTCACAGTCCGATTCCGGCTTATTGTTGAATTTCGTTACACCCTGTATATTTATGTGTAAATAAATGCATCAAAATCAATAGAGATGCCGCATTTTTATAACATTTTGAAATGAAAATTATTTTTTTCAAAAAATATGTTTTGTTGCTGCTGATGATTTTCCTTTCTTTTCAGTTGAATTGAGTTACAGTTGTTTAATTAGTTTCCTAAACGTTATTAACCCTGGCGGCTAAATCCAGAATCATTTTTGTTTAGTAATTCTCAAAATTGTATTTGTATTTGTAAACAATGTCTTCTTTTGTGCGCTGTCCTGAATACATAAAAATTCTGTGTTGATACGTTTTATCACGGCAAGAAAGTATTAAATAATTTTTTGAAATATTTATAGCGCCAAATCCCGAATAAAGGGCACACTAGACATTTATCACGCTTATATTCGTGACGAAGTGTCAAATTCCTCGACCGACGGCGGCGATTGGGATCATGTGGAAAATATTTCAATAACTGGCACACAATCAGGGGTATTTATTTATTTATTTTTAATTTTGCTTTTAATCAATTACTTAAACAAAAACTCTGATTTATAGAATCCGTTTCCAAATCATACATCAGAGCCTTTGCCCCAGGGATGGGAGGAGAGGCAAGACGCGAATGGTCGAACGTATTATGTTAATCATACCGCTCGAACAACACAATGGAACAGACCCTTATTGTAAGTGCATCTTATTAAGTATTATGAGTTGATAGTTAATTGATTCATTGATCTTTCGTTTTAGATCTGCGACAAATTCGGTAGCAGTTGATGCTGCTGCTTCCGATTTTCAAAGACGGTTCCACATAAGTGTGGATGACTCAGAAGCGCAAAGAAATCCGGTATGTATTGCGATTCCAGACAAATTCGTTCTATCCAGCATGTTTGATATATTCGAACACAAAAGAATAATTTTGTCACTTCCTTTTTGCATGAATATGTTACTACTCAAAGCGAGTATACTTATAATTTTTGAATGTGTGAATTATTCTTACGTCCAGTAAAATTTCAGTTCCTATAAACTAGGAATCCATATTGAATTCCGTTTGACAGTTGTTCTCTTTGGTAAAGAACAAAGACTTCAGATTGTCAAAATGTCTAAACGTCATCTAGACACAATCAAATTTTACTGGACAAATACGGATTTTTGTTTGCTTCTTTCCTGTGTGTAATTAATTTAATTTAAAAAAAAAATCACAAATTAACACAATTTACAAAAAAGAATGCAACCGTACTGGTTGATGGAGCGGCATCCACTGCTAGACGCACTGACAATAATAGTAGATCCTTAAGTCGATCCAGCAGTTGTTCTTCGTACTCAGGTTCGTTTAGTAGAGATGATGATGTTGATAACGAAGGCGACGACTACGCCAATGGTACAGAAGACGAAAGTGATAGTGATCGAATGCCAAGTGATGTGGATGATCACAATAGTAGTCTGGCTGACTTGCCACACATCACAAAAACTTTTGTAATTAAAGACAATTTGTTTTTCTTTGTAGGAATAAAAATCAAATAGAAAATTAGAAAAATGTGTAGAAAGAATAGAATTCATAAAAAAAACAAATACGTGTTTCGTTTAGGATACCATCAGTCAAGCTAGTGTCGATGACAACAACACCTCACCACAACAATCGTTGAACTCATTAAACTCGGAAACAAATACAAGGTTGTTTATTGTTTTGTTGTTTTTTTTTTTTGCATTTCGTTCGTTTAAGTTCGACTTCATTCATGTGATCGATCATTTCTTGTTTTTTTGTAAATTAGACCCCAAGCCACACGTCCAGCGCCAGTTATACCAAGTTCATTGTCTCGCCGAGCAATGGAAAATGTACGAAATAGTAACTACATTATTGCTGCTGAGACGTCATCAGCTGCGGCTTCTGTGAACGTACCAAGTTGGAGGACAGCCAACAACAACAATAACAACGAAAATAGGGAAAGCTCTATTCAATCGGTTAGAATTTTTCAGAAATGCATTCCTTTGTGTTGCCTAGATTTTAGCTATAAACAATAATATTTATGTAAACCGTCCTTGTCTCAATAATTAAGTTGTGATTCGTTATTTTTATAAATATTCATATAAGTTTAAATGTGTTGCGTCCGTAGATTAACTTTTTTCTTGTACTCACAAAAATTCCGTTTCGAGATTCATTTATTTCGAATCGAGGTTAGTGAGTTACATTAGGCGCTATTCACCACAAAAAATGCAATTAGGAAAATGAGCTCGCCTGAAATGTCAAATTACTCGCCTGTATTTTCACAGGCAGAGTTCTAAGTACTACGAGTATTGCCACTGCTTACTACATTCCATGGGAAAGCCGTTTTGTAGTTGGTCCAAACCAGTTAAGAAATAAATACCAACGGGAAACTAAACTGTCAAAAAAGCTTTGAGCTGCGTTCTTTTAATCACTATCGTCAAAAATTGTTAACAATTGTTTGCATTTTTCGTTCTGAAACTCCATGGTTGTTAAAGCGGAAAACATAAAGCCGCCTTGCTGTTAGCGCTGACTCTGTTACGCTACTATAGTTCTGTTCGCGTACCCTCCTTAAGGCCGTGTGCGAATTGGATGAATTGTGGTTAAAAATGGATGAATTTTTAACCACTACTGTCATATTTTAACCTACTCCGCAGCTAGTCTAATTTTTAACACAATTTATTCAATGCGAAATGTCAAAATTTAATCAAACGTCAAGTTTTAACCCATTTTTAACCCAATTCGCACACGGCCTTAACAGTCTAATTTTACGAAAAATTGCGAAATTTAACCAAATCCTACTCGCGTACTCAAAAATTTTTGTAATTTTTCGTAAAAGAGGGCGCTAACGAGAGAATAAAATATTTCCCCAACCTACGAATTTTAGCCCAAGAAATTTCTTTTGAAAAGTGTCAAATTTGATTGAAAATAGCAAATAAATATTTAAATTTTTCATACAAAAAAACTTGACAGTTAAAATGTGGGCAATTTGTTGTTTTGCCGTTCATTTACTTTTTTGTGAGAGAATTTTACTTCCACTCCTTAAATGTCTTGCGAGTTCTAGTGCAGAAAGTACGCGAACGGATCTAATATTACAACGTTTGCTTCAGCTTGTGCCACGTTACGTTAATATTACGGATTTCTCACAATATGTCAAATTTAAGGTTTAGCAACAAAGCTGCTTTGCTATATGTTGTTCGCAATTCCTATGCTTGAACCTTATGCGTCACTCAACACTAACAGCAAAACAGCTATGTGTTTTCCGCTTAAAATTTCAGCTGTCAATTCCCTCTAATGATACATATAAGTTGCGATCTGTCAAAGTGAACAGTTTGCATACAAACAAGCAAGGCCAGTTCTACCTGACGAAATCTCATTAAAAATCGGCGCCATATTTATCTGTCAGCCATTTCAACGTTACGTAAAGTAATTATCTCACCACCTCATCATTTTCCTTAATGCAGAAATATAATGATCCGTCCGTAACTGAGCGAGAACAAGAAATTCATATATTGTGCCTCAAATGGCGGATTGCTCTGTTTCGTCAATTTCGACTGCTGACTGGATTTATTTACATATTTTTCTGAAGAGAAAGTCGATTTGTTGTTGATTTTAAGTAATTAATTTCTTGGAACTGGCCGATTGAGAGATAGGGCACGTTCAGCTGTGAAAACAAGAGTTTACTAATCATAGATAGATGGTCACCATCACCACAGTACACAGAATGCAAGGTATTATATTCCCGATTTTCTTCTCCCAATGTTCGCGCATATGTCACATTTCAGGGACCAAAATGTCAAAATACAACAAAAGTTGTTGTTGTGTTATCGGCATTTCTTTTTGTGCCTTTCGCGCATTTGTCACATTTCAGAGACCAAATGTCAAAATTCAATAAAATTTGTTGTTGTCTTATCGGCATTTCTTTTTGTGCCTTTTCTCACTTCTGTCATCTTGGTCTCTGAGAGATGCGCATATAATCCCTTGTATTCTGTATACTGTAGATGTAGAGGGTCACCTTTACATATGGATAACTTTAATTTTTTTTTGGTTTCTGCCTCGACAATTGCCTATCCAAATCAATGTGAATGTGAACGCACCCATTGAAAAAAAAATTAGCATTGAAATGAAAGTACATTTTTTAATCGCTCCAAACAAAATAACTCGGCTTTACCAAAAATATAGCAATTTTATTTTATAAAACATGTATCTATATGTAACGTATGTATGTATTTTTGTTTAGACCAATAACAGCGATTTTACATCCGAGGACTTTAACCTGCGTTCCATATCCCCTGTCCCATCGCCTGGCGATACAGTTGAAAGGTTATATTCTTCATTGACTTTCAATAGTTTTTCCAAACATTAATTTATGAATATGTCTGTATGAATTAGGTCTTACACAAGTATGATAACCGACTTGAGGCCAGTGCGTCAAGGGCCAGTTGTACCGATGTCACAGCAAGTTATAGAAACTTTAAGAAGTCGTCATTCTCACAACACAAGGAACATACATCATGATTCATTGCGACCGGTTAGAATACAAATACGTTATTTTAAATGCAATTTGATCGTCTGGTTTTGGTCATTCATGAAATTTGATGTTAGTTTTGTCCAAATCATAAAGTTCACAACATCATCGCAATATTTACTACTATCTATGGGTCTCTCCAAATATTTGTTTTATCGATTACTTATGATTCCAATTGCTTTTTTATTTTTAAAATTGCCTATTCGAAAAGACTTTAAACGATTTTTGGAACACCCTGTAGTTAATATGGGTCACATGAGTATGCATAGAGACTTCAATTTAACAGTAGCCGTCCTTTTTCACTACTCAGTAGCCAGCACAGCTAAATTTCCCTCGGCAAACAACAACAATTTGGATTGCAGTCGATAGATAGGCCAGTATAAAAAAATGACAGTTGTGTTGGCGATAGAACTTTCAATTATTGAAATAAAGACAGCGCTGATGGCGTTAAGAAGAATCACTTTGCTACGCGAATCTAACTCCATTGAACATTTCCGATGGCAGGACTATCGGCCTGTCATCAGATAATCCAATAGAGACCAACAATCCAACATCCAGTCCATGATCCGGTCATCGCAGTCTGAATTTTTCGAGCGAATCATAATTACTAGATTGTTGATTGGATTGGATTGGATGGAGACTGTTCGTAATGATCTAAGCTATGAACTCTCTTAGGTTGAAGTATTTGCTAATTTTGTTCAAATCCGAGACGCAACCCTCAGGTCCATTTTGCGACGTTTTATGTAACAATGGCCATACAAATTGGATTTGACAAATTGGATTTTAAAGATAGTTGGAACGTTTTCTTCACATTGGATTACTGTGCTGGCTTCTGAGTAGTGAAAAAAAAACGGCCTATAATTGGTTCACATATTTCGTTCCCATTTATCCACGACTGTACTAACGACGAATTAATTCTTATTTGAATATTCAAAACAGTCAAACTCGTCACTGTGAGATTAACTAATTCTAACTGCAAGTAAATATTAACAAACATTTGTCAAAAAATATGAAAACACATAACAAGATGCAGAAGTATTCGATTAAACCAGGAAGTATTCAATAGGCCAGTTCCACCTAACAACATCGCACTGAAATCTCAGAGATGTTTTAAGTGGAACAAAAAATTTCAGCTGAGAACTGAGATTTTTTTCTGAGATCTCTGAGATGAAATTATTTTGGATTCGATTTTTCACACAACTATTTTGACGTGACTGACATATTTACAACAACAATTTTTAGGGTACCCATTTTATCTAAATGAAAACTGAGAATTATGTTCCACGTTCCACCAAATGATTTTGCGTCAGTCAAAGTGACATTGATATTTTTAGGTGGAACTGGCCTAATAGACGATGTTCACATTGGACTATTTCCGCCGACTTATTTTGAAGTAAGGCCAATCTGTCGTGTTCAAACACAAAAGTAGTGTGAACACTATAGACTCACATTGACGTCTTATAGTTGTCATAAATTGACAATAGGCCAGTTCCACCTAACAACATCTCATTGATGTGAGACCAAGAAGAATTGCTACTGAAATTCAATTTTTTTTGGCGTGTAAGAAATGTGCAAAATCGAATCAATCCCTTTTTTGAATGTCTTCGTTGTCTGGTCAGTTGTTAAATCGTGTAATATCCTTTTACAATTATGTGTAAATCCATCTCCAAAAAGAGATTCAAGAGTAATCAATCCTTCGAGAAAAAACTTAAATTTTTTTGTGAAAGAAATGCGGATCAATTCTTGGGTTATAAGAAAAGCCACATGAGATCTCAAAGTCACTTTGACTGAGGCAAAATCATTTGGTGGAACATAATTCTCAATTCTCATTGACATAAAATGGTGACCTTACAAATTGTTGTTGTACATTGTCAGTCATGTCGAAATAGCTGACTGAGAAATCGAATCCAAAATATTTTCATTGCAAAGATCTCAGAAAAAAATCTCATTTTTCATTTTTTTTTTCCACTTAAAAAATCTCTGAGATCTCAGTGAGATTTTGTTAGGTGGAACTGGCCTAATTAATTTGACGGCATATGCCAGATGTCAAAAAAAATCCATAAATTTTTAGTTTGGTTTGAAAATCCTGCCTCACTTTGTTGTCTTTTTCTTACCAGCAAGTGCGAAAGAGAAAAAACATATAGACGTCAAGATAAGTCGGAGGAAAGAATCCAATGTGAACAGCGTCATATGAATATATTTAGAGCTAATTTATTAACGAAAGGTGAATTCATTTGAGTACCACTTGACAAGCAAAGTTGCCCGATGTGAGATATCGGAATTTTAAAACTTGAAGTGAGTGAGAAAATCATTTTGAAAAGCTGTCTAAATTTTTTATTGAAAATTCAAAAATAATTAAAACATAACGATTGTAAATCGTTATACATATGTAATTGTTCGCGGGAAATCAATCAATACTTCCTTGAAAGGCCGGTCGTGAATTTACTTGGATTGCCATCACTACATTTGAAATATTAGAATTTTTTCGCTTCGAAATTAAGGTATAGGTTTTGTTTTTAATACACGTACATTTGTATATATGTACAATCGTAATGACTTCGAAACTACCATAGCAGGTTATCAAAAATTATGTACAAGTGCCTAATGGATTTAAATGTTTCTCAACAAGGCCAATAGTGTGGGAATACAATATGTCATACGTCATTTTGAAGGTAATATAATTCATTTAAATTTTCAGTGTTTTCTGGATTTGTTTCGAGAGTGTGTTCTACACATTTGCGTGACCTTGACATTGCGTTGACCTCTGCTTGAAAGATAATGGGAGATCGACCCATTGGGATAGATAGTCCGGTTCCACACCAGTACTCTCAGCTGTTCTTGACTCATCTGTGCACCATTTGATGGCGTTTTCCTT
Organism: Sphaerophoria rueppellii; assembly: GCA_920937365.1. Classification (NCBI taxonomy): domain Eukaryota; kingdom Metazoa; phylum Arthropoda; class Insecta; order Diptera; family Syrphidae; genus Sphaerophoria; species Sphaerophoria rueppellii. The sequence continues at coordinate 108,994,709 of CAKKXW010000001.1, read as the reverse complement.
GAATGAAAAGTTGTTACTTTCACCTATCCATTTCTTTTCACTACTTTATTGTATCTTATACTTTTTTTTCACAAAGTTATAGTTTGTGACCATACCATCTGTCGGAACATCAAGGAAGTTATCAACTGTGAATTTTGAAAGAAGGTCCTTATATCTGTTTCTTATGCATTGTCCAGATGCTGTTCCTGACTTGGCAAATCTAATAATGGCTCCCCTAGCAGTGTTTTTAATAGTAATATTGAGTCAAATGTAGAAGTTCGTCCATTGCTGCTGTAGGGCAAGTTCTCATAGCACCTGTGATGGAAATGCACGCGAGACTCTGTACTTTTTGTAGTGATTTCCTAGCTGTAAAAAGTGCTAGTGTCCGTAGCTTAGTGGTTAGGTGCGTTGGTTGCTAAGCGGAACGTCGTGGGTTCCAGTCCTACTCGTGCCCAAGGTTTTAATTTCATCTTTCACGGACACTGCCTCTTGCGAAGAACTGACAAAATTTCCAAGAATATCATCTGTCATTAAAAAGTGCTTCTCAACTTTGCCGTGAGTTGCTTGCTAGTCTTTTGCATGTCATGGGGCTTTAGTGGCTTTGCCGATGGTAATTTCGATGTGTTTATTTCCAGAGCAGGGTGATCACTAGATACTTCCTTCTGTTAACACTTCTCCATCTAATTTCATTTCTTTCATGCGTGGTAGAAGTCTATACGTGGTAAATGGTTTTATTGTTGTCTTAGTAGAGTTGATTTTAAGCCCTATTTATAGGCACCATATCCTGGTGATGGTTAAACCTCTTTGAATAACATCGCAGAGCGTTTTTGCGACAGAAGTTATTACAATATCATCAGCAAAACGTAGACATCTTGTACCCTGTGACTTTCAAGTAACTCATCAACAACGAGACTCCACAATAGGGGTGGTAGAACTACTCCCTGAGGGTAGCCTTTAGTTGTGATGTTCTGATGCTTAACATTTCATTTATCCATCTTGTTATTGTGATGGGAACACATTTTCTTTCTAACGCTCTTGATACAGCAGCATGAGAGGTGATGTCGAAAGCCCCCTCAATGTCCAGAAAGGCAAATAAAGCTGTTTCTTTTGCATCTGAGCAGTTTCTGTGGACCAACGCGACCTGTAAGCGTGTTGGCGATGGTTTATAGGCATAATTACTAGGACTTCTGATCTTATGAAGCTATCAATGAATTACTTCAAATTTTATAGTAGGAAGGATGTTAAATTAATCGGCCTTAAAAGACTGGATGCGCAGTATCTTCTTTGCCTGTTTTGGGAATAGAGATAGCTTAAGCCCTTCTCTACAGACATGGTACGTGCCCAACTTCGAAGTAAGCTAATTTTTAACTTCCCAGAGGAAGTTATTGTAATGGGTCCGATTTTGTGATTCTCCAATTTTTGCATATCCATGTTTTGAGGTCATTAGAATCCGAATCAAGCGTTTTTATGATGATGTCTGTGTGTGTATGTGCGTTACGTTTTTTCAGCTCGATTATCTTGCACACCACTCATCGTATTGCCATGAAATGGGTCTCATTCGACGCGGTATTGTGTTGTTAAGAGCCGATTGAGCGAAATCGGCTTAGAGGTTTTTAAATGGCAATCAAAAATCTAAGACAGCCCTAATATAATGAAAATTATGATAATTTCTGCAATAATTTCTACAACAGTGCAAAAAATCTTATAGTTAGTGTGAAAAAAAAAACAATATTCAGGAGTATCATAGACTATATTTGATTACTAGCCGACCCACCAAACACTGTTTTGCCACATAAATGTTAACCTTCGGAAATTATAATCCGATTAGAAAAATTCTTTCACAAATAGAAAACTACAATATTCAGGAGTAATAGGCTGTATTTGTAGTTGTGCATGAGTCTATGAGTTTGTACGACAAACTTTTGGCAGACGGCGCCACTGTTATTCAATGTCAAATCGTGCGTGTACATTATCAACTATACAACAAAAACAACTAATGTTTTTACTTATTTTTTTACTCTGGGAAGTTAGTGGTGTGGACTGCTGGGTCGCACTCATATTTTTTTTTAAATAATTTCTGTTTGTCAAACAGACCCCAGTGTATATTAAAATTACGTTTAAAAGATGGTCAAAAAATGTAAAAGGCACGAGGTCGTATTTCATCAGAACATTTCAACGAACAGATCATCTTACCTTAGTTTCAACAAGGGTTGCTTTTATTTCGAACACTTTCCTTTCCATTTTATTTTTGTTTTTTTTTTTTTTTTTATAAATCGTGTTGTTATCCACTTGTTGCTTTTTTTTGTATTATTTCTCAAAGCTTTCCTGCACTTTTAATCGATACTCCTTGCAACGTTATCTTTTATATTTTGAAAACTTAAAAAACAAAAAGATATACACTACCAGTCAAAAGTTTGAGACCACCTCTGAAATTTGAGAAATATCGAGTTTTAGCCTCTGAACTGTAGTTTTAGGAAAAAAGTTAACCTGAAAAAAGTGAAGGGTATGTCTTGTTGTAAATGATAGAAAAATATAAACTTATTTTTTACTAAACATAAATTATTTATGTAAAAAACAAATTATAGTCCTAAATTGAGTTTTCATAAAAAAAACCTCCTTTAAATTCAATAATTTTTTTAACAATTCCGGGCAATCTTCTTACAAGTTTTTGAAATTTTTCTTGTGGGTTATTATTCCAGAAATATTGTAGACTTTCCCAAAGAGCAAATTACGGAAATTTCTGTCAAGCTCCTCCCATAAGAGCTCAATGGGGTTAATATCTGGAGACTTTTAAATTTCATCGCCTTCTTTTTGTTTCAAGTATTCCTGGCAAAGTTTTGAAGTGTGTTTCGGGTCATTGTTTTGCTGGAATACAAAATCTTCACCGATTAATCGGAGTCCAGATACCATAACGTGGTCTTCCAATATCGTTTTATAGACTTCTTTATCCATTCTTCCGATCGCTCGTGTCAGATCTCCCACTCTATCGAAGGAGGAACATCCACACACCATTACTGAATCGCCTCCATGCTTTATAGTTGGGACCATACAGTCTGGTAGCATCTTATGTTCAGCGCTGCACCTGACGTACACTCTGCGATTTGAGCCAAATACATCAAACTTGGACTCATCGCTCCATAAGACTCTGTTGAAGTCTTCATCTGTCCAATCCTGATGAGTTTTGACCTTGTTTTGGGGTCGTAGAAGGGGTTTCGTCACTGCAACGCGCCCAAAAAGTCAAGCATGCCTTAACCTTCGTTGTATCGTTGATACAGAGATACAGATAGTGGTTCTTCCCACATTTCATTGATTTCAGTGCGTATTTCTGGTGCTGTTTTCTTCCTAGAACCCTTGCTTATGGTGATGATTTGCAGATCTTCGGTTTACGTCGTAACTCTAGGTCGTCCTGAACTCGGTTTATCCTTAAAACCGCCAGTACTAGAGTAACGCTGTATGGTCCTGTTAGCTGCTCCTTTGGATATCTTCAGTTTTGTAGCGATTTCTTCTTGCGAATAGCCTTCTTCAATAAATGTCGTAATCGATTTTCAGTAGGGAATTCCTTTACTTTCCCCATAATGCGCACTTTGTTTACTGAAGAAGATCACAGTCTCAAATAAATTTAAATTGGTGTACAACATCCTGAATATGCAGGTATTCAGGTTTTACATTTTTTTCCCCTTAATATTACCCAAGTCATAAAAAAAAATCCAAATCGAATGTTAAAAGTCATAAAAATTAAAAACTACGGCAATCCAAACAGAAGTCAAAAAACCAAAATTGGGGTTTTTTTACCTTTTTTCACAAAATTCCTTATAATTTACAAAAAAAAGGATTAATATCTTTGGTTTTTTCACTTGAAGCTTGTAGGAGTTATCAATGCACGTAAAAAAAATCCTATTTTTATTCATAAACTCAAGCGCCAGGTACAAATAAAGCAACCCTTTTGAGGTGGTATCAAACTTTTGACCGCTAGTGTAAGTAGTTTAAAAACGCTTTATCTACGTTTGTTCCTTGTAAGTCCTTGTAAGTATACATCATGGTCCTGTAAAATCCATACACATTACATTGACAACAACAATTCGATTTTGATTGATTTTACCATTTGTGTATTTTTTGTTTCATTTGCTAACAATTTGTGTGCGCTGTTGTATTAGTTTGTTGAAAAAAAAAATGTAATCTAACCTAAACAAAAATTATTTTATTTTAATTTTTTGTTTGTTTCTTTTTTCCTTATGTTCCGTTTACAAAAAATAAAATTGCATCCTTAACCCCAAAAAAAAAAAAAAAAAAAAACATAAAAATCCAAATCATGAACAACCATTCAAAAAGACCGAGGAGACAGATCAGCCCGACAGTGGCAACCGATCGGAGAACTCCGCTACATCGACGAGACGAAATTCTGTCGAGGACAACACAGCAGTAGTTGGCGATCAAGTAAAAATTTTTTTTCTCTCTTCTTCTCTTTTAAATTGTTCTTTTCTCCTTTAAAAGTTAAATTTGTTTCCTTAACAAAACTGTCTTGCATTAATTTCTTGTCAATTGAAAAATAAAATTAATATTGTTTGTAATTTTCTGTGTCCATAGACAACAACGAATAACGACGAAGAGAGTCTACCGCCACAATGGTCAATGCAAGTTGCACCAAATGGACGAACGTTTTTCATCGATCATGTTGCACGCAAAACAACATGGATTGATCCACGTAACGGCAGAGCTAGTCCAATGCCAAATCAAACGCGACGTGTTGAAGATGATTTAGGACCGCTGCCCGAAGGCTGGGAGGAACGTGTCCATACCGATGGCAGAGTGTTCTACATTGATCACAGTAAATTTGCATACCACACATTTTTTTTTCCAAAGATTTTCACAGTAATATTTGTTATCAGACACGCGAACAACACAATGGGAGGATCCAAGACTGTCTAATCCAAATATAGCTGGCCAAGCCGTACCATATTCTAGAGATTATAAGCAAAAATATGAATATTTCAAAAGCCACATTAGAAAACCGGTAAGTTGGAGCATCATCAATCAGTCAATCAGTCATTGAAAACAACTTCTCTTTTACAGACGAATGTACCAAACAAATTTGAAATTCGCATACGTCGGACATCAATATTGGAAGATTCATATCGAATTATTAATTCTGTTAATAAAACCGATTTACTTAAGACAAAGTTGTGGGTAGAATTTGAAGGAGAGACTGGATTAGGTAAGAGCGTCGCACACTCATTTGCTTAAACAACAAATATTACATTATTTCTTTCACAGATTACGGTGGCCTTGCCAGAGAATGGTTCTATTTATTATCCAAAGAAATGTTTAATCCTTATTATGGACTATTCGAGTACTCAGCAATGGATAACTACACATTGCAAATAAATCCTTTTAGTGGCCTTTGCAATGAAGAGCATTTAAATTATTTCAAGTAAGTTAAGGCGTTTTTAATTTTATCACCCCGTGTTTCATCAATTCATTTAATTTTTCTTAAAGATTCATTGGAAGAATTGCCGGTATGGCCGTTTACCATGGAAAACTATTAGACGGTAAGATTCATGAAATTAAATGAAAAAAAAAAAAATCATTGACTAAATTTGTTTTGCCTTGAAGCCTTTTTCATTCGTCCTTTCTATAAAATGATGCTGCAAAAGCCAATTGATCTGAAGGACATGGAATCGGTGGACACAGAATACTACAACTCATTACTTTGGATCAAGGAGAACGACCCAAGCGAATTGGAATTGACTTTCTGTTTGGACGAAGAAACATTTGGCCACACAAGCCAGCGGGAATTGATAGCAAACGGAGCCAATATAGATGTCACTAACGACAACAAAGATGAATATATTAAGTAAGTCTTTTTAGCGAATTTTGAAATTTAAAGTGATATCAATGTGTTTTTTTGTAAATGTCCAGACTAGTAATCGAATGGCGTTTTGTTTCGCGTGTCAAAGAACAAATGACAGCCTTTTTAGATGGATTCGGTTCAATAATACCTCTTAATCTATTGAAAATCTTCGACGAACACGAATTGGAACTACTCATGTGCGGTATACAAAATATCGATGTTAAAGACTGGCGCGACAACACTCTATACAAGGGTGACTATCACATGAATCACATTATTATTCAATGGTTCTGGAGAGCTGTGCTCTCGTTTTCCAATGAAATGCGTTCACGTTTGTTGCAATTTGTCACCGGTACATCGAGAGTTCCAATGAACGGATTCAAAGAGCTCTACGGTTCGAATGGACCACAAATGTTTACCATTGAGAAATGGGGTACGCCTAATAATTATCCCAGAGCCCATACATGGTATGTTGATATATTTACAATACTATCTGAATTAATAAAGTTCTTTGGTTTTATGTTTTCAGCTTCAATCGGTTAGATTTGCCGCCATATGAAGGCTATCTGCAACTCAAGGATAAACTCATAAAAGCAATCGAAGGTAGTCAAGGTTTCGCTGGAGTCGATTAAATATTTTTTTTTTGTTTACTTTTAATACATATTTTGTTAAACATAAGTCCATACAATCTTGTACTTATCCTAGAAGCACTATTTTTTATGAAATTTTCATACTTCTTGAAAAAATTAAAAATTTAAATTTTAATTGTAAATTTAATTCCTTGAAAATTATAAGCAAACATTCCACATTGACAACAAAAATTAGTGCAGAAGTCATTATTGCCTCGTTCACTGACAACGAGACAATGTTAATACTTTTAATAAAACAAAACAAAATGTATTTTTCTATTCCAAAAAAAAAACGTCGTAAAAAATATAAATAATTTATCGCTGGAAATTGGAAGTTCTTTCCTTCGGAAAACGGAAAACTCAAAATTGTCTTTTTCTTTTGTTAAATAGATTTTCAGTGGTTTACAAAAAAAATCAAAAGTTTAAACAATTCTAAATAAATCACCCGTATTGTAGCAGCCGTTTCACTTGAACGACATTCGTCACATTTTCTGTCGAGTCACTTTTAAAGCGTTTAAGAGTCGGAATTACGATACTTAAACGCCAGGCGTTTTGAACTAACATGCATGATGCGTTCCACATAAACAACTGACATTGACAAATAGAAAATTCAAAAGAATTTTCGTTTTTTTTTTTCATTTAACAATTTGTTCGCTTAAAATTAGTACAAAATGAATAGCATTGCATTGTTCGTGTTGTTAAATAATCCGGAAGAAAAAAATAACAGAGAACGTTGGAATGAATTAATTTAATTCTGAGGAGATAGCTTCCCATTTTTTTATCTCCAGTTTGAAAGACTCCGCTTTGAAAATTGGTCGCCAACTATGGACGCCGCTCCCTCAAGTCGACGAGGCTGGGTTGGTTTTTTTCATGTTGAATTTCAATTCCAATTTCGCCCATGAGTCGTTTGAAAATGTGTGTTCGACAAAAAATAGCGTTTTGAGAGTCGAAGTAGGCGAGTAAAACGACAGTTATAATACAAATGAGTGACATTACTGAATTTCTCATACAAAAACTTACGTTCCACGCAGAGTAAGGCGTTATGACTCAATAAACGACTTTTAAACGCCGTTCAATCATAATACAAATTTTTGAAAAGACATTTGTCGTTCAAGTGAAACCCCTACAACAATAAGGGTGAATATTTATTTTAAAACGCAACTACTTGCTGCAGAAAGGAATAAACTAAATAAAATAATTCAATTATTTGTTAAGATATTTAATTAAATAAAAAAAACGAAATGATATAAATATATATAAAGACCCTACAACACTTGTATATAATTATTTAAATTTTTAATGAAAAGTCTAAACAAATTTCTATCATATAGGTTTCTTAAACAAACAAAAATTATATATGTATATCAAAAAGCACGTGTGCGTTTTTAATAAAAGGAAACTCTAGTTCACTACAACTAACAATTAAAATTAATTTTTATTTATTTTTATTTTATTCTTTCAAAATAAATATTTATATTTTGCTTACACAATACTACAAATTTAAGAAAAGAAGAAATCAATTAAAATAAAATAAGAACCTGTTAAGCTTCGTCGAAGAATTAAAAAAAAAAAGAAAAAAACGTTCTACATATATTTTTTATTTTCTGCTTGGAAAATTTTGTTACTATATTCGTGTCCTTATAAAAAATATAAATCAATGTGAGATGCATAGAGAATCAAGTAATCTATTAATCTTTTATTAATAAATGAAAAAAAATAGGTATATTTGAAATTGTTAAATAAATAATATTATTACTATGTAAAGCTCCTTAAAGAAAATAACAAAACTCTTTACCAAATCAAACGAAAAGTTACGATTATATTTTTATATCTATGAAAAAATTTAAACAATTGCAAATTTTAAAATAATTAAAAAAAATATATATATACGAAATATTTTAAATAAATTTAAATAAACTCCAAACAAAAAGAAAATAACTAAATCTAAAATATAAATTCAAAATAAATCAAAAATATATAAAACGATATGTTAGGGCTGTTTTTTTTGCCAGGCTAAGCAAAATATTACTAACATTTCCATGTTAAATACAACAACACAGTTAGGACGGATAAATAAGAGTCCTATCGATTAGGAATTTTAGAGTTCACTGCTGTCAGAAATTAGTTGGCGTTGAATTCATTCAAACTGTCAAAAATTTATCGAAAATTCATCGAATTTAAATGTGAAAGGCAAACAAAAAACCAATCGTGGACGAATTTACAGTTTTAAACAGTTTTATGAACCTAAAAAATTTAAAGAAAAATTAAACCAATTGAAATTCATTGAATTTTAAATTAAATAATGGCTGGAGATGAAAATAAAAGTTTGATACTTTTATGTGGTGTTGTGGTTCACTTTGCGAGTCTTCAGATGATGGACTAGAGCTGGAGCTTGAGGTCTCGGCATACACGGAATTTGAAATTGAATTGCTACTTTATCATCGCTGCTGCTGTCTTCAGCAAACAAGTTTATTCTCTTAAAACAATTTTGTTTAAATACATATAGATATCAGAAATACTTTCGTATTTAAATATTTGCCTGTGATTTTTCAAAATTGTTCATCTTTTATTCAAATTTAAAACACCAACATTCATACACTAAAATCAGCTGTTTACAAATTGACAGTCGAACGTGCATGTGCTGCCAAGCCATGCGTTGGTCGTTTTTTGCACAAGTTCATTCTATCGCGCTAAGCATTTGCAAAAAAAAAAACAACTAACAACTCATTCCGATATTCATTCGAAATTCATTTCATTTAACAATTATCCAAGCAAGCTATGATTTTGCTGTCGTTTTATTTTAGGGCCGTGTGCGAATTGGGTTAAAAAGTGGTTAAAATTTGACATTTGGTTAAATTTTGACACTTCGTATTGAATAAAATGTGTAGCTGCGGAGCAGGTTAAAATATGACAGTAGTGGTTAACAAGTCATGAATTTTTAACCACAGTTCATCCAATTCGCTCACGGCCCAAATCAAAGAAAACCATGGCCACTTTTGTATGTTCTATAACTTCGTATCTCTTTCTCTATCCAGATCTCTTTTCTTCATTCTCTTGGTTTACTTCTTTGAGCAGGAGATTTTTCTGTGCTCTGGAGAAAAAATCCCGCTGACGTTCCTCTTCTTTCTCCTCTCGTTTACATATCATCAACTTATGATGCCAAACCCAATTTGCTGAAACAAAAAAAAATTCGTTTTTTGTGCAGTGTTCGTTTTAAGCGTGTATACGCGTGCAAAAAAACGCTTATTGAAACCATTGTATGTATTTCTATTTAGCTAGTACCTGCGACCTGGAAATCGATTGTAGTGCCGTCTTGAGACCTCGCACAGTGCTGTTTTTTTGACATAAGTTTGGTATTGGGATTTTTTTTTTTTTTTTGATTTGATGTAGCACAAAAAAACGAAAACACCATTCTTGGTAATACTAGCTGTCTCTATATACAATGATTGAAACAATTTGTCAATCATTTGAATACGCCTATTCACAATAGAAATTTGATAACGATAATTTAATTTGAATTCTGTATCGCATTTGGTTTTTGGTTTTGTATTCATTTTGCTTCAAACCAACAAAAAAGTTTGTGGTGGAGTTGGCTACAATAAAGGCAGCAGTGAATGGCAGATGTGACGTATAAACCTTTAGTTCAGAAGTTTGTCAACCGGCACAGAAACCGGTTACAAGACTTTCGTCGCCGCCATCGTCATCTTCATCATCATCATCAAAATCGGAGTCAGAGCCAGAGAGCAGTGTAAAAGCGCTCATCCAGGACCTTTACAAACGACAAAAAGTTTGAGGCATGATATTGTGCTAGAGCTTGAACCTCCTCATGGTTGTGTTCCTCTATCTGAACTACTCCCAGTTCCACAAACATCTTCAACTAGACTTGTGATGGACTAGGTGAAAGTGTTTAAAAATTCGGGCAGTTCAAGTGAAGACATTTTGTCGGAGATAAGAGACATAAAACAAGAGCAAGTAGTTCGTTGTTGTGATTAAAATAGATAAAAAGTTTTCATTATTATTAGATTTAATTTTTGTTAAAACAATTGTTTCTAATCTTAATAAATACAAAACGTCAAGTTCTTCGAACCTGAACCAAGGTGAGTTTAATTCGGCATTACGGCAATCTGTTGCTATTCTCAGCTTCCAAATGGTATGGAGTTTCATCTATTCCCTCGAATGAGGGAACTTTATAATGGATGCAAATGTTGTGGAGTGCAGCACGTACATTGACACACTGCTCAAACTTTCTTGGCTTGTACCGACTTTCTTTTTCTAAAAGTAAACACCTCCATCTGCTTAAAAAAAATGAAAAGCTTGGTGTGATTATTGTTTTAATTAATTTGAATAGTTTAATAACCAATACATCTTTAATTATGTTCCGTGCTCTGGCGAGGACTATATTTTAAAATATTTCGCTGTGACCTCTGACTAATGGCATGTTTTTTTTTTTTTTTGGTACTCCATAGAACTGTCCGATTCCGCCATTCCGGATACCAAACGAACATGCAAACACATTTTTTGTCTTCTAATTCCAATGGTTGAATGTTTATGTATTTGTGAAATCTCGTATGCAGATGACATTGTTTTTATTTTTGTTATTTGTAAACATCGTGGCGAATACGTATGTGCATTGGTGTGCATGTATGCGTGATTCTGTTTTTGATTTCAAATTTGGAAACGTTTTTCATTTCAGAACAAGAACTGTCATCTTCTGCCAAGCGAACGAATTCAGAATCGTTCGGAACAGTTGCGGATGACCAAAAAACCGGTAATATTTAAAAATAATTGCAACAGATTTATATTTAAAAGTAATAGGTACCTAGTAATTTGGAATTTCTTCTTATATGCTGATTATATCTTGATTCAAGTTTGTTTTTGATACCCGAGCTGCTCCCCCATATTTAGCACAGATTGCAATTTATCACGTCTATTAAGCTGGCAAACCATTATGGGCACAAACGATTGGGACCTTTACAATAATTATGTGTAATGTTTGTGTTAATTATGTGTGCTATTCGCGATTTTTATGCTAATCAATTCGTATGCATATATAAAATGTTGTCAGCTTCATGTGTACACTCGGGCGTATACGTGTTTTTTTGTGTTTTACGCTTCTTTTAACTTTTTGTTTGAGAACCTTAAGCTTTTTTTGTATCAACTATTATTATTATTTTTAACAACCTCAAAAGTATAGTTGTTGTTTATTACGACGATGAGTAAGCCGAGTTAATGATTCAAAAAACCGTCCGACTGACTCCTCGGTAATCGTTTTGGAATCGTGTCATACTAGAATACACACACCTCTATTTCTGGTGTGATGATTATAACCCTGACACTTTTCAAATGCTGTAGCGGACAAATTTCATCGTATGGCCTTTAATGCTCCAATTCTTCAAATAATGACTTTTCTATTCTTTTTCCAAACCTACCCTACGGTGTACGCAAATATGCAAACCAAAACCCGATTTCCACTCTACAAGTTCATCATATGGACAAACTCTTTTTAAAAATTACAGTCTTTTTAAAAATTTTAAAAATGAATACCGTCAAATAACATTTCTAAGAACGTTTTTTTGGAATATTTCTTTAAATGATGAAAAAAAATGATAAATGATGAAAGATGAAGTTCAAGCGATTAATTCATGTAATTAAGAAGAAAACAAGATATAAAACATAGTCACTTGCTTAGAGCATTATATTTTTATAAATATCAACATTACAGGAGATATGTTTTTTTTTTTGGAGACAGGTGTTTTTCTTTTGCTGGTGGTAACCCATCATGCTCATACCATTGATTTTGCCGACAGGCAATGGCGGTGTAATGCCCAAGTTTTTTTTTCTGAGTGACTATGACGGGCCACAGGTCCTCAGTAAGAAATTGCACCAACCAGATACATTTTTGTCTGAGTTCTTAGATTTTCGATATACAGAGGAAGTTCCTTCAAGGGATAATCTTATAATTCAGGGCCATCAGTAAATATTTCTAAAAAAAAGATATTACCTGAAATGTACAGAATTGTATTGAGCTTAAACAGTGAAATAGTGTATTTCGAGAGACGTAATATTATCAAAGTATTAGAGTTTGTATTCATATACATATGTTAACGCATCTACAGTGCCTTACATAAGTATAACCACACTCGAAAAAATTCATTTAAAGGAAAACCTACAATAGGAGTGACTCCTTACTATTTTTTTTTTTATTGAGTAACATCACTGATGAAGCAAATTGAGAAGAAAATAAAGTACCGTTATTTCCTCTCCTGATGGTGTTTAAAAATTAAAAAACAGATTTTGATGTATTGCAAAAATATAACCGCACAATGCAAATCTCTTTGAAGCTGCATTCAGTCAAGTGCTCTCATATCAAAAACAACAATGCCACGTGGTACGCATTTAAGCAAAATTGAAAAGGGCAAAATCTTGGCTTTTCGGTCAAGAAGCCTAAGTTTTAGGGCTATTGGAAGACGAATTTCACGATCGGATCGTGTCGTTCGAAATTTTTAAGAACATCCACAATCTTATGGGACAGGGACAATAACAAGACCAGGTAGTCCGCAGAAGCCGACACGTCGCGACAAGAGGCGTTTAATCAATGCTGCATCCAATTCGGTGCATTCTTTGTCGGAATTTCGTAACGAATTGGGTTTAGGAGTTTCGGTTTTAACCGTTTCTCGTGCTTTAAAAAGCAGTGGAAAAATGGTGCCAGCTCCAAATTTAACAGCAGCCCACAAACAAAAAAGAATGGAGTTTGCCGCCAAAAGATAAATAGGGATTGGAAAACCGTAAGTGACTTTCTATTAATCTACACTAAAATCTCGTTATTCCAAATGGCATACTGGAATGAATGTTTTTTATTAGGTTATTTTTAGTGATGAAAACAAGTTTAATCTCGATGGACCAGATGGTTTTAGCAGATATTGGCACGATTTGAGGAAAGAGAAAAAGTTTTTTTCCAAGAGAAACTTTGGTGGTAGCAGCTGTATGGTTTGGAGGGCCTTCTGCGAGCGTGGTAAGGTTGCACTTGCCTTCACCTCTACCAGAATGAACAGTTCTGACTACACTTCGGTCTTTGAGGAGAATTTGGCACCTTATTTAAGACGATTCCGCCGAGTTGAGCATGTTTTCCAGCAAAACAGGCCCGTAGCCAGGGGGGCATTGAGGGGCAATGCCCTACCTTAAATCTGAAATGCCCTACCTTAAAAAAATCAACCTTCAAAAATGCCCCACCTTTAAAAATGTCCTTCTTATGAAAATGCTGATCTTAAAAAAATGTTCCAGCATTAAATATTTCCTGTCTTAAAAATGCCATACCTTAAAAAATGCTTTAAAAACTCCCTTTATTTAAAATTCCCTACCTTCATAAATGTCCTTCGTATGATAACGTCCGACTTCTAAAAATTCACTACCTTCAAAAATGCCTTGCGTATGATAACGTCTGACTCCTAAAAATGCCCTACCCTCAAAAATGTCCTACGTATAATAACGTCCGACTTTTAAAAATTTCCCACTTTAAAAAATGCTCCAGCTTTGAAAACTCCCTGCATTAAAAATGCCCTACCTTCAAAATATCCTACCTATGAAAATGTCCGACTTTCAAAAATTCTTAGTTTTAAAAATTCCCTACCTTCAAAAATGTCCTTCGTATGAAAACGTTCGACTTTTTAAAATGCCCTAATTTAACGATGCTCCAACTTTATTTACTCCCTGCATTAAAAATGCCCTACCTTCAAAAATATCCTACTTTGGCACAGAAAAACAAGAGATATAACAAAACGTTTTCAAAAATTAAAATTATTCTACCTTGGGTCTCTCTGTACAAAAATAAGCACAAGCTGAAAAAATGTTGAGCGCGCATCGTCTTGAGGCCTTGAACCTTTTGATAGATGCACACATATCTAGAATAAATGATCTTACTTTTCAATATTATTTAATATTTTATTTTGATATATAATATTTCATTCGTTTTCAATCATTCAAGAAGTTGGGTTAAAGAATATGAAATGAATATTATTCCTTCATTTTAATTACTAAATTATTTTATTAAATTATAATTAAATATTTAGTTCCTTATTACATCAACTTGTGTCGTTATTTGGATTGGACTAATCCTATCAACATCATATACATAAGTTTCATGCTAAATAACTGAAACTTACATATATATCCCATTTTGTTTAAAAATTATACTAAAACATAAATGTATATTAGACTGATTCAAAGAAAAAAAAATATTGTTATTCGTTCGTAGTTATTGTTGGAAATTACCAAAAAAAAAAAAAAAAAAAAAATACTGTAAAAGTTATACATGGGAAAGATTGTGTTTTTGAGTTTGGAATCTTATAACTTTTTCATGGTTCATCAAAAAGGCTAGTTAATTTTCTTGAATAAAATTGAACGCTTTACGAAAAATTCTCTCTTTTCTTTTATAAGCCGCCCGCTATTCAACTTTGAAATGTAAAATGTGATTTTTCTATTTTTTTTTACTATTTTTTAACGCAATTATTTGAGTTTACAAAAAAATTTGGCAAACTTTTCGAATTTTTTGTATTATATGTTGTTTTTTGGTTTCACAAATCCTTGTATTTAACTGTGAAACTCCTAAAACTATCGTATCGTATCGGCATGTCATTACGATGGTGGAAAAGTGGGCATCGCAATGCTGTCTATCTGTCTCTATCTCAAACTTCAGCCCAAAACACTAAAAAAAATTCACTTCAAACTTGGCAGTTAAGGGTTTTGGACTATTCCCTAGAGCGGGAAATTGAATAAGGATCAAAACTAACGGTCCATGTCATATGACAAAATGAGAGAAGATTTTTTTTCTCAAAAATGGCTCCAATTTGAATGAACCCAAATTAAAAAGATCCTCCGCCCTAGTCATTGTTTATGCAAGAGCATAACGTCAGTTCAAAGGAAAAACTCACTAACTACATAGGATTTCAATAGCAGTTACTCAGTTAGTGAATTTTTCCTTTGAAGCGACGATAAGTAAACGGACAGCACGTATGCGTCACAGTGCATGTGGGCAACCTGCAAATAGTGTGAATTACAACTTTTTTTTATAAATAATCTTTGGCATTTAAATAAAAACTTTCAGGAATAGAACTAAATTTTCATCTTATTGCTAACTAATTTTAATAAACCAACAAAAAATCAGATTCTTTTTAAATTAAAGCCAATTTTACGATACTTGGATAAACCTCAATTAAAGCTTGTTGCTAAGAATATTAATTTGTTTATATTGCAATTATTCGTTTGATAGTCTAACTTATGATTGAAAAATCATACCTAAGAATCAAAAATTTAAACATATTTCTTCAGGCTCGTTAATTCTGCTTGTTTTTTAAAATATTTTTGAAAAAAAAAAACAAAAAATACAAGCCTAACACAGAACATAACCAATACAAATATCATATTTTATTTTATTTTTGACTTAGTAACGTCAAAATGTACTCAAAGGCATAATGGAATGACCGAAATACAAAATTTACCAATGCCCTACCTAATATTTCCGTTGCCCTACCTTAAATTTAACTCTGGCTACGGGCCTGATGGGCCTGCCTGCTTCATCAAATCAGGGGTTTTGTTTTGGTGGCTATGTGAAACCTAGCACATTAGAGGCAGCATCTCTAAGTGCTTTCTGGCAGTGTTGCCACTGATCCTCGATATATGATGTTGACGGCATAGGACTTCTTAAAAGGCTACTTGACACTGGATCAGAGAAAGTTCTTCCAATATCTTGTGATTGTAGCCGTACGACGTCGAATTTTCTTGCAGCATTTCTTTGTTTTGGCCGTTGTCGGGATATTCGTAGCACTACCTTGGCTACGACACGAAATAGTGGCCTGAGTCGGTGTTGGCTTCTCGAAAAGAACGAACATCTAGAATGCTGAACAAGTGCCTTCCGTCGATCGTAATATGATCAGTCTGGTTGACGGTTGATCGATCGGGAGATCTCCATGTTCCTTTATTGACGTTTAGATGTGGAAACCAGGTGCTAGCTACCACAACATCTCACCCCGCAGCAAAATCGGTCAGCCTGAATCCGTTGTCCGAAGTATGGTGTCGTGCAGGCTGTGCTCTCCGACTGTTCCACCAAAGATGTCTTCTTTTGCGTTAAAATCGCCGAGGACAGTTTTAATGTCATAACTAGGACATTGCTTGTATATTTTGTCGAGGAGCTCGTAGAACTCGTCATTTTTCTCTTCTGTGGGGCATGTGCACATATTAGGCTAATGTTGCCGAATTTAGGCTTGACTCTGATCGTGGTGAAGCGTTCGCTTACAGATTTGAAGCTCAAGACTTTTTGCCTGAGTCAGCTTCCCACGACGAATCCACATCCAAATAACCGCTGTTGTTGCTCTCGGTGACAATTACCATAGTAGATGTCGCAGTGTTTCATCCATCATCCTCCTTTTGCTCAACGAATTTCCTATGTAGCGGTAATGTCTGCTTTGTAGCAGTTGAGAGTCTCCGTTGTTGTTGCTTCGCAAGTAAATGCTTTTCTACGTAGTCGGGAAGTCACCCCGACGTACAACCCCCAACCTGGAGTACCAGGCATTTGATGTGACTCCAAGCTTTAAAAACCGCTCCTTTTACGGCCTGGGCTTCAAATATGCCGAAGTAGCCCGTAAAGGTGTTCACGATGAAGTTCGTAATTTTGCTAAGAGTCAGGTAGGTAATCCTTTTTTACACTTGTCGATCTAGAGATTTGGTTAAGTAATTTTTCTTTTCCTTTGGGGTTTGGGGCTCATAAGCAAGTTTAAATCAAGCCTCATTTGTCTTTTTCAACTATATTTTCTTTGAATAGCTGAAAAGCTGGTGCACTACTTTCAACATGAAGTCCCAGCAAGCGTCAAGTAGAAATAATACATGACGTTTGGCGCCAAAACTCAGGCGTTTAACAATATAAACATGTTCCCTATACTTCGCACTTCAATTAGCTGATTCTCATGATGCAACAGAAATCCGTCTTTATCCTTGAAAAAATCTGCTTTTACCATGACAAGCGCTTGTTCACACTTCTAGTCTTATAGAAGACCAGGATCCTGCATCAAGGAAAATTAATATTTGCAGTGCTTCACTGCCACACACTTTTGCCTGTATAAAGTCATGACGTCGAAAGTGTTGTGAAAATCCTGTTTCCTGATTTTTCTTCTTTATTTGAGTGTTGTTGCTGTTATTATCCTCTGCGAACAAGAAACCTCATAAGAGGATTTGCAGCTTCTCTGTTGAAAGTGGGATTCGTTTCGTTCGACAAAATAACTAATTTCGTTCGCTCATCATGTTCTTGTTGTGCCTGGAGCGAGAGTCGGTCGGGTGGATGTGGCAATCAATATTATGAGCAAGTGTTCGATATATTTTCTTACACATGGAATATGACATGGCGATGGCCCAGGATTCAGGATTAAGGATAAAATATTATGTAAATGATGTTGCCTTGCGTTGAGAGCACACTATTTGCGCCCCGTTTTAAAGTGTGCACACACTTC